>CM032333.1:54814623-56014623 GCA_019022515.1 Quercus aquifolioides
GTCCGGCACCCTCAGTGACATAAACTTCTCCAAAATTTCAACTGGGGATCAGGGGAAGAGCTACTTGCCTCACCACTATTATCTAAGGCTACCAACATCTTGTAGGCACTTTTAGTTGAAAAAATACCATTAGGGGTTAAACCCCATGTAATGTCATCAGGAGGCATACGCAAACTCAAAGGTATCCCCAATATCACATAAGCTTCATGGGGGAGAAAAAGCCTCTCCACCACGTCAGTTTTCCACATTCCTAGTTCATTATTGATCAAAGAACCCACTCTTGTATCAGCCTGCATTGAAGTAAGGGGTGAAATGACAGCTCTATTGGTTTTGATCGGAAGCCATTTGTCTTCTTTTATTCTAACATTTTGCCCATTCCCTATCCTCCACACCATACCCCTACGGATCACATCTCTAGCTCCTAGGATACTCTTCCAAGCGTATGAACCAATGGCAGAGTCTTTGGCATCTAGAATTGAGCAATCTGGGAAGAATCTTGCTTTGAACACCCTGTGACAAAGGAAGTTTGGGTTGTTAATCATACGCCACACCTGCTTAGCCAATAATGAGTCATTAAACTTCTCAATCTCTTTGAAGCCCAAACCACCAACTTCTTTAGCCTCGCATAAGCGCTTCCAATTCACCCAATGAACCTTTTGACTATCCCCATTATATCCTCACCAAAATTTTCTAATCAAAATCTCCAACTCCTTCACCAATCCCTTAGGAAGTTTGAAGCAACTCATAGTATATGTGGGGATGGCCTGAATCACCGATTTTATCAACACTTCCCTACCTGCGTGAGACAGATTTTTTTCCTTCCACCCTTGCAGCTTCCTCCAAACCCTCTCTTTCAGGTAGATAAAACTTTGTTTCTTAGCTCTCCCAACTAAGGCCGGTAAACCTAAATATTTTTCATATTGCCGAATGGCCGGTACCCCAAGGAGTTGCTGGATATTGCTCTGAACCTGTGGAAGAGTATTAGAGCTGAAAAAAATATTGGTTTTCTCTCTATTGATTTTTTGCCCCGACCCTCTTTCATAGATTGCTAACAAATCTAGAATAGTTTGGCATTCTTCCTCCTTGGCTCGACAAAATAGGACACTATCATCAGCAAAAAATAGATGGGATACTTTAGGACCATTACGACAAATCGACACCCCATTTATATTACCCTGCACTTCAGCTTTTTTTAACAAACCCTGGAGACCAAGAGCATAAAGAAGGAAGAGGTAGGGAGAGAGGGGGCCACCTTGTCTTAACCCTCTGGTGGGTTTGATGTTACCCACGGGTTGACCATTCAAGAGGACAACATAAGAAACAGTGGACATACAAGACATAATAATTTTAATCAAGCTGTCAGCAAACCCTAAGTGCCTCATAACTTTCTCCAAAAAAATCCATTCCACCCTATCATATGCCTTACTCATATCAAGTTTTAAGGCCATATAACCTAATTTCCCTTGGGTCTTTCTTTTTAGATAGTGGAGAGTTTCAAACGCCACAAGTACATTATCCGTAATCAACCTCCCCGATAAGAAAGCACTTTGAGAATCAGAAACAATATTGGGCAACACATGTTTACGCCGATTAACCAACACTTTTGAGATAAGTTTGTAAATTATATTACAGAGACTAATCGGTCTAAACTCAGAGACCCATTTAGGGTTTTTGATTTTTGGAATAAGGGAAATAAAAGTGGCATTAAGGGAATCATGGACCACACCCGAATTAAGAGCATTAAGAACAATTTTGGTCAAGTCATCACCCACAATTTTCCAAAAAGACTTGTAGAAGATAGGGGACATACCATCAGGGCCAGGGGCAGTGGTGGGTGCCATTTGTTTCAATGCTTGGTGGACTTCCTCAGGGGTGAACTCACGGGTGAGGGTTGCATTCATTTCATCCGTGATCGAGGGTTGGATTCCACATAAAATTTCGTCAAAGCCTGTAGGATCTGATGTGGCGAACAAGGTGCCAAAATACTCCTCAATGATCTTTCCCATTCGGCTTTCCTCCATTTGCCAAATGACTGTGTCATCCTCCAAACCTGCAATATAGTTTCTTTTGTTTCTTTGGTTAGCTTTGCAATGAAAAAACCTGATATTTTTATCACCCTTTTTTAGCCAATCAAGTCTTGACCTCTGCCTCCACATACATTCCTCCCTCCTCTTAAGGTTCTTTATCCTATTTTAGAGTTCAAAGATATGCCCAGGATTGTTTCGGTACCCATCAGATTCCTCAGCTTGCTTCAGTTCTTTAAGACTTTTCTGTAGAGTAATTCGGACATGCCCAAAAGTATTTCGGTTCCACTCCTTGAGACCCTCCTGACAAGAGACAATATTCTGATTAAACTTATCCACCAAACCGGACCACCCAGAATTCTTCCAAGCAATTTGGATGACTTTCTCACAGGAACTATCCTTAAGCCACATAGCTTCAAATCGGAAAGGGTGACCTTTCCTATAAAACCTGTTCACTTTAGAATCCAAACCAAGGAAGACCAGTTTATGGTCTGAATGGAAGCATTCTAAATGGTGGACTCTGATAGAGAGGAAGCGAAGAATCCAATCAACTGTAGCAACTCCCCGATCAAGCCGAACCCATATATTGTGATTACCCGGTCTCCTATTACACCAAGTGAAGGGAAAACCAATTGAAACCCAAATCTTTCAAGCTGCAAAAATCCAATGCCTCCCTGAAATTTAACATTTGCCATTCAGGCCTATCCAAACCCCCTTGTTTCTCTTCAGCCAAAAGAATTTCATTAAAATCACCTAAAACCACCCACGGATAACTGCTGCGTTGACTCAAAGCTTTAAGCAAGGACCAGGAGTCTTCCCGGCTGGCGGTGTTAGGGTCTCCATAGAAACCCGTAAACCGCCAGGCGTCATCAACTCCATGGTTAATAAAAGCATCAATGGGATGATCAGAGTAAGTTTGAATATCCAAGCTAATCTCATCCCTCCACAACAAAGCAAGGCCACCTCCTCTATTAATACGTGGAACTACAAAAATATTATGGAACTGCATACGACGACCTATTCTCTCCACTGAAGTTTTCTCAAGTTTTGTTTCCATTAAGAAAACAATTTTGGGATCTTTGTTGCCAACTAAAGCAACTAGTTCATCTTCTTTCTGGGGGTTCCCAAGCCCTCGACAGTTCCAGCTTAAGCAACTCATTGCTGGCGGTGGTGCTGGAAACCAGCTACCACCTGAAAATTTTCTTTATCCTCCAAATTACACACATCCATACATTGCCTTTTACCACCCTGTTCATCACCAGATTCTAGTCCTGGCCTACGATCATAATCCTTCATAATTGGTGCAGCCTCCTTCTCTTCATTACTGTCACGAACCAGTTTGGTCCACTTTCTAGACCGCTGTGCAGGGATCAGTGGAGAAGCCAAATTGGAGCAGTCACCTAAAGGCATAGGCGAAGCGCTATTTGCATGGGACCCCACGTTCACCTTGCGTGGGGATGTCTTAGCACATGTCTCCTTGTTTTTTTTCCTCACAATAGGACCATCTTCATTATGAATCTTCAGCCCCTCAATATTCCTTTCTATAGTCACGGGATTAGCAGCTTCAACACCATTCTCATTCCCTTCATCTCTAACCGGTGCATTATCCGGCTGGCTAGTGGGGAAGTGTACTTTGCTTCCTGGTTTCCTCCACCATGGTACTTGAGATCGTGAAGCCCCTGATATTGTAGTGACAGATTTCTTGACCATGTGAACTGAATCAGCCCGGAGCCAATCACCAAACTGTTGATCCTCCTTCCTTAGATTACCCTTATCACAGAGCCAAACCTCACAATCTCTTTCACAGTGAGTCACTTGGCCACACCAGTAACAATAGTTAGGTAGATCCTCAAACTTGAACCCCACCCAACCCACTTGCTTACCCTCTGCCCACAGCTTCCTACACCTTGGAAGGGGTTTAGAAATATCAATGGACACCCTCACCCGAAGGAACTCATTGCCTGCACCATCGTCCTCTGGGTTAGCAACTTCCAACACTTTGCCTATCGTTTTACCCACAGATTCACTGGTGGCTTGCGTGAGAGATCTCTCAGGAACATTGTGGATTTGCACCCAGAAATTAACTCTATTAAACTCCAGCAATGGCACATTCTCAATCTCAAGAACCCATTCAAAAGCCACCATATATTTGTCATACGACCAAGGTTCTAAGTCTAAAACCCTCTCCATGTCAAGCCCTTCCTCAAACTCAAAAACTAGAATATTATCGCCTAAATCGCGGATTTTTACCTCTCCTTTCAGTTTCCACAACGGTTTGAACGTGCGTCCCACTGCTTCGACGTTCAGCACTCTTTTGGTGAAAAACCGGCCCGCTAGCCTATTAATCTCCTTAACGTCATCCTTTAAGACTTCTGCACAGACTCTTCTTCTTCATTCAGTGAAAAGCGGGACCACATGTTCTCTAAACCCTCCATATTGAATAATGAACTACTGCCACACACTGAACAACACACGAACCAACAGATGACTAGAGTACCACCACGGGTACACTCTGACCTACCAAGAGCAAAGATGCTTGGAGGGGACAAAAACCTAAACGGCGTAAGGGATGAAAATTCTACAGGAAGCCAGGGCAGAAAGTCCTAACCCTAGCCGCCAGAGAAACCCTTCATTACTTAATATACATCTTTCTTCTTCTAATTTATTTGTGATATTTGAATTGCTAATTATGTTGCTCCTTAAATGTTTTTGAAGTGACGTGGTTATACATTTTTTTAATCTTTTATAGGATTAAATTAATTTTGATCTTATTGATGCCCTTCAGATTTCACTATGAAGCTTAGAAAGATTAATGGGTTTGAGACTTTCTGTCAATTTATTTACTCTCATTGTGACTTGAAATGTGTGAAGATCATTAGTAGGATAGAATAACTTACACAAAAAAACCAACAAGAGAGAAGACCAATTATACAAAAAAAGTAACAACTTAAACTAACTTCCTCCCTTCCCTGCCTATTTTTTATGTGAATATTTATTTTTTAAGTGGTTTGTTCTTTAAAATGGAATTAAAAATTCAATGATTGAAGTGTGTGTAAGGGCCACTCTCACTTGATTATTTAGCAAAAAAGAATGTGGGTCTTACTTAACTTTATTCAATGTGAGTTTAATCTTTGTGCAATTAGGGTCAAGGACTTATCATCTGTGCAAAATAAACAATGTTGTATGTCAAATCATTGAGATGAAAAATATAGCATTTTTTTTTTATTATTCAATATTGTCTAATAGTTGCTTCTTCTTTTCTCCGGTAATAGATTTAAACAATAATTCAATAAGTAGGGGCATAGCTAACTAAACGGAAACTAAGAGATTTTATTAATTGTTCAATTTCTTATTGGGGTGTACCTCTCTGTTGCTGCCTTTGGAAGGAGAAGGAAACGTTTTTTTTTTATTGATCATATTTTATTTGAGAAGATGTCTGATAGAATGTTGTCTGTATGTAGTGCTTTTGGAAGGACAGAAATGCTAGGAAACAGAGTCTGCAACAACATTGAAACAGATGAAAATTTTCCTATTCTCAGGCAAATCATGGTCCTCATGGAAGCTTCAAAGTCTAAGAAAGGCAAATGGATTGGTGTTTCATTTCAGTGTAAGAATTTGAAGAAGTTCCAATATGTTCATGGGCTGTCAAAGTTGAAAATTGCATAGTAAGACTATTGTTATATTGTTATCTTTGAGGGTTCTCTCTATCAAAATCATGAGAGAATTTGTAGAACAAGCTTCTTTATTTTTTATTCTATATATTTTTTTTTCAAGACTTATAGGTTTCATGTAAGGTATTTATTTTGTCTAATAGATGTTTTTAAATTGGTACAAACTGTTGAAACATAAACTATATAGGACTTATAAGTTGTTGTGTCAAAGCCTTAGGCCTTCACTTGGTATCAATTTGGTGGGCAGCAGGTGTTTGTTGAAAGTTGTGAGTATTGGCACTTGGCAGCTAAGTGGTTTGTAAATGTTGTAAGTGGAACCTAAGTTTAATCAAGCACCATGGTCTTCTCTTTTGGTTCTTTGGCCGTCTCTTCAAGTCTTAATCCCTTGTTGACACGCTCTTGCACTTTTGTTCTTAACAGTAGGCCCAGTAGCCTTATTGGACTGTAACCTGCGGTCGGCCTTTTTTCTTTTGAAACAATTGGGCTAAAGCCCAATAGACAAGATAAATTATAAATAAAAAAGCAAATGAATTAAAATTCATTTAAATAAAAATACAACATAAATAATAATATTATTTAGATGACGTGGCATTACCACTTACAAAGTCTTCTGTTACATAATTCACACGAACCTTGTCGGAGAAGAATTCTTGTCTAACATCATCTTGCTTGCGCACTAACACCAACAAATGCTTTGGAAGGCGTATTGGACACGTGGAGTCAGCAGGGTGACTCCCTTTTGATAAACTTCTTTCTTTGAAGTTCATCATCTCTTGAAAGATCAACTGCATATATTCTTTCGTAGTACCTTCGTCTACATCAGGAGTGAGATCATACACAACATCTCTCCAGAGAGTTGCAGAGGACCAAAGCGACGCTTTATCATCAACGTACTCCATATCACATTTAATTGCGTTGAAATAATCAGCTTCGCCATCGTCTTTGACCTTCACCCAGATATCAACGTGATTACGACGAACAAGTCGTAATTCATCATAAATGTGAGAACATTTAATCGGCTTTAATTCAAAACAGTACATCGTGAACTCTCTGTATAATTTAGGATGAAGAATTTTGAATGAGGCCTGATCATGAAAGAACTCTCGCTGCAGCTTGATTTGCCATCGGCGAGATTGCTTACGCTCACCAGAGCTCTGACCATCTCTTCCTTTTACTTTCTTTCTAGCCATATTTTGTTGTGATGAACTTACTCGCTGCCGTTCTATATATAGAGTTTTAAAAGGACACGTATACACATATAAAGATGTGTATACGTGTTCAAATCCTAACGAATCTAGGATTTGATCGGACGGATAATCGAGTGAGTTACAAAGAACTTTGACATCATCATAAAGGCGATTAAATGTTCTTCTCCGAGAAGATTCGTGTTAGACAAGAATTCTTCTCCGAGAAGAATTCATTTATTAAAATCATAAAATATATAACTTCCAAAGTAAATTACATTCAATTGAACTTTGAATAATCAACGTCCACGTAAGGATACAGATCAACGTCTCCAATACAGTTATATTGAAATCTTTATTAAAGCATCCGCTTAACATGACTAACTTTGTAGACTGTTTTAAAAACTTGGAGAAATTACACTTTACCATCCTAAACTATGTCTCAAATTACACTCTGCACCATAAACTATTCAAATGCACATTTTACACCCTAAACTATGACTCTTGTTACACTTTGCACCCTGACGTTAGTTTTACAGTTAAGTTTAACAGAAATATGAAGCATGTGACTTGCATATGTGCTGTGGGTGCATGACTCCGCCATTATCAGGAGATTATCCGCTTTGGGGAGCCAGACCCTCACGGTTTATTGGCTCGTCCCCGAGTGCAGGCGTTCACCCAAGCAAGCGCTTAGCTTGGACTTGTAGGCAACTTAGTCCCACATCGGTAGTAGTGGTACACTAACTCTTGCCCCAGAGGCTTATAAGGGGTTAGTGGGAGGGAACTCTAACCGATGTGGGACTAAGTTGCCTACAAGTCCAAGCTAAGCGCTTGCTTGGGTGAACGCCTGCACTCGGGGACGAGCCAATAAACCGTGAGGGCCTGGCTCCCCAAAGCGGATAATCTCCTGATAATGGCGGAGTCATGCACCCACATGTGCATTGCTTAAATGACACAAACTTAAAGGACAAACAACTCCATCTTTCCAATTAATTAAAAACAAAACTTCCTTCTTCTTCTTTTTTTTTTTTTTTTTTTTTTAGCTTCACTCTTGTGGGTATCATCCTTCTCCCCAAATCAAATTGTGTAACCCTAAATTCCCAAATCAAAATCATCTTCAGCACCACTACTACTTCACCACTGTGACACAACGTCTGTCCCCAAGGCCGGTAATGCTTCACCATAATATAGGGTCATGTAGGGTCCATTGCTATTGTCCTTCTAGTCCCCAATGGTATGTGGACTCTTAAGTTCCCCATATGTAGTCGTGAAACAAAGTCTGCAAAACAGAGGCATAAAGGTCATGAGGTGAAGAAGTATCTGAGAGAGAAACAACATTTGGCTAAGTGACAATTCTGACCCATAGCACGTGGAGCCCCTATCATAGCTGCTATAATTGCTTGAGCCCACTGCATCTACCTACAGATTTTGTTCTCTTTCGAAGGAGGTTTCATCCACTTAGGTGGGGTGTTTGTTCAGAGCTGGAAAAAAGAAGAAGGAATTTTTGTTTTTAATTGATTGGGAAAGGGGTTTTTTGGTCCTCTAAATTTGTGTCACTTAAGCAATATACACATGCAAGTCACATGCTTCATATTTCCGTTAAACTTAACTGTAAAACTAACGTCGGGGTGCAAAATGTTACAAGAGTCATAGTTTAGGGTGTAAACTGTGCATTTGAATAGTTTATGGTGCAAAGTGTAATCTAAGGCATAGTTTAGGGTGGTAAAGTGTAATTTCCCCTAAAAACTTTACATCAACATATTCATCTTTAACTTGCTTAACAAGCAAATTAGATAAAAAACACCTAAAAGTGGTGATAGCGGCTAGGGTTTCTCTGTCTCTCGTAGGCGGTAGAACGGGTGTCCTCCCTTGTGAAGGTTTTTGTCTAGGTTAACCTGGTTAATCCTTGCATTGGTGGTTTCTTCTCTTCCTTTGGGGACTGGGAAACAGTTTGTCTGCTTTCCCTTAGCAACATCTCCCTTCCTGTTGTTGACACTTTCTGTGCTCTTATGGAAGACTTGTCTAGTCACTGGAGTCGTCTCTCTCTGTCTAATCGTGAGGGGCCAGGATGCAGTATTACTGAAGCACAATGTACCCAAGAGTTCATTATAGCGGCAAAGTTCCTGACTAAACGAGCCTTGAACGTAGATGCTATCGCCAACACTTTCAACCCCCTTTGGCGCTGTCGAACTGGATTCAAAATTCAGAATCAAGGAGACCATAAGGTTTTGTTTATCTTTGATAATAAGCCAGATATGGAGCGGGTTTTAGCCAGTGAGCCATGGAGTTTCGACAAGCGTTTGATTGTGATGAACCGCTACGATAATGACGCTCCGATTCAAGACTTGCAATTTAACAAAACTACCTTTTGGGTGCAGGTACATGATATACCAATCAGATATAGGAATAAAGTAGTGGCAGAAAAAATATGTGATGCCCTAGGTGAAGTTGTTCACACCCCGGATACGCTAGTGCATGATGGTGGGAGTTTTATTCGGATTAGGGTTACCATTGACGTCTCTTTGCCTTTATGCAGAGGTCCTCTCATCTCCATCGATAATGGCAGCCAAGTGTGGGTTAGTTTTAAGTACGAACGTCTCCCGAATATATGTTACTGGTGTGGCTGCCTTGACCATGATGATAAAGACTGTGGGGTGTGGATTGCAAGTGAGGGCACCCTTAAGACTGAACAGCAACAATTCGGACCTAATTTACGTGCACCGGCATTTGTACAATCTCGGAAGTCTGTTGTGGTTGTGCCTGGATATTATAAATCGAAGCTTGAGAGGCAGGTTAGAAGTCCAACTAGTGCACCTAGAGGTGGGCAAGGACCAATAGAGAGTGCAATGAACTTTAATCCACATAGTGCTCCATTAGACGCTGAAGAGGGGCAGCCACGTGATATTCGACCAATGAGGAATGTAGAGCCAATGTTGGTAACTCCTACGTCCATGCAAAGTGAGCAGGTTGAAAGTGTCCCTCATGAAGCCTCTCAGCCTATTCTCAATGAGGGATGTATAGATATAGATGGCCAAGCTTCTAAAGGTGATAATTTTGAATCTCAACTGCAGGATATTGACAGAGAGCTCACCAAGTTTGATACTCCCTCAACTCCTCAGGTAGATTCTTCCTCGGCTTTGGATAGAATGGAGGCTCCTTCACCCTTACCCCGTTGTCCTATGTACAATGGGGAGCTCTCCTCTACATCTGTTCAGCCTACCAAATTGTCTACTTGGACCCGGTTAGTTAGGTCTACAGTTGATAGCTTAACTCCTTCAGTTTCGGCTAAAATGACAGGTGGAAAGCGTAGTTTTGATCCTACGGAAGATTGCTCCCTATTACCTTGCAAACGTCTACAGGTTTTGAGGAGTGATGAAGAAATACCTATTGTATTGGTGGAGGCTGTTAAGTAGCCCCGTCAGAATCAATGAATTGCTTAGCATGGAACTATCGGGGGCTTGGGAACCTTCGAATAGGGAAGGAGCTTGTAGAAATTATATGGGCAGAAGATCCCTCCGTCGTGTTTATAGCTGAGACATGGACGGATGAAGCAAGGCTAGATAGGGTTCAAAGTAGTTTGGAGTTTCAAAATAGATGGGTGGTACCTAGTGATAATAGGGGAGGTGGTCTTGTTCTATTTTGGAAAGACTCTGTCAATCTGGTCGTGGAAGACTCAAAGAAGTATTTTATTGATGCTTGGACTGATAAAAACTCAGATCAACAATGGAGGTTTACTGGTTTCTACGGGGAGCCAGATACGGCAAGGAGACATGAAGCCTGGAGTGAACTTCGCCGCCTTAACCACCACCCTAATGTTCCATGGATTTGTATGGGTGACTTTAATGAACTTGTCAGTCAAGAGGAGAAATTAGGAGGAGCTCAACGCCCTAATTATCAAATGCAACTGTTTCGAGATGTGATAGATGAATGTGGTTTTATGGACTTGGGTTTCTCTGGGCAAAGGTTCACTTGGAGTAGACACTTTAGGGATGGTCACTCTATTTGGGAGAGACTAGATCGAGGGTTGGCTAATAATGGTTTTTTTCTACTTTTTCCAGGTTTACAGATTAACCATCTTCGGTGTGATTCCTCTGATCATGTTCCCATTCTTCTGTCTCTCTCAGGCTTGGATCCTCCTTCGCGAAATAAACCCTTTAGGTTTGAAGAAATGTGGCTCTCTGATAGCAGATGTGGTGATATTGTGGAAGCAACGTGGAGATCAATGCTTGACAATGACTCAGATGATGCAATTTTGACAAGGGTAGAGAGATGTGGCCGAGACCTAGCTTGGTGGGACAAAAATTGTTTCGGCAATGTCAGAAGGGAGTTGCTTAAATCTAGGCACCTATTGGTTCAGGCCGAAAAGGAGTCAATTAGAAGTGGCTGTAATGACCGAGTAAGAGAATTGAAAGCTGAAATCTACTCCTTGCTAGATAAAGAGGAACGCATGTGGAATCAGCGCTCAAAGGTGTTATGGATGTGCCAGGGAGATCGCAATACTAAGTACTTTCATAGTAAAGCGATGAAGCGGCACAAAAGGAATTCTATTCGGGGTATCAGAGACACTCAGAATTAGTGGAAGGAGGATCCTGAATCTATTGCTTCGGTGTTAATTAATTTTTACCAAGAGCTGTTTTTATCTTCTAATCTGTCACTTGCCAATGGGGTTTTGGACCGAATTCCTCATCTTATCACAGTAGACATGAATCAGGAGCTATCTAAGGAGTTCTTGGCGTGTGAGGTACAGATTGCTTTGAGCCAAATGGCTCCTCTGAAGGCACCGGGTCCAGATGGAATGCCGCCCTTGTTTTACCAACACTTTTGGGGCATGGTGGACGATGATGTGATTAGATCTATCTTATCTTGGTTGAATTCAGGTACTCTCCCTCATCCCGTCAATCATACTTTTATTACCCTTATCCCTAAGGTTGATAATCCTGAGTATGTGCATCAGTATCGCCCTATTAGCTTATGTAATGTTCTCTATAAAATTTTTTCAAAAGTGATTGCAAACAGATTGAAATTTTTTTTACCCACCATAATCACTGAGCATCAGTCGGCCTTTGTAAAAGATCGACTTATTTCTGACAATGTTCTTATGGCTTTTGAGACATTATACTGCATGAAGAACCATAATTCCAAGAAAACAGGTTATATGGCGCTGAAGTTAGACATGAGTAAGGCTTATGATAGGGTGGAGTGGTCATTCCTTGAGGCTATTATGAGGCAGATGGGTTTCAATGAGCAATGGATTGGACTTGTTATGGTGTGTGTAAGGACTGCTACCTATTCCATCCTTGTTAATGGTGAACCGAAGGGTTTGATTCACCCATCAAGGGGTCTTAGACAAGGGGACCCCCTTTCCCCATTCCTTTTCCTTTTATGCACCGAAGGATTACATGGGCTTATTGGGCATGCGACAAGTGTGGGCGATATCACTGGTTTTTCTTTGTGCAAGCGTGGCCCAAAACTAACTCACTTACTATTTGCAGACGACAGCCTTCTCTTTTGCAGGGCAAATCCAGATGAGTGTAGAAGTGTCATGGCACTTTTATCTCTATATGAAAAGGCTTCAGGTCAGAAAGTGAATAGGAGCAAAACATCTATTTTCTTCAGTAAATCTACTTCTGAAGATTTAAAGGTTACTATCAAGGGTATTCTGGGGGTTCAAGAGGTGCATCAATATGAAAAGTATTTGGGTCTCCCCTCTCTAGTTGGTAGGGGTAAGAGGGAGAGTTTTAATTATATTAAAGAGAGGGTTTGGAAGACGCTCCAAGGTTGGGAAGGGAAGCTGCTCTCTCAAGCAGGGCGTGAAGTTCTTGTTAAATCAGTTATTCAAGCAATCCCTACCTATGCAATGGGGTGCTTTAAACTACCTTTAGGGCTTTGTAATGACATTGAGGTTCTAGTAAAGAAATTCTGGTGGGGTCAACGTGGTGACCGGAGGAAAGTTCACTGGCTTAAATGGGAGGAGATGACAAAGTCAAAAATGGTGGGAGGCATGGGGTTTCGGGACTTGGCTTTATTTAATGACTCCCTTTTGGCAAAGCAAGCTTGACGCCTTTTGCATAATACGGATTCTTTGTTTTACAAGGTTTTCAAAGCTCGCTTTTTCCCCAATTGCTCTATAATGGAAGTTAAGGAGTCAAGATTGGGTTTGTATGCATGGCGAAGCATTTTATATGGGCGGGATGTTATTCAACGAGGTGCTAGGTGGTGTATAGGGTCTGGTAGGAAGGTTCGGGTATGGCAGCACCACTGGTTGCCGAGGAAGCACCTTCCACTTCTCTGTTCTCTAGTGGTCGAAGGGTTTGAGAATGCCACTATGGACTTACTGATTGATGACGAGAATCGGACTTGGAATGAGGAGCTCGTGGATGGTCTGTTTGTCCCTGAGGAAGCTGATTTGATTAAGAGCATTCCTCTAGCACGTGGTTCAGCTGAAGACATCCTCTTTTGGCCCCACTCTTCTAATGGCCGGTATTCATGCAAGACTGGCTATCGTTTCCTCAAAGAAGAGAATGAGCTAAGCCCGTTTCAAGAGCCAGTGGACACAAAACTGTGGAAAGGAATTTGGGCTCTGAACTGTCCAAATAAGATTAAGAATTTCATATGGCGTGCCTGTCGTAATTCAGTCCCTTCAAAAGTTAACTTAATGCGACGTACAATTTTGCAGGAAGCGATCTGTGAACGCTGCAACCAAGCAGAGGAGTCAATCGTCCACGCTGTGTGGTCTTGCTCTAGTTTAGATGCTGTGTGGTCTGACTTGCAGTCGTGGGGCGTGCGTCGTTCCCAGTCTTTTGTGGACTTTAAGGAGCTGCTGTCTTGGATTATTGCTAACCATCAGGAGCCGGAGTTGTTTGCTACTACTATTTGGACGATTTGGCATCATCGGAATCAAGTTCGCCTAGCCCAATCCAGTGTCTCTCTCTCGCAGCTTGCTCAGCTCGCTAAGGATAGGCATGCTGAATTTCTAGCGGTACAGATTCCCCGTGTCCCAGCTGTTCCACGCTCCAGAGCTAGATAGGTGCCCCCCTCAAATGGTTTGCTTAAAATCAATTTTGATGGTGCCAGCTTCAGAGCGGTGAATAAGTCAGGTATTGGGGTTGTGATTCGCGACGGTCAAAAGATGGTTTTAGCATCACTTTCTGAGAAGCTTCCTAGAGCTTATGGTCCTGAGGAGGTGGAGACTCTTGCTGCTGCCAGAGCTCTTGTTTTTGCAAGGGAGATAGGGGTTGACAATGTTGTCTTGGAAGGTGACTCTAGCATTCTCATGTCTGCTCTTCAAAGGGAGGATCATGATCTTTCAGTCTCAGGTCTTTTGGTGGAGGATGTTCAATTACTTGCTGGATCTTTTTCTAAATTACTTTACTCTCATACTAGGAGGGATGGTAATAAGTTAGCTCATAATTTAGCTAGGTTTGCAGTTAATATATCCAGTTTTCTTGTGTGGATGGAGTCTATTCCGTCTCACTTTAACGATATTTATCAGGCTGATTTAGCCGGTATTCCTTAATAAGATGAATTTCAGGTTTCCTTCTCAAAAAAAAAAAAAAAAAAAAAAGATAATAATCCATCAACTATAATTACATCGACATTTTGACCAAATGTCTTAATATATTCTCTAATGACGCAATTAGGAGCATTGCTTACATATAAATAAGATTTATTATGCTTTTTACAAAGTAAAACAACATCTTTAGCATAACTTTCGACGTGGCCAATGTAATTGATGACGCAGACACCTTCTCAACTTTCTTCCAGAGATGATCTCTGAAAGACTTCTTGTACAAAGATGTAGAATAGAGCTTGAATATAAATCTATGGCGACTGGCACATATAGATCGGAGACGATCTAAATCTCGCCGGCGGGACTCTTCGTCACCAAAATTGTAGCCGGCGAACTCTCTCCAGACACCTCTGTAGTTTTCCATTTCTTCGTAATGCCTACAGCCTACCCCCTTCGAAATGGAAATAGAAGGGTTTATATAGAGGTTCAAATATAGAAGAGAAGGGCAACGGGCGGGACAGGGAAATGACGCCCTGTTAGATGCATTTATATTTTATGGGGATGACCTTAGTATTTCATTTTGAGTTTTGATTCCAGGAGTCATGTGGATCAATGTTATGAATACCGTCTTGGAACCCGTTTCGGTTTGTATATTGGAATGAAATATTTCGGTACCGATCTATTTTGGCGTACCGTTTCAGACCGTTTCAGATTATCACAAATAAATAAGGGGAAATTGCAATTTACCCACCTGTGGTTTGGCCCGTTTTAACAATGTCCACCCGTGGTTTGAAATTTGTCACTTAACCCACCCGAGGTGATCTCCGTTAGACCCCCGTTACCCATCTCAGCCCTTTCCGTTTAAAAATTCCCTTTACTATATAAGCCAAAAATTAGAACCCAATAGAACACAATTAGAACCCTAAGTACTGAACTCTCTCCCTCTCCCTACCTTCGAACCCTAAAAAATCCCATTAGCCTTAATCCCTTTCCCTCTGTACTCCGGTGAAATCCTCAACATGTCTTCTTCAAGCTATTACTCCGGTGCCAGTCACCATTCATGCTCTGCTAACCATTGTCGGCTACGCACTGCTCTGACCTTGAACAATTTTGGGAGAAGGTTTTATGGGTGTAGCTACTATGATGTGGTGAGTAATAGTTGGGTTTCATATTTTGTTCCGTTTTTATTTTTTATTTTTTTTTGGTTTTGTTGGCTTTATGAATAACCCAAATTTGATTTTGTTTGTAGGATGAGGAACCTACTTGTAAATATTTTAGGTGGTTGGATGGCAAAACTTGTAAGCGTGGATTTGAAGTTGCACCCATTGTCCTTGCAAGATTCAGAATGTACAAGAATCAAGCAAGAGTTGCAGAGGAAAAGGAAAAGGAGGCTAGTGATAGGGAAACAGCAGCTATTGAGAGAGAAAACAAAGCCAAGCGAAGGGAAGAAAAAGCTAGGTTGAGAGAGAGGATAGCTAAAGAGGAGTTACAGAAGTACAAATTTGCACTTCTTGTGTCATGGGGTTTTTTTGCTATTTTTTATGTGTTTTCTGGTAGGATGGGAGGATTTGGAACAAATCCATTGTGTCTGCCTTGAAGGCAAGTTGTTGTTGTTATTGTATACTTTTTGGTATAATTTTGGGTACTACCACTTTTGACAAGTGCATTCCATGTATTTGGCACTATGTAATGTTGTTGTTTATTTGAATATAGTATGCAATGTGTTCTTTATGTTGTTCTTTATGTACTGTTGTTGTTTATTTGGCACTATGTAATGTTGTTCTTTATTTGGCACTATGTAATGTTGTTCTTTATGTGATGTGTTCTTCTTGATGTAATCTGTTGTTGTTGTTGTTTATGTAATGCTACCTTCTTTATGTAATGCTACCTTCTTTATGTAATGTGATATTGTAATTTGAATAAGGTATGCAATCTGTTATTCTTTAAAAAGATTGTGTATGTTGTACATCAATTGGGTAGGCAAGGACATGCACCCCACAAGATTCTGTTTACATCAATTGAAGAAGCATAAAGAATTATGTTTTAAAGTAAGACCATTCCATACACCTATAATACTGCCAAATATTAATGGCTAAACACTATATATAATATTGTCATACATATATAACACTGCCAAGTTTCATCTAAGCAAGAGTACCTTTCCATACTATATAATAAGCATTGTTCAAAACAAGTGGTCTCCACCAAACATTAATGGCTAAACACTGCCAAATTTCATCTACACAATAGGTTGTTCTGTCCCCACTAAGACAACAACAAAAGCACTTTACAGTATAAAGTTCTGCACAATAACAAAAAAACAAAAAAGTGGTGACATGCCACTATCAACTAAACAATTGCCCTTGTCCTTGCCACAATAACAAAAAAAAAGTAAAGTAAAGTTCCTGCTTGCACAGTCTCCAATTTTCATTTCCCAAAGACCTTGCCCTTGTCCTTGCCTTTGCCCCTGCCTGTTGAGAACATTGCACCAGATGTCTCAGCTCTTAATCCACATTCTCCACCTCCTCTCCCAACGACCCTTGGTGGTACCAACCCCCTTCGAGCCTACAAAATACATAGAAACTCCATATCAAGATCTAATTATGTAAGTATAAAGGGTAGTGTTTGTGTATATACCTGAAGATCCTAAGAGATGGGCTGACTGCATGAGAACCATTGAGCAGTGGGTACTTTGTTTGGTGGTCTGGTTGAAGCTGAAGCAGATGTTTGGGCTGGCTGTGTGTAAGGATTGCTCGTTGGCTGCCTCAGTGGTTGCTTTCGTGGTTGGTTGACTTGCTTGATGGGTAGTTGGCTTTCTTATTGAATGGCTAGCTACCCCACTTGTTGGTTGACTGGTTGTCTGGTTCTCTGCTGCTTTGGTTGACTGATTGGCCTTGGCCTTCTTGTTTGTTAATCTTGTTGATTTCCTTGTTTGCTCATTGGCTGGCTGGCTGCCTTGCAAACCTCCTTGGTGGTTGCCTGGCTGGCTGCCTGGCTGGTTGGCTGGTTGGCTGCCTACCTGCCTGTCTGGCTGGTTGGCTACTTGGTTGGCAAACCAGGGTGGCTGCCTTGGTGGTTGCCTGGCTGGCTGGCTTGCTGGTTGGCTGGTTGGTCCTTGTCCCTCTTATCCCTACAAAAAGAATTGTCTTGCATCAGAAATAGACTTGTAATATAATTGTCATAGTGGACACATTATTGCTTTACTTACAAATTTTTTTTACCTCTCAATTCTCTGCCTCCTTTGCCATGGTGTCTCACCAGTTATTCCAGCCTTACACCTCCTTGAATTATGCCCCTCCTGAAGGCAAAACCCACATTTTATAGGTCTATATGACCTAGAGACTTTGTATAGGTTGTTTGGCTCATCTGCATCTTTCTTCCTTTTCATTGGTGGCCTGCCTGGAAGCTTGTACACAATTGGAGCAACAGGAGCAGGTTGGCTCGTTTCAACCCATTCATCTTGGCCAGGCAGTGAGGTAATCATCTCCTTATATGCAGCCACATAGGCATCCTTTCTAAAGCATGCATGCACATAATCCTCAGGCCTCTCCAGGTTCTTATAGATTGTTGCAACACCATGTTTACATGGGATTCCTGTCAAATCCCAAACTCTACACGTACAAGACTTTCTGCTAAGATTAACCATATGTATCTCATACTCATTATCAACCTCATATATATAGCAAGCTAATGGAATAGCAGAAAAAGGCTTAGAATCAACTTTCAACTGCTCAAGCTTCTGCACTATGTTTGGACAAAGGTCACTAGTGAATTTTTCTATCCCAGTCCTCTTACTGTACATTCTAGTCATCAACCTAACCCTAATCCACTCTAGCATGGCAATGATAGGCTTATCCCTAGCTTCTAGTATCATAGAATTAAATGACTCACTAAGATTGTTCACATAACAATCAGAGATGGCCCTTGGAGTGAAATGTGACTTGGTCCATTGGGTTGGTTGGATATCTGCTACATACTCCTATGCTTCTCTGTCCAATTCCTTTAGCTCTTGCATTCTCTTTTCAAACTCCCTAACTGTTGTTGCTACAGCACATCTCTATAATGCAGCCTTCAACTCTAAACCCTTGAATGTTAACTTAAAATTGTTGTAAATGTGTTTCACACAAAATCTATGTTCCACTGTTGGGAACAATATCTCCATGGCAGGTATCAATCCCTGGTTATGATACATACAATCAACAATGAACACCATCAGCCTAAGAATAAAAACAAACAAGTATAAAGCAGAAATGAACAAAACAAGTATTACCTTCTGCCTATCTGAAATGAACACCAGATTCAGCTCATCTGGCCTCCCAATATCCTCTGCAAATGTTTGTAAAAACCACACCTAAGAATCCTTGTTTTCTTGCTCAACTACACCTAATGCAATAGGGAAAATATTGTCATTCCCATCCCTGCCAGTTGCTGATAATATATGTCCACCAAACTTGCCCTTCAAGTGGCAACCATCTAATCCTACAAGTGGCCTGCACCCCCCCAAGAATTCAACTTTCTGTGCATTGTATCTCACATACATCCTCTTGAACTTGGGTTGTGTGTTAGGCTCAGTAATCTCAGTTTGCAGGATCACCTTACTCCCCACATCAGTTACTCTTATCATCTCTGCATAGTCCCTAAGCTTCCCATACTGCAACCTCTCATCGCCTAGTATGAACTCTCTAGCTTTCCTTTTAGCTCTGTACACCTGATTTATGCTCAAGTCAACATTTGCATCCTGCATGACTCGGTGCTTCACACCAGAAACTGCCCAATCAGGGTTTTTGTTGAAATCCTCCAAGTATTTCCTAGCCACATATATAGAAGTGACCTAGCTATGCTTGAATGTCCTCCCACATGTACAAGTTGGAACCACGGTCTTTATCTGGAAGGTTAACTCCCCTGCAATCTGTGATGCGTATACCCTCAAACCACAGTCATACTTGCAGTAGACAGAAACTTTGATCTTCTCATTAAGCTTGAACTTAATGTCCATAGACTTTCTCACTGCATATTCCTTCAAGGCAGCCCTAAACACCTTAACATTTGGGAACTTCATACCCTTGCATAACTGAAGGTTGCTCATGCTAGTGTTCTCATTAAACTCTGGATATGCCACCCTCTCATCCTCATCCTCTGAACTGTCTATGCTCTTAGCATCATCATCATCAAGGGCTTTTTCAGCCCAATCATTATTATCACCAGCTTGATCACTGGCAGCAGCTTCTGGTCTCTTCCCATCATCTGTAACTTGCTCTCTCACACCATCTCCCTCATTTACATTTTCACTATCTCTTTCATGCTCTCTCATATTGGGCACCTCATTGTTCTCAGCACCAAATATGTCATCAGGATAATCTGGTCCTTCATACCCTTCCTCTAGCCAATCAGGTTCATCCACATAAACATCTTCATTACTAACAGTTTGTCCATGGGTTGTTTGGTCATCCACATGCACAGCTCCACCAACACTGCCATCCCTTAAACCTTCAATAGGTTTTTCACTAACATCATTTTGGTCAACCACAGACTCCCTAACAGTATTGGTCACCTCCTCACAATTAGGATCATCATTAGTATCATCATCTTCATCATTCATTTCCCATGACTGGTCTACTGCAATTGGTTGATCTGGTTCAGCTATAGGTTTTTCAATAGCAATTGGTTCAACTTCAGGTTCTACATAAAGTGTGATTTCATTTGTTGGCCACTCAGCATGTAGTTCACACATGTAGGTCACATCCTCATCTGAAGTAATTAACCTTAACCCTTGCTCTAAGTTACCACCAGGTATTAAATAAGAAATCCTACTGTTAATGGGTCCCCCAGCCTCAGCACAAATGTCTTGTATCTCAAAATGACTTAGTGGATCTGGATCAACATTAGCCATTGTAGATACCTCACCACCTACATACTCTAAACCAGGGTTCCACTCAAAATTCCCACTATGGTGAATGGTAAAATCAAAACGGATTTCAACAGCCATCTGCAGGGTTTAAAACACATGCACAAACAACAGTGATTAAATACATAACCAACACATGCATAGAGACAACACACAAAAGCAAAATGATTTCAGTTGCACACCAAACACCAAGTAACGTGAGGTCAGAGACAAGAAACACAACCAACTAAACAATTTGTCTCCATGGGACCACAAACAACCTAAACATGCATTTAACCAAAATATTCCTAGGGACCACAGTCATCAATGTCAACTATAAAAAAACAAACACACCAATGGTAAACCCAACAATGGTAAACCACTAATTTTATGACAAAAAAACTTTAATCCGAATAAACATTGGAAAAGAATAATGGTAAACCACTAATTTCATCAATCGTTACACATTGAAAAAGAATAAACACAACAATGGCAAACCCTAGAAAGTAATTTCATACCTGATACAGAGGAAAACTCAAACTTCAGCACTCCTCCTTGCTTGCAAGTGTTCGGGGAGGGATTTCACTTTGTCAATCGGAGTACAGAGGGAAAGGGATTAAGGCTAATGGGATTTTTTAGGGTTCGAAGGTAGAGAGAGGAGGAGAGCTCAGTCCTTAGGGTTCTAATTGTGTTCTAATTGAGTTCTAATTTTTGGCTTATATAGTAAAGGGGATTTTTAAATGGAAAGGGCTGAGGTGGGTAACGGGGGTCTAACAGAGGTTACCTCGGGTGGGTTAAGTGACAAATTTCAAACCACGGGTGGGCATTGTTAAAACGGGACAAACCACGGGTGGGTAAATTGCAATTTCCCCAATAAATAAATATAAATATATAAAAAAATAATATAATGGATTTAATATATTTAATTTTTTAAAAAAATTATCAAATAAAGTTAGCATTTGGTTATTAAAAAATATTTGTTGCATTTTTGTAAATAAAGTGACCATGTTGACTAATTAATAGCTAAGAACATTCTTGAAATTTAACTTTTCCCATTTCCCAAACCCACCCACGTGAACCTCTCCATCTCTTTATCACCTACCCATTTATTTCCTTTGTCTCACACACTTCTCAATTGAATGCTCAAATAGCATATAAAACACTATGAACGTTTAGACCCCCAATTACAAAAATATCAATTCGAGCTTAATGTCAAACAATATATGTGCAGAAAATGAACATAAGCTAATAACAAAATTGATAAACAATCTAAACCAATTAAAATCACATCCACAGCAGAAATTAAATGGCAAAAAGTAAGGGAAGAGAGATGCAAACACAAGGACAACACAGCGATGTGTTATCGAAGAGGAAACCGAAGCCCTCGGCGTAGAACCTCTCTGCCGTCCTCCAAGCGGTCAATAATCCACTGAAGAATAAAGTTGGGATACATGAACAGCAGAAGACCCTCAAAGCCTAATTTACCCAGTGTACCTAAGCCCTCCAAGCTTCTTGCTCCAGTGAGGTTGCCCCGAACCTTTGTTTTCTTTAGCTTACCAGATTCTGCTATAGCCCATAGCATCAACCAATAACCATTAGTCCCTTCCTAACTGCTTCCCAAACACCAAATAGCCTTCTTATAGATATGGGTACGATGAGAAAATGATTTAGGTAATGAAACTTTCAAGGATATAACAATGGAAAGGGTGAGAGTAGAGAAATTTGAAGAGTCTCTATGAAAAGATTGTGGATGAGTCAATCTTGTTTTTCTCTAGAGTTTTTCTCTCAAAATTCTCTCTAGAAGCTCTCTACATTTCGTGGGTATAAGGGTCTATATATACTGGTGTGTGTTTGGAATGCAAAGAGTCATTTTTCCAAAACAGAGTTGGCTGGGGATTTGGCCTCGTGACTTGACTTAGTCACAAGTTCAAGCCGTGAGCTAACTGAATGGCCAGTCTGGACTTTTTGTCCTGTAGTGCCACAGCTGGCGTGATGGTTCAGCTTCTCTGCATGCTTCATCATGTGCATCTTCTGGCGGCTTGCCAGTTGCAAGCCACCAGTGAGATCTAGTCGCGAGTCCCTGCTTCACTGCACAGTCTTGAGCATTTCTTCACACTCTCTCACACACTACCCTTACATGATTCCCACCTAAATATAGGGTTTCTAAATGCTGAAATACAAGCAAATTTGGCACGTAATAAAGCCAACATAATGGTTGATTAAATTCAATCTTACATCAATGTTCTTATTCAAGAGTTTCAACTTTCAAAAGTTTGAAGCCTCACCACTCACCAGTGCTCTGTCTCGGTCTCTCCTTTTTGTTCTATTTTTTGTTTCCTCTAATTCTCTTTCTCTGCTGTGTTTGTTTCATTTTGTTCTTCATTCTTGTGTTTTTCCTTCTCCGTTTTAAACAGAGACAAAGGTAGTGGAGCTTTATATATATATATATCTTTTTCTGGTAAGGCAGTGGGTCGGACATCAAATTCAGGGGAAAAGGCCAAAGATTCATACCAGCCGAATTTTTAATCTTGGCCAGTATTGAACGAAACGGACCAAAACTCCCGGAATAGCCCGAAATGGGTCGAAATTCCACCTGAGGTGGAACAGGGGTGGTTGCTGTTCCGGTTTACTCATCGGTACGAGATATTCCGGCCATTCCGGCCAGAACGGAACGGTATTAATAACAATAATATGGATAAAACAAAGTACTTGAAGTATTTGAGGTCTCAAAGGATATACATGATTCTAAAGAGAATTTACCATCTATCAATTTCAATGTCAAGATTCTAAACTGCAAGTATAGGTGCACAATCCAAACTCCGTATGAGTAACAATGATTGTAGTTTGTGAACCAAATATGTTGTGAGAGATTGTAATAGAACTTGAAATTTCACTTTTAACTTTTAATTACAATTGCATTTTTGGTCCATTTTATTGGTTTTTTATTATTATTATTTTAAACTATTTTTGTTAATAATATTATACTCAATCCATCTTTATTTAATCATCCTATTGTTTGAGACTTCTTGTTATAGAAAGCACACAAATTTGAAATTCATACTTAAATTTAAGACCCTTGATAGGAAAAAATTATATTGGTTTAATTAATCATTAGCTTTTAGCTTTATCATTTGAGTTCTTAAAAAAGATATAGTATTCTTCACTATAGTAAATAGTTTTTTTTTCCCGCACATTGCGCGGGTTTGCGCTAGTCTATATTCTATATATTATTAAAAGCTGAAGCGTAGCGTTTAATACTGCTGTGCTCAAGTTGCGCTATGTCAGCAGCCATGTCTTTCCAATTTTATTTTTTTTATTTATTTATTTGTCCTACAATTTGAAAATGGTTTTTGTAAATTTCATAATTATAGTAATTCTTGCATAATAAATCCCAGCCCTATAATAAATCTGTATAATAAATCCTAGCCCACTTCTTATTTATTTACTTCCACTATCAACCCAAACCCAAAGCCTTTTCAGCTTAAACCCAAAGCCTTTTCAGCTTAAAGGAAAAAAAAATAAAAAATAAAAACTGTGGAGGGTGAAAAGGAAAAACAAAACAAAAATAAAAACTGTGGAAGGTAGAAGTGTGGAACCTTGAAGGGTTTTGCATGATATAACGTGAGGAAAGTAAAGAGACTGAAATCGTGTAGGAAAATAGAGAGTCTGAAATTGTGCTCCCTACCTTCCTGCTCTATTGTTTCGCATTAATGGCCGCCTTTCTGAGTTCCTTCCTTCTTGTCTTCCTTTTCACACGGTGTATAAATATTGACAGTGCCTGCTTCAGTTGAGGTATCTCTAAATCCCAGTTCTTTTTTGCTCCATTCTTTTGCTTGATTATTTTTGTTTCCCTTATTACATTTTGTTATATGGATTGGTTTGTTGCTCGGTTTTGAATCTTTATTATTGTTCTGAGAGTAATTGATTAATTGAGAAATAGAGAGAGATAGAAAAGCCTAGGAAAATTGATTGGATATGGACTCTTTAAAGATGATCTATATCTCTGTGTTGTGCTTTGGCAAATTGATTAATAGCTACTATCATAGGACGTCCGCTCTTTAAGTCTTATCTATATCGAATACGGAGTGTGCTTTGGCAAAACATTGTATACTTTCCTTCTTACCGTTTTTCTTTTCTGTGTCTTATTTTTTATGCTAAAGGTAAGTTTTAATTTATGAAATAAGCTATAATTGGATTGGTACCCAATTAGTTGTGGTGAAACTGTACTTTTGGCTTTGGTGGTATCCCTGTATCTTCTTAGTTTGATTTTCAATATATATGTAGTTTTGTATGGTGCTTTATTTCCCTTTGTACACTTTGTTTACCTGGCCTTTTCTTTTTCTTTTTCTTTTTTTTTTTCATTTCCGATAAAGTTTTACATCTACCGATCCAAAAAAAAAAAAAAACCAATGAGGGAGCTAACTCAGCTAAGTCCAATCCCTGACTCAGGTGTGTTTACAAGGATAGCAGAGGAGTGGAAAGATGAGGAATGGGGTGGGGAGTTACCCTTCCCCTGCTTGGATGTTTTGAGGGAGAGAGGATTTGAGGGGATTTCATAATATCATGAGTTGAAGCTGATCTTCTTTCAGACTTTGTTTGAATGGACAAATACTTTGGGTGTTCTTACTTTATTGATTTGTGGTTGAAAGCCACTACAATTGGGAGTTTAGCCATGCCCACTTCCAAAGTAGTATTGTAGTTGTGGATTGCTAAGGGAAGAAGCTGAGAATTGCAGATTGAAAGCATTACCGCTTAAAGTGAAATCATAGCACCCTGAAAGCTTGGATTATATTTATGGTCATTGAAAGTATAAGACATTGTCTTTTTGCCATTCATATAAAATCATAACTTTTTTGTTCTTTTGTTAATTACTTTATTTATTGATTAACTGTTAAGGTAGCTGTCAAACACAATCCTAGATCTTAGTAAAATTGATGAACCTACTTTACTGTGAGATCCAGCTGATATGGATTTTATATTTTTATTGAATTAGTTCTCCAAATGTGTCCTAAGTGTTTAGGTAGAATTTGGTTATATAGATGATTCACGAAAATCCTTAATTGTAATTTGAGACGTGACTAACATTTTTCTTGGGCTGTGATAAATGGTATTGAAAAATTTATTTTGTAGATGATGCAAAGACACATTTATTTATTCATTTAAGGATCCATATGAGAATTTGTTTGGGAGTTTTTCAGACATTACCATCATCTTCATTCTTCATTGTCACTTTTTTTTTTTAAATAATACAATTGTTATACTAAGTGAGGGAGGGAGATTCGAACCTTTGTTTTTCTCTTTTATGAGATTAGATATTCTCTCTAAGTTACAAAGCTCTTAGCATTTTTCACTGTCAGTTAACATCTTTGAAAGATAGAAAATGAAAAGCCCAATACGTTTCTAAACCTGTCCTGTAATATTAGAACATAAAAGACTATAATTCAAACCAAGTAGGAAGGCCAAGTGAGTGTACTGTGTAGTGTGCACCACTATGGAACTGTTCAAAATTAGACAATTTCATTGCTTTGCATGCAGCAGCTATAATTAATATTTATGCACATTTTGGTATAATCAAAGCTACCCTGAGATTTCATTTGGTAGGAGAAATTAAAAAAAAAAAAAATTGCTAAAGGCCTGTTTGGATCACGTCTGCGTCTGCACGTTTCTGCGTTTTTGCTTTTTTTTTTTTTTTGACTAGCGCCTCTTGCACTGTTCATGGGACATGAATAGTGCATTAAGGCAAAGCTACAGTAACCTAGCAGTGAACAGTAATCCGGAAATTGTTTTTTTTTATTGTTTTCAGTTTTCTGTTTTCAGCAAAATAAACGGTATCCAAACGCACACTAAGTGTGCTTCTTTCAGTTTTCTTTTAGAGTTCTTACATGTCCAATTAAGCATTTTGTTAACTTTGGTACGAATTTTTCATGTTTACTCAAAGTGAGAGAAAATCTTTTATTTGGAATGGTTGAGATTTAAGGAGCTGTTGTTGCCGTTGATATCAGTGAAGATCTCTACTAATTTTTGCTGCATCAATATTGGTAATCTAAAACTTGACTAGTTTGTGTTTTTAAATTAACCTTACTTCCTATAGAAAAGATGGTTTTTAATCTATTCTATATATTTATTTTATTTTGTTGAGTGTTTGAGTTTGATTTAAACATTTTTCTTCTATCTTTCTATGTCTAATTGCAAAGGTGCAATGAGAGTTAAAGATGTGTGCATCGTTTTCAGAATTACTTGCGATGAGCGAAACATAGAAGAGTGAGTTTATCTAATTCATTCCCATGAAGTTCTCTTTTCTCCTTCATTTGATGTTAATAGTTTTAGAGCTAATCCCATTTAAATTTGATGATTTGTCTACACAAATCTGATGGACTATTTTGTGCATTTTTACAGATCTTGACTCAATATTGTTCAAAATCCTAAATTCCTTGATGTGTGTTCTAGCAAATTTTAATTTGAAAGTCAAATTACTTTGAAATTTTCATAGGATTTACCAAGATGTTCAAATTTATTATCTATGTCCCTTCCCATTTCGCACTTTTTGTTTTTGTTTTTTTTTGGATGAATGATCTTAATCCATCTAGCAGATTGCATTGCACTGTTGTTGACTACAAGTATTTTTTACATGGGCTGCCAATGGACTTTGATTATCACAATTGGGTATTATCTTAAAAACACTCTCTTTCTTTTTGTATCATTGTGTGCAAGTTTGTATTTTTTTTAAAAATAATTTCGGTTTGGTTATTAAGAAAGTGTAGGGATATAATACATATGATAAGTTTTGGATTTTTATTTAGCATGTTTGGGATTCAAGCATCTTTATATAGTTGTTTGGGCTAAATTTAACAGGGATGGTGAAGGCTTAGTGTGCTAGGATGATGCCTTTAAGAAGAGGTGACGGATTCCTAAAAAGGATGAGAAGCTGATAGTTTACAACTTTACATTAAGCAACATGGCATTTGGAATTGGAGTTAGAATCCAAAACCTTATGGTAGGAAACATGTAAATGTTCAATTTCAATGAATAAAAACTCAAGTCATAAAATTTTCATGGTTGTTAGCAATTGTTCTTGTGAATGATTATTTGATTTAAAGTTTTCTTTCAATCTTTTCTTTTAGGTTTGGTAAGGTTTGGGAAGAGCCATTCACTTATCCAAAAAAGGTCTAGGAAGAGTTGTAGAATTTTTTGGATGAATTATGTGGAAACTTTGCAAATAAGAGGAAACTATACTCAAGCTTTATAAAGTTTTATTCATTTGAAAACTATTTTATCAAATTTAGTTTGTTAAATTTTGATTAAGATGAATGGATAATTCAAAACAATAAGTACACTTATTTTTTATTTGTTCCTTTTAAATGTTGTTACACGCAGTATATTTATATATTGATTGCTGCATCATTATTATGTGATAAAAGTCTTTCCATGTATCATTTGGCTACCTCATCTATAAAACCCTAAAACGTAATACCACATGCAAAACATGTATAAACTTCAACATCAATGATGTACTAGCGGTGATTAAAGCTTGCAAGGTGTTCCATAATTATTATGAAGTTAGCAAAAAACTTGGTAATGTTAGAAATAAAGTCTGATTGAAATGTGTAAACTTTGGGGAATGAAAAGATTACTTGGGATGTGTAAAGGGTGAAATGTATTAAGCCTATAGGAGAGATGTATATCCATAAGTGTACTCATTATTACAACCTTATCCCATAAACTCTACAAGTATTCCAAGGTCCTATATATATGTAGGATTACTTTACTGTTATTGTACACACATCTAAGAGAGATTAAAAGAATTGTGGATGACCACTTGAATATAAGAGTTTATCAATATATACTTCTTGTTCCTTTTACTTTGTTTTATATATATTTCCATCATTTCTCAACATGTTATTAGCATGAGTTTCTACCCAATTTTGGAAAGGAAGTTGTCCTCCCATTGTTCTTCAAACATCAAAGATTATTTGTGTAGTTCTCTCAACTCACTGTAAGTTTTTTTTTTTTTTTTTTAAGGAATTAGTAATTATCCTATTTGTTTGTCTTTACGTTTTATGCTCATAATTTTAGTGATTTTTAATTGATTAAAATTTTTATGAGATTCACGTTATTCTATTGTTATATATTGTTATGAGATGCACGTTATGAGATTCACATTTAATTGATTAAACATATTTTGTTAAAAATGGTTAGTAATATATTGTTATATATTGTCTTCACGTTTATTTATACCTATAGCTATATATTACATGTACTGATAATCTTTAAAAATGTAAGTATTGTTTCATTACAATTAAATTTAAACATGTATAAGTAGTACTGATTCATTAAAAATTGTGTATGATAATACACACACACACACACACACACACACACACACATATATATATATATTTATGTTTATATTTAGTTATTTAATTACTTACGTAATTATATATTTGATATAAATGTCAAACCTTACAAAGCTTAAATTTGTTGTCCTTGACATCTTACACAAGAATTTCTTACCATGGATATCATGGATCCTTGACACTAAGATTCATCTGAAAGTAATGAATCTTGATGAGATCTATGTTGATGTAATAAATCCTGAAAATATTATTATGGATGCCAATAGAGTATCCTAGAAGGATCATTCAAAAGAAATAACTTTTATTTGTTATTATTTATATAAAAACTGAGTACTTTACAATAAAAGACCCCTTAGGAGAATCACAAGTTCTAGAAGAACTTGATCGTCCTAAAAGCTCAGTATGACTAAACTTGTAATAAACTAAAGGTGCAAGTGAATTAATCTGGCACTTTAAAATCATCCTACGATTAAAATTATATAATAGAAGACACATATATCATGTTTCGAATATGCTCCTGCAGTAGCAATATTGTATGCATATGTTCATAAAGTGTTATGAACTAATATTTTATCTTCTAATGGCTTAACAAAATAATGAGTTGTTGCTAAAAACCATCAAAAGGCCATGAAATTAAGTGTTATAGGTTTGGTATGGAAGATCATTGGTCACGTACCTGTTGTACTCCTAAACATTTGGTAACTTTGTACCAAGCATCCATAAAAGAAAATGAAAAGGGATTTGAAACGAACTTTGCTAATCATAATGATCTTGAAGATCCTATGAATTATCTTGATTTTTTCAAATGGAGTGAATAAGACTCATCTTGATATGTCGTTGACGGAAAATTTGATAATTTGATTAGTGATGGAAATCTCCATACAAATTAATTGTTTTCTTTTATTATTGCATTGTAATAAGTATTTTTATTTTGATATGTTTTATTTACGTTTAAAGTAATAAAGTTTAATTTATGTTTTGCATATATGAAGATGCATGGGTCCTACTGGTAAAATTAATTCCAAGATGACTAGGAAAGATTTTTGTCTAGCAGACAGTGCAACAACTCATACGATCCTTAAAGATAAAAATTATTTTCAAAATTTAAAATTATGCAAAGCCAATGTCAATATCATATTTGGTTCATCAAACTTAATTGAAGGCTCTGGAAGAGCGATTATCATGTTGCCAAATGGCACAAAACTTTGTATTGATGATGCTTTGTATTCTTCTAAATCAAGCAGAAATTTACTTAGCTTTAAGGATATACGTTATAATGGTTATCATATTGAAACCAATAGCGAAGGCAATGAAGAATTTCTTTATATTACTTCAATAGTATCGGGCTAGAAGCTCATATTAGAAAAACTGCTTATTTTCTCTTTTGGGTTATATTATACTATAATGAGAACAGTTGAAACAAATGTTGCTTTGGCATGATCGTCTTGGCATGATCGTGTTCGGACCCAAAGGTTTTTATGCTTTGGCATGATCGTCTTGGATATCCAGGATCAATAATGATGCGTCGAATTATTGAAAACTCTCACGGACATCCCTTAAAGAACCAAAAGATTCTTTTATCTAGTGATTATCCATGTAGTCCATGTTCTCAAGGTAAATTAATTACCAAACCATCACATTCAAAGATTGTTGTTGAGTGTCCATCTTTCTTAGAAAGAATTCAAGGTGATATATGTGGACCAATACACCCACCTTGTGGTCTATTCAAGTATTTTATGGTTTTAATTGATACATCAACCAGATAGTCACATGTATGTTTACTTTCTACTAGAAATGTTGCATTGCTAGGCTTCTTGCTCAAATAATTAGGTTGTGAGCACAATTTCCTGATTATCCAATTAGGAAAATTCGTTTAGATAATACTGGTGAATTCACATCTCAAGCTTTTGATGACTATTCCATCTCAATTGGAATTGATGTTGAACATCCTGTTGCCCATACACATACTCAAAATGGTTTAGCTGAATCACTTATCAAGAGACTTCAAATTATTGCTTGACCTTTGCTTATGAAATCAAAATTACCAGTTTCTGCTTGGGGTCATGCTATTTTACATGCTTAATCATTAGTTCGCATTAGGCCAATTGCATATCATAAATTTTCACCATTGCAACTTGTACTTGGCCAACAACCAAATATTTTTCACTTGCGCACATTTGGTTTTGCTGTATATGTACCTATTGTACCCCCACAATGCTATAGGTCCTCAACGTAGAATTTGAATTTATACAGGTTTTGATTCCCCATCTATTATTAAATATCTTGAACTTCTAACTGTTGATGTTTTTAAGGCACATTTTGAGGATTGTCATTTTAATGAAACAACCTTCCGACCATTAGGGGGAGAAAAGTCATTACCTGAAGCACGACGTGAGATTACTTAGAATGTTTCAACGTTATCTCATCTTGATCCTTGTATAGATCAACGTAAACTGGAGGTTCAAAGGATTATTCATTTGCAAGGAACTGCAAATCAATTGCCGGATGTATTCACCGACAATAAGAAAATAGTGAAATCTCACATTCTAGCTGCTAATACTCCAGCATGGATTGAAGTCTTTGTAGGAAAATCAGTTGATACAGCAGCAAATGAATCAAAGCCACACCTGAAGCGTGGAAGACCTATCGGTGTTAAAGATAAAATTCCTTAGAAAAGAAAAGTACAAGAAAAACAAGTTGCAGCCTATAAAGAGGCTATACCTAGGAAACAGGTCATATAAATAATTGATCTATCCAAAACTTATGAACAAAAATCTCTTGAAAATAAACCTCTTAAAGAGTTATCCCTTGAAGAGGATCAGGTACCTGAAAATAACGAGATCTCGATACATTATGTACATACGGGAGAAATATGGGATAGAAATAAAATTGTTGTCGACAACATATTTTCATATAAAGTTGCCCTTGATATTACTAGAAGTAATGATAATGAATATGAACCACAAACCGTTGATGAATGTCAACGTAGAAATGATTGGTCAATGTGGAAAGAGACGATTCAAGCAGAATTAAATTCACTAAGTAAACGTGAAGTTTTTGGACTTGTAGTCCGAACACCTAAAGGTGTAATGCCTGTTGGATACAAATGAGTATTTGTACGTAAACGAAATGAGAAAAATGAAATTATAAGGTGCAAAATGCGACTTGTAGCACAAGGTTTCTTGCAGAGATCTGGTATTGATTATGAAGAAACATATGCTCCTGTAATGGACGCAATTACATTCAGATTTTTGATTAGTTTGGTAGCAAAAGAAAATTTGGATATGCGATTAATGGATGTTGTTACGGCATATTTGCATGGATCATTAGATAATGATATCTACATGAAAATCCCTGAAAGATATAAAATGCCTGAAACATAAAATCCTACATCCCGAAGTATGTATTCCATCAAGCTACAAAGATCCTTATATGGGTTAAAGCAATCCGGACGCATGTGGTATAATCGCCTCAGTGAATATCTTTTGAAAGAAGGATTTGAGAATAATTTAATTTGTCCATGTGTTTTTATCAAAAAAATCAGAATCCGGATTTGCTATTGTTGTAGTATATGTTGATGATTTAAATCTTGTAGGGACTCTAGAAGAGTTAACAAAAACAGCAAATTGTTTAAAGAATGAATTTGAGATGAAAGATCTTGGTAAGACAAAATTTTGTCTTGGCCTGCAAATTGAACATCTTCCAAATGGAATTCTTGTTCATCAATCAACGTACACAGAAAAAGTCCTGAAGCAATTTTACATGGATAAAACTCATCCTTTAAGCACTCCAATGGTGGGTTGGTCACTTGATGTCAAGAAAGATCCATTTCGACCACAAAAAGATGATGAAGAAACTCTTGGTCCTGAAGTACCATATCTTAGTGCAATTGGTGCTTTGATGTATCTTGCAAATTACACACGACCTGATATAGCATTTGCAGTTAACTTACTAGCAAGGTATAGTTCTGAACCAACTCGAAGACATTGGAATGGAATTAAACATATTTTACATTATCTTCGTGGGACTACTGATTTGGGATTATTTTATCCAAATGGATCAAAACCACAGTTAGTTGGATATGCTGATGCAAGTTATCTTTCTAATCCACACAAAGGCCGATCACAAACAGGATATTTATTTACTTATGGAAATACTGCTATTTCATGAAGATCTGTTAAGCAAACAATTTCTGCTACTTCCTCAAATCATGCAGAGATTATCGCAATTCATGAAGCGAGTCGTGAATGTATTTGGTTAAGATCGATAATTCAACATATTTGTGAGAACTGTGGATTATCATCAATCATAAAAAGTCCAACGATATTATACGAAGATAATGCCACTTGTATCACTCAAATTAGGGGAGGATATATCAAAGGTGATAGAAACAAGCATATTGTACCAAAATTCTTTTATACACATGAGCTCTAGAAGAGTGGCGATATTGATGTCAAGCAGGTACGATCATGTGATAATTTGGCCGATATGTTCACTAAGCCATTACCAACTGCGAATTTTAAGAAGATGGTGCACAACATTGGTATGCGTCGACTTAAAGATATTCGATATACTCATGAGGGGGAGTAAAGTTTCTAAAGGATGTGTGCTGATTGTACTCTTTTTCCTTCGCTAAGGCTTTTTCCCACTGGGTTTTCCTTTGCAAGGTTTTAATAAGGCAATCCTAAGGCACTAGAAGATATACAAGAATATTGTACTTTTTTTCCTTAACCAAAATTTTTTCCCTCAAGGTTTTTATTTGGCAAGGTTTTAACGAGGCATATTCTTAGAAAGTGGTCATCCAAGGGGGAGTGTTAGAAGTAAAGTTTGATTGGAATGTGTAAACTTTGGGGAATGAAAAAATTACTTGGGATGTGTAAATGGTGAAATGTATTAAGTCTATAGGGGAGATGTATATCCATAAGTGTACTCATTATTACAACCTTATCCCATAAACTCTACAAGTATTCCAAGGTCTTATATATATGTAGGATTACTTTACTATTATTGTACACGCATCTAAGAGAGATCAAAAGAATTATGGATGACCACTTGAATATAAGAGTTTATCAATATATATTTCTTGTTCCTTTTACTTTGTTTTATATATATTTCCATCATTTCACAACAGGTAAAATTGTTGATGTCTGTTTAGGTTTTGTGCAAATGTAATTTTTTACTTGATATGGCTTGCTGAAAATGAATGAGAGGATTGCCTTTGTTATTGCAATGGTTCACCTTGAATTGGCTTGAGTTTTCACTTTTTATTTTATTTTTCAAATATTATTAAAACTATGATAGTTCATGTAAAATTAAAAATCTTTCATGTATAAACTATACTTTCATAAGATTTTCTTATGCATCGCACGGGTTAGCGACTAGTTATATATAAAAGCAGAGATCTCATTCGAGAGAGTATGAGGTTTTGCCATGTGGCGCACTCTATAAAAAGAATTGAAATACTCTTAAGGCACATTAGAGATAAGAACAAATTTAAAATTAGTGACTCTTTATTTCCTTTGGTTCGATATTTCAAGACTACTTTTTGTTACATTTTTTATTCAATGTTTTAAGACTACTATTTGTTTCAATTGGTTCAATATTTCAAGACCTTTTCTCTCTTTCACACACAAAAAACTCTTTGCATTTTCATTCATCCTTTTAACTTCTACTCCTTTGTATACACATGCCCACAATCCTTCATGTCATCTCATCTCAAATACACTAAGACAAAAAAGATATCATTTACCTTCAACTTTTCAATGACACCTACATAACTTCAACATTGCAATACCATTTAATCCTAACCCGTATGAGTAGGCTATGACCAAGGAAAGGAGCTTCAACCTTTCAATGACGCCTACATAACTCCAACATTGTAGTACCATTTAATCCTAACCTGTATGAGTACACTATGACCAAGGAAGGAGGCTTGCGTTTTTTATTCAATGACAGTAGTTTATAGTTTTGACGTTGAAGTTGAATATTGTGGATTTTGTGAAGTTTGTGATTTACTTTGAGCCTTTGGATGTCTGGAATTTTGGTTTGGGAAAGTCATAAATGTATTTTGTTTTAGAACTAAATAAAAAGAAAAAGAAACATTCTAATTGATTATTTAAGAAGTTTTTTTTTTTTTTTTTGTATGTATGTTAGAACTCATAATTTATAGGTTTCTGTAGGGACTGGGTTTGAGCACTTCTACTGTTGAGAGAGTGGACTCAAGCCCAGTTAGCCCAGTACAATGAATTTGTAGAGAGCGGGTTCAAGAACTTGGCCCTAGCAAACGGACAACGCCCAATGTAGAATTCACCTTCGTTGAAGGTTGGCGCACCAAGGTTACCCTCCAAAATCCGTCCTCGGCGCCGGTCCGAGGAGCTTGACCATGGTCTCTCTCTTTTTCAGGGAGTCCTCCAGGAAAAAAGAACCCCCCCTCCCTGACCTATCTCCTCCCCTTATATATCCCTTTTTTTACCATCTCTCTCTTCCACTTGTTGGTCATCGATGCCCCTCCCTTCTGACCGTCCGTCCCATCAGCCGCTTTACCAGTATTCATGTGAGTTGCAGCAACCAAGGCTGCCCTGTCCAGAAGTCACATCTCCATTAGTGCGGCCAGGGGGTTAGGTGAGTGCATTTAGTATGGAGGTGACAACCTATCCTGGGCTTGCTCCCCCACTTAGCGTTGGTCTCGGTCCTCCGAGGACAGGGTCATCCTCGGTGGGGTTCCTAGCAACTCAGACCTTCATACTTCGTCCTCGGACGCCCTTTCCTCCTCGGCATGGGCCCTGGGTCGGATGTAAAGTGGGCCGAGGTTACCAAGTTCTCAGGCCCCACAGTTTCTTTGGAGGTTTTTTACTACTCTTTTTTGCGGTATGAGCCATAATGATAAAAATACAAATCGATGATGATTTTAAAGTATTTTATATTTTTTTAAAGGATACTAAAGGCCAACTAAAGACAATTAAATTTTGATAATTGGATGTGTTTTTAGCCAATTTCTCTTTGTTTAATCACATTCTCTTTACGTTGATACTTACAAATGATTTCTTTAATTTCATTGAGATAATGAATTGGGTGTTTGCGATTGAGGTCTCCATATTTAGTTGTGAGAATAGAGCGGTTAAGGAAGTGTTTGAGAGATTGCTTAAATTTATGCAATTTTTTAAAATATAAAAGTATTTTATGCTTTAAATTCTTATTTAACAATTTCAAAATCATTTAATCAGTTTAAAAAATAAAATCTACTTTTAATAGTAAATATTATAATATAATGTTATACAATTTTTTAAAAATAAAATATGAATTAAGAAAATCAAGTTTGAAAGTATTCAACAATATTGTGAGCAAACATAAATATTATACAACAAGATAAGTGTTATATGTAGGTTTTAATATACATAAAAATAATTTCAAATTAAATTATAAAGTAGTCTATGCATTGCGTGACGTGAGACATCATCTAGTATTTATAAAGGAGTATGGCATTTCGAATTCAAAGGCCCCTAGGAATAGGATAATATTGCATATGACAGCATATTTATACTTGATCTTGGTGATAGATGAAAATGAAATATTCCTCAAGCTCTTTCAATGGAAAAGATTTTTCACTGTGGTATGACGCGTGGTATGACGCATGTGATAGGGTAAAAGTAAAAGTGATGAACCAAAAATGTTGTTGATATAAAAAAAGAAAAAAAGAAAAAAAAAAGGGAAGAGCAAACAAGAACAAAAAATGTTGGTGGTGTCCACTGCTCAATCAACCACTTTTATTGTGGAAAAGAGTTGTGTCTATATCTAGGGACAGAGGCACAATTGGAACTATTTTTTTTGAGGGTGCGGCACAATTGGAACTCGGGGAGCAATTCCCCTCTCAAAATTTTTTTAAAAATATATTAGTATATATATATTGGTATTAATTTTAGCAAGTTTGTTTTATAAAATTATATTTTGTTCGTTTAACAATATTATTGATTCTTTTAAATGTAATGTTATAATCAACAATTTTTTTATAACATTTTTACAAACTGCTGATGTAGTGAAATCTTATTGGTTTGAATTTGGGCACACTATTTACATCACTTTTTAATTTACCAATAATTACTCACCACATTAGCAATTTGTACCAAAAAAGTTATAGCTCAAGCATTTTCTTCATTTTAAAAGGCCATAAAAAAAATTATATATCTAAAATCTAAAACAAAATATACAAGCCAATATATATATATATATATATATATATATTAGCCCAACAACAAAAATTATCAATAATAAAGCTAAATACAATTAAGCTTAATCAATAAATTTGACCCAAAACAAACAGTTTGGCCCTTTAAAAAATTTAAAATAAAATAATTTTGTCCTAGACTAATAGCAATGCACACATAAAAAATACAAAAAGAAAAAAATATATATATAGCAGTTCAGTAGGAAAGACAAAGCTGCCGCATGCAATTAGTACTAAAACTGCACCTCCAAACTCTAAGTCCTAACTCTATTATTGTCTTATTGAAAATGAAAAAGCCTATAAACACAACTTTTATATCACAATTATTGCCACTAACCTTTACAATGTGCCACTGATATGACCAGAGTCTTACCTATAGTCACATTGTGATTCTAGAAGAACCGACTGAAAAACTGTGCTAAAGAGGAATGAGTGACCGGAGTCCACACTGATCATTAGCCATTAGGTCCATTACTTTCAAAGCTTTGCCGAACTTCAACCAAACTGATCTTTTGGCCACTTTACCAAATTGTCGTTTCTTTTATAAGATATTCCTCATAATTTGTCGTATTCCTCCCATTCCAAACGTGGGTACCACTTTGAAATTCAAGTAACCAATCAGAGTGGCCTCAAACATCAATAATTGCTGCAATCCACAAAACCTTAAAAAGTTAAGGATTCCTAATCTTTGATCAGAGCTAGTTTGACACTTTTTTTGGCTTCATTCGGATTGGTACACGTGCTGCCTAATACAGATCTTAAAAAAGAAAAAACTAAAAAATAAAGTAAATAAAAATGTGATATTAATGATGACCTAAATTGAAATCAATAAAAAATTGACCATATCAACATTTTGTAAAAATGTTGTAAAATAATTTATAACTATAGTATTACTAATACATTTAAATTATGTTAAAGTAAAATTTTTATCTTGTATAAAAAAAAAAATGAAATTTTAAAGATACAGTACTTAGTCGCAAAAAATAAAATAAACTAAAAAATATATTGAACAAAAGTGGCACCAAATAACTACAGTTTAGTCAGAGAGGTTTTGAAAATGCAATTTTTCTTTAAATCTTTGAAACTTGGAAATATATGATTGATATGCTGACTATCCATAATTGACTCAAAAATCTTAAGACTAAAGCATGATTGTTATTGTTCTAAAAAGTCGAAATGGGTCTAACTTAGTCTAGTCCTTTACTTTAAAACTTCTAACCAGTATCTTTCGATTACTCTATAACCCCACTGTTATGATTGGGTTTAATCTCTAAAGGAATGGGTAGTTGTTTGGTCGTATTCGAGATGACCAGTCTCCTAAATAAGAAAATAGAGAGGGAATTTGGGATAATAATTCTCTGCCCTTTATTCATTGCCTTTCACGTTAAATACAAGTCCTAGGAATTCAAATGACAAATAGATAACCATAGATAATCCTATGACTATCCAAATACTAACAGATAATCCTAAAGGGACTCAACTTCTTAGAAACTCAAATACAAATACCAATTCAAATATAACTTTATCTAGATAACCATAATTCAGATACGAATGCAGCAGCAACTCCATAGGAATCCAAATACGAATGCAATTCTATCCATCCACAGCAAGAGCTAACCGTGCACCCTTTTCTTCAGACATAACATTCCCCTCCCCTTGCAGACAAATCTTGTCCTCAAGATTCAAGTGAGAGAATCTTTGCTGTAATTCCTTGTATGGTTCCCATGTAGCGTCATCTTCGCTAACACCAGTCCAGTGAACTAAGGCCTCTTGTAAGACTTGTCGACCACGGCGAGTCCAACGAAAATCAACAATCCGATCTGGCTCCAAAGTGATCAAACCCTCATCATCCACATTGGGTAAGTCACTGATTGCACGATCCGCTTGGCCAAGCTGTTTCTTCAACTGAGACACATGAACAACTGGGTGCAAACGCGAATGAGATGGCAAGTCGAGACGATAAGCCACCTTTCCCACTCGTTCCAACACTTTGTAGGGACCATAGAAGCGTGGAGAAAGCTTCATATTACCCCTGGTTCGAATAGATAGTTGCCGAAATGGCTGAAGCCGAAGGAAGACGAAATCACCTGGTTCAAATATCACCTCACGACGGTGACGATCAGCATTAATCTTCATTCTATTTTGGGCTGTCTGCAAATTCTCCTTCAAAAGCCGCAACAAGTCATCTCTCTCGCATAAAGTAGTCTCAACTTGGGCAACCGATGTGGAGCCAACTTCGTAACTGTGTACCGTGGGGGGTGGTCGGCCATAAACTACTTCGAATGGAGTCATTTCTATGGCAGATTGATGAGAGGTGTTGTACCAATATTCAGCCCAAGGAAGCCAGCGACTCCACTGTTTTTGCCGAAAACTCGTAAAGCAGCGTAAATACGTCTCCAAACAACGGTTAAGGACTTCGGTTTGTCCATCCGTTTGAGGGTGATACGAAGAGCTCATTCGTAGGTCAGACCCTTGAAGGCGAAAGTACTCGGCCCAAAACTGACTGGTAAATATGGGATCGCGGTCTGAGACAATGGAACGAGGCATGCCGTGAAGCCGTGCAATTTCTTTGACAAATAATTCGGCAATGGTTTTGGCAGAATACGGATGCTTGACAGCAACAAAGTGGCCATATTTGGAAAGGCGATCTACGACCACCATGATCACTGAAAAACCGCATGAAGTCGGTAGTCCTTCAATGAAATCCATTGAAATGTCTTCCCATACACGCTCCGGAAGTGGCAGTGGTTGTAGCAAACCCGTTGGAGTCATGGAGTCAGATTTATTTCGTTGACATATATCACATCGTTGAACAAAATTCTGCACATCCTTCTTCATCCCCAACCAAAAGAAATTGGCAGCAAGGCGTTTAAAGGTGCGGAGTATCCCCAAGTGGCCACCTACAGGTGTGTCATGGAACTCCCTAATAATAGTTTCTTTGTACTGTGAACTAGAGGGAAGCACCAAACGACCCTTGTGCCAAAGCAGCTCATCCTTGATCTTGTAATCCTTGTAGCGCATGTCTCCTTGAACAAGTGCCTTCTTAATGAATTCTAAGGTGGGATGAGTTCTAGCTCGATGCGAACTACTTCCAACCAGCTTGGTGTTGGACAAGAAATGGCAGACACTTCTCCTTGCAACCGTGAGAGGGCATCAGCTGCCTTGTTTTCTCTGTCGGGGCGGTATTCAATTTCATAGTGAAACCCCATGAGCTTAACCATCCACCGTTGTTGGTCCATGGTGGTGATTCGTTGCTCTAATATGTATTTGAGGCTGCGGTGATCGGTTCGGATCCGAAACTTCCTTCCCAGCAAATAATTACGTCATTTGTTGACAGCATGGACAATGGCCATTAACTCTTTCTCATAAGTGGATTGTCCTAGTGCCGACCTAGAGAATGCTTGACTGTAGAAAGCCACAGGTTGTGACTCTTGCATAAGAACCGCCCCCATTCCGCGGCCAAAAGCATCAGCTTCGACGATGAACAACTTGGAGAAATCGGGTAGTGCCAAAACTGGTGGCTGTAACATGGCTTGCTTCAATTCTTGAAAGGCTTCCTCAGCATCCTTGGTCCAAACAAACGCGTCTTTTTGAAGAAGACGAGTTAATGGTGCTGCAATGGAACCATAATGCCGAATAAATTTCCGATAATACCCGGTCAAGCCCAAGAATCCACGTAATGCAGTGACCGTGGTTGGTGTAGGCCAAGTTTGCATACATTTAATCTTTTCTGGATCTACTGAGACACCCAGGGGGCTGATTATATGGCCTAAGTACTCTACTTGTTGCTGCCCAATTAAACACTTAGAACGATTCACATATAACTGATTAGTCAGTAGAGTGTGGAATACTATCTTGAGATGTTCCATATGTTCAGCCCATGTTTTACTAAAGATCAAAATGTCATAAAAAAATACTAGGACATACCTTCGCAGTGCAAAGCGGAAAATATCGTTCATCAATGATTGAAACGTGGAAGGTGCATTGGTGAGTCCAAACGGCATTGCCAAAAATTCGTAATGACCATCATGAGTGCGGAAAGCCGTCTTGTGCACATCTCCAGGTTGTACTCGGATTTGGTGGTACCCGGATTTTAAATCCAATTTGGTGAAGTAAGAAGCTCCATGCAATTCGTCTAGCAACTCATCAATGACCGGAATTGGGTAGCGATCTTTAATGGTGACTTGATTCAAAGCACGGTAGTCCACACAAAACCTCCATGAACCATCTTTCTTCTTCACCAATAGCACCGGGGAAGAAAAGGGGCTGGTACTTGGTTGAATGATTCTAGTTGCAAGCATTTCTTTCACTGCCCTCTCGATCTCATTTTTTTGAATGTGGGGATATCGGTAGGGACGCATATTGACCGGTTTGGCACCGGGTTCCAAGTTGATTCGATGGTCGTGGCTCCGAGGCGGTGGTAAGGTGGTGGGAACTTGGAAAATTCGTTGATACTTCGCCAACAAGTGCTCTAACTCTTGGGTCTGCTCTCCAACACTTGCATTAAGGGGCAATGAATCTGTGACTTTCACCATCCGCATCATAAACATTGTCAACCCATTAGCCATTAATTTTTGTAGTGAGTGCACCATACCATGGAGAATGGTTTTGATAGCATCCCCATGAATAACGTGCTCCTTGCCATCCATAGTGAATTCCATAGTGAGAATTTTCCAATCATGAATGACTCTTCCTAAGCTTTGCAGCCACTGTACTCCCAAAACCACATCAAACCCTTGTAATTCCAAGGGGTACATACTAGTGTGAAACTTATAGCCCTGAATTTCCATGGGAACAGATTTGTAAATCTCATCACACTGTAACCGGTCTCCATTGGCCACCATAACTTGGAACACTGGGGCTGCAGCTTTGTCACATCCCATCTTCTTTGCAAACTTAACATTGACGAAGTTATGAGTGCTCCCACTATCAATGAGAACATGTAACCGTCGCCCACGAACAGTGCCAACAACTCGCATTGTTTGCGGAGTCGATATGCCGGATAAAGCGTGCAAAGAGATTTCAGGTATGGCCACACGTTCTTCTTCTTTGTCATTTGAAATTATCTCACAGCCATCCTGAGATTCTTCCACCACTTCAATCAAGAACGCTTGTTGCAGCTTGCATTTGTGGCCTAGCGCAAATTTTTCATCACAATTGAAACATAGTCCCTTCTCTCGCCTAGCTTGCATCTCTGCCCATGTTAGCCTTTTGAATCTTGTTCCTGGCGTAGGCTTAGGGGTTGTGATTGGAGTTGTGGTTGGCCTTGGGAAAGGCGTTGGCAATAAACCCAGCTTTTGTACCCCACGCCGTTGTCTTTGTAATTTCTCCTCATGTAACTTGGCGAGACTTGCGGCATGCAATAAGCTTGTGGGCCTAAATAGCTTCACCTCCGATCGAATTTCCTCCTTTAGTCCACCGATATAGCTCCCCACCAAGGCCTTCTCCGGCCAATCTTGCACTCGGGTTGCCAATCGTTCAAACTGGGTTTGGTATTCACGGATTCTACCAGTTTGTTGGAGCTTTGCTAATGCCTTATCAAAATCTTCATAATCTGTGGGACCAAAACGTACACATAAGGCTTGTGTAAATTCTTCCCATGTGATGTTTGGCCGAGCTTTCTCAAACCACCGATACCATTGCAAAGCATCATCTTGTAAGTGGAATGATGCTAGGAAAACTCTTTCGTTTGTAGCTATGCGTTGATACCGAAAGAATTTTTCAGCCTTATATATCCACCCCGTTGGATCTTCACCACTGAAATGTGGAAAATCAATCCGAGAAAAACGGGTTTGTACGCTTCCTCCTGCACCCGAACTTCTAGGCTGGCTTACTGAATTTCCCTCCGCATCATCGACACACTCCTTCACCATCTGAGCAATGGAATCAGCCAGTGCCTCTATGCTGTTGCGTATTCCTGCAAATTCCTCCTAATGAGAGTCCAATTGTCGTTTGATGCCATGGTTGCTTACCTCCAAGGCAGCCATCCGATCCTCAACAGATGTGGAACGGGTGGATGTCATAGCGGCTCTGATACCAAATGTTATGACTGGGTTTAATTTCTAAAGGAATGGGTAGTTGTTTGGTAGTATTCGAGATGACCAGTCTCCTAAATAAGAAAATAGAGAGGGAATTTGGGATAATAATTCTCTGCCCTTTATTCATTGCCTTTCACGTTAAATACAAGTCCTAGGAATTCAAATGACAAATAGATAACCATAGATAATCCTATAACTATCCAAATACTAACAAATAATCCTAAAGGGACTCAACTTCTTAGAAACTCAAATACAAATACCAATTCAAATATAACTTTATCTAGATAACCATTATTCAGATACGAATGCAGCAGCAACTCCATAGGAATCCAAATACGAATGCAATTCTATCCATCCACGGCAAGAGCTAACAGTGCACCCTTTTCTTCAGACATAACACCCACATAAGTGCTTTACTTATTAACCAAAAAAAAAAAAAAACTTTGAAGCATCCTTGAAATATGGATTCAGATCCTTTAGATTTCTTAGGGTACTTTACCAAATAAATTTCTTTAAATTTTAACCATTTTTTTTTTTTTTTTATGATTTAAGGTTTTAGATTCTACTAATAATATTCTTAATTGTTTTGTTTGTAACATTATTTTATTATTTTAAGAGTATTGTTAGTGGAATACTGATATGTTAGAATTTAGATTTTTTTTTTTATATACAAGATAGAATTTTTACTCTAACCTAATCTAAGTATATATGTGTGTGAAACTCCCTCCTGGAGACTTGATCCCCTGGCCTTTGCCCCTCACACCCAACAAGCACTTATACTTGTGGAGTGATCATCGCACCAAGGGTGTGCGGTGGTTGGTGCGATGGTAGAATTTAGAATTTTAAATCATAAAAGAGTGGTTAAAATTTAAAAAAAATCTACTAATAGAGTACCTTAAGAAATCTAGAAGATCTGAATCCCTCAAAATATATATCCATTATCCACCCACCAGACAAGGTCTAAATCTGTCTGTCCAAATGGTATAGCTGCTCATTTCGAAGTGCTTTTTGCTTTTTCTTACTTAGAGTGGTCCATTTATCTATTATATAAAGTAGGGTTGTGCTGTTTCTCCCAAAAAAAAAAAAAAAAAAAAATTTGCTTGTGCTCCTCGGGGGAGAAAAGAAAAAGTTAAAAAGTAGGCTTTTTTTTTTTTTTTTTTGACAAAGTTAAAAAGTAGGCTTGTTTTAATTAAAATATAATATAATTTGAGGATTTTTACTTCAAAAGTTATAAATTTTCTCGTAATTACAGAAATAGATTTAAATTTAAGTCAATAGATCTTTTATTTTTATACAACAAAAGTAATGGGTCTGTGCCAATCTACATTCATATGGGGAAAAGTGACAAAAGCTCTAACTTCATATCCTTCAATTAAAATTGAAAATTTTATTTATTCCTGTAACGTAAAATCATTGAACTTATTTTGGTAATTTTAGGAAACAGTATACAAATTATTATTATTTTAGGATGTTACTCTACCCTGTAACCCAAGACTGAATGGGTGCTGTTTGCACCACCACCACCAGTTGAGGCGGCATGTGAAGAAAATTCTAATCTCGAGAAGCCTTGAATGGCGGTAAGGTCAGCGGTGTCTATATCACCTTCTCTCTATCACATAATTTACATTTGGATGGCCATTAGAAAGGGGACAATTCAGTACTTGGACCTTTCAGCCTCAGGAACGTGACACATTGATATGGGGTACTAAATTCAACATTTTCTTTGAACCCTGTCAAGTAGCCAGCCACGTGTAAGAGTACACATAGATTTCTACAATAATTTCACAATTAAGCCCGACATATTGTTATTATCTTTCACCCAAGTTCACAAGTGGAGAAGGTATTAGGTGAGACGGGTGTATAAGTCCATTGTTTTACTGACACGTATAAGCCCATTGTTTCACTGACATGCGAAACCGTCTCACCCAGAATTTTCTCCCACACCACTTTATTGTTTGTCATTGAGAACTTGTTGCCCACGCTGTTTGTAAAAAAATTATCTACATTACTACATACAACTGTTGATAATGTTTCTAACGAAAACATTTAATGTTCAAATCCACCCCAATTATTCTATACATGTATCAAAAAGTGACTAATTGTTTACTCAAACATCAATTTCTTGTTTTCTACTACCCCTAAGTTGATATTTCAAAAGCTGGCTGCTCATGATCAGCATGTTTATGCAAGCAGACACTGAATTAGAATAAAAGTCATTTCTTCTTCAGATATATAGGGAACAAGACATAAGAGTACATCGCCATACATGTGCAGTATGCCCAACACAGGCAAAATGCAGGTTAAGAAATGTAACAACTAACAGCATTTATATAGATGTATGTGTGTATATATATTATCTAACATGAACATCTCAGTTATGCAACAAGAAGATGCTTATGCTTCTAAGCTATTTCACAGCAGCACTGAATATTGGCTTGGTCCTTCCCAGTTCTTTATTGGCCTTCTTCAATCCTGCACTGAAAGATGTCCTAGACTAGCAGAATTAACCCAAGTTCATGTGGACTTAAAAACATCTAATAAAACAAGCTTATATATATATATATATTAAGCAACTAGATTTAGAGAGGAAGAAGCTTCATCCATCCAACACGGAACTTTGTACAGATGACTTTCCGCATTTCAACATACAGCTTTCCCCTTATATGAGTGCTGTCAACCAAAGAAAGCCGGAAGATAAAAGTTATGCCGTTTTCTTCAGAGGTACCACAGGGAGACATCTTGCTTTGGCAACGAGTCTACCGTATAGTCAATGGGTGCAAGGTTAAACGGAGAGCTGAATCTGAATTCAGTGAGATTATCATTGGGATTGCTATCAAATGGAGGATCAAATGGCTTGCACTGACCAAACTGAACTTCTGTTGTTGGGAACACACCGTGTTGCATAGGCATGCTAGTATCTTCACACACGTTGCCTCCCATAACAACCCCCTGGCTGTAATAGCCATCATCCATCTGAAGTTGAAACTTTTGCTGCTGCTGCTGCTGCTGAAGATTGGTATCATTGACGTTCCCAGGACACAAGCTTTTGCCACGCTGAAGATTGGTATCATAGAATGACATTAGCTCAGATATCATTTTCTGCCCATCTTCAGGAAGTCCTAGTCTTGAAACATTAAGTGGACTCTGGCTCACTGGTGGAGTAGCTGGCTTAGGTTGAGTATAGGGTAGAGAGAAGGCTGCTGACTTGTCATCATTGATTTGAAAGTTTGACATTCCAAATGCTTGCGAAGGATTGTTTCGGTGTGGACAAATCATTTGGTGATTGTTTCTCGAATTCCTGTCAAGAAAACCAAGGCGGTAGTCATTATATGGGCATTGAGGGAACTCACAAGAATACATCTTTTGATCCATCAATGAATGTTGCTCATCAGGCAGCTGCTTCCTCTTTGGAATGAAATCCGATGAGTTAATTTCAATGAGCTCTCCCTTAATTTGAGGATCCACTGGTGGGATAAGAAGCCTATCTCTTGGTCCAGCAGTGCCCATCTTCAAGAGATTGACATCGAGGGGCTTGCAATCTTCTACATCAACATTCAGTTCATCACCCACTCCTTCAACATCATAATCACTAGAATCACAGATGGCCAAACACCCACTCCCAGCAGCTGACAAAGGTGGACATTTATCAGGGTACAACATCTGAGCCAGCAACTCCTCCTGATTTATAATGGCCAGCCAAGTGGCACTCTCCTTGGCAGTCATCTTGTCCTGCAAGCATTTTGACTGACGAACAAGCTTGCGGATCTTGGCAATGTCGGGCGACATGTGCTTGATAACAGCTGTGAGAACACTCACCTTCCAAGCCTTCTTAAGATCATGAGGCTTCTTGTATGGAGGAGGCCCCTGATCCTTAGGCAAACCCAATTGTGGCCACCATTCCTCATTCCCAGTTGGCCACCATGGTGGGGCAACACCCTTCTCCAAGGGGAAACGCCGCTGAGGCGGATCGCAGTGCTGCATCAGAGCTGACAAAAGTGATCCAAGAGTTGTGTCCTGGAGCTCCTGCAAGGTGTGAGGGGTGGATGCCATTGCACTGCAGTCTTCATTCTTCACAGGGATTGAATGCTCTGCCTGATACTTGGCAATTGCAGCGGGACCATTTCGATCAAACCTTACTTTTTCCTTCCACCATGCCCTCAGATTGTCAGAGGCTCCACTCACCGGCTTGCCCTTTTCAGGAATAATCCCATAAACAAATCCTTGAGCTTTACAAACTTCCATCATTTTCAGCATATACTTCAGGATAGCATCTTGCGACCGAGACATCTTCTTCCTTCGGGCTTGCTCCTGGGATTGGCGCTGCTTTGCACTGTCAGCCCCTTCCTTTCCCTTATTCTGTTCTTTGAGTCGTCTCAATAGCATTCGATCTCTCCACATCCTCTTCTCAAGCTCATCAACATCCATCTCTTCATCACTATAATCATCCTCTGCTCCTGTCCCTTGTTCATGCTCAGGAACTCCCTCTCCTTCCCCAAGAGAACCTGAAAGAAATTCTAGATTGGGACAAAAACCCATTTCTTCAAAGATCCCCATTCAGCTCTTTAATTGCACCAAGATCAACAACTCTGAATCTCTAATCAATATATGAACTTTGCACGCAAAATTTCACTTGAAATTATCAGGCTTTCCAGAATTGAACCCGGTAAAATCGTTGAAATCTGATCAAAATCTTTGTAAAATGCCTAAATCAAATAACAAACCAGAGTCAGTGTGAACCATGATACCATCTAGTACACATCAGGAGCACTTAATTGGAAACAACTGTGTTAATTGTAAATAAATAAACCACAAAATCTCATACTATCCGCAAGTACAAAAACTAAAGTATAGCGAAAATAAGAATCTATTCAAATGATCAAAATACATACTTAAATAGCATGAAAACGAATAGCAGGAGAGTAACCAATAAACACCAACACAAACACACCAAGGCTCTTTTTCTGGGTCGGTTGGGTGTGAAAAAGAGGCTTATTACTCATAGGACAAGGTTTTCCTCCGTTTATAGGAACCTCCTCGACCTATTACGTGCCGATTAGATGACAATCCACGTGTATTTTAATTGCATGTCTCATTAGGTGATTTTAAACATGTAATTAAGAAAACAAGTGGATGATTATTTAATTACCGCACCGCAGAGCTGGTTTAAAGGAAATTTTTGTACTAATTTACGGGATTCCTCGATTATAGAAACAAAATTAAGCTACAAACTAAGCAAAAAATTGGTCATATCCTGATAAACGATAACGTAACTTCCATAAAAACCATTACAACCAAATCCCCTAAAAGCTATTATGGAAGCCAAAGTCAAAAACAAAGAAATAAATACATAAACTAACAGCCCTCAGATCTTGTTGGTTCCCAAAGCAAATATCTCTAACACTTGACTAAGATTTCGGATTTCACCGTCTAAACTACGCCACATACCACATACCTTCTTTTTTAGCTTTTAAATAAAACTTCCAGCCAATTTTCTCATACCCCAAGCAAAAAAAATGCAGCTTTTCCTTTTTATTATGATTTCTTAACACACAATACTCATTTAAAAATAACAAAAATTGATATCATAGTCAACAAAAATCTGAACAATACATAGATGGCTCCAAAAATTATGGGTTTTGAGCACACGAAAGATTCATATATCACTAGCCGCCTCTTCTCTTTTTCTTTTCTATAGATCCAGTTCAAAAAAATAACACACAAAAAAAAATCTGAAAATAAATAGTAATGAAAAAAACAGAAACATGAAACAGAAATATAAACAGTAACCCACCACCTGAAACGACAGCCTTTTTTTTTTTTTTTTTTGAAACGACAACCTACGTCCGAGGAATTTGGTACAAGAGTGTGAGAACCAAAGACTATTATCAAATTCAGATACACAAAAAACACAAACTGAAAAAACAAAGTACTTTTTACTATTTTCTGTGTTCACATACAGTGTAAACTAAAAAAGTTGGACACAAATATATATACAGTATATAGTTAGTAGCAGAAATGAGAAAGAGTTTGAAGTAAATGTTACCTGTAATGGTACTGTGAAGCTGAGGCCAAACTGAAGCTCTGTCACAAAGACAGAAGAGAGAGAGAGAGAGAGAGAGAGTTTTGGTTTGGTTTTTCTTCTGAAGAGAGAGAAAGGGTGGTGGGTCTGAAATGAGAGAGAGTGTAGCAACAGTGAGTAACTTTGTAGTGAGAGTCACATTAAATTTAACCATGGTCAGGTTACGTTTTAACCGCGGTGAAGCCGTGGGCTAGCGTTGCTTTGCTTTGCGTTGCGACGTTTCATGTTGGGATTTATTTTTATTTATTTATTTTATAGTGTAATTTACTGTTTTGGGATTCTCTTTTTTTTTTGGTTCTGTCTTTCTTTATCAGTTCTTTTTAAGGTCACACGTTCTTACCCACCACTTGCATAAATATGCCTATCAATAGTGCCAAGATCACAATAAATTACACAACTTTTAATTTTAGCATTATTCTTTATCAATATATGATCGGTTTACACCACTTATATATAAATTACCGTTAATACTTCTGAAAATTGATACGTATAATATTAATATGGAAAATGCTAAAGAGTACCCTTAGGATATAAGTTAATAATTCATTTAAAGAAAGTTTTATGGGAAATGAAAAAAAAGTAATTAGTATTTTGACAACTTTTTTCATTTCTCATAAAAATAGTATAAAAACTTTCCTAAAATGGATTATTAACGAGTGCCCTTAGCATGACTCTATTAATATTTGTGAAAACTAATATAATAATCGATTGAAAACGTGTACTAGCTGTGACAAAGTGTGTGAAAGAGATCACTCTTGTAATTGATGTTAAGAGTTAAGATCCCCGCACGTGGCATGAAGTGCTTGGTCACCATCTCATTTTGTATAACAAGCACGTTTAATAAATTTGGCTGAAACAAAAGAAAGACAAAAGGTTTTGTGTTCCATTTGGTAGACAAAGTTTTAATGCCATTAATTTTTATGTCACATTTTTTTTAATATTGATAGATAATAATTAAACATATAATCGCTTTGAATTTGTACTTCCTATTTTATAAGGTGAGCACTTTAATGACATATACCTCTTATTTGGAATTTGTATATAGATGGAAAACCAGACGCAATTTCTACCAATAATAATAATAATAATAATAAATGGATACACAATCACTTTGGATTTGTATAACCATATATCATTGAAATACTAAAAAGTGTATATATGTATATGTATATGTATATGTATATATATATAAAGTTTTTTTATGAGAGAAAATTTATATCACAACTCATACTTTAGGCAAATTGGTACCTCCTCTAGCATTAGTACTTGAGGGTTCAAGAGGGGAACGAGTTCAAGCTACCGGGATAGCATATTTAAAAATTTAAATTTTTAATCAACAAGAAAAAGAAATTTAGTATTTTTTAACATTAATTTTTTTGAACACTCGACAAGTTCTAAGTTTACATACATATATAGTTATGATAGGATTTAAATTTATATTTTTGGCTCCATGATGATTGTTCTTACTATTAGGCTAAGACATCAATTAATTTCATATAAGGGGATTCAAACTCAAATCACTTATTCAACGATAAGAAACTTTATTAGTTGAACTATTTGGAACCCACCATTAAACTACAAGTTTTATTCTAGTCTAATAACAAAAATGATCTATTTATTTAGTTATTATCTCATGAAAAACAAACTACATAATATCACCTTTTATTTATAAATAATTTTTTGTGTGAAAAAAAAATGTAATTAAAAGGATTTGTGAACATGCCAAAAGGATTACAGTTTTGTTGTACAATATTTTGAACCGCAGTGTAAATAATAAATTTTTAGGTAAATTCCATTAATATACCTTGAGATTTAGGCTGATGCCAACTAAATCCAAGATTTTTCAAAAATTACCAATTTGGTCTTTAAAGCCAACTTAGTCCCTAAAAATTGTTAGGGCATGTTTGGTAGACTGTAATAGGTGTTGTAATGTAATAGTTATTCCTATAGTTTAGTTATTCTTTAGTTTGGTTATATTTTTATTACAAGGAATATTCATTCCTTATGAATAACTATTCCTCTTCAAAAGGTTGTGTAGGGACTCAAAATGGATTGGACCCAGAATATGAACGGGTTTTCAGCCCAACAAGCCCAAACAATAAATTTTTAGAGCGTGGGTACAAGAACTAGTTCTACTTGATAAGAAAGGTTATAATTATAGTGTAATGAAAGACACTTCAAACTGATTGTATGATAAAGTCTCTTCTCGGCTAGGTTTCAGTGAGCCTCTTTATGAGTTCTATCGTTCTTCTTTTCTTCTTTTTTCCAAAAAGTCCTCTTTAATGTCACCTGCTTCCATGTTATATACTACGTTCCTTACTCCATTTCCACCGTACACGTGTAGTTCCTATCCTGGGAACTCCTTTCTGTCCCATCCAGCACCTACCGGAACCTTTGCTCAGTGGCCATAAAGCTGCTTGGTTACTGTTCAGGTATCACCTCCACATTAATGCGGCTAGGGAGTTAACTGGAAAGCATTTAATGTGGAGGTAGTAGCCTTGGAAGATATTTGTTACCTTTCCCGATTCCTCCTTAGGTCTATATCCACTTTCCAGTTCTAATACAACTTTGCGGAGTACCCTGGACAAAATGATAGTTACATCCACTTCAAACTGTAGTATCCGAGGTGAATTTCATCCTCGGACGTGTCCTGTGCCACTATACATGACTTTTACCCCTTTTTCGTATACTAGTCCCACAATAATTCTTTTAACCTATTCTCGGACACGTGAGTGTCCTCGGACTGGGCCGCTGGGCCCCAAGCCCATTTCTTGTGATTCATGTATCTTTTTAGATAACAGACCCCACAATAGCCCCTCAAAATCTCGCTTTTTGTCATCTCGGAAAAAGGGAGATTTTGATATCTTGCTCTCACCTATTTCATAGACTTTCCTTGCCTTCAGAACGCTTTTCTATCTGCCCAAGGCACGCTCCTGACGTTTCGGCGTCGGGAACACGCCATTATTAAATGATGACGGCCTCCCTGTCCCCCACGTGCAACGACATGATGCAAATCTAACGGTGGAGGATCCTCCGCATTTATGGGCGGGATTTTTCCCGCTCCCAATTTCTGTGCCCTTATAAAGGGCCTTTCAAATCAAAACTCTTTTCAGTTATACAAATCACACCGTCTCAGCGCATATTCATTGAACCTGCCTCTTTCTCACCACTCCACACTCTCATAAATACTAGGAGCCTGTCCGAGGAGATCATTTTCCAAACCTGTAAGTTTCCTTAACCCTCCTTAGTTTTCCATCCTCTTCGTCAGTTTTTCTTTACAACTGTTAGGAAATGGGTAGGTTCAAGTATCTAGTTGACTCCGAGGAGCAAATAGAAGCATTTAGAGCCAAGTATAGGATTCCCCCAACAGTGGGTATGAGATATGCCTCCACAAAAACGTGGTTACACAATAGGAAGACAGGGGAAGTAGTCATCCCTATGATCGCTTTTATAGAGGGAGGGATGACTATCCCGATGGGTAGTCTAACTAGAAGTTACCTCAGGTTCTTTAGATTATCTCCCACACAGTGCGCCTCGAATATGTTCAGGGTGCTTGGGAGTGTAGAGGTCCTAAATGCCAAGTTTAATCTAGGTCTGACCCATCACGATGTGAACTGGGTGTATAATCTCAACCATTTGAATGGTCAGGGATATTACCTTAAGTCCAGGTTCCCTGAAGTAAGATTGATCCAATGCCTCCCTACATCAAACAAGGGTTTGAAAGATGATTTTCTTATTTTTTTCGGGGAATGGCATGATGGTTTACCCTGTCCGACTGAAGAGGGACAACCAGGTGGGGTTCTTAGGACATACGCCCTTATCAATTAGATTATATTTTTAATTCAAGTTACTTTTATCTCTGATAAAGTTTTTCTTTCCATGTTTTAATGACCTTGCAGACAAGCGCGCTACTAAACCTCATATCAGATTGATTAACAGGGAGAGCTTAGATAGAATCCTGCGATCCGAGGTGTTTGTGAACCCATCTGACGGCCAACTGAGAGCAGCACATATAATTCTCAAGTACAAACCAATCTCCACGGCCTTTCAAGCTCCCAAGTGCGTGATAAGGGCAAGAGATCCTTGGCTCCACCGTATCAGTGTAGCCTTTGAGGGATTCATTGTTCCTGAGGGCATTCCAATTCCTGAAGGTGTTCCTTTCACTTAGCCGTTGCCTAAGGCCACTCTCTTAACAGGAGCTTCGTCGTCACACTCCGTTCCTCGGGAAGTGAAGGAGGAAGACGAAGAAGAAGAGGAAAAAGAAGCAGAAGAAGAAGAAGAAGAAGAAACTTCAAGGGGAGTTGTAGAACTGTCAGATTCTGCAGACGAGTTTGACGTTTTCAACTAGCCTCAATCTCCTGAGGTGACCTCTGAAAAAATGGGCATCCAAAAGAAAAGCCAGAGGAGCTTGAAGGATGTAATCGAAGGCCAGCCTGGTAGGGTGGTGGTAGAGAAGCCAGTTCAGCCCAACCTCCCACCTCCTCCTCCTCTTCATCCTCGGCCACCTCAGCCACCTATGACCGAACCTAGCGATCCAAAGAGGAGGAGAGAGCCAAAGGACAAAGAAGTGGTGGATGCTGGGAGGTCTCGTATGACCCATGAAGATGAGGACCAAAGAGTTGCAAAGCAGCAAAAAGTTAGCCACGTGTCTCAACGAGTAGCGGACAAGACGACCACTCAGTCCTCGGAACTCGAGGTCTGGCTTCCTGCTCCCATGCTCGGTGGGGAGCCTTTGAGGGAGGATGCCTCGATCAGGGACTTTAATGGCGGAATTGGGTGCCGCGTCGCCTCGGCTTTAGAGGAAACACTTCTTCTTCCCAAGGATATGGCCGAGCTGAAGGCTATCAAGAGCAATGAGGTCTTCCAGAATACCAAGAGATACTTGGGCATGGTATAACGCCCTTATTGTTATATTATTATTGTTCCTTATCATAGATATCATGCACACAACCCCCCGTATTGTATTTCTAACTCCTTTCTTTATAGGCCGTTCAAGCCACTTTCAGGTTGGAGGAGATAACCAATTCCTGCTACAATCAGATAGATGCTGAGAGGAAGAAAAGGATAGCAGCTATGCACACGCTCAATGCTGCTGAACAAAACGTTGCGCAGCTGAAGAAAAAGTTAGCCGACGAGGAAAACGCTCGGAAAAGTGCTGACTCAGCTTTAGATGGAGCCCAAAGGCAGGCCGAGGACCAAAGGAAGCTTTTGCGCGACGCTAATACCCAGCTGGCAACTTCCCATGAACAGATACTAACTCTGCAGAAACAATTGGAGGAAGCCCAGAGACTTAGAGATCAAGCTGAAAAGGCCAAGGCTGAGGCTGAAAAAGCAAAAGCCGAGGTTGAAAAAGAAAGAGACATAGCCGAGCAACATGGCTATGACGTGGGCGTCGCTAAGACAGAGGATAATTTTCGAGCTGAGGTTCCCGTTGTGTGCCGAGAGTACTGCGCCTTGACCTGGCAAGAAGCTCTCAACCGAGCTGGGGTTGAACCTTCATCAGAGCTGAGAAGGCCTGAGAATGTTTATCTTCCCCCAGCTATTCGAGCCCTCAGTCCTTCTACTCAACAAGGAGAGGCATCCTCTACAGCTGCTGAACCAACCAAGGAAGCTCAAACTCAGGCTCCTCCCTCAATTGATCAGCAGGAGCAACCTGAAGTGCCTGAAGGGGCGAAGGACATGTCCTCGGATAAAGGAGCAGAAGGGCCCAAGGGTGGAGCAGCCTCTCAAAGTTTTGAACAAGCCTTGGCCTCAACCACCTTACCCGTTGGAGAAGCTCCTAAGGTGCAGGAGAAAAATGTTCCTCCTGAGGCAGCTGGCAAAGCCCCTCAACATAAGCTCCAAATAAAATTAAACAAATAGTTAATTGTAATCAAATTCCCTTTAGTTTCCCTTTCATTTCATTTTTCTTTTTCTTTTTCTTTTTTCTTTTTAAATCTTTTTGAGGACATTTCTAATTGCAATGTGTAATTCCTTTTCAAAATTTATAAGAGATATTGGGGTTTCGTCTGTCACTTGTATAATTTCTTGCGTGAATGTTCTTTATTATTTTTTCTTTTACATGATCTCGGACTATAGAAGAATGAAAGTTGATATTATAAGGGAAAAACTTAACTTTATATACACTCATTGGGAGCCAAAACAGACTATAGCAGTGACCTCCACAGCCCTACAAAGGCTCGCTGTAAATTCATTAAGGAATATCCATATCTAAGATAGCATTCTAACATTTCACCCAGAGAGGTATTGAACACCTTGAAATGCTTTAAGTGATGCTCATGGCATCTGCTTTGATATATATTTCTAATTGCACGGATCCCCTTTAAAAGGCATCGATTTCAACTAAGTTTGTTGTCTAAACAATTCGTTATCCCTTAGCCTATGTGTAATACTTCAACTGAAGCCACAGTGCATTAATTTCCACTAAGTTGTGGTCCGAGGACCTGACATGACTTAGTTTCTGTTTAATACTTCCATTGATAGTGTATTAATTTCCACTAAGTTGTGGTCCGAGGACCTGACATGACTTAGTTTCTGTTTAATACTTCCATTGATAGCGTATTAATTTCCACTAAGTTGTGGTCCGAGAACCTGACATGACTTAGTTTCTGTTTAATACTTCCATTGATAGTGTATTAATTTCCACTAAGTTGTGGTCCGAGGACCTGACATGACTTAGTTTCTGTTTAATACTTCCATTGATAGTGTATTAATTTCTACTAAGTTGTGGTCCGAGGACCTGACATGACTTAGTTTCTGTTTAATACTTCCATTGATAGTGTATTAATTTCCACTAAGTTGTGGTCCGAGGACCTGACATGACTTAGTTTCTGTTTAATACTTCCATTGATAGCGTATTAATTTCCACTAAGTTGTGGTCCGAGGACCTGACATGACTTAGTTTCTGTTTAATACTTCCATTGATAGCGTATTAATTTCCACTAAGTTGTGGTCCGAGGACCTAACATGACTTAGTTTATGTTTAATACTTCCATTGATAGTGTATTAATTTTCACTAAGTTGTGGTCCGAGGACCTGACATGACTTAGTTTCTGTTTAATACTTCCATTGATAGTGTATTAATTTCCACTAAGTTGTGGTCCGAGGACCTAACATAACTTAGTTTCTATTTAATACTTCCATTGATTTCAGAAGCACATATTGCAGAAGTAAGATAAACCGTAAAGGAAAGTGAAACATAACTTGTTAATAATAATACATCTTCAGGTTGCTTACATTCCAGGGATGGGGTACAGTTTTTTCATCTAAATCTTCTAAGTAATAAGCCCCTATCCCTACTACAGATGTAATACGATATGGCCCCTCCCAATTAGGCCCCAACTTTCCCCAGGCTGGGTTTTTGGTATTTCCTAAGACCTTCCTCAACACCAAATCTCCTAGAGCTAACGGCCTTAGTCTGACATTCGCATCATAACCCTGCTTCAGCTTGTGTTGGTAGTATGCCAATTGAACCATCGCCTTCTCTCGTCGCTCGTCTATCAAGTCTAGACTTTTCTTTAACAGCTCATGGGATGTGGTACAATTTTTTCATCTAAATCTTCTAAGTAATAAGCTCCTATCCCTACTACAGATGTAATACGATATGGCCCCTCCCAATTAGGCCCCAACTTTCCCCAGGCTGGGTTTTTGGTATTTCCCAAGACCTTTCTCAACACCAAATCTCCTAGAGCTAACGGCCTTAGTCTGACATTCGCATCATAACCCTACTTCAGCTTGTGCTGGTAGTATGCCAATTGAACCATCGCCTTCTCTCGTCGCTCGTCTATCAAGTCTAGACTTTTCTTCAACAACTCATCATTTCCGTCCGAGGTGAAAGTACTGGTTCTCAGCGTTGGAAAGCCCGTTTCAATAGGGATCACGACCTCAGCTCCGTATGTCATTGAAAATGGGGTCTCCCCTGTTGATCGTTGGGGCGTTGTTCTATACGCCCAGAGGACATGTGGAAGTTCCTCCACCCATCTACCCTTTGCATCATCCAACCTTTTCTTAAGTCCACTCACTATGACTTTGTTGACAGCCTTGGCCTGTCCAGTTCCCTGTGGATAGGCTGGAGTGGAATATCTGTTCTTTATCCCCAGGTCGGAACAGTACTTTCTAAAAGCCTTGCTGTCAAATTGTAGACCGTTATCCGAGATAAGAACTTGAGGAACCCCAAATCGAGTAATGATATTCCTCAAGATAAACCTTTTAACATCCACATCCCTGATATTAGCCAGAGGCTCAGCTTCAACCCACTTCGTAAAATAGTCTGTGCCAACTAGCAGGTACTTCTTATTTCCTACTGCCCTAGGGAAAGGGCCAACGATGTCTAAGCCCTACTGAGCGAAAGGCCAAGGACTAGAAAGAGGATTAAGGACTCCTCCTGGCTAATGAATATTCGGCGCAAACCTTTGGCATTGATCAAATTTCCTCACGTACACCTGGGCTTCCTTTTGCATGCCTGGCCACCAGTACCCTTGGGTAATCGCCCGGTGAGACAAAGATCTTCCTCCAGTATGACTACCACAAATTCCTTCATGTAGCTCTTCTAGAAGATCCTCTGATGCTTCAGGGCGTACACAAAGCAGATATGGCCCAAAATAAGAGCGTTTGTATAACTTCTTATCCTCGGACAGCCAAAAACGAAGGGTCTTTCTTCGTATCTTCTCTGCCTCTGACTTGTCCTCGGGCAGTATATCCTTCTCAAGGAATAATATTATAGGATCCATCCAGTTACGCGCCGAGCTGATCTGGTTGACCTGAAGCGTGTCCGTCGTCACTGGGATAGGTGTGCTCAAGTCTTCAACCATTATCATCTGAGGTAGGTTTTGCGCCGAGGAGGTGGCAAGGGTGGCTAAAGAGTCCGCATGGGCATTTCCGCTCCTAGGGACATGGGTTATCCCAAAAAATTCAAAATTAGCTTGCATACGCCTAACCTGGCTCAAGTATTCCTACATTCTTGTGTCTCGAGCTTCCAATTCCCCTCTGACCTGGCCCACGACCAGCCCCGAATCCGTGAAGACTTCTACCGTTTTTCCACCTAGCTTCTTGACCATTACCATCCCCATTAACAAAGTTTCGTACTTCGCCTCGTTATTAGTAGCTGAGAATCCCAGCCTTAGAGACTTCTCGATGATGACCTTTTCAGGAGATATCAGTACAAGTCCCACTCCTGACCCCCGCTGATTTGCCGCCCCATCCACATACACCTTCCAGGATGAAATAGGTTGCGCGGAGATAAGGCCAACTGATTTTTCATCCATGCCACTTGAGCTTGCCTCTATTTCTTCAGAACCTTCAGCAAATTCAGCCACCAGATCGGCGAGCACTTGACCCTTCACGGAAGTACGGGGCATATACTTAACATCAAAAGCCCCCCAGGATTGTGCCCCACTTGGCAATCCTGCCAGTATAGTCTGCACTCCGAAGTACTGCTTTGATTGGATACTGAGTTAGGATGACCATAGTATGCGCCTGAAAATAATGGGGAAGTTTCCTTGTAGCGTGCACCACTGCCAAAATAGCCTTTTCCAAGGGCAGGTAACGTACTTCGACCTCATGAAGCGACTTACTCACGTAGTAGACTGGCCGTTGTACTCCATTGTCTACTCGTATCAGAACAAAACTGATCGCATAAGTGGTGATAGCTAGGTAGGAAAAGAGAATCTCATCTACCTCAGGGCTAAACATGATGGGTGGTCGAGATAAATATTCCTTCAGCTGTTGAAATGCTAGGGCGCACTCCTCAGTCCATTCAAATCCTTTCCACTTGTGGAGCAGCAGGAAAAAAGGCCTGCACCTATCCGCCGACCTGGATATGAATCTGTTCAATGCGGTGGTCATCCCGGTCAGCCTCTGGACTTCCTTGGGATTTCGAGGTGGTTGCAAGCTAGTTATGGCTCTAATTTGATCAGGGTTCACCTCAATTCCCCGATGAGTCACCATGTAGCCTAAGAACTTCCCTGAACTTACCCCAAATGAGCACTTGGACGCGTTCAGCCGCAATTTATGCCTCCTTAAAATCTCAAAAGTATTGGTAAGGTCTGTCACATGCTTGGCCACTACCTTGCTCTTCACAACCATATCATCAATATAGACCTCAATGTTTCTGCCCAACTACGGCTCAAACATGTTCGTCATCATTCTCTGGTAAGTAGACCCCGCGTTCTTCAAACCAAAGGGCATTACCTTATAGTGATAATTTCCAGTGGGAGTGAGAAAAGCGGTCTTCTCCTGATCGTCCAATGCCAGTGGGATCTGATGATAGCCCTAAAAGGCGTCCAGGAAGCTCATCCGAGGATGGCCCACTGTTGCATCCACCAACTGATCTATACGGGGCATAGGAAAAGGGTCCTTTGGGCACGCTCTGTTAAGACCCGTATAATCAACACATACACGCCATTTGCCATTTTTCTTCTTCACTATGACCGTATTGGCCAACCACTGAGGGTAAAACACCTCCTTGATAGCCCTTGCCTGCTTGAGCTTGGTCACCTCGTCTTTGATAGCCTCGGCATGTACCCTGGACGGACGCCGAGGTGGCTGTTTCCTTGGAATAATAGAGGGATTGATGTTCAAATGATGACAAATGAACTCCGGATCCACCCCTGGGGCTTCATAAGCACTCCATGCAAACACATCAATGTTCCTCCTGAGAACCTCAACCAACTGCTCCTTCTCTAACAAAGGTAACTGTGCCCCAACCTGAAAGTACTTTTCTGGATCATCACCAACACTCACCCTCTCCAAATTCTCACACTTCATTTCCTCGGCGGAAGTGCTAAAATGGGCTCCCTGATTCTTTGATTGCTATAAATCATCCTCGGCTGCGGCCGAAGTACTTGTCTCTGGCCGATGTTGAATGGCCATTATCAAGCACTGCCTAGCCATGACCTGATTTCCCAAAATTTCTAAGACCTCGCCTCCTGAGGGATATTTCACCTTCTGATGAAGAGTGGAAGAAACGGCCCCCAAGGCATGCAACCAGGGTCTACCCAAAATAGCCGTATACGGAGAAAAAACATCCACCACAATAAAATCCACCTCCACCACATCTGAACCGGTCTGCATAGGTAATCTAATCATCCTTACCGGAACGACCGATCTGCCCTTGAAGCCCACCAGCGGGGAACTATAGGTTGTCAAATCCTCAGGTTTCAAATTCAGTCCCTTAAATAAATCAGGATACATTACCTCGGCTGCACTCCCCTCGTCAACCATCACCCTTCTCACGTCATACCCTCCAATCCTAATCGTAACCACCAAAGCATCATCATGCGGTTGTATGGTTCCTCTCTTATCTTCCTCTGAAAAGCCTAACACCAATGAGGTGCCCAATCTGACCCTCTTTGGCCTTAAACTAGAGCCCTCATCCAAGCACTGCGACACAGACATTACCCTGGAAGGGAAAGACCCAGTTCTCCCTGGGCAGCAAATATAACGTTTATCGTGCCTAAAGGGGGTCCTGAAGAAGCATTCCCCCGAAATGCTAAGCCTGGCTGGCCTCCTCGGCCACTGGAATGATGTAGAAGCTGGGTCAACTTCCTTTCCTTGACCAGCTGTTCCAAGTGGTCCCACAAGTTTTTACAATCTTCAATAGTATGTCCATGATCCTGGTGGTACTAGCAGTAAAGGTTTCGATTACGCTTCGCAGGATCCCCTGCCATCCTGTTGGGCCATCTAAAGAATGGGTCGTCCTTTATCTTCTCCAGAACCCGTTGCACTGGTTCTTGGAACATGGCACTAACCGCCTGGGAGTTGGCAGATCCTGATTGCCCCCTAAAGTCCCTCCGAGGTCGGTTGTTATTGTACCGGTCCGACTTGAAATCCCTCCTCTCCTGAGGGACTGCCTTAGACTTTCCTCTACCCTGTATCTGATCCTCCTCTACTCTTCTATACTTGTCTATCTGATCCATAAGCTAGCGCACGCTGGTAACAGGTTTACCAGTCAGAGACTTCCTCAGGCCATGCTCGGTTGGAAGGCCTTCCTTAAAGGTATTAATGGCCACATTGTCCTGAGCTTCGTCTACTTCGTTGAACATTTCCCAATATCTGTCCGAGTAGGCCTTCAAGGTTTCCCCCTCTCGCATAGACATGGATAGCAACGATCCCAAGGGTTGAACAACCCTCCTACATGTGATAAAACAGGCACCAAAAGCCTGGGTGAGTTTCTCAAAAGAGTCAATAGTATTAGCTCTTAGGCCGTTGAACCATCTCATCGCCACCGGGCCCAGGCTAGATGGGAAAACCTTGCACATTAAGGCCTCATCCCTAGCATGAATGACCATTTTCTGACTGTAGTGGCTAACATGTTCTACTGGGTCTGTTCGACCATTATAAATGGTGAACACGGGCTGATTGAACCGCCGAGGAAGATTAGCATCCTCAATACGTCGCGTAAAGGGCGACTTAGATACCTGACTCAGTGCTTTGTTCAAGGCGTCATTCCCCCGACCCTGGCGAGGCGGACTCTTATACCTTCGCTCATGGTGGTACTCTTCTTCATGCGAAAAAGATTCACTGGGTGGAGTTCTCGACCTCTGTCTATAACTGGTGTCATCTGACTCCTCAGAAGAGTGCCCAGAGTTATGAGCCTTACGCCTTCATCGCTCATGTCGCAATTCCCTCTTCAACTGGTTAATCTCACGCTGCATGTCCCCTTCGTTCTTTACGTGGGAAACGTGGCCTTTCCCCCGAGAGTGACTTCTGTCTGTGTGGGTTGTTCGTGTACTTCCCTCACGATCCCCCCTATGTCCGTGGACTACCAACGGATTACTGTGCTGAGAGCCCCTAGACTCTGCCTAGTGCTGATTAGCATCTACCTGCTGCGGGCCCGTCAATGGTTGCTGCGGTGCTCCCCCTTCCATCGCGAACATTGCGCTTGCCTTTCCTTGTGAATAGATCAAGTTCTTCCCACAGACGGCGCCAATTGTAGGGACTCAAAATGGATTGGACCCAGAATATGAACGGGTTTTCAGCCCAACAAGCCCAAACAATAAATTTTTAGAGCGTGGGTACAAGAACTAGTTTTACTTGATAGGAAAGGTTATAATTATAGTGTAATAAAAGACACTTCAAACTGATTGTATGATAAAGTCTCTCCTCGGCTAGGTTTCAGTGAGCCTCTTTATGAGTTCTATCGTTCTTCTTTTCTTCTTTTTTTCCAAAAAGTCCTCTTTAATGTCACCTGCTTCCATGTTATATACTACGTTCCTTACTCCATTTCCACCGTACACGTGTAGTTCCTATCCTGAGAACTCCTTTCTGCCCCATCCAGCACCTACCGGAACCTTTGCTCAGTGGCCATAAAGCTGCTTGGTTACTGTTCAGGTATCACCTCCACATTAATGCGGCTAGGGAGTTAGCTGGAAAGCATTTAATGTGGAGGTAGTAGCCTTGGAAGATATTTGTTACCTTTCCCGATTCCTCCTTAGGTCTATATCCACTTTCCAGTTCTAATACAACTTTGCGGAGTACCCTGGACAAAATGATAGTTACATCCACCTCGGACTGTAGTATCCGAGGTGAATTTCATCCTCGGACGTGTCCTGTGCCACTATACATGACTTTTACCCCTTTTTCGTATACTAGTCCCACAATAATTCTTTTAACCTATCCTCAGACACGTGAGTGTCCTCGGAGTGGGCCGCTGGGCCCCAAGCCCATTTCTTGTGATTCCTGTATCTTTTTAGATAACAGGCCCCACAGGTTGTATTAGCTATTCCTTAGTAAGTGTAATAATTTCAAAACTTAATATATTTCCAAATAAACAAACTTTCCATATACATTTAACAATTATAAAAATAAAAAATCATAAAAAATAACAAATATCTCTCTTAAATTTAAAAATAACAATTTTTAAGGAGATATAATTGTATGAGTAAGATATTTCTTAAAATAAATGTTAAGTTTCATTCTAATGTTATAACTCACAACCAAACTAATGAATAAGTTTAGTTATTACATTACAACACTAAGTTGGCTCTATTCAGTGTTAAATGTAATAACTAATGAATAGGTTTAGTTATTACATTACAATTCCTATCGTAATCCCCATTCAGTGTACCAAACACACCCTTAGGATAGTTAGTAATTTTCTCAATTGTCTTAGGGAACTAAGTTGGCTCTAGGGAATTCTTCTTAAAAAAAAAAAGTTGGCTTTAGGGATCAAATTCGTTAGTTTTAAAAATTCTTGAACTTGGTTGACATTAGCCCAAACATCAAGGAATATAAATGAAATTTGCTTATAATTTTTTTTTATATAAATACGATAGAATTTTAACTTCTGTCATTCGCTTCATAAATATTATTCTTTGTCACTAGACCAAGATGCTAATTGATTTTTGAAATAAGCGGAGTTCAAATCTCTAATATTATATTTTATGGTAAGAATCATTATCGGTTGAGCTAACTAAAACTCGTTAGAAAATAACATATACCAAATCTACACTTAGAGGAATGACAACCATTGATCAAGAAAGTTGCACTTGATTATCACGGACAGGTGTTTGGGTTTGTGTACAAGAATTGGTGAGGTGAGGGCAATTAATTACTCTATCCGTCCCAATTTGTTTGTCTTGTTTGAAAAATTAAATTTTTTAAGGGAACATCATTTATTGTCTTGTCTACCTTATAAAAATGTATAAGTTTACAAAACTAACCTTAAATAAATTTATTAGTTTTTTTTTTTAAAAGAGTTATTCTTAATGAGGCAACTAAAAAGGTGCCCCAATTAGATTGATTTTTTAAATATTTGTTAGTTTTTTTTTTCAAATAGTTTTGAAAATAAAGTAGGGGTATAATAGGAATATTAATAAATTAATAACTTTTATTTTTAGAAACAGAACAATACTTTGAGATATCTTAAAATAGAATAGAGGACAAATAAACTGAAAAAAATGGAGTAATTAAGTGAGCAATTGAGGAAAGGAGCCCATGAAACAACGCATAGTTTAGTGGAAGGAGTTCAATTATTAATTTATTTTATTTGTTGGTTATGGGAATTGGAACTTTCCTAAAATGCCCTTTCTAATAACTGTTCAATTCCCAAGTTTCTATCCAAGATATTGTTTGGCTGTTTCTGAGATTATGAAATTAATTAATTAATTGATTTTGAAGTTGTGTCGTGAGAAGTATCAGATGGGAGTTGCATTTATTGTCCTAATCACGGGAGAGTTGGAGCCCTCGTGACTCTTTTATCAACACAGACAGGAGCCTTTAAAAAGTATTCTCAGATTTTTTTTCCCCCTCTCTTTTTCTGGCTGGGATTTCATATATATATATATATATATATATATTTGTAGGTTTATTTTTTGAGACTTCAATAAAAAATAAAAAACTTTTTGAGAAACTTTTTAAGTGAGGTGAATGCCGCAATAGAAATATCAGACAAACGAATTTTCAACTCTTGCATACGAAAAATATATATATGCGATATCTTACAACTAAGCATTAGTAAGTGCCTTATAGACAATACTTGTGATTGTCCTCCTTAGCAATAATAAATAAATTTCTCTTTCTACCAAAAATTATATAGAAATATTGGATAAATGATAAACTTTCTTTTTTGGAAACTTAAAAAAAAAAAAAAATCTGATAATTATTACTTAAATTGACATTATTTTGAAATTGTAATTGATAATTTCAAAAAATTTTAAAATAGTGTTTTGAAAACATGAGTATAAGTGTTGAAATCATGTTTTCAAAACATGATTTTACCTATAATTCAATCGAGTAAGTTTAAGTGATGAAATCATGGTTGTCGAAATCCCGATTTAGATCTTAAAATCTTACGATTTCACAATCCCACCTGCCCAAAACAATCCAAATCTTTTAAGGATGTTTGCGATCGTTCATAATTGATAAGATTGTACGATTTTGACGATCCCAAACGATCCTAGTCAATTGTAATTTTCTTTAACTTGACAGAAGGCTCAGTTGGATCCAAATGAAAATAACATCTCAATAGATCAAGTTTTGTTATTCTAATGTACAGAGATAGAGTGTCAGTTGGACCTAAATAAAAAATAACATCCCAATAAAGTGTCACATTTTGAGGTTTTTGACATCTTTTAATGATGTTTACAAATGGATGAAGTGATGTATGGTAGTTACATCAAATGGATGCAAATTTTTTATTTTTATGAATGAATGTATAATTTATGTGATTATTTAACATACCAATGTGTGTGTTTTGATTTTTTCTCAAATAATGTAGAATATTATTATCCACAATCCGATTTATCTCTCACGATCCTACGTAGGATCTCGATTTTGACAACCTTGCATGAAATCATGTTCATAAAATATAGTTATAAAGATATATCCCCAAATTACTTCAAAAATATAGTTTCAATCTAATAATTAATATGAAAATTTTTCCTTTTTTATTCACATTCCATTAGTTAACATAACTCACAATTATGCTTGATTTGTTGACCGTGTAATAGATTCATTGACATGTAACATAGTATCAACAAGGAGAATTCTTGCTCAAGATTAGTTCAAATCTTAAGCTTAACTTCCCAATATCTTGAGTGCATGTGATATGGAAATGATCTGTTATTGTAAGTTGATGATGCAGTTGATCAAGGGTTAGACTTGATCTGAGAACGTCTACAAGAAATATTGGCTTGTCAGATTGCTAATGGTGAAGATCATTCGGTTCTTAAATCAGTAGCAAATTAGAGGGAAAAATATCTCAAAAAACTGAGAAAATGTTTGTACCTTTTTTGGGTTGATAATACCGCCGCTATTTTGAGATTCCATGGACTTCATTTCACCCATTCTCATTCCTTTAGTTATTGAGTTATCCCCCAATAGAGATTCTAGGGCATAAAACTTGGAAGTGATAAAAATATGTGTAGGCCTTCACCTTCAGGAGAATTTGACTTTAGTTTTGATCCTAACTCACATTATACCTAAATCCCTATGAATTCAACACGTGGATTACTCTATTCAGTAACTTTATTTATTTTATTTTTTGAGAAGATATTTAGGGTCCGTTTGGATAGCACTTATTGTTGCTAAAAGTTGCTAAAAACTGATTGTTGCTGAAAACACTGTAGCAAAATAATTTTTAAATGTGTGAATAGTATTGTGGGACCCACTTTTAATATTAAATATTGCGTGAACAGTGCATAAACAGTGCGTGAACAGTGCACGCACAGTATATGCACAGTAAATTTTGTCCCCCCAAAGTCAAAAAAGCCGGCCAAAAAAAAAAAAAAAAAAAAAAAAAAAGAGGGAGAAAACGCACAGCCTAAATCGCGCCGCAACTAACCATTGTATCCAAACCCACACTTAGTAACTTGTAAGTTGTAAGTACATGTTTACCAAAAAAAAAAAAAAAACTTGTAAGTACGTCATAGAGGAGTTTGGTTCACTGTGATATATCAATGATGTGATGTACATTGCGACGATGTAACATTAAGGTTTTTAATTTATTTTATTTTTTCTAACATTACCATAATTTAAAACTACAAAATATATCACATCATCTTAATCTTATTATCTTCCTAAGCAATGTAATATTGTATTTTTGTATTGAGATTACATTAATGTAAGATTACAATAATGTGATATTACAGCGTAATGAACATCACGACGAACAAAACGCCACCTTAACAATTTGTCATATAAAATAATATTGATGAGTAATAAAGTGAGCGTTTGGATCACGTCCACATTTGGATGTTTTGCGTTTCAGCCCTTTTTTTTTTGGGACCAGCGCCTGGTGCACTGTTCATGGGACATGAACAGTGCATCAAGACATATGAACAGTATTTTTTAGTGTAAACAGTAACTGGAAATTATTTTTTTATTGTTTTCAATTTTCAGCAAAATAAGGAGTATCTAAACGCACCAAAAGTGTGAAAATGGTTGATCATTATAATTTAAAGTTATTAGTTGATACCTAATTAATTTCCTTACTTTGTGAAGGGAAGGGAATCCTTCGAATTTGGTTGCCCTTTACCGAAAATTGTTCTACGCACGTGAGGATTAGCAAATAGCAATAGCATCTTCCTTTTCATTGCTTTTGAGCCAAATAGTCGCGTAACTTAGTACATGGGTATGGGCATTGGCACTGGCAAGCATATGATAATGCACCAGCACCAAATGCCTAACTACTTTTTTTCTTTTTCTTTTTTTCTTTTCCTTTCTCTTTATCTCTTTTATTATTATTATTATTTTTAAACAGCTTCTATTAAATTGTAACTTTATTTCCAAACATTTGACTTTTTGTGACATAAGTGATTATGCATCTTTCTCAAATTTGAAAGATATCCTAGAAAGAAATACTAGGATTTTTTTTTTATATTTATTTATTAATATTTTAATGGAATTCCCCTTTTTTTAATCATCTAAAAGAAGAGAATTCCCGGAACATCTTCTCAAGGTAAAATTTTTACGGTTCAAAAGAAAAACTATATTTTTACGCAATAAAATAAATAAATCAATGAAAATATTCTTTCTTTCCTTCTTTTGTTTTCGGATTTGACACTTCACTGGATTTTTTAATTAAATATAAAGGACCACCAAAAAGTTTTAAATCTTTTTTTATTAGGCACTTCGTAATGTACTAGTTAGGGCAGCACGTGCAAGCAGTGGCGGAGCCAGGATTTCAATCTAGGGGGGGCAAGATTAAAAGTTGATATTAAAAATGAAATTAATTTTAAAAATATTAATTGATAATAATAAAAAATAATTAAACAATTGTGAACAAATTTGGGTTTATAATAAAAACAAAGTTTAAAACATTGAAAAAGTCAAGATATAGAATAGAAATTTAAAAAAAAAAAATTGAGACAAAAAAAATACTAAAATTGCTACAAGTTTTATTACAAAAAGCTAATAAATTGATGTGGTAAGAACGTGATTAGTACCACTAGACAAAATAATAAATAATATAATTGATTTTTTTCATAGTAATACGTCATCTTATAAGATTAATGTAGTAAAATTAGTAATATTTCTAGTATTACTTAACAAGAAAATTTATATGAATAGTGAATTAAAAAAAATAAAAAGCAAAACAAAATAATACAACAGTGAAATGGGTGAAAACATGAGACAAGAATCTTGTCACAAGATATAAGCTACTTTGAAGGAATAGTGAAGTAGGTGAAAAGCCACATGCTTTGAATCCTTTGATACGTGAGGGAGATTGTTTTTCCTTTGTGAGGTTGGTGTCAGGGTCTATTTCTCTAAAGGTAGGTTATTTATTTTTTATTTTTAACCATATTAGGTAGAAGTACCTAAGGGATTTTTTGGGAGGAGTCAGGGGGGGCAGATGCCCCCTCTCGCCCCCCCTTGGCTCCGCCCCTGCGTGCAAGACACGTGCTTACTGTGGAAAAAAAGTACTGTAGTAATTTAGGTTAATTCTAGATTTTATTTGTATTACAAAACAAATATATGAATCATTTGATTTTTAAAATATATAGAGGGCATTGTAGATGCATTGCCTCTTCTTATATAGGTAGTAGAAAAAAGAGTACAAATCGATGATTGAGAAAAAAAAAGTACATATTGAATAAACCAAAAGTACTGTAGTTTTTACACATTCACCCTAACAAGTGTCACAATATTTTCACAAAATATTTATTTTTAGTTGTGGTTGATCACAGTTTCATATTTTATTATTTTATTTTGACTTATAAGAAATTAACACCTTAATAATTGTGAAAATATTATGAAATTTGTTGTCAGTATAACAATATATATATAAAAGAAAAAAAAAGTACAAACGGAAGACTGAAAGAAAAAAAAAAAATCTGTAGCTACTATAGCTACAGTACCGCTTGGTAAGTAGCTACTGTTCAAAACTAAAAAAAAAAAAAAAAAAAGACAAAGTGGCTCAACAAAATGGCATTGTAGGTGTATAGCGCAAAAACACTGGATGCACAGTGCAAAAACACTGTATGCGCATTCGCGCTTTTTTATATAAGGAAAAAGAGCACAAATCGATAATTGGGGAAAAAAAAAGTACATATTGAACAAATCAAAAGTACAGTAGCTTTTACACATTCACCTAACAAGTGTCACAACATTTTCACAAAACATTTATTTTTAGTTGTAGTTGGTCACAGTTTCATATTTTATTATTTTATTTTGACTTATAAAAAATTGACACCTCAATAATTGTGAAAATATTATAAAATTTGTTGTCAGTATAACAATATATATATATAAAAGAAAAAAAAAGTACAAACGGAAGACTGAAAGAAAAAAAAAAAATCTGTAGCTACTATAGCTACAGTACCGCTTGGTAAGTAGCTACTGTTCAAAACTTAAAAAAAAAAAAAAAAAAAAAACAACAACAACAACAAAGTGGCTCAACAAAATGGCACTGTAGATGTATAGCGCAAAAACACTTGATGCACAGTGCAAAAACACTGTACGCACATTTGCGCTTTTATATATAAGAAAAAAAAGCACAAATCGATGATTGAAAAAAAAAATACATATTGAACAAACCAAAAGTACTGTAACTTTTATACATTCACCTAACAAGTGTCACAACATTTTCACAAAAAAATTATTTTTAGTTGTGGTTGGTCACAATTTCATATTTTATTATTATATTTTGACTTATAAAAAATTAACACCTCAATAATTGTGAAAATATTATGAAATTTGTTGTGTCAGTATAATAATATATATAAAAGAAAAAAAAATACAAACGGAAGACAAAAAAGAAAACGGTAACTACTGTAGCTACAGTGCTGCTGGTACTGTAGCTACTGTTCAAAACTAAAAAAAAGACAAAGTGCCTCACCAAAATTCCACTATAGATGAACAATGGAAAACGGTGTTTGAACAGTGACAAAACACTGTAGCGGCATAGCCACTTTTTATACAGTTAATAAAAATGGAGCTCATATTCACTCTCCATTTCTCACCGATAGAAATCAATATGTATTGACTTTTGCAAATGTTTAATAAATGATCACATCATCTTCATGTCTATTAATAGAAAACATTTATCAAGTTTTCAGGAATAAACTTTACACACATATACACTTAGATTAGGTTAGAGTAGAAATTCTATCTAGTAAAAAAATAAAAAAATAAAAAGAAAGAAAGAAAGAAAGAAATTATATTTCGAATGAGATAGTAAATTATTATGCCTGCCTTAATGTAATTTTGTTGATTAATATTGGCCACGTAACATTATGTGAATAGGAAGTAAAGTGGAGAGAGTATTTTTCATATTTAAGATTTTTTAAAAAAAATTTATCTTATATAGAATATCATGTTATTTGATATTTTAAATACGTGGCAATAAATATACATTTAAATTTAAAATATTTAATTTGAACTATAATATAAACCAACATAACAAAATAGTCTTATAATGTAAATCTATGCATCACTCAATAGGTCGTTGTTTTATTTTATTTTTGTTTATGCTTGTTTGAGATCTACTTAGTCTACTATTTATTGCTTGAATACCATCACACACTGATGTTGTAAGATTAATACAACTTAATTATATTGATAATTCCTTCATCACAATTTTATTCTTTATGTACCATTCTCTTGACTTATCTTCTGTCTCGTTCAATAGTGTATGAGTCATTATATGATTTTGTGGGGCCTGATAATCTGGCAACCCCGGCCTATCTTATATTCGGCCCAAGACCCATGCCGAGGAGGAAGAAAAGTCCGAGGAAGGAGTGTGAAGGCCTTAATGGCCAGGGACCCTGCCGAGGACGATCCTGCCGAGATCAACACGTCAGCCATAGCAGCATGGCGAGGGAACACGTCCAGGATAAGCTGTCACCTCCACACTAAATGCGCTCACCTAACCCCCCAGTCGCATTGATGGAGATGTGACTTTTGGACAGGGTTACCTTGGTTGCCGCAACTCACAGGGGTGCTGGGAAAGTGGCTGACGGGACGGGCAGTCAGAAGGAAGAAGCATGGATGATCCACAGGTGGAAGATAGAGGTGAAGAGAGAGGACTATATATAAGAAGGAGAAAGATCAGAAAGGAGGGGGATGGATCCCCGGGAAGAAGGCCATCGCAAAGCTCCTTGGATAGGTGCCGAGGACAGACTTCGGAGTACAATCTTGGTGAACCAGCCTCCGGCACCTCCAAACGGAACGACTGGACGTTGTCCGCTTGTTAGGGCCTAGTTCTTTAACCCACTCTTTACAAATTCATTGTACTGGGCTAACTGGGCTTGAGTCCACTCTCTCAATAGCAGAAGTGCTTAAACCCGGACCTTACAATTGGCGCCGTCCGTGGGTAGAACTTGTGCACTAGCAGGCGCAACGGACAGTCATTCCTAGATGGATAATTTACGGAGGGTTAACAATGACGCGATTACACAAAAAAAAAAAAAAAAAAAAAAAAAAAAAAAAAAAAAAACAATTGCAGAAAAGCAGAAGATTCAAAGAAAACGAAAAGAGAACAAACGGCACAGCATTTTATTAAACGAAAAGTAAATACAAGATACAAACAGAGGCTCAGACAGGTTTGTTTTAAAGCTCACTATACAAATAGAGGCCCAGACGGACTTGTCCTAGAGCTAACCCTAAAAGAGAAAAGGCTGAGGCAGGCTTGCTTCAAAGCTACCAACAACCCACGGGCCGATATGGATGGTACCGGTAGGAAGAGAGGAGTAGATACAAAGACGCCCGGCGGCCTCGCCCCATGATGTTCTCTCGATGCTCCCCCAGCCGCACAATGCTTGAACATTGGAGGCGGCAACGCTCGGGCACCAAGCGTGACGTAATCTCGCAAGCCTCCACCGGCAGATAAGCTGGGAGCGAGGCACCATCAGCTTGAAGGGCTAGCATGGATGCGCACCGGAGAAGGACGTTATGTACTTCATGGACCTCCCTCCTAACCGCCAGGCACGATACCACCAGGATGACGCCCAAACCTTTCCGCGCCGGAAGTCTGACGCGAACCACAACCGCAGCGGTTCTCAACCGAGGGAGGAGGACCCTGATCTTGCTTGCCTCCGCCCTCGTCCAGGGCCGTCCCATTCCGCCAAGCTCTGATCGCAATCCCGGCGAGGTCATCGAAGGGGCTAAGGGGGTGGGAGAGTCATGTTCCCTGTTCGACTGGAGGATTCGTGAAGTGTGGAAGGACGATTCCCCCAGAAGGCCTTATATAGAGGGCGAAGGCTGGTGGAAATTGGTCCACCCAGAACTCGAAGAAAGAGTCATCAACGACATTAATCCCGACCGAATTCCAAGGAAGCCTACAGCCGCTGGATCTGCATTAATCCACAAGGATATTAATGAGGGCGCGCTTTGCACACCGAAGCGTCAAGCGCGGAACGCGAACAGTCAGGGGACGCCTCGTAATCGAAGAAGGCAGAAGATTGGAGCGAAGAGGGGGCTGCTGCCACGCGTGAGGATAGAAACCCGAGCCACCCCTGCCCGGGGCAGCGCGGGGTCAAGAGTCCAGTCCGATGAATAGCCCATCCTCGGTGAAGCAAGGCCGAGGCTGCCATCACGCAAAAAACAAACCCCCCGACGATGAGGGCAAATCCCTTCACTCTAAGCAAGGAGTACCTGGGTACTAGACTGAGCCAGGGTCTCCCGCGGTCCTCGGACCCAAACCTGCGGCGAAACTAGTTACTTACAGAAGAACACCTGGGTACTAGACAGAACCAAGGTCTTGCATGGTCCAAGGACTCAAACCTATGGGGAAACTAGCTACTTACAGAAGAATATAAGCGTTAGACTGAACCAAGGCCTTGCATGGTCCTCGGACTCAAGCCTCTGGGAAAACTAACCACAGCAAGGAGTACCTGGGTACTAGACAGAACCAAGGTCAAGAGTCCAGTCCGATGAATAGCCCATCCCCGGTGAAGCAAGGCCGAGGCTGCCATCACGCAAAAAACAAACCCCCCGACGATGAGGGCAAATCCCTTCACTCTAAGCAAGGAGTACCTGGGTACTAGACTGAGCCAGGGTCTCCCGCGGTCCTCGGACCCAAACCTGCGGCGAAACTAGTTACTTACAGAAGAACACCTGGGTACTAGACTGAGCCAGGGTCTCCCGTAGTCCTCAGACCCAAACCTGCGGCGAAACTAGTTACTTACAGAAGAACACCTGGGTACTAGACAGAACCAAGGTCTTGCATGGTCCAAGGACTCAAACCTATGGGGAAACTAGCTACTTACAGAAGAATACAAGCGTTAGACTGAACCAAGGCCTTGCATGGTCCTCGGACTCAAGCCTCTGGGAAAACTAACCACAGCAAGGAGTACCTGGGTACTAGACAGAACTAAGGTCTTGCATGGTCCAAGGACTCAAACCTATGGGGAAACTAGCTACTTACAGAAGAATACAAACGTTAGACTGAACCAACGCCTTGCATGGTCCTTGGACTCAAGCCTCTAGGAAAACTAACCACAGCAAGAAGTACCTGGTTACTAGATAAAACTAAGGTCTTGCATGATCCAAGGACTTAAACCTATGGGGAAACTAGTTACTTACAGAAGAATAAAAGCGCTAGACAGAACTAAGGTCTTGCATGGTCCAAGGACTCAAACCTGTGGGGAAACTAGCTACTTACAGAAGAATACAAGCGTTAGACTGAACCAAGGTCTTGCATGGTCCTCAGACTCAAGCCTATGGGAAAACTAACCACTGCGTGGAGTACTTGGGTAGTAGACTGAACCAAGGCCTTGCATGGTCCTCGGACTCAAGCCTACGGGGAAACCAGCTACTTACAGAAGAACAAAAGCATCGGATGGAACCAAGGTGGGGCATGGCCCTCGGACTCAAACTTGTGGGAAAGCCAACTACTTCACGAGGCTAAGTCCCAGACGCAACTAAGGTATCGAGCAAAACATTAAAGTATAACAAATGAAAGGAAACATCATCCAAGGAGCTAAAAACAAACAACTGAATATATTATAAAAGGAAAATATATGGTTTCGTTACAATGTCGCCAAGACAGAAGGCGAAATAAAAAAAAAAGAGCAAAAAGAAAAACAACAACAAAATCAGAGTGGCCCAGGCCATCAGAATGGGATAGCTTGACAAGGTGGCCTACTCCCTCAACTCGGTAGACAGCTTGTCCTGAGGAGTCTGTTGGAGGGCTTCTACTGGTACCTCGGGATTCTGGCTCGGAGGGGCTACTTTTGAGGAGGACTCAAAGAAAAATTTGCGCTACAGAGAGAAGAAAACTTACAGAAATGAGGAAAAGCTCCTCGGACAGGCTTTTTATGCTAAAAAGGAGCGCCGGTTGATGTGGAAGTTTAACCGGATTTAGAATATGTGCGCCAGGGTTCTCGAGTACACAAATAAGGAGGCAAATCGATTCAAACAAGTATTTATACTCTCAATTAAAGATAATCAGGCGGAGTTTCCCGCTCATCAAGGCAGGAAATCCCCACCGATCGATTAGCATCACACCATTGAACGTGGGGGGTATAGAGCCGCCAGAATTTAATGCGGGCGTTTAATGCTAGTGCGCGCCGTATATCGAGGCACCAGAAACCTGCATTGGGCAGACGGAAAGACTTTAGCGCTGACGTAGGCCACTATGGGGCGAGTTATGACGAAGGCCCGAGGACATCAAAATCCTCCTCCCCGCCCGAGGAGCCAGACAACAGGATTTCGAGGGGCTATTGTGGGGCCTGATAATCTAGCAACCCCGGCCCATCTTATATTCGGCCTAAGGCCCATGCCGAGGAGGAAGAAAAGTCCGAGGAAGGAGTGTGAAGGCCTTAATGGCCAGGGACCCTGCCGAAGACGATCCTGCCGAGACCAACACGTCAGCCATAACAGCATGGCGGGGGAACACGTCCAGGATAAGCTGTCACCTCCACACTAAATGTGCTTACCTAACCCCCCAGCCGCATTGATGGAGATGTGACTTTTGGACAGGGTTGCCTTGGTTGCCACAACTCACAGGGGTGCTGGGAAAGTGGCTGACGGGACGGGCAGTCAGAAGGAAGAAGCATGGATGATCAACAGGTGGAAGATAGAGGTGAAGAGAGAGGACTATATATAAGAAGGGAGAAAGATCAGAAAGGAGGGAGATGGATCCTCGGGAGGAAGGCCATCGCAAAGCTCCTTGGACAGGTGCCAAGGACAGACTTCGGAGTACAATCTTGGTGAACCAGCCTCCGGCGCCTCCAAACGGAACGACTGGACGTTGCCCGCTTGTTAGGGTCTAGTTCTTTAACCCACTCTCTACAAATTCATTGTACTGGGCTTGAGTCCACTCTCTCAATAGCAGAAGTGCTCAAACCTGGACCCTACAGATTTCATTATTTTAGAATTAGTTCCTCGAGTTTGTAGTCATAAAAGATTGTTAGGATATGACATTCTTGCTTTCAAGTGGACTATTGTTAAAATTATAGCACAAAGTTATTTTGGGGACATTTTTTTTTTCTCAATCTCGAGGAGTTTAGATGAATTAGTTATATATATTTTTAGTTCTTAGAGATATTAGGATATTATTTATCAGTTCTTTTAGGGATGGATTGATGGTGTATTGAGATTTAAAATTTTGGGTGGTACATTTTAACTTCTTCAAGTCAATTCCACAATACATATGCAAAGGTTGTTATGTATGATCTAAAACTAAATCTTCAAATCATACTAACTAACAACATAAGTACATAAGAATACAACTTTCATTGCATTTGTAGTCGGATGCTAACTATAACTATGAAATCTGATATAATCTCCTTATCTTGTATTAAACCACCCAAAAACATAAAAACTTCCATAAAGTTCATTCAATGTTGCCGATTTTTGTTGCATAAGAACATTCACATTAGTTCCTTTACAATTCTTTAAAGAAGTCATAATTGATAATTGAGATTAATGTACATAAAATATTTCAAAATAACTCGTACCTTTGGTTCTTTATTATTGTTTAAATTTTTACAGAACACTATAATATACTTCAATTTTAAAAGTGCACTATAGCATTTTTTGTATTGATTATTTTCGCATTTTTATTCTCTCTATCATGAATTGGTGTTGGTTGGTGGTAATGGGTCGACATTGGTTTGATGATGTTGTTTGTGGCGTGGGTTTGCATTTTGGGGTGGCGATGGGTTTGATTTTTGGTTGGGGCGACCATATGTAGGTTTGTGGGGTGGGTTTAGATGTGTGTATCGAAGAGAGAGAAAAGTGAGGAGGTGGTTGTCAGTTTCTAAGATGACGGTAGTGAAATTGATTTGATTTTAATGTTGTGGTGGCGGTAGAGTCATGGGGATGAGTGGTTCGGGTTCTCTGATGTTTTTGTCAATGAGAAATAAAAGATTATTTTAATAAGATGCATTAATGGAGTATGGGATGTAGAATGTCTTCTAAAAATGTGTAGTTAAAATAGAAAAAAAAAAAAAAAATTGTTAAGAGCGCAATTTAGTCAAAAATTAGAATACCAAATATGAATGCTATAAGACTTTTAACTTGTAAGAGAATTATTAAAAAATAGTAACAATAATCATAATAAAAAAGCTTGTGTAAATAGTGAAATCTAAATGAGAGTCTAATGCTTTTGGTAGAAATTTTAATAAATATTTATGGAATAGGCTTAAAATTTCATGTCACTCTATGCATGTTCATGGTAAAACCAGTGTTAAGATGAAATTATAAATATTAAGTATGTGGATTCCAATTAACTCAAGTGATAAATTTTTTTATTTTTGAATAAAAGATTTGATATTTAATACTCATCTACATAAGAAAAAATCAATTGATATGTCAATCTAACGAAAAAGAGCAATCATCATTAATCGTACCTTATAACTTTGAAATACTATGTATATTATATAGCGCACATGACAGTGTCTTGTAATGTTGTCTTTCCAGTGTTTTTCAATTATTATTGTTTATTTAGACTTATCGTATTTCAATTTGATTTAATTAAAATTTTTTTTTTTTTAAATTTTTAGTTGTAGTTCGAAAAAGCCACCACAATAGTGCGGCCATTTTGATGGTCCTGTGTAAACTTGACGCTTGTTCAATAAGGAGCCCACATTGTCGCAAATGTGTTGGACGGGTCACTTCAAGAGTCCAGGTTAAAGGAGGTAGAGATGGGCCATTTATTTGGCACTCTCTCTCTCTCTCTCTCTACAGCTCTTATCATTTCCAATTCAAATGGACAACGCACATGGACGATATTTTGGATCAACTTATAGATGTGTGCTGAGAACAAGTTACAAGAGATATAATGGACTTATATGCTTTGGCCGTTTCTCTCTTTGTGCACGCCTATTCCTTCAGACTCATGGCCTCACTCTTGACACATATTTCGGATGTTTCTCACTTCTTATTGTAATCTGTAACTTTTTATTTTTATTTTTATTTTTTGATGGGATAATCTGTAACTTGTTTGTTTGCACTTTCTACCACATAATTTTGCCCACTTTACATCATCCCCCACTGTTTTCTTCTTAGTTTTTGGGGTGCCAAACTAGATTTGGATCCAGATATTAAGGGGTTGTTGGGTACATGTGTTTAAATATATAAAGGTGCCTACAAACTTTGTTAAATCAAATAGAGGCGCCTACAATAATGCCTTGCAAGCATCCGGAATGACTCTAGAGGCTTCATGCTTATTACAACAAAAATAGCTTTTAAGTCTAACAACAAGCTTGGTAGCAATATGGGTGGCATAATTTAGATTTGGATCGACTTATTAGCTATTGCACCATACAAGTATCACTTTGATGAGAACTGAAATTTAGGGTAATTTTTTTTTTATTTTTATCAACTTTAAACTTTTTATTTTTTAACTTATTAACTTTTACATCTCATATTAAGTGGGAATTATATGGTCTGGCCAAACCTACCTAAATTCACTAATTTTCTTAAATCCACCGTTATAATTAGGTAATAACTCACTTATTTAATAGGTTTTTGTTAATGAGTGCTATAAGTGCTTTTGTTAACTCATCCGCAATGCTTTCTAAAAGCACTCATTAAGGCGTATTTAATGCTTTATTAAAAAAAAGAAAAATTAGAAGTGTTATGTCTGCAACATTTTTATAATAAATCATATATGGTAAGTTGTTTTTTGAACAAATTATTGAGTTTACTTTCTCACTCTTTATTGCTAAAGAGTAAATAGTTAATACTAGTTTTTATCCTTTTCTTTCTCTCCATATTTTCAAATTTAGATATGATCTCTCTTTGTATGTCTTATAACTGACGAGCTTTAGAAGTTGCAAGGGGGGAAATTAGCTTCACTATTGCATTTTTTTCCCTTTTCTATATCCACTATCAAAGGAATGAAGGGTCATCTCTCTCTCTCTCTCTCTCTCTCTCTCTCATATTTTTCAATTTCTCTCTTACCTTATTCTTGGATTTATTTTAATAATTTTCATTTCACATATTGCTTTCTATATATATAGAATTTGAGATTGATTGGTCATTTTGCAACCAAAGTTTGGCTGATTTGTTTTATGGTTATTATTCTGAGGTTGATATTAATTTTTTTAAATTTTGATGTATGGTTGGTGTTGGGTTATATGTGTGAGTGAAGTCCCATCTATACTATTAATAAGAGGATTCCCTGTTTTGTCTTCAATTTTTGGCGTACCAAAATATCCTCATACATATTCTGAAATAACATACTCTTTAGTTTAATTTTTTTTCTACAAAAAATAAAAAAAAGGTTAAAACAGTAATACTATCTAACTTACAAAAGGGGGGAAAAAAACCATTATTCTCATCACCCATTTGTATTTAAATGTCTGATTCCAATCTGTATTTGTTATCTATTTGAATTCAAATGCTTCAATTATCTTTATAAAAAAAAAAAAAAATACAAAATTACTTCTTCCAAAAAAAAAAATCCCACTACCTCTTGTAAAAACTATTCATTCTTATCCTGAAATTTCTTTGGTTTTTTTTATTTTTATTTATTTTTATTTATTTTTTGAATTCTTTAAAACAACTAAAATTTTTATTATCCAAATTTTATACAATTATCACAAATCCCCATCCATCCACACTAATGTATATCATATTTCTTTTGTTCAAATCTCAATTTTTTTTTTTTTACTTTTCACAATTCTTATTCCAATCAATAAATTCAAATGTTCAATTGGGTATCAACTTCTTACGGTTCTCTATCTCATTTTTAAACATTATTCTACGTTACCTTACCTCATTTAAAAAATAAAAATAAAAATACACAATTATTTATATATCACTTTTAAGCATTATAACACTAAATCAAAAAAACAAATAAATAAAAAAGAATATTATTGCACGCACAAAGTGCGTGTGATGAGTCTAGTATTGAATAATGATGAGAAAAATGAGTAATTAATATAACATAATTGAACACATACTCATTGGGCTTAGGCCTTTTGGGTTAAAGTGTATCTCTTTATGTTATATTAATTAATTACTCATTGGGATGAGAAGGTGTTTATCTCCCCAACAGTTGGTGTACCGTCTTTATTTGATTTTCAAATACGTTAAAATTTGATAAATAAGCTATGTTAAAAAAAAAAAAAAAAAAAAAAGGTAGGATTATGGAGGTAAATCACATCCCACTAGGTAAAATACCACAAGATTCCCTCATTGGCCAACGGCCCTGGTGCTAATAAGTCCGGCACTACTTGAACTCAAGCACTATGGTGAGGTGGACAAAGTGCTTGAGCACTAAATCCCCAACAACGGTTAATTATGTTCGCTTCTGTTATATATTCCATTTATTTTTGACCATTCGGATCAGAATGTTTGTTAGCATTTCTATGATTGTGAAATTTATGGTGTATAATTGTATATTAAGGCTTCCTAGGTTTTGTTTTTAATTTTTTTTTAAAAAAAAATCTTGTTTGGGTTGGAATTTTTAGGGGTTAAGCCGCCTGAAATCCAAATCATTGATGGGCATGGCCAGTTGGGCACCTTGTATTGATAACCTCAAGCTATAGATTTTTATTTTCTTAGCAGTGTCCTACAAAGAATAAAACAAAAACGTCACGTTCTAAACCACGTTCCATGAGAAAACAATCAGCAGTTAACATCACCAAAGTTTGACATCACCAAAGTTTGGTGTTCATTACTAGTTAAGGATAGCAATTATGGGGTTCTAATAGCCTCAAAAAGTCGATAATCAATTCCATCTGAGAGTAGAGAGTAAACTCCTCTTTGTACACAAGTTGTGCAGTGCAGAGAATGCCTTAACAAGTTTGGTCACTAAGCCTGCAAGAAACCACAATCGGGATAAGATTAATAGAGGATTAATTTTCTTTGCAAGTATAAAATTCCTTTGTTGTGCAAACTGTTGTTCTGAAGTAGCAAACACTTCAAAAAATACCAATAGCAACAATAGTAATTATCCTAGTGAGCATCGCAACTATGTGCAACTGAAAGGAGAACGCAGAAGCATCTTGTGTAGCATTATGTTACAATTCATTTCTGATAGATGTAAAGGAAAATTCGCAAATTTGATCAAACAAAATTGTAGATTACAAGGAATAGGAACAAGTATGAATACAACTCCAATGAGTCAGAAAAAAGTAAAAACACACACACACACACACACACTTGGTATTGATCATATATGGTATATGAGTTTGAACATATCTTCAATTGGGTCTTCTCCCAAATAAATTAGAGCTGAGCAAGCTAGCACTTCTGCTGCTGCAAATAACATCAGTCCTCGTACTCCTGTGCATCCTAGTGTTTGGCATTGGCAATGTTTCAGTTTCATTTACCATTGCTAGCATTCCTTGTTCATCAAACGACTTAGGCCAAACAGCATCTACCGAAACCACCAAAGAAGTCCTGTGCAACCTGAGTCGCGAAACGCATTTCTGAGTCACCCCTCTACACCTCTTTACCTTCAATTTCACTAGTTTGGGGCACCCTTCCCCAACAGCTTCAATCCCAGAATCAGAGACGGGGCAGGTCTTGATGCATAGCTTCTTCAAGGCACAGAATTTTGAAGCAATGAAAGCCATCTCGGAATCCCCAATAGTTTCTGTGTTGCAAAGTGCCATTCTCTCAAGTAAAGGGCAGCTTGAAGCGAGGACATTCAGAGACACAAGCGTTACAGGAAGCCCCATCAGCACCAACTCTTGGAGTTGGCAGCACTTGGAAGCTATAGCCGAGACCCCATCATCGCCAATACTCCCTGCGTGGTCTATATGCAACTTCTTAAGCTTCCTGCACGAGTTTGCAATGGCGTTTAATCCACTGTCTGTACAATCCGTGGCTCGGTTGAGGTATAGAAGTTGAAGGTCAGGGCAAGAAGCAGAGATGGCAGAGAGACCTGCATCACCCATGTGCACATTCTCCATTTGGATCTCGAAAATGCTACTTGTCCTTCCTTGCAGGCTAGTTTCAAGGACTGTGTCCCAATTTCCTGAGCTTCTACACACAACCAGCGTTTTCAAAGCCTTAGAGGAGCAGAGAAGCGGGATGAAAAGGCGAGTGTTGTGAAGATCCTTGAAACAAAGACGCTCGATTTGGATTTGACAGAGGTGGAAATTGAGGGTATTGACATTGTGGGAGTCCAGCTTGCGAAGACGCTTGAGAGTGAGGTCTCGAAGAGAGTGACAATTAGAGAGCAGAGAAATGAGGCCCTTGACACCAAACCCACAAGAAGCAAACGACAGTTTTGTGAGGAAACGAGGGTGGTGGAGCGAAAAGGCGATGAGACCATCATCGGATACATCGAGACAGCCTCTGAGTTTGAGTTTGTTGAGTGAAGGAAGCAGTGTGGGAATGAGAGAGAGGACATGGTTGTCAATGCTGAGATGCTTGCGTGAGCACTTGAGGGAGAGAATGGAGACAGAGCTGAAACGAGAGAGCAATGCTTGGAGAAGAGAAGCAGAGATATCAGAGAGAGCATGCAAGGAGAGACGATGTCTGGACTTGGAATCCAGTAGCCGCCATCGCTTGCACACTAGAGAGCATGTGTTTCTGTCATGGCAACCCAACTTTTCCAACACATATATTAAACATTCGTCTGGTAGTGTTTGTGTGAGATCTTTGCCATTACCATTGCCATTGCCATTGATATCATCAGATTTGTTAACGCACTTTGCTGTGTCAGCCCAGCAAGAAGAAGCTTGACCCATATGCCAATTCTACTCAGCTTTGCTCTCTCTTCTTCTTTCTCAGTAAAATATGGAGTATGTAATTTGATTAGCCCCAAAAAAGAGAGACAAAAGGAAAGAGTAGGAACAGCTTTAATTAATGTGCTCAAATGCAAGCATCAAACAGATATATTAATAATATTAGTCATACGCATGACAAAAAGAACCTCTCACACTCATAAATGTTTTGGTTACCCAAGACACCAGAAGAGACGGGGTAAAGGTTAAGGCTAAGGTTATTCATTGATAGCAGAGATTAGGAGTGTGGGGTAGATACCTCTCAAATTATTTAATTTTCACCACTTGCATTGCTAATCTAGTTTTCCAAAAAGTATTTTCAAGTTTGACTGTGTTTATAAGTGATTTCTGAACTAAAATGTTAAATAGACCCATTTGTAAAAGGAAATGGCAAATCTGGTCCTTGATCATTTCACCATCCTACGGGAGAATGGCGAGTCTTTGGTCAAATTAATAATTGATATCATGAACAACAAAGGAGTGGGTGGGCCAATTGAGTATTTATATTTTATTGTTGATTAATTATAATTGAGTTATTTTATTATTTTTTATATAATTGAGTTGGCGCTTCGAGGTTGTCTAAATTTTATTCACTAAGTTTAGGGACTAGTAATTCAATAGTGTTAGGTTGAATAGGCAAACCATGACAAAAATGTAGAGTTTTGCAAGTCACAAAGTATTGCTTTCAAGTTCAAGATAAAAACACAAGATCAGCTCAAAAGTAGAAGAATTTGGAAGTTCGACAGCTGTTTAATTGACAGTTTGACAGCTATTCAATTGATGTTTTGACTTATGTTCGATTGATCAAAAGACTGTAGAAAATTGCAATTCAGTTTTTGCCGACATGTTTTAATTGTGGCCATTGGATTGTTTTTAACCTTGTTAAAGTCTCCCATTCCCATATAAAGGAGTAAAGGACTATTATATCATGGATGAAATCTATAAAGCTAGGGAGACAGAAAACCCTATGTTAGTCAAAAAGAAAACCCTAGTAAGTTTAGAAGAGGGAACCTTTTGGGTTGTATTGCTTTGGTGAGATTAGAGTTTGTCATAGAGACATCATCCTAGTGTTGCTGCTATTAAGTAAATCTCCAGGAGGATCTTGGAATTGGTCGAAGATTTAGATTGTGAAATACTGGTGTGTCATTCGTGGACTGTTCGTATAGTTAAAGTGTTAAAAAGTTTTGAAATTATGGATAACTTCATTTATTGGGATTACAGAGTTTAGAAACAAATGTTTTGTACTAGATTTATAAACTTCTGGATTGCTCACTTGGGGAGCGTTTTCCCTATAGTGATTTTTCCATTAAATAGATTTCCTTGAGTTTTTTACTTTGTCACTATATTGTCGTCTCTTTGTGATTGATTTTGGACAATTGGTGAAAAATTATTTTTTCAAACCATATATGCTTTAATTATGTACACTTGAATCGGAAATTGGCATAAATGAACTATGTAATATGCAGACACATATATATTTTGTGTGGAAGAGAACTCAGTAAAATAACTTGGTTGAATCACTTGCAATTCAACAACTGGGGGTCTAAATAATTTTCAAGTAGAAATATTTACTCTCTTTTATTGTGAATCAGGATTTAAATTGACCTTTCTCATTTTTGCAAATACCGAATTATTATAATATTTAATCATTATTCAATAACTTTGAAAACACAATATATCTCATAATATTTTTTACAATTGTTGAGGTGGAAGATTATTATTAGTGTACAATAAAAGTAATGTCAATGATGCTCTCAATAAAAGAGGATTACAATATTTCAACTGAACTTTTTTGTGGTTCAAAAATACCCTCATTAATGAAGAGTAACTTCGTTTAAAAATATGGTTATAAATGTCAAATAACAAATTTTATTTTGAATTCTTAAAAGAACTCCTAAAATTTAGGATTTTTTACCTCACGTTAAAAAAAAATAAATTATAATTACTGCTTATCTCTAAAGTTTATCTTTTTTATTTGTTTGAAAATTAAAAAAAAAAAAAATTCCAAATTATAACAAATGCAAATTATTAATTCTTATATATATAAAAAAAAAAAAAATAGAAGAATCTCTGAGCACACACAATGTGCGTGCTTAGAGCCTAGTATATATATATATATATATATATATATAAAAGTACAAATATATGAAGTGTTTGACAAAATTGATTAAAAGCTGATACAAATTGAACCAAAGATAAAAATGGTTTAAAATTGGATAAGCTTTATTTTATCTATTGTGTCTAGAATTAGGTTAAACCTAGTTTTAATTAGCATGTAGTTTATGAAAATATCAAATTTAAAATTATTTTATACTTGGAATTTGTATGTCAAAATACGAAAATATGATTTTATTCGAAAGAATTAAAGTGTTGAAGAGTCCCACACTACTTTTGTTGAAGTAAATACAATTGGTATGATTTGAGATTTCAATTTCCCGCAAGTTGATTTAGTGAAATCCCATATTTCGTATATCAGAAAAAGGAAAGATCTATTAGGTTTAGGATTGATCTTTGATAAGAGGTCAAATTGCACCAATATCAATTCATTTTATTAAATTTCTTCCATGGCAGGGATTCAACAATTACTTAGCCAAAATCAAGTAACTATTCCTACGTTGTTGAAGATGAATAAGGAATGTTAGTCTTTTATAATTTTGTCATCATCTAATTGTAGAATTCTCTTATATGGTAATATATCTAGTCCCAATTTTAAACCTATTTTTCAACAAATTAAAAACAACTAAACCAGTTGTATTTTTCTTAGCGATTTTGTGGTTTGCCAAACACCTCCTTATACATACAAAAAGTAATACTTTAAATAAAATAAAACAAATTTAGCCAAACTAACCCGGTCCCGTCTCTTGTGGACATGAATGCGATTTACTGGGAGTACGAGATAGATTAAAATTTTTATATTTTTGAGAATCTGAGAGATTAAAATAATCACTAAAAAGTATGAAGATAATTTTTGGAGAGAGTTAATAGAAAGCCCACAGTTCGTCCTTTTTATCGAATTGAAAACCTTAATTTTTTTTTCAATTTAAATCTCAAATTTCAAAAGTCATGATAGTCTAATCACTTCATTCATATCTTTGAAAAACCTCTAATGGAACAATAAGTGAGTATCGAGGATGATTTTTTCGCAACAGCAACCCAGTCTACAAAACAGTCCAAGCAAGATCAGCTCTATGCTTTATTTTATCTTATTTTATTATATCTCATTCTCATTCCTTTTGGCCCAAGCCCACTTTCGGAGGAACATATGGAAATGTGGTATGGAGGCCCAAGAGAGCACTTTGATTTTCGATGGGGTTTGAAACCAAACTTCTCCTCAGGAGGATAGATAGGGCGATTCAGGTGAGATCCAATGTAGATCCAACTTTCTATTCAATTGTGGGATCTAGGCGGTCGGGGGGTGGGGGAGGGCGTGGGGGACCACCACGGCTCTTATCTTCTCGAGAATCCATACATCCCTTGTTAGTATATGGACATCTTTCTCTTAAGCATTGGTTTAGGTTTGGCCTTAATAGGAAAATAAAACAGAGCACCTAACAACGTATCTTCAAAGACCAAGAACTACGAGATCACCCCTTTCATTTTGGGGTGACGGAGGGATCGTACCATTCGAGCCTTTTTTTTTTTCATGCATTTCTTGGAGGTTTGGCGAAAGCTACAATCAATAGAATTTTCCTAATCCTCCCTTTCCGAAAGGAAGAAGTTTAAATTCTTTTCCTCTCTACAGGGACCAAGAGATTTGATCTAGCCATAAGAAGAATGCTTGGTTGATAAATAACTCACTTCTTGGTCTTCGACCTAGCTAGGAAAGTTTCTTTGGATAGAAGGAGGAGAGAGGAAGGGGTTGGATTTCCTTGAGTTTCTTTGAGACCAATTTGATGGGAGATTGATGAGATTGATATTCAAATATTTCTTCTTAGAACGTATTGATTTGAACCCATAAGCGGGCCCATTGCCCTATAGCATGTTGCCGCCAGAAGCATAACCCCATATTTCTTCTATAGAATCTCCTAATTGTTCTAGAGCAACTAGAAAGAGATTCTTTAACCAGAAAGAATTCAGTTCAGATGTAGGATACCTATCTAGAAGTTTTCGCAACTCAATTCTAGAAAGATTTGACCTTTTCGAATTCTCTCTATAACTCACTATAGGCTAGAAATAAAGAGAAGATGTGTACGAACGAGATATCCAGCAACAAGAAGAAGGAATAGGATTGAATAGAGGAACTTCCGAAAATTTTGCGATCTCAGATGTGTACACTTTTGAGCTCAAAGTAAGAAGCATAAGGCTTAGAGCACGTGCATTTCCATTAGTGCTTAAGTGTCCCACGTGTAAGTCTAAGACTAAGAAATGTTCCTCTGTTGCTCCTTCCTTATTTCATGCTCATTCCTTATTTCACTCCTTGTTTCACATTGAACTCAAACCTCCAAATTTTGCAACATCATTTGGTTGAAAATCTTCAAGAAAAGTTAGCAAGCAACCTTAATTAAACAAATTATACAAAATTAACACAAGGCCAAACCATCATTTTCCCATGAAACCTATGGCTCAAAATTAGCAAAATTCAAAAGAACCATAATTTAAGAGTAGTCATTACTCACTGGGGATTTTAGACACACTAAGAAGCCTCTATAAAAGCCAAATGGGTGGGAACATGAAAGGAAAAAAAAAAGGGTTTCATAAACCTCAAAATCTCTTCATTTACTATTACCCACAAAAACACAATGTTCTTATGCTAAATATAGCAAAGGTCAAGATAGGTTTCTTGGGTTCTTGATCACATGTGGGATGTTAGAAATATTGAAATATTGTATTATATTTTTCAAGTAATAAAATATACATGAGTGTCTTTATATAGGAGGCAGAGTGTGTAATACAAGTATGTGTGCTATACAAGTAAATAAGGTGGGCCTAAGCCCATAGTCTATTACACGTTAATAGCCCCCCTCAAACTTAAGGTGGGTGTGAGACCAACTTGAGGTTGTCAACCAAAGCATGAAAGTGTCCCTTAAGATGTGACTTGGTGAAGATATTTTCAAGTTGATCTTTAGAGAAGACTGAGAACAGCTTGAGAGCACCATAGACAAAATGATAATGGATAAAATGACAATCAAGCTCGATGTGTTTAGTCCGTTCATGGAATACATCATTGTGAGCAATATGAATGGCATTCTAGTTATCACAATAAAGAGGGGTAGTAGAGGATGTAGACACACCTAAATCCTTAAGAAGCCATCGAAGCCAAAGAAGTTCAGATGTGGTATCAGCAAGGGCATGATATTCCGCTTTAGTACTGGAGTAGGCCATAAAGGTTTGTTTCTTGCTTTGCTAAGAGATCAGAGAAGAATTAAGAATAAAACAATAACCAGTGGTTTACCTTCGATCAGTGAGATCTCCTACCCAATTAGCATAAGAGAATGCAAAGAGAACAAGAAGAGACTAAGCAGAGTAGAAAAGGCTATGAAAGAGAGTGCCTTTTAAATATCAAAGAATGCACAGGACAGCAACATAGTGAGTCAATCATAGAGCAGACAGAAACTGGCTCACTTGGTGAACAACATAAGAAATGTTTGGATGAGTGACGGTGAGATAAACTAGGTTGCCAACCAATTGTCTGTAAAAAGAGGGATTAGATAGTGGTTTTCCAACAAAGGGAGTTAGATGCGCATTAAGTTTAACTGGAGTGTTAACAGTCTAACTATCAGTGAGTTTAGCTCGAGACAATAGTTCAGAAGCATACTTGGTTTGAGTAATATAGAACCCATTAGTGGAATGAGTGATTTTAAGACCCAAGAAGTAGCTGAGATATCCAAGATCTTTCATCTCAAACTGCTAGTTAAGAAAATTTGTGAGTTCTTGAATGCCACTAAGGTCATCATCAGTTATAATCATGTCATCCATATACAAGAGAAGCAAAATAGTGCATTTGTTGGTGCGACAAAGAAATAAGGCAGAATCATAAGGACTAGTAGTGTAACCCAAGCGTAAGATGGTGGAGCTGAACTTGGCAAACCAAACTTGTGGAGCTTGTTTAAGGCCATAAAGTGTACATCGAAGGTAACAAACCTTGTTCAATTCAATAGAGAGATCAGGAGGTTGCATATAAACTTATTTACTTAAGTTCTCATTAAGGAAGACATTTTTGACATTCATCTGAAAATAGTCCCATTTACTGGCAGTGGCAACAACTAAAAGGGCACGAATAGATGAGTTTCGATCAACCAGAACAAACTTCTCTTTTTAATCATTCTATACTCCTATGTAAAACCTTTTGCAACAAGACGAGCTTTATAGTGTTAAATGGACCTATCAGCACGAATCTTGATCTTGTAGATCCACTTTCAACCAATCACAAATGTTTTAGGAGGGAGAGTCACCAAATCCCAAGTATGGTTTTTAGATAAGGCATCAAGTTCCTATTTCATTGCAATTTGCCATAACGGGTTAGTGGAGGCCTCACGATAGGTGTGAGGCTTGTGTAGTGTAGTAACGGCAGTGTAACAATGATAGTCAAGTAAATGTGCAGGAATGGATCTTACCCGAGTTGAGTGACGAGGTGGAATGTCGTGTGCAAGATCTTCATGCAGAGCAGAAGCAGGGGACCCAGGTTTAAAGTTGGGTAACTCGTCTTTGACCTGCTCATCTTCCACCTATTTATTTGAGGGTGATTTAGGAGAGGCATAAAAAATATTTGGTGGTTGGACAGAGAATTCTATAGGAGAAGCAGGAGCAACTATAGAAGGAATATGTGACTTGTTTGGAAAGAGTTCTAAGAAAGAGGAGGTAGATAGGAAGGAACGAAAGTGAGAGAGCTCAACAAAGGAGCGATGTTCCTAGAAAAAACATTTAGGGAAACACGAAGACGATGAGAGACAGGATCATAACACTGATATCCCGTTTGAGTTTCTCCATTGCCAAGGAAACAACAAAGTTTGGATCGAGGCTTAAGTTTGTTGTGCTCATGAGGCTAAAAAAGAACGAAACAGGCAGAAACTGCTAGCTAAGAAAATCCTTGAGTTCTTGAATGCCACTAAGGTCATCACTAGTTATGATCATGTCATCCATATACAGGAGAAGTAAAATAGTGCCTTTGTCGGTGCGATGAAGAAACAAAGTAGAATCATAAGGACTAGTAGTGTAACCCAAGCGTAACATGGTGGAGTTGAACTTCGCAAACCAAGCTTGTGGAGCTTGTTTAAGGCCGTAAAGTGAAGGTTGAAGGTAACAAACCTTATTCAATTCAATAGAGAGACCAGGGGGAGGTTGCATATAAACTTCTTTACTTAAATTCCCATTAAGGAAGACATTTTTGACATTCATCTAAAAAAAGTCCAATTTACTAGCAGTGACAACAGCTAAGAGGGCATGAATAGATGATATTCAAGAAACCGGAGCAAAGGTCTCTTCATAATCAATCCTATACTCCTGTATAAAACCTTTTGCAACAAGATGAGTTTTATAGTGCTCAATGGACCCATCAGTGCAAATCTTGATCCTATAGATCCACTTACAATCAACCATAGGCTTCCTAGAGGGGAGAGTTATCAAATCCCAAGTATGGTTTTTAGATAGGGCATCGAGTTCCTATTTCATTGCAATCTTCCATAAGGGGTCAATGGAGGCTTCATGATAGGTGTGAGGCTTGTGTAGTGTAGCAAGGGCAGTGTAACAATGATAGTCAAGTGAATGTGTAGGAATGGATCTTACCTGAGTTGAGTGATGAGGTGGAATGTCTTGTGCAAGATCTTTAGGTAGAGTAGAAGCAAGGGACCCAAGCTCAAAGTTGGGTAGCTCATCTTCGACCTATTCATCTTTCACCTATTTATTTGAGGGTGATCTAGGAGAGGTGTAAAAAATATATGGTGGTTGGACAGAGAAGTTTATAGGAGGATCAGGAGCAACTATAGAAGGAATTTGTGACTCGTTTGGAAAGAGTTCTAAGACAGAGGAGGTAGACAGGGAGGAACGGAAGTGATAGAGCCCAACAAAGGAGCAATGTTCCCAGAAGACAACATTTAGGGAAACACAAAGACGATCAGAGACAGGATCATAATACCAATACCCCATTTGAGTTTCTCCAGAGCCAAGGAAACAACAAAATTTGGATTGAGGCTCAAGTTTGTTATGCCTGTCAGGTTGAAAAAGAAAGAAACATGCAAAACCATAAGAGCTCAGGTGATGATAGTCAGGAGGCGACCCAAAAAGGCGCTCATATGGTGTTTGATTATCGATGACAGACATGGAATGCAATTAATAGCATGAACAACATGAAGAGCAGCTTCACCCCAAAATGGGGTAGGAACTTTGGCAGAGAGAAGGAGAGCATGAACAGTGTCAAGAATATGACAAAGTTTTTATTCGGCTTTACCACTTTGTTGAGAGGTACTTGGACAAGTTAGGTGATTTATAGTGCCATAGGAATGAAAAATATCTTGAAATGCATATTGAGTGTATTCGAGAGCATCATTAGATCCAAAAATCTTGATATGTTTGGAAAATTGTGTTTCAACTATTTTTACAAAGTTACAGTAGATTTGTAGTAATTCAAAACGAGATTTCATAAGAAAAATCCAACTATAACGAGAGTAATCATCAACAAAGATAACCAAATATCAAGATCCACCAATACTAGTAACAGGGGAAGGTCCCCAAACCTTAGAATGAAAAAAAGTTAAAAATACCAGTAGATATCAATTCACTATTATTGAAAGGCAAAGTTGGTTGCTTTCCTAATTGGCATGAAGTACAATCAAAATTGTCTTCGGACATAGAATCTAACAGACCCCTAGAAACTAACTATTATACCTGAGAATAGGGTGTATGACCAAGACGAGAATGCCAAAGTGTGAGAGAAGGTAAAGAAGAAACCACAGCAGCAACAACAAAAATAGGAGTAACAGGTGGAAGATGAAGGTTGTCCATGGGAAACATATGCCTAACTCTAGGACTGGTCCCAAGCTTCTGCCTTGTCCTCGTATCTGTATAGTACACCCAAAATAGTAAAAAATAAGGCAAAAATCCAATTCAGCTAATTAGCCCACATAAAATAAACTATAGGATAGGTAAGGTACATGGAAGACCCCAAGAATCCAGAGGTTGGAGGTCAAAACAAAACCTAGACTATTTTTATGCATGGTGGAACCATTAGCTATATGAATACTAAGAGGATGTGGTGTAGGTTCAAGTTTAGAAAATAAGGATGGGTGAGGTGTCACGTGATTGCAACAAGTTGAATACAAAGCCAAGAGTATGACTTACTAGGTAAAACTGAGAGAGCAGTGGAAATAGATACATTACTAGCCATACGAATAGCCTGAGCTATGATGTTCTGTAGTTTATTTGATGAGAGGTTGATAGTGGATCCAGAATGTTGGGACTTAGCTGAGACAGAAGACATTGGCTGGGTAGACTCAGTATTAGCAACAATAGTAGTAGATTTATTGCGACGGTAACAAGTCTCAATAGTGTCGCTAGGATGCTTGCAATAGTTGTAGAACTTTTTGTTGGACTGTTTGTGATGATTGCGGGAGCTAGATGCATCAAACCCTGATTGTGGAGGTTGCTCTATGGGAGGAGCAAAAGGAGCAATAGCCATAACATTAAGCTTATTTTGGGCTTGAAGGGTTGCAAAACGAGCTTATTCTCCAACCAACTTATTTACAACAATATTAAGAGAAGGAGTAGGATTGCGATTAAGAAGCTGACCTTGGATTAGCTCATAGGAGATGAAATTCATCTCGAATAGCAGCATATTGTTGAGCATCCTCTGAGCATGCCCAAGTTTGGATTAGAAAGGTCAATTTGGTCTCAAATGAAACGAAGCTAATCATAATAGTCATTGATAGATTGCCCTGATTCTTGCTTGGGTTGATGTAATTCAACCACTAACTAATATTTTGTGGATCCGTGAGAGGTGGAGTAACATTTGACCAACATATCCCATGTAGAATTTGCATCATCAAAATTGCCCAATAGATTGGAGATGGACGAAATAGAGGTGTTGCAGAGCCAAATGAGAATCATGTGGTTGTGACTATCCCATTCAACCATGCGAGTGATGAAAGCAATATCTTCTTCAATTGCCCCTTTCATAGGAATAGTGATTATACTAGCACAATATTGCTAGAGCATGCGACCTTTAAGAAAACTGTGTATAGCTTGAGACCAAGATAAGTAATTGTTATTCCCCTCTAATATAACATTGATGGGGCGAGGAAGAAAAATATCATTTTTATCCATTTAGAAGCAAGATATGCAAAAATAGACCGCAAAAATAAAATCTACGCGAAAAATTAGGTAAGGAGCACCAGTCAACTCTGGAAAAGTCAACGATCAAACTTGGTTGAAAAAGTCAATGGTCAAAGTCAACCTGTGAAAGTCATAGATGCTTAACTACAGAGGCATGACGTCAGCAAGATGACGTCAACATATGACGTGGATGATGACGTAAGCAGAGATTGGGCAATGATGTGGCAGTTGACGTAAGCTAGGGCTGATGTGGCACTGATGACGTCACATATAATGTCATATGGTTCAGGTGCATGCATGTGTGGTGCATGAAGAGCTTGTGACGTAGATGTAGGTGCTTCGATGGTGCATGAAAGCTCCAATGGCAGCTAGATTTCCATTGTTGAGTAGATTGGCGAATGACGATCTTGGTGGTACCTGCAAAGCTTAATCGGGGCAAGATTCATGGTGGCGACGATAAGAGCAATGGTCTTTGTGGTGTGAGACTCCTCAATGATGGCAGCTATAGGTTTGGAATCCAAGGGCGATGGTTGAGAGACGTTGGAGGTTTAACAGCGAGTGGTTGTGGCGGCTATTGCGATGGCGAAAGCGTTGTGACTTGTGAGAATGGAGTAACACCAAGAGAGACAAGAATGCTAAGAAAAGGTTAGAACAATGGCTCTAATACCATGTTAGAAATACTAAAATATTGTATTGCATTTCTCAAGTAATAAAATATACATGAGTGCTTTTATATAGGAGGTAGAGTTTGCAGTACAAGTATGTGTGCTATACAAGTAAATGAGTTGGGCCTAAGGCCCATAGTCTATTATATGTTAACATGAGAAATTCTATGTCTCCACTACCACGCCATTGTAAATTTCTCCACTTTTGTCATATTTTAAGGCTTATTGTCTTTGCTCACTTGTTGTAGTCTAACCCATCTAATGAGTCCAAAAAATAACAACTTCGTCATTCAATAATGGACAAACCCAAGATACGTTACACATTTAAAGCGAGCATTTATGACAAGGAGTAATAGACGGAGCAACGAGAAAGAAGATGTTACACAAATCAAAGCACCAGCCTGTAACGCCTCAATCGTTGCTTATTAAAGACAAAGATGGCTATAAAGCCAGAGAAGAACAACACCAAAAGGTACACATAATTCTCATACCAAAAACTGTTCCCAAGTTGAATTCTTTTGCAATATACTTCGATTGAATCCCATTCTAACTTAATCATCGGAGGGTGTTTGGCAAACATCACACCGTTGTATTGTAGATATCTTATTTTGTATCCCTTATGACTCGGGATCCCATTCCCCAATGATGCTCGAACTCTAAGGCCCAAGGCCAATTTAGAGCCCACTAAGATATTAAATTGACTTGAGGAGGGTTAAAATGGAAAATATAACATTTTAAATGAGCAAAAATCTATTTTTGGAAATAAAATGACCAAAGTGGCCCTCGGCCTGCGTATATGGGTTGTGGCCTGTGTACGCGGGCCAAAGCATGTGTACGCAGGCACATTCCTACGTACACAGCTAGGGTTTTAGAAGCATAAGAAAGACAAGTTTTCTATAATAATGGCTGAGGTTTGGAATGAATTCCACATCGTTTAGGAATAGTTCCAAACCCCATTTTCTAAACTACAAAAAGCCTTGCATGGTACATTTTCAAGACAGAGAGAAATCCCACAGGAAAAACCTAAGATTCACAAGAAAATAGTGAATCAAAAGGGAGTTTTTTTTCACAAAACACCTTCAAGTCATTTTTATTTGGTTAGGACATTTTCTGGTCCCAATTCTTTGAGTTTAAAGTTTTCTAATCACCGTTTTATTGAATTGTGATAGATTTGATTGAGGGGAATGGTAAAAAATCAAGCCTAGAAGTTTTTGCTTTAAGGTATTCTTCTTATCTTTTCTCTTTCATTTCTTGCTTTATTTTCAATCTTTAATCTTGTTTCCTTGCTTAGTTTATGTTGTTTTATGTTTGTTTAGTTTAGTTTTATGTTTGTCTGTTGTTTGTGAGCATGCTAGTTTATTAAAATTAGGTTTTTTTTTTTTGTTTATGCTTGCTTTTTGTTTCGGGTTTCTGGGTTAGGGTTCTTGAACAAGTCCTACGCATACATGTCATGAGCATGCATACGCAGGTTAAATCCTTTGTACGCAGGCACTTGCCCAGAAACCCTAATCCAGATTCCTCATGTTATTTGCTTGGTTTGTTTCACATGCTTTTCCCCTTTTTAAAGTCTGTTCACATGTTTATACATGCTCGTACCTCTGCCTCATATGCTTATTTGCTATCACATGCTAGATTAGGGTTTTCTTTATTTTTGATACCATGCCATTCATTCACATGCCCATTCATCAAATGCCATAAGTGCTGTGTTACTGAGAGGTAAGTAAAAGGGTAAGTCGTGCATTAGAAATGTCCATGCGTTTGTGTTTTGTTTTTGTTTTGATGATATGATGAAACACGCTTAGATGTATGATTAGGGTTTTTAATGGTTTATGCTATGTGTTGTGTTTGATGATATGCTTGCTGCCTTGTTTTAGATGTATGATAGGTTTCCACATGTTAGATGAATGCTAGGGTTTCTGTTGTATGTTTGGCTCTCTTTTGTTTGGTGAATAGATAAGAATGTTTGTTCGGATGAAAGATGCTATGTTGTATGCTAGATGCATGTTAGCGTGTGTGTGAGTTTAGGCTATAAGTGTTGGGTTAGTTTTTAATAGGATTAAGGTATAAGACAGAATGATGGAATGCCAACTTTGGGGTTGGGCGATCTTGGGTGCCTAACACCTTCCCAAGAGCGTACTTAAATTTTGAACCCATACTTTGATAGTTAGATCAAAACTCAAAAGGTCCTTCCTCAAAGGGACGCTATATATATGGTTCCTAGACCATTGCAAAAACTAGGTGGTGACTCCCCCCTTGTGTCCACATGTATCAACTTTTCTCTATTTTAGATCTATTGCAAGTTCGTCCTTGGACGAATCCATTACCAGTGTCCATCCACACTGACAAAGATCTCAACTGTTGATTTTCTGCATCATCAGTTTGGCACCATCAGTGGGAAATGCTGATCATTCAAGCCATTTTCCAAATTGACAAAAGAGATCTCCATAGTGCAAGATGGACCCTAAGCAAGCCGCACAATAGATCTAGGTTCTCACAACTGTAGATATTGTATTTTGTCCGCCCTCAATTTGCGTGCCAGACCCTGAAAATCTCAAAAATATTAACTTTTCTCCAAGGGGTTGAGAAATATCTAGATTGAAGTGGCATAACCTATTCGGGCATCGGAGCACTTAAAGTGCCATTTTAGGTCGAACTGACCAAAATGCCCCTAGTCAACCCTGGGTTGACCTAACGTCAAAATTGGTCAAAATCATCACAAAAAAATATTTTTCATGTTTCTACATCAAACTTGAGCCACTCGGAGATTTTCGTCAACTTTGACCAAGTTTGATCCGAGGTTGACTCCCAAAGGCAGCAAAAATCCTAATTTTTTACCCATCCATCAAAACAGGTTAGGACTAGTGTCATTGTGAAGATTATCGAATTCCCTTTCCAAAGACTGCTCATGGGTCAAAATCAGAGTTAAAACAATTGAGATATCCTGAAAACCGTGCTTGGTGCTTAAGCTTGCTTCTTGGGGCCATAACTTTTGATCTAACCGTTGGAGTTTCGAGTTCTTTAGCTTTCCAAAAACTAAACATCTAGGGCTTTCTAGGGACACCAAGATTAGAGCATTCTGAGTTTGGAAAGGCCTTCAAAAAAGCCTCCAAAGTTGGCGGTCACTCTTTGGCCACCTGGAACTTTTTGGCTTATAAAGTGGCCAAAATGTCCTTTTCCAGATCAGAGGGGGATATGGATGTGATAGGCCAAGAATGTATTGACCCATTTTGGTAAATTAATCAATTAATTATCCAAGTGAATTAATTAGATTCAATTACATGCAATAAGTGTGGTAGCACAAACAAATCACCAACTAAGTGTGGCCAAAATTCCTCGATGGATCGAGAAGCTGTTGAGAATTTATTGGCCAGAAAAAAAGTTGCTCGATGGATCAAAGAAGCTGTCGAGCATCTATTGATGAGAAACCTAGAAACCTTGATGGATCGAGATTGCGATAAGAACTATCGAGACAAGAAGAATAAGGGGCTCGATAGAAGAGAATCTGTTGAGGATTTGTTGAGAAGCTGTCGAGCTTGAAGAAAAGGAGTTTCCCAAGGAGGAAAAACACAAAGAGATGAATGCAACAAGAAAGCTACTCAAACATAGATCCAATCAACATATTAAGCTCTTAAAACATCTCTCAACATATATGCAAAGCATTCAAGATCCAAAACACACACACACACACACACACACACACACACACACACTAAACAAGTCTAACCAATTTTATATTTCAGAAACAAGTTAAGACAGTTTAGTAAGCATATATTAACACATGTATTCCTTGTGATTGTCAAATCACATTGTACCTGCACATGTTTCAAAAGTAGCAAAGATTTTGAGTGTTGTGTGTGAAAACATAGCAAGAGTGCATAAGTGTCTCATATTATGACGATTTGAGATATGAGAAAGTCACGTACACTCACACACAATCATAACTGCTTGATGAGGACTATCACCTTTGAGGTACATCCTATAACTCTCACATCTTCTAGAAACACGCTTGCAACCATATTTAAAAGCGTTTTGATTCTTTTTGCTTTTGTTTTTCTTTGCATATTTTTCTTTTTGAGCATAGCATGCATGTTCATATAAGAGAGAAAGAGAAGAAAAATCCAATAATGTAAGCTTAAACATCACAATTTTTCTATGCTGAAGCACATAGATGTTAAACATGATTGGCGGGTTTTAGTGGTGAGATAGTTATTTATGCCTTTCTCTAAGGATTTTCTAGTCCTTCATGTCAAAAAGAGTGATATGATGTTAAGTATAAGAGATTACTTAATCGTATTCATCACAAACATGAGCCACAATGCTCACTTGCTTAGTTGTGCATTGAAATGCTCATCTAAGCTACAAGAGATACAAAGTTTAGAAAACTTTGTTTCAATAGCCATCCAAGATAAACAAGTACCAATATACACAAACACACATTGTTTTTGTATTTTTCTGATTTTTGATTTTTTTTTTAAATTTTTATGAAAAACAAATAAAGAAAAAATTGAAAAGCAACCAAACAAAAACATAAAAGAAACACACAAAGCATAAAACTAGAATGACTTAAAACAAGAAAGCAAAACAAACAAATAATGCATAACCATAAGGAGAGAGAGAGAGAGAGAGAGAGAGAGAGAGAGAGAGAGAGAGAGAAAGTGACTAGATCACTTTGAGCCTTTTTCCTTCCACACTTTGGAAGAACCTTTCTTTTGTGTGAACCTTTGATTCGGAAGTGAGGGGGAGGAATTGAAACCGTTCAAGTTTGAAAAGAACATGAGGGCATTGAGAAGATCTCTAAGGGGAGCAAAAAAGGATGGAAACTGATTTAGGTTTCCGGACGAGAGCATACTATTGCTTTGTTGAGTGGCTAACCACTTGTAGCAATTTGGACGAGTATGCCTTGAAGCTCCATAGTGATGACAGAAATGCGGCTTCTTTTGTTAAGACTTTTGTTGTTTTCCCTTTTAGTCCTAGGGTTTCTAGCCTCTTTCTTTTCAACCTTAGGGGGTGCTCCTAACATAGATTTGCCTTTATCTAAGTTCTCACTAGCTATATCAATTTTAGCTTCATCATTCTTAGAATTAATATTATCAGCTGATGAGACAAACACAATTGTACTAGATGAGGCAATATTAGGAGAAGAGAAATCATACCCCAAATGGGTTTTATCAGAAGTAGCTTTCTGAAAGCTTAGCATCTCATCGAGCTTTGCACTGGAAGTCCTTTCCAATTGAGCTCTAACCTAGAATAGCTCCGCTTTAAGCTTCTTGATTCTTTCAGCCAAGAAATTGTTCTCAAACCGCAGTACTCCAATGGTTTGATTGGCTTCATCAACTTTGGTAGAGAGCTCATCTCGATCCAGCTCAACATCACTCAGCTTTTTGGTGGCCAGCCTATGTAGTTTCTCATGCTTCTCAGAAACATTGTACAATTTTGCATAGGCTGTATGGATATCATCTTGATCGTCCATTTTCTCAAACTTAGAATCCACCAAGTCCTCTTTATCATTTACTATTTATGTAACTCCTTTAGTAGGATCAACTGTAGCAGTGAAGGCATTTAAAATTCCCTCGTCATCACTGTCATCTGACTCAATCTCAAGCTCGGTGTCACTCAAGGTAATAGCAAGAGTCTTGCTTTTCCCAACTGACTTGAGATATGTTGGACATTCTTGTTTCATATGTCCAAAACCTTAACATCCAAAGCACTTTGGTCCGGAGGGAATAGTGTACTGATTGCCATCCTTAGCATTCTTCTTTCCTTTGTCTTGGCTCTTGAAATGAAAAGAACTAGATTGCTTACGGTCCTTATCAAATCCTTTCGCATTGACATACTTTATGAACTTCTTGAACTGCCTAGTAATATAGGATTTCATCTTGAAATCTTCATCATCAGAAGACTCATCATTCTCATTACTTTTGGCCTTTAGTGCCATGCTCTTGGTTTTGCTTCCTTTCCCGATTCTAGTCAAACCCAATAGGTTTGCAAGTTGCCAACCAGCTCCGTCGAAGGAATATAGTCAATATCCATTGATTCTTCAATGGCAGTGATCTTGGCATGAAATCTCTCAGGCAGAGACCTTAGCACCTTTCTTACAACCTTGGTTTTGGGAATGGTTTCCCCAAGATTAAAGGCTGAGTTGACTATGTCCTTTAGCTTGGCATAGAACTCATCAAATAACTCATCCTCCTCCATTTTTATCTCCTTAAAGCTAGTAGTGAGGAGATAAAAATGGTTGTCTAGAGAATGGTTCATGCTTCCTTTGCAGTTTCTGTCAAGGATATCTTCTTAAACTCCTCATTGGTGATCGCACTGAATAGGGCATTCAATACTCTACTGTTGAAGTTTGCCGCTTTGATCTTGGCATCATCCCATTCAGCCGGCGCTTCCTTTGGCTTAGTCTAGCCAATCTCTACAGCTTGCCACACCTTTTCATCTAAAGACTGCAAGAAAGCTCTCATGTATACTTTCTCGTATGTATAGTGTTGGAAAAATACATGTTTGTATCACAAACAAAACATACGCAGCGAAAAATTAAAGGATCTACTTCATTCACAATTGATAACATGTACTATGTAAATTTCAGAATTTAAGAACAAGAAAGCGTACCTTGGTGCGGTGAAATTCAAAAACAAATGATTAGAAGTACTTGAGAACACTTTTAATCTTCACTCCAATTCCATTTAATGACCAAGAAGTGTAGTTTCTCAATCAGTTTTCAAGGGAGAATAAGAGAGTGGCTTACACTCACATATACACCATTTCATTCCTTATGAAAACTTTTAATAGAATTCTCTTATGAAATTCTGTATGTATCTCTTCTTATATTTTACTAATTATCTAATTGGGACAGCCTTTTGAGCCATTCCTATTGGGTTTTAGTATGTGGCTTGGAGTGGGACCAAAAAAGAACAAATAAGACTCTAGCTCCAATAGGCCTTGGGCTTTTCTGTTTACTCTTGACAAGTCCAAAGTTACCATTAATTATATTCAATACCACTATATGACTATAGTTGCACTCTAGGCCTTATTAATAAATTATATCACAAGACACACAACCCCTTCATTAAAATATTCATAGTAATACAAAGTCATGAATGTTGACTATCGTTTTGAAAATTACTACATCTTAATTCTTGAGTACACAGTTTAATCCTTTAAGTTATTCATCATATATTTATGAAATCCAATTTCATAAATATATGCTCTAGTAATTCCTTACTAAAGTGGTTGGGCCCAACACTTGGAATAACTAAACTTATTAAACTTATCTCAAGTGAATATTTTATATCTCCGTTAAGAGATTATAAATTCCATCTTGAGAATATATGTTCCATCAATATTAAATGCAGCTGCCCAACATACTGAGGTTTTGATCATAACTTTAGATCTCACTCTTGATATATCAAAGCAACCTACACCTCATAATCAAGTTCATTATTCTCTTAGTATTTAGAGTTGATGTAAATAGAAGTTGTGAGATTTATTATTCATTTGACAGTCGTTAGGAGAATAATAAATCTCACAGTGGTCCAGTTCAATATGTCTTAACTCTTAAAACATATCAACATATCAACTAGAAGTCTCTACTTCCATGATCAAGACAAATCATCTTAGTTGGTATCTTATAATCTTCGTAGATGAAATGCCCAATTTCATCACTGACTATGAACTAAAATTCTTAGTTTACAAAGAACTTGTGATTTATATCTTCTGTGACTAAATCACATAAATCACATACTATGCATCTCATGGACTAAGATAATGTCCCATTAGTTCATTTATAGATAGTCTCATATAATTAAACAATTTAATTATTTATGACATGCCAATAAATTGAATTTTAGGGCATAAACCCCAACACATAGTTAGTGTTATCAAATAAATGAGGTATAATAAGTGACTATCCTCTATATATGACAAACAAGGGTCAATGGATCACACAACAAAGATTAAATCTAATTAGAGTATGCCCGCTCTGATACCACTTGATAGGCCAAGAAGGTATTAACCCCTTTTGGTAAATTAATCAATTAATTATTCAAGTGAATTAATCAGATTCAATTACATGTAATAAGCGTGGTAGCACAAACAAATCACAAACTAAGTTAAATACAGCGGAAAATAAATTTGATACAGGTGATTTGTTTATGAATGGGAAAAACCACCAAGGCAAAATCCCACTAGGTGATTTAAAGTCACCACTCTTAAGAATCTACTATTATCAAAACAAGCGATAACAAGTAAAAGGAATCCAGTACCTAATGCCAACCTACAGTTGAACCCTTACCCCAATACCCAATTGGACTTGTGATGTAGCGGTGATCTCTCCTTTCAATGCACGAATCCCAATACGTGACTAACCACTGATGCACGGATCCTAGTACGTGACTAACACACCAACTTGAGGAAATGGTGGCTGCAAAGTTCTTCAGTTCATCCAACAATGAAGATTAAAAAGCTCTTTGATTACAAAAGCCTTGGCGCAAAGACATAATAGCTTCTAGAGAGAATATGATGAACTAGGGCAAATTTGTCTCCGGTCACAATATGCATGTATTATCACTTTGCATCTAATATGACGGCCCTTAAAATAATCCTTATATATGTCTAAGATTGTGAGAAAAGAAACCCTACACAAATACTCATGGATATGCGTGAAATCAGATCTGAAAATTCTAATTTCGTAATTCTCAACAGATACAGCTTCTGTCGAACTTCAACATTAATCCTTGATAGAAATGATTCTGTCGAGACATCTGTTGAGCTTTAATGAATAGCAGTTCTTCACTTGTTTCTTGGTCTGATTTGCATGGCTTCAATACTAAACTTGAACACTTGTTTCTTGAAGTACTAAACCCATCCTAGATCTATCCAATTACAAGTAAAGTACGTTTTGTCAAAGGATTAGCCAATTTACATAACATATGTCTCTAACAATCTCACATATGTCCTAATAGGATGAATCTTGGGGTCTTGGAGCATCTTTTCTGGGTAGTTTTTTTTTTTCCTTCTCTTTTTTCTCTACATTCTCTCCCAAAAACACATCTAAAAACCTTCGATTTCTCCTCTCTCTTAACAATCAAAAGGTGGTGTTCTTACTCTCAATATTTCTCTCCTTGGTTCTATACATTGGATTTGAGGCTTAGGGGTGTGGATGTAGCTTTTTAGCTACAATCTACATCCATTGCTTTTCCTCACATGTTCTTGCTTTATTTTGCTTCCTAGCATGTTTTATGGTTTTTTCTAGCTTGTTTCCTTACTTTTTACCATGATTTATCGCTTTGATGTTGTTGGCCTAACCTTTGGGATAGGATATGTCTAAATTTAATGTTTGTGCTTAGATCCACATACTTTTAGGCTCTTTGCCATGTTTATGCTTAGATCTACATGTCTACGTGCTCTTTGCCTTGTTTATACTTAGATCTACATGCCATGTTTATGCTTAGATTTATGTGTCTATGTTTAGATTTATGTGTTTATGTGCTCCGTGCCATGTTTATGTGCTTAAATCTATATGTTGGTTGCTAATGCCATGTGCTTCTATAGCCCTTTAGTCCCTTGATATCTCTCTTTCTTGTGTTTTGGCCCTTATTGGTGGGGTGTAGATCTAGATCCTGTGGTCTAGGCCTACATTCGTACGCCTAAGCCTATATTAGAGGGTTTGGATAATCTCCTTTATGCATGTCCATGTTTGCTTGCTTGCTTCTATGCTTTATGTCAATGTTTACTTGTCTAGATCTCGGCCTTGCCAGACTTTCCACCCTTCGTGGGCTTGTTCTTGTTGGTCCTTGGGGCCCATTGCTTATATGGTTGCATCCGCGTCCCTCCTAGGGCTTGTTTGGATGTAACCATTTGTGAGATACACCTCTGTGGTGTTGGTGTGCTTAATACACACCTTTTTCTGCCCAATGTGATGTTACTTACCGTGCTTACTTTGTGCCACCCATTTGGCTTTCTTTACTTCTATTCATTCTTTTTGCACGCTTGCCTACATGTTCATGCATGAGTCTTTGCTTACTTGTGTCATCCATACTCCAATCTAATGGAGGTATGGACACTCGATCCAAACCTACATTTGTCCTCCTAGGACACCCTCTTTTGTTTGATAACATGTTGTTTGCCCTTTTCACATGCTTAGCATGCTTTGTTTGCCTCTGTTTGGCTCTACTTGTTAGTGTGTTCTTTGCATGCTCTCCCTATTTCCCTTGTTTCTTCCTTTGCTTGGCTTGTTTCTTTTGTCTTTGCATGTACGCACATGAAGCATAGACACTTGGAACAAGGGTGCGACCTCCTAGGTGCAAGTAAAAAGGGCAAGGATGCAAGTAAGAAGAGGCGAGCTCACAAAGGGCAATGTTTAGAAGATTAGGGGGCCTAGCCCCTTCTGAGTGGTTTTCTCTTTCTCCCTCTCTCTAAGTCTCTTCTTTAGAGCATGTATTAGGGTTCCTTCTCTCTTTGTACCCTTTCCTTTTCCTACTCTTTGCTTAGGCTGCATTCCTTAGGTATGACAATGTCTGTTTTACATTGCTTGTACCTTACTTGGCCATACCCTTGGAACGTTGGCAATGTTTGTTTTACTTTCCTGCACTGTGTGATAGCATTATACATGATGTGTGTATGTATGTATATATATGTGTGTGTACGTGTGTGTGTGCGCGCGCGCCTGCGTGTATGTGGGTGATTGTGCACTTTGTATGATGAATTCTCATGGTTACATGAGTAACCCTCTTTGGCCATGAGTGCTCTTGACCTTGTGGCATGAGTATATGCCCAAGGCGATCGCTGTAGGTGCATATTTGTGTCATACTATGTGCATAGTCACCACGCTGTGGTCATCCCAATCCATGTCACCAAGTGACGTCAGTTTCCCCGTGTATGTGTCACGTATCAACATGTTTAAATGCTTTGAGGGGCTCCGGCTCGTCCTAGCACGAGCACGTTGGCACACGCCGTATACATAGGCACGAAACCTTGCCGGTGCGCCATAGCACACCAAACGCGAAACTCCGCTAGATTTTTCGCCGTGAAAATAGGGCATCCCCATTTTCGTATTCTCACATCGAAAACTTGGTGAGAATAGCGTTTTGCGTGCTATGACACATTTAAGGTGAAGCACTGTCGGATTTTCGCCACGAAAATAAGAAGAAATGCTGCCGAATTTTCGTCGTGGAAATTTGGCAACGATTCCAAACACATTTGGAAAGCATTGATTGAGACCACACCCATTCCGAAACCAAACCTCAAAGCCCAATACATTTAAAGCCCTGAAAGCTAATACCAATAGATTGTTTTTCAACTGCCAATGTCCAAAAAATAATGATTTTACCAAAAATAAGGATTGTCTACGGACAGACGTTGTGGGCTGCGTAACACCTTCTCCATACGTAACCAGACTTCTGAACTCAAGAATCAAGATTTTTTATCCATCCATATTATATTAGGAAAAATGACATTTTTCTTAGCCTAGGATTGGTAATAAAATCAAATAAAGTCAGGTGATCAATTACACCTTAGAAAAACCCAATGATTGGTGGCGACTTCATTTACTCTTGGTAATTTTCTTAAAATCGACTCATATTCCAGTCACACACCCGAGGTACGACACACCTTCACACCATGTCATACTTTCACACCAAGATAGAGAGAAAGGCGCGTGAGCATCGCCGCGATAGGTGGTCGAGCAATTGTGAGGCATCGACAATAGCTAATGTAGTAGAGTTGACTCGCTAGAATGAAGAACTGCGAAGAGTATTTGAATCCCAAAATGAGGAATTGCAGTGGACTATCAAAAATCAGAATGAAGAAGAACAACCTCAATAATTGAAGGAAAGAATAATGAAGTGGAGTCGGTCAGCTAGATTAATAGAAGAACAAGGGCATCAGAAGAAAATTCATCCAGAATGGAAAGTGAACTCTACAGCATAAGAAGAGAAATGGACGAACCCAGGAATGTAGTAAAAGACAAAAGCGTGGAAAACTTGGACAGAATGACTTGAAAAACATATTCGTCATTCACCATTGAGGTCTTGAATCGTCCTTTTACACCAAAGTTTTGCCTCCTTCAACTTGAGTCATATGACAATTCGAAAGATCCTTTAGACCACATCGAATCGTTCAAAACCTTGATGCATTTGCGGATGACTCCGGATGAAATAATGTGCTAGGCTTTTCCAACTACACTGAAGGGCGCAGCTAGAGTTAGGTTCAGCAAAATACCCTTGGGTATCGTTGCAAACTTTGAGCAACTCGGTAAGAGTTTTGTTTGTCATTTCATTGGAGGATAGAGACACAAGAAGCCAACTAGTCATCTTCTCAACGTTTGTCAGATAGAAGGAGAATCATTGAGGCATTATGTAACTCGCTTCAATAAAGAGTTATTATAGGTGGACGAAGCAAAAGATCAAGTCATCCTGACAACCTTCCAGGCAGGGCTATTACTTGGAGACTTTTTCTTTTCAAATGCCAAAAGTTCACTAAAGATAGTAGCAGAACTGCTCTATAAAGCCCAGAAGTATATGAATGCAAAAGATGCAGTAGTCGCAAAGGAAATGATTGGCAAGAGGAAGAGGGACAAAGGAACAAATTGTCCTTCTGAGAAGAAGAAGGAAACATAAAGCCCAAAGCAGACTTCAGATGGAAAGAGAAACCTCCCAAGTCAAAGGTCAAGTTTTACTAACTTTACTCCTTTGATAATGCCCATTGAACATGTGTTAATGCAGATAAAAGATAAGCTGTCTTTGTAATGGCCTCAGCCTATGTTGGCTTTGGCGGAAGGTAGGGATATATGCAGGTATTGCAGGTTTCATCAAGATCACGAACATCGTACCGACGAATGCAGTCATTTAAAAGGGCAAATAGAGACCTTGATTGGTCAAGGAAAGCTACAGAAGATAGTATGAAAGATGTTACTAATACATGGAAAAAAGTTATTAATACATATAACTAAACCGTCATGACCAAAAGAAGAAGTCATTAATACATGGCCAAAAGTTATTAATACATAACTAAACCGTCATGACCAAAAGAAGAAGTCATTAATATATGGCCAAAAGTTATTGATACATAACTAAATCGTCATGACCAAATCATGACCAAAAGAAGAAGTCATTAATACATGGTCAAACATTACTGATACATAACTAAATCGTCATGACCAAAAGAAGTCATTAATATATGTCCAAAAAGAAGAAGTCATTAATACGGGGCCAAAAGTTATTAATACATAACAAAACCGTCATTAATACGTGAACAAAAAAAGTCATTAATTCATAATGACATTGTCATTAATACTTGATTGAAGAAGTTATTAATACATGACTAAAAGAGTTATTAATACATAATGGAATCATGACCAAAGGGTTGTTAATGCATAATAAAATCGTCATAAAAAGTTATTGATGCATGACTTATAAAGTTATGCACAATCGTCATTGAAACATGTCACAAAAAATGGCTGAAAGTTAACATGTCAAGAATGAGGCAATTGAAAATATAGCATCAAAGTATTCAAACATGAAGCAAAAAGAGAGGGAAAGAAGGAAAATTAGAAAGAAAAGTTTGATGGGAAGCGTGCATGGGAAACTGGAGAGGTGGCTCCTCTCAGCCTTACTCGTGTCACGGGGGCAGATGAAACGTCATCTCACAAGAAATGTGAGTACATGAAAAATGAAGGGACGAAGTTTCAAATTACTCATATCTTGTCACATAGACAAAGACAGGAATAACGGGGTAGCTGATGAGTCCAAAAAATAATGGCTTTGTCATTCAATAATGGATGAACCCAAGATACGTTACACATTTAAGCGAACATTTATGACAAGGAGTAATGGATGGAGCAACGGGAAAGAAGATGTTACACAAGTCAAAGCACCAGTATGTAATGCCTCAACTATTACAAATGAGAATGAATGCAGAGATTTGTTGCTCATTAAAGACAAAGATGGCTATAAAGTCAGAGAAGAACAACCCCAAAAGGTACTCACAATTCTCATCCCAAAAATTGTTCCTAAGTTGAATTCTTTTGTAATATACTTCGATTGAATCCCATTCTAACTTAATCATCAGAGGGTGTTTGGCAAACAGCACATCGATGTATCACTTTTTCTCTATTTCAGATCTGTTGTAGGTTCATCCTTGGAAGAATCCATTATCGTCATCCATCCACACTGACGAAGATCTCAACTGTTGGTTTTCTTCATCATCACCATCTATTTGCAAGTTTTTATTTTTATATTTTTGATAATTAGGAAAGGAAGGAGAGTGGATTTAAATCCTATGTTTCCGTTGGAAATAGGATGAGTTACTATCTAATTAAACTATAGGGCTCCTAGCTCTTTTTGCAAGTTAATGCTTTTATATGCAGTTCTTGTCGCAAAGCCGCTAGACTTTACCACAATATGTGTTGATGAGAGTAACTGACTCAACTCCCATCTCAAACTTGGGCCTAAAAGCGAAGTCAATACAAGCAAGGTGCAAAGAAAAAGACCCCAGCAGAGAACAATTTTGGAGGAGATATAAGAGAGATTTTCGACAAAGTTAAAATTTTCCGTTGATATTATTGAATGGAGAGAAGACAAACACGCATGACAAAATGCTGTCGTTTTGATTTTAATGGGTGCCATTAAAATCAGATAATAAATTGCTCGGTTATTGTTCCATTAGATGTTTTTAAGAGATATAGACAAAGTGGTTGCGTTGTCATCTATATATATATTTAAAAGCTGAAATATAGTATTTATTGTTACTATACTCCAGCTAAGTCACATCAGCGTTCACGCCATTATTTTGTTTATTTTCAATTACACTTCTCCAACTTTTCTCCCTCTCTTACCTTTTCATCTCCTCACTACTTCTCTAACCTTTCTCCATTCCTTACTTTTTCATCTCCTCACTACCCTCTAAATTAATATCATATTCTTTTTTCCCTTCATTTTCCTTTATTTTTGTCTCTTCTTATTCACACCCTCTTACCATAAATTCGTCACTATCTCTTCCATTCTATGCATAATTTTCCCTTACACAAAAAATGTTCTCTCTCTCTCTCAATTTTTTGGTGGATTTTTTATTTTTCTTGTATCTCTGCTTTAGGTTGATTATATTTTATATTCTTTAAAACTCTACTTTAGGTTAATGCGATTTAGTTTTTTTTTTTAATTGTTTTTTTCTGTTCTTTTTGATTGTTAAATTTTATCCTTTTGCGTTATAAAGAATTAAATATAACATATAAAAATATAATACTATTCTATTACATAGTATGATTTGGGTAATTTGGTATTTACTTATTTATTTTTTAAATTTTTTTTTTTTGGTTCTCTTTGATTGTTAAATTTTATCCTATTGCATTATAAAAAATTAAATATAGCATATAAAAATATAATATTATTCTATTACATAGCATGATTTGGATAATTTGGGATTTATTCTATTATACATCATGATTTTTTATGGTGCTCAATTTAAATGTTAAACTATGAGACTATACGAATTTTTGTTTTTTGTTTTTTGTTTTTTGTTTTTTTTTGTTTTTATTTTAAAATTCTTTGTGGTGAACAAAGTACTCTTAATAGTTGTATTAGAAGTACTCTATAATGCCATTTATTTTGAGAAAAGCAAAGGTTAGGCAAACAAAAATAATTAGATAGGTGACAAATTTTAGCTTTTGCAATTTTACTTTAATTGTTATTATTATTTTATAACAATGCATATATAGAAATTTAATTCTTAAATTTTGCTAATAATTGTTTATTTGATAATATGTTTTGTGTGGATGAAATTACAATTTCTACAAAGAAAATAACCTTAATAGATTATCAACAACAAATTGTTTTTCCTAATTGGTCCAATTAATCATTGTTAAGTTTATTAATTTTCTTAGTTATGTTTTTTGGATTGTAGGCAGAAAAAATAAGATTTGAGAAAGCTTGTTTAAAACTAAAAGAATAATTTCCAAATTTTATATTCTTTTTAATGATTTACAAAAATAAATAACTTTTATTAAAAAATGAATATTTTCGTTAACTTGCCTTTTGAATTTCTGAGAAAAAAATTTATTATTCTTATATTACATTTATGATTGCTCCTATAATAAATAAAAATATGATTATGAAATACATTACTCTTTATTAAATTAGTTTGAATTGTAAAAAAATAAAAATAAAATAAAACCACCATAAAAATGATTATCACGCGTAACGCACAGATTCGTGGCTAGTGGTTTATAAATTTTGATGTTTAAATTGGTATAACTAAAAAATCAGAGATTAATTTAGAAGAAGCAAACTCCTGACTTTTTTTTATTAAAAAAAATTCCCCTTTTATTTTTCATTTTGTGTGGTTTTGTCAATTTCAGCAAAAGCTAATGACCATTAATTTAAAATTTTTTTTTTCCCTCTCTGGCGGGTTGTGGATCTGTTGGTTTGAGCAAAAGCAAATGACATACACATTTTATAAATCAAGATACAAAGTGTGTGATTCATTGTTTGCTTTGAGTTTTGTTTTAAATATTTTTTTTTAATAAGTGAAGGCCTGAAGGGAGACTAACCTCTGGTGGAATTAAGGGGGACTAAATCACTAAACATCAAACCCGCCATAACCTCCAATAGAAGAGCATTTTTTTAGAAATATTTTCAACTTATGGTGTTTATTCTTGATGATAGTTCTTTATTATCAAACCAAGACATCAATTGGTTTTTTTTAGTATAGACAGGAATCTAAATCTTTTATTTAACAAAAAAGAAAAAGAAAAAAGTAATTGAACTAATTAGAACCCACAAAATATAGTGATAAATTAAACCAAATGGTGGTTGCTTAGCGGAATAGTTGGTCATATTCACTAATGGAATTGTTGGTATGAGTGATACTTTGATTTGTTGGTAAAGTTTATTTCTTTTTACCTTGAATTATAAGGTTAATTACAAATATTTTTGAACTTCACATTTGAGCAATCAAAAGTAATCTAGTCTGTTCTAATGTACTCATTGTATTTAAATTTAAGATTTACGTGCTTATAAGTTATAACATTGTCATATAATATAACTATGTGCGTATAATTATATTTTTTATTCTGAATAATTACATGGTAAGGTTATGGATTTTTTTTTTTTTTTTGGAGATAGAGTTTATGAAATTTAAGGTTTACAATGTGATGAAAACTATAAAAATAAAAAGAAAAAGAAAAAGAAAAAAAAGTATCAGGATATTGCAAGTAACATGATAGCTTTAGAGCGTCACTACAAAAAAATTTAAAGTTCCAGAAAATATTGTAAACTACCTTTTAGTTCAAATGAGAAAGTATGATTTACCTTTTATTTCTTTGTATCGGATCAATGAGGAAAAATTATTGAGAAGTGCTATGTTTACAACATTTTCACAGTACTTTTATAACAAATTTTAAGTGGCAGGTTTACCGATTGTTGCTGACAAAAAAAATAGTAATTTCAATAACATGTTCAAATTAAAATCAATAATAATTTACCATCTATGCTTTGTTGTAAAAGCTAGTTGGTTCAATTTTGTTGAATCACTATTGGGTGCGGTGTTGCTGTGTTAGTGGTGGAGTAAGAGCTTGCACATTATGCAAGCCGGATGAGGGTTAGGATTGGAGAGAGAGAGAGAGAGAGCCAATAAAACACAAGAGGTTCCATTTAAAACCTTCGTTATCTCTATATTCCTTTTTGTTTGTGTACCATGCGTATCAAATTTAGCACACATCAGCATCCTTGATTGGCTAAAATCAAGAAACATTGATTGTTCATGATTCTAGTACAATCAAGGGGTTGACTCAAGTTAACTTTAGTTCCTTTATATAACTTAGGGTTCATTGTAAAACAACAATTTTGAGCAGTAAAGATGTGGGCGCTAAGGTTTTTTGACGAGAATATAAGCTATAAGATCGAAACACGTAAACCCTTGCTTCTGCTCTCTCCTCTTCTTATTTTTATATATATAAATATATATTCCTCCATTTTATTTTAACAAGGAGTTGGTGCAAATTTTCTATGGCCTTCACTAGATTTCAAGTAGCCAATTACCAACCATTGCTCCACTAAACCGTTGTCCAATGTCGACTGCAATTTTCCAGTTCTTTTTCTTCGGGGCACTTTACCACTCAATTTTTTGCATAGATTACAATTTTTGGTGTCTATTTTCTAATTTGAAGCTCCCACATCCCACAACTTGGCCCATCACTCAATCTTTTTGAGTTCAATCTATGTGAAATTCATCACATGCTCACACGCTTCATCCAGACATTGTCTTTTGCCATATTCCTTATGCCACTAGTACTGTAGCCACTGTCAATCCATAGCAGCCATTCTTTAGTCATTGGCACAACCATTCTGAGGCCCTTATAGCCGTCTTCATGTATTGATTCATCATTATTGGCCCTTGCCATCACTAAAATTTACAATTCCTTCCACATTATGTCTGTCCCATTCTACATTTGATCTGGTCACTCATGGTCATTTCATAGCTTCTTCACTAGCTAGTTTACATTCCATACTCAAGGTATCATTAAGCTTCTACCTTGAGTATATGGGGGTATGCATGGTAGTGTGTCATGCATATCACATTTGACACATGTTGATATTCTTCATTGACTAAAATCAAGGAACATTAATTGTCCTTGTTTTTAGTCTTGATCAAGATATTCTCACAAGTCAACTTTAGTTTTTATATGATGATTCATAATAGTAAAAATGTAAAATGTAGTCATCAAAGACTTTTCTTTGTGGGCGTAGGCTATATTAGGCCTTACGACTTACCACATACACCCTTACTTTCACACTCTCCTTCTTTGTCTAAATCTTTTATTTTAACACTTTTATATTAGCATTTCTTATTGTTAGATTTTTACATGCAATTAAATCTAACTTTTGTAAAGAAAATGTCATATAAGAGTGAAGCAAAATGACATATAGAAATGACATATATTTTGACTTATGAATAATATTTGCTTATAAGTAATGCTCCTAGTAGTTAATATATTTTATTTCCACCATGAATATATAATTAATTTCGGGTCAGCTGCACTTGGAGAGAGAGAGAGAGAGAGAAATTGGAATTCTTAATGGATTATGGTGTCAAAGTTTCGGATGATTGGAAAGCAAGCAATCTTACCAAGAAAAGAAATTCTAGATCGTGCCTCACCCACCACTCTTTTTCAGCTGCTGTATAGAGTCAATTGTTTGACAATAAGACATGATACTTTTCCCATAGTTGTCAATGTCTATATTTAATTCATACACTCTTTTTATTGTGTGATTAATCACTTCACCAGACGCACTATATTTGCATAATCTATCAGGCTCTATAACATGATAAGCACCCTCCAAATAACAAATGAGCCTTCAAAAAGTCTTGCTTGCAGTTGGGGTAGTGCCTTGCACGTATAACCGCGTTGCTCTTAACAATATGCTATTCATCCTTTCATATATAAAAAAGCAAACCCAATCACCAACCTATTCCAAAACCTGAACAAGAAGTAGAAAAAAAAAAAAATGTCTTCCTTTAAAGCCTACGGCAAAGTTGATGAAGCCGAACAAGCAAAGCTTGAAGCTGCTCGGAAGACCCGGAAGAGAATCACCATCATAAGCTTATCATCCGTAATCCTTGTTGCAATTGTAGTTGCTGCTGTAGTTGGAACTCGTAATAGTTCTGGTTCCAACAGAGGTAGTGATGCACAACCTCTTTCCACCTCTGTAAAAGCTGTTTGCGATGTAACATTGTACCCGGATTCATGCTTTGCTAGCCTTTCTCCTTTATCTAACTCCACGAACATTCAACCTTTGGATGTCTTCAAGTTGGCAATACAAGTGGCTATGAATGAAGTGTCAAATGCTGCTCTGAAATTATCTGAGCCCGGCTTTCTCAATGGTTTCAATGACAACATGACCACCATAGCTATGGAAAATTGTCAGGAACTTTTGAGTCTTGCTTTGGATGATCTCAATAGCACATTGTATGCTGGTTCTGACTCATTTCTTCAAGTCATCGATGATCTCATAACGTGGCTAAGTTCTGCAGGTACTTGCCAACAGACCTGCATAGATGGCTTTGAGAATGCCAATCAAACATCAATACAGACTACTATTGCCGATCACCTGAAGAATTCTACTGAATTAACTAGCAACAGCCTTGCTATCACCACATGGCTTTCTAACATTTTGGGTTCGGTGAAGCTAAGGCGACTTATGAGTTACCCTGAGAACCAAGAAGAGCCAGAGTGGTTGCATCCAAATGATAGGAAGCTACTTCAAAGTCCAGATTTGAGGTACCAGGCCAACATAGTTGTGGGGAAAGATGCATCTTGTAAATACAAAAAAATTACTGATGCACTCAGGCAAGTTCCCAAAAAAAGTGACAAGAGTTTTGTGATCTACGTGAAGAAAGGAGTTTATTATGAAAATGTGCTGGTTGGCAAGAACATGTGGAACGTTGTGATGGTTGGTGATGGAAGTACTGCAACAATTGTATCTGGTAATCTAAACTTTGTGGATGGGACTCCTACGTTTGCAACTGCAACATTTGGTAAGACTAGGCATATTGTGCTTTTTAATTTGAATAATTTTCTTAGGTGAAAAATTCATATTAAATATTATAAATCTAAAAATTGTATTTAGTATCATATCATTTTAAATTTTAAATGATATGATACTCTGTACATAGATTCAAGAAATAAAATATTGACTATAATATGAACTCTTTTCATTTCACGTGAAATGTAGCTGATCTTGCTCCCAGCCAACTTCACTAACAATTAAATTTCTTTCTGTGCAGCTGTATACGGGAAGTGCTTCGTTGCTCGAGATATGGGATTCCGAAACAATGCAGGTGCAATCAAGCAGCAAGCAGTGGCCCTCATGTCAAAGTCAGACCTATCAATCTTTTACCGGTGTCACATTGATGCATTTCAAGACACCCTTTATGCACATTCCAACCGACAGTTCTACCGCGAATGCAACATTTATGGAACAGTTGATTTCATCTTTGGGAATTCTGCAGTTGTGCTTCAACAGTGCAACATATTTGCTAAGGTTCCAATACCAGGCCAGCAGATCACTATCACAGCTCAAGGTAAGTTGGACCCAAATCAGAAGACTGGAATCTCAATACAAGGTTGCATCGTATCTCCTTTTGGGAACTTGAGTTCAGTCCAGACATACCTTGGACGTCCATGGAAGAATTACTCAACAACAGTGTTCCTCCAAAACAATCTAGGGAGCTTAATCAACCCCAATGGATGGTTACCATGGGTAGGCACATCAGCCCCAAGCACCATATTTTACTCTGAATACCAAAATTATGGACCTGGTTCTTCCACAAAGAATAGAGTCAAATGGACGGGAGTGAAAACCATTAATCTTCAAGTAGCAAGCAAATTTACAGTGAATAAATTCATCCAAGGGAACAAGTGGATATCTGCCTCAGGTGCACCCTACCAACCTGGCCTCTGAACGTGATAAATTTCATGGAGACTTTCTCAAAGAGATGTTTGGTTTTTGTCCCCACTCCCTCTTTTGTTCTAGTTCTTTTTTTGCTAATAGTTGTTTTTCTTTCAATTTAAATATTGTTTTCTTTGACTTCATACAATATATGAGGTTCATTGATTGAAAAATGTTTGGAATAAAAACACAATCTAACCAGTGTAACGTGAAAATATTCTGAGGTAATAAGTGCCTCATGCTTTCCTTGAAAGATTCTATAACAATTGCATCTGATTTATTTTTTCTTGCTTCTTTCCCTTTTCAATGAACATGAAAATTGCATATAGCAAGAAACGTCTAAAACTACTTGAGGTTTCTCTTCTGAAGTTATGTTTCAGAATCACAACCTCCATTTCAAGGACCGTAGTAATTAGATCAATATTCTCCAAATGATTTACCAACAACTAAAAAACTAAGAGAAATTACATTTTATTACCCTAAATTATACCCCATGTTACACTTACCCACCTAAACTATAGGGATGCACACTTACCCCCTAAACTATTACCCCTTCACACTTAGCACCCCACCGTTAACTTGGATGGAAATTAGGTCATGTGCAAGTCACATGGTTCTTGAGCACATGGCATCCGATTAAAAGAAAGAATTGCCCAAGTCTCTTAAAACATCCAATTAGAAGTCCCTCATGTTTTATTTAGTTCCTCTCAAGCTCAAAGTTCTATTGGGAACAACTTATTTAGTTGAAATTGAAATTTTTTTGTTGAAAGTATTGTAGATAAAACTAAAAGGTAGTTGAAATAGTATAGTGAGACCCATGAATAGTATAAAAAAGTGCAAAGAGCTATAAATAGTAGTAAAAAATAAGCTAAAAAATAAAAAATGCAGGGTTTTTAAACTAATGACAAACACAACCTTAGTCTCTCACTTCCTCTCTGTGTCTAGCGTCTTCTTCCTCCCACCGTTGCTTTCATCAACTACACAGGTTCTGGTCTTCTCAATTCAAATCAAAGTACGACATTTCTGTGGCGGTCGTTAGCAAAACTTTCCCACTTTGCCCATCATCGTTTGGCTATATATACCACTTTTTTAATTTTATTATTTTTCAGGTCAATGAATATGAATTACTGAGTTTGAAAGCTTGAATTTTTACCATTAATTGGCTTAGATTTTTAAAATTAAAATTAATATTTGATCTAGGTTTTTAATCTTTTTATCTGGGTTTAAATTAATTTGTAGACTTGGGTCAGTTAGGTGTTGTAAGTGCTTGTTAAAGCTCTGTTTGCCTCTATGGGAAAATACCAAAAACGTTTTCAATGAAAAACTGGGTTTGATAAGACTGTTTAAGGAAGAAAATAGTAACTGTGTTTGATATGACTGTTAAAGCTCTGTTTGCCTTCTGTGGAAGTTAGGCTTTTTGTTTTGTTTTATTAAACTTTGCATTTGGAGTTGTTGAAACTTGGAAGGAGCTATGGTTATTGTCCAACGAAGAAAGTAGTATTAAATGACTTTACCCTTCCGGTGTTCATTAATTTTTTTAGTTGTAAATATTCTTACCTTTTTTGGTTGATGAGAAGTTCATCTTCATAGTTGATGAGAGCAAGAGAATTGGACTAGGGGAGCGAAGTGAGAGACAAAGAGACCGTGGGGAAGAAGATGCCTAACAATGAGGGACCGTATCTGTTTATAAGATAGTTAATAAGGGGCAATTCGGTCTTTTTCTAATTTCAACGGTCAATTGACTTGCACATGAGTCTAAATTCTGTCTAAATTAACAGTTAACTAAATCGTGGGTCCAAAGTGTGCATTCGCATAACATGAGGTATAGTTTAATGTGGTAAAGTGTAATTTTTCAAAAAAACTATGAGAAGAAATAAAGACTAGAGAAAAATCTAAATCAATTGTTATAGCCACTCAGCTCTGTTGAAGCTGGCATATGAAAGGATAGAGGGTGTTTGGTACTGCATTATAAACAACAGTTTTCAGAATTTAAACAACATTACACGTATTTTCATACACTTTTTTACCCACAAGTATTTTCAAAAAATACAAATAATGTTACTAGAACAACATGACCAAACGGACCCTAAATTTCAAGTAATAATTGCACTTACCTCAAGAGAATCGAGTTCTCACATTGGATCTTTGGTGGCTTGTCTTATGAGCCTTTACGCCACAATCCTGCTCAACCTTCGAACCACGAACCCCATGAATCAAGCCTTTCCATCAATGAGAGGCCACTAGAAACCTTTAATGAATTGCACCCAACAAGGCCTTGGCCAGTAAGTAATGATGGCCAATTCAGAACTTGAGAAGAAAACAATGTTTTCCTTAATTAGTAATGATCATGTCAATCCAGAGAGACTCAACTGCCTTCCTAGACATGCTCCATGAGACCGTAATTTTTCATAGCCCTAGGAAAAGTATGCTAAAATAATTACATTGAGTATCCACTTCATGACATAGATCTAGGCCCAAGGATCCATAATAGACTATCTGTCCATTCTCATATTAGTTTATGTCTTCAAAAAAAGGGCAATGGTTGGGTCCAGTTCTCTTGTGTATTGGACTTGTTAAAATTTGAACACATGACAATTATTTGACATATGTTCAAATTTTAACGAATCTAGTACACAAAAACACTGAACCCAAATTGGTTCCTCAAAAAGAATGATTATATCGAATAGATAAACTGGCATAACCACTTGATTTATGAGTCACAAAACAAAACTGTATCAAATTAAGTGGTCTTCTCTATCCACTTATGTCAACCCATTGAGACACAATTACTTTCCTAGACATGCTTTATGAGACTATTTTTTCACGGCCTTAGGAAAAACATGCTAAAATAGCAATATTAAGTACCAGTATAAGACAAAGTTCTAGGTCCAAATGGCACGTAATAAACCATTTATTTGGTCCATTAGGTTCACACAATGACAGAGCAGCGATCCATCGAGTCATTCTTTTAATTGCTTGACTTATAGTACATACGTGCTCTTCAACTTAAACAAAACCCTTGTGCTCCACTAAATTAGCCTTATATCATACCAACCCCATAAGAACTAGAAAAAGCCCAACGATGGGGATCATCTCTGTTGCACATATAGCTAAACACGTCTTCTCTCTCTTCAACTGCACCAAATTTCTTCTCTTTGGCTTTATGATTATAATGGAAGAACTTGTTATGCATTATTGCTTTAATATTAAGGGATATAATCATGGTTATCAAAATCACGATCAGGATTATAGGATCGTATGATTTTACAATCCCACCCCACCAAAACATTTAGGGTTGCACTAGAATTGTAAAAATGGTAGGATCGTATGTAGGATCGTGTGGGATCGTATAGGATTGTAGGATCGTATGGGATCCTACTGATCCTACCAAAAACATAAATTTTTGGTTTTTTTTTTTTTTTTTTTTTTTTTTTTTTTTTTTAGTGGATAAATTTTTTGTTTTGATGAAGCTTTAAGGGTTTTTATTTTTTCATGTTGTGATGGTATGACTTTTTATTTTTTTTTATAAAATTATGTTAACCTAAGAAAATGTTTTCTAGTTTTTAGTTCACTTGTAATAAAAATGAAGGAATGCTTCATCATTTATAAATGAAGAATTTGATGTTGACTTTGCTTCATTTTAAGCTATAATATTGTCAAATTTTTTTGATCAATATACCAATTTGTGTTCTAATATTACTAAAATTTATATTTATATATATATATATATATATATAATTTTATCAACTATGCTTGTATTTATATATTGGTTGATTGATTTTTTTTGAGCATTCTCTTTAATTATTGCTAAGTAGTATAACTTAAATAGTTGGGTGTGAAATTGTATTTTGATGTCTTTTTTAGCTCTAGTATATATACAAATATATAATGTCTACATAGATGATAAAATGGATAATGATGATTAGGAATTTAGGACGGTAGTTATAAGAACCTTAGAATGAGAATAATTAAATGTTCACTTCACCTTAATATTCATCTTGCTTTTGGATTTCATATTGTAGTGAGCTACTTTCCATTTGCTAACTTATTTTGGATTTCAAACTTGGAACATAGAACTTGGAAAATATTTTCCATATGTTTTGATAAATATTTTGGTATTTGGTTGCTAATTAAACATTTATTGAATTTTCTAGATACATTAAGTCAAAACTTAAATATATTTGTTTCGTTAGTATAGACTTAGCGCTGTATGACATGCAAATTACATCATATGATGCAAATCGTAGTTTTTTTATGGATGAATTTATAATTTACGTGATTATTCAACATACAAAATCATTATCAATGTTTTTTTTTTCTTTAAATCTGAAAATATGTAGGATCTTACGATTCACGATCCGATCCTATGATCTACGATCCCACCAACCTTTAACGATCATACGTAAGATCCTAATTTTGACAACCTTGGATATAATATCAACGAGTAATGAGTAATGATAGTTTATAGTTATATATTTCTTATTACATATTCACTTTACACACACTAAAACATGACTGAAATTGTTAAATCATATTTTTAAAATATGATTTCCCTAAAATCATGTTTAAATACAATTTCAAAAAGTAGTGTATACGAAGTGTGAAATTATTAAATTTTTTCGGGATGGTTTAATGTTGGATTTTTAAATCCTGACTTACTACTCGAAGTGTCATGTGCATTGATTTGTAGTTGAATTGGTTCCATGTTGGCTTGTTATTACAAAGCAATGAGCAATGTTATGTACACAAAATAATTGACAACATTTTTTATACTAGTTGATGTGGCAAGTTTGCACTAGTTCCATTAGATTCTAAAAGTTTAGAACAATTGACAGACTATGAACATAAACTTATCTAGATATAAATCTTAGAGTTTTTAGGGTTTATTAGACAATGCTCAAGGTGCTGCAAGTCAGAATATAAGAATAAGGAAGCTGCAGGTTCAAGAATTTGAAACATACCAGGTTCGATCGATTGAGAGAATAGGTTTGACCGATCGAGAGACGGGTTCTGCAGAACTTAATTAAAGCCCATCAGCCTGTTAAGCCCATTAAGTGATTAGGGTTTCAGATCTAATTCTCCTAGTATTTAAAAGAAACCATAAGGCACGTTTTGTGATGACTTTGGAGATGCTCTTTTGAGATCTAAAGGATACTGTGCCTTCTCCTTTCAAAGTCATTACCAGAAATCAGTCTCATACCATTAGAACTGATCAACAACTGTTGATGATCCAAAACCTTTGAGTGGGATCTCAAAGTCACAAACGTGGGTGTTTGTGTTTAGCAAATTCTAATAAAAGAGTCCGTGGAGTCTGAGTTGCACGTGGTCATGTGAGTAAGTTCTACATGAGGTAGCTTTAGATTTTAGGGAGAAAATCTATTGTAAACTTCCATTCTATCATAGTAAATTTGTTTACCTTGAGGATAGTTACGTTAAATTCTCATCAAGTTTTTTACCTTGAAACTGTTGGTTTCATTGGTTTTCCTGGGTCATCGTATTGTTGTCTTATTTACTTTTCCACACCAAGTAATATGATTGCATGAGTTTAACCTAAATCTGAATAATTAATATGAGTAACTACTTCGCTAATTAATTAGGTTAAACAAATTTGGTTCTAGGGGTCTAAACAGAACAAACAAGTGGTATTAGAGCGGTTTCACTTTGATTGGATTAACGTCTTGAGTGAGATCCTTGATCTCTGCTATCATGGACAATTTTATGTGTCTTACTGCTTTTGGCTGCGATAATTTGAATAAAAAGGACACTAATGTTTTTGTTGATCTTATTGGTGCCTAGAAACTCTCCGTAAGAAATTATCTAAATCTTTGAAAATTGCTAAGAAATTCAAGGAAGAGTTAAAATTGGCTAAACTAGAAAAAGAGGAATTAATTGTGAGATTGGATAAATCTAATAAAAGAATGAATTTTTAAGAAATCAATTTTCCTCTCAAGATGAAAAGATGAAAAGGTTGGAATAAGAGTTAGCTGAGTCTAAAACTAAATTGAAAAAATTGTCTTGTACCAAACCTATTGTTGTTGATGACAGATTTGTTTATGTTTTTATTAAGCCTAAAGCTGACAATGTTTATATTCCTCATTCTAAGAGGAATCATAAAGAAAAGACATATTTTGCTAGGTCAGACAAAGGTAAAAGTTTTGATGTAGACGTTGAAGTTTCTAAACCTATGTCTAAACCTCCTATTAGAGAGCAAAATAAATCTGTTTTTGTGCCTACCTAGTACCTTTGTGGTGTTGTTGGTCACATTAGACCAAATTATTCTTTGTTGAGGCAAAAACCAAAATTTGAGACTAGATCTGCTATTAGGAATGTTGATGTTCCTAAATTTATTCTTGTTTTTCATTTTGGTGGTGATTCTGATCATATTCGTCCTAATTGTCATGAATTGAAATTTAAGAATTCTGTGTTTGAGTCTAGGATATGTGATGACATATCTCTTGTTACAAGTTCTGATAAATTATTTTATATTCTTTTGAAAAAAATTTAAGCATGTTGGCTTGTGAAAGGAAATTGCAGGATTTTAGCATTCTCAGAAGAAGTGTATAATCCCTCAAATACACTTTGTTTCTCATAAAGCCAAAGATGCATGTTGTATAGTGAGAAAAGACTTGCTAAGGTGAGTGTTGTTTACTTATCCCTGATTTAATTCTTTCAATTATTTGTGGACATATTTACATTATGTTTTTGGCTATTATGTTTTTAGGTTGTTTTGATTATTTAAAAAAAAAAAAAAATCCAAAAACATTGAAAATTTTCAAAAAGACAAAAGTTTTATTTTGTGTCATGTTTTTTTTTTTTTACTTGAGGATTACATGAATTATGATATCTCTTTCTTGACTTAGAACATACTTGATATTATGGAGAAACATAGAAAGTATATGTTGCATAATTGAGTGCATAAGCTATTTTTGATTTTGTATGAGTATGTATTAGTTTGTACATGTACCCATGGGTTAATTAAGAAATTGATATTTCTTGTTTGTGTACCCTCTATACCTTAGTTGAACACTGTTTATGCATTGCATGTTGTCATACATTGCATTTGCATTTTTATTCATTTAGCATAATGTGTGCTTTTTGTTTTTAGTCATAAAAATTTTAAAAACACAAAAAGATTTTTATTTATTTTGTATTGCACACCATTTAGTCTGTAATTAAGGTTGGATAATGAAATTTGCATTTCATGACGGTGTATCTTGTTTAGCTTTTATGAGCTTATTTTACACTTTGCTAGTTTGTGCTATGTAGTGCTTAATTGGGTGAGTTGTTTATAATCTTTAAACAAATGATCTTGATTTTGATGTTACATATTTTGATCATAAGGACTAAAAAAATTCTAGGAGAAATGCATAAATAACCATCTCACCACTATTACTCGTCAATCATGAACACCTGTGTGCAAGTCATAAAAGCCATGCTCGATAAGGTATAACACTTGCACAGCAAGATAAAATGAGGTGTCATCTTAAAAAAAAAAAAAGTTTGTAACAAGGGAATTTATTTTCTATCTCTTATATGCCCACGCATGATATCTTTGATTGTGCTTAAAAAGAAAAATTAAAAAAATTAAAAAAAAAAAGAAAAAAAAAAAGCAAAAAGAATCAAAATGCTTTTACATGATTGCAAGTGTGTTTTTTAGGAGATGTGAGAGTTATATGATGTAACTCTTTAGTTGATAGTCACTTTCAAACCAATGTGATTGATGATGTAGAAACTTTGTTTAATTACTATCTACATATCACATTTTTTGTACTTTGTACACATACTAGTTGTACACACTACACGCAAACCTTTGCTAAATTATGTACATATGATTGTGTGTTGACTAATCTAGCCATCTTTAATTGCATATGATCTGATGTGTAAATGCAAATTTTTGTTTTGGTTGGGAATTAAAAAAGAAGAAGAAATTTTTTCATGTTTTAGAAGTTTTAATTATGTGATTTTAACTTCTTGATTGGTTTTGACATTTGCATTTAAGAGACATCATGTTTTTAAAACTTTTTTGGATCGTGTGCATATACATTGAGTCTTAGGCTGTGTTTGTTTCATGTAAAACGTTCTCCGGAAAATACATATTTTCCGGAAATGCTATTTTCCGGAAAAGGAAAATATTTTTAAAGCGTTTGGTTGAATTATGAAAATTGTTGTGGAAAATATTTTCATGTGTTTGGATGTATTCTAAAATGCTATTTTCCGGAAAATTTTTCACATTATTACAAAAAATTTCAACATCCCATCCAATTCAACAACAATTTCCGGCAGCAAATTCCGGCAACAACAACAACAACAACAACAACAACAATAATCAATTCATCAAAAAAAAAAAAACAACAACAACAATCAAATTAAAAAAAAAAAAAAAAAAAAAAAAAAAAAAAAAAAAAAAAAAACGGAGAGACCGAGAAAGAGAGAGTGTGGAGGCGACGGGTCTGGGTCGGCGACGAGATCGAGGTTCGTGGGTTGCTCTGGGTTCGTCGGTTCGTGGGTTGCTCTGGGTCGAAGGCGATGGGTCGGCGACGAGATCGAGTTTCGTGGGTTGCTCTGGGTTCGTCGGTTCGTGGGTTGCTTTGGGTCGAAGGCGATGGGTCGGCGACGAGATCAAGGTTCGTGGGTTGCTCTGGTTTTGTCGGTTCGTGGGTTGCTGGGTTCGTTGGTTCGTGGGTCGAAGGTCGCCGGCAGTTGCTGGTCTGGGTCGTTTCGTCGGTTCGCTGGTCTGTGTGAGCTGTGTGAGAGAGCTTGGAGAGTTGCTGTGTTGCTGTGTGAGAGAGAGTTGCTGTGTGAGAGAGCTTGGAGAGTTGAGAGAGTTGCGTTTTCTGGAAATTGGTTTAAGGGAAAATAAAAGGGGAAATTGATTTCCGCCTGGAGAGGGGTTTTTTTCGGTCAAAGCTGAAATTATTTTCAGTTGACCATATTTTCCTAACCAGCCAAACACCCAAATTTTCCAGAAATGGTTTTCCGGAAGTAGTTTGAAGTCAAAACAAACACACTCTTAAAAAAAACTGCTTTTCAAAGTTGTTTTTCTGCATAAAATTTCCTGATTTTTAAAGTTTTAAAATTTTCATGGTTCGACCGATCGAAAGTCTCTCTCAACCGCTTGAAAATATTTAGGAAAGACAAGCACATTCCGATCAAGATCTTGTGCCTCTTCTTGCAACTTTTGGGTTAGAAGTATTAGATTGGGATTTGTGATGTATTTGGGCATTTTATTGTAATTGGGTTGTTCTTGTATTTGAGCATTTCATTTTGTATGTAAGTTTTGTCATAGATTGCCAAATGGGGAGATTGTTAGGTTCTAAAAGTTTAGAACAACTGGCAAACCGTGAACACAAACTTGTCTAGATATAGATCTTAGAGTCTATTGGGTTTATTAGACAATGCTCAAGGTGCTGCAAGTCAGAATAAAAGAATAAGGAAACTGGAGGTTCAAGAATTTGAAACATGCCAGTTCGACCGATTGAGAGAACAAGTTCAACCGATCGAAAGACGGGTTTTGCAGAATTTAATTAAAGCCCATTAGCCTTTTAAGCCCATTAAGTGATTAGGGTTTCAAGTGTTTAAAGGAAACCCTAAGGCATGTTTTGTGATAACTTTGGAGATACTTTTTTGAGATCTAAAAGGTACTGTGCCTTCTCCTTTCAAAGTCACTATTGGAAATCATTCTCGTACTATTAGAACCTGTAAATCTAAAGTTGCTGCTACAAGATCAACAACTGCTGATGATCCAAAACCATTAAGTGGGATCTCAAAATCACAAACGTGGGTATTTGTGTTTAGCAAATTCAGATAGAAGGATCCGTGGAGTTGGAACTACACGTGGTCGTGTGAGTAAGTTCTACATGAGGTAGCTTTAGATTTTAGGAAGAAAATCTATTGTAAACTTCCATTCTATTATAGTGAATTTGTTTACCTTAAGGATAGTTAAGGTTAAATCTTCCTTAGGTTTTTTACCTTGAAACTGTTGGTTTCATTGGTTTTCCTGAATCATCGTATTGCTGTCTTATTTACTTTTCTGCAGTAAGTAATATGATTGCATGAGTTTAACCTAGATCAGGATATTAATCTAAGTAACTACTTGGCTATTTAATTAGGTTAAACAATTTTGGTTTGTAGGGGTCTAAATAGAACAAACAAGTTCTTATTTAGACCCACCACATACGTCAATTTTTAAGCTACCACTAACAATATGTGTCACACCCCAAACCCCAAAGGGTCCAAAGCATGAGAAAGACATCTCAAAGTACCTGTACATTTTTTTTTCTTTCTTTCCTTTTTGACAATCCAATCCACCAAAAATTATATCAAGTACTAATATCAAGAATTATCATAATAATTCCATTGAATATACTCTCAAAGTAAGTCAGAGCTCTAAGTAATAATTACAAAGACCATTGGCCACAAAAGAATAGAGGTCTGAATAATTAATTACATATCATCGGCTTGTCCCATTAGTGGGAATAAAGTTACAACCACTATAATACACAAAAGAATTAGTCAAGCCTACTCTAAGATGTACAACATCTAATATCTCCATTACAAAAGTTCAGCCTCCATCAGTAGTTAGCCTAACTACCATTAGCCACCAAAAAGCTGTTTCAAAGATTGTTGCCTACTCTAAAAAGTTTATAAAATAATGGAATGAGACAGAGCCTAGTAAATAGCATAATTAATGGGGGTGGGGGAAATGCAAGTTTCATCTATAATAATAATATGACAAGAATGGTTTAATAACGAAACACAAAGTTTCTCAAAGCAAATATCTTGAAACTATATATTATAATCTGTGAGCATCAACAATATAATTTTCCAAGCCATAATATCTAACATATGGTAATTTATCTCAAATATACCACGCTACCACGTAAACCGGTCAGGGGATCCACCCATTCATAACTGGCATGATATTGTTCTCTCTGGTATGCAAACTCTTGGCCCCATGGACAGCAGCCTCACCCATACCCTCAAGGTTTTTCTCTCCCCCCATGGGCAGCAGAGAGAGCGCGTCAAATAGGACCTCTCTTGCATGTGGTCTCTTGGCCCCATGGGTAGCAGCCTCACCCACACACAATCAAGGAACCTCTTCCCCCCATGGACAGCAGGAAAAAACGCGTCATCCAAAGTGAAAGGGCACTGATCTGGATTTGATTCCATTGTCACAAAGACTACGGAAACCAAATCGGGGGTGATCACCGGAAAATCACACATGGCATGGTGTCAAAACCACATAAAGCTCACAGTATACATTTCCTTTCAAATATATAGTTTATAATCAGATAGTTTCAGAAAAACCTTAAATAATCTAACTTCCACAAAGTTTGTAAGGTTTTCAACTTCATTCTTGTCAAAAGATTTTCTAACAATTTCCCACATAACAAGACAAGATAAGCATCTTTAAATTTTCTAATATACCATAAAATCTAAGATTTTTTTATCAAAGATTAAATAAAAGATGTTCATTTTTCCATATCAACAATTCATGCATTTCCCCAAATGCAATACCAAATATGATGATTTTCATATATAATCATATATATATTAAGGTTACGACACAGTAGTTCTTAGGAAAATATAGTTTTCATAGGTAATTTCCAAAATGTGTCTAACCCAAAAACAACATTTATGTTATTTTTCAAAAATCTCATTAAAAAGCTACTTACCTCGCAACCGCAAAATCCTAATTCTCCAAGCTCCAAGGAGATTAGCTAGAACCTAAACAATATCAAGTAAACCTATCACAATAAGTATAGAACTTGAAATTGCATCTAGCCACAATATAGGAATTTGCTAAATAATCACTTAATTAGGCAAGCCTAGTATTTAACCCCATCAATAATAATATATTCCACTTCCCTAGTTTCTCAACAAATTGATCCACAAGGCATAAACTCCAATTATAAAGTTAACCCATTTAATATCATCTCCAACATTATGAATAGCTTCCATAAAATTTACACCACATCATTAAGAGACACATGAAAGCAAAAACAATATATCCTCCATGACAAAGAATTTAGAACTTCAACTAACTCCAAATAAACCCAATGGCAATGAAAAAATTAAATTTATCAACCATCACATGTTATAACTTAAAACCCCTAAATTTTTACACCATACATAAACCTTAAGTAGTCATCAATAGCACAAAATATATACTCATTCATCAAATAATTCCGCCAATACAAAACCCATACATAAAAACATATAAATATCACTTTCAATGCTCATAAATCACATGGGTAGAATTATTAAACCTTAGATAAAAATAACCTCAAGCAAAAGTGCAAAACTCACCAAAAAGATGAGAAATTTTTACCTCAAAAAAAAGATGTGAAGATGTTTATGGGTTCCCAATAATTTTCTGGTGATCTTGCCAGAAAAATGATGGTAAAAATGGTGATATGGAGGTGCTGGCAAAAGAGTTTGAAGGAGTGAAGAGAAGCTGCCAGACGGGAAAATGAAAAAAAAGAAAAAGAAGGAAATGAGAAGAAAGGAGCCGGTCAAAGAGATAATGGATAATTGAAAAAAGAGTGGTGGGTAGTGGGGTTAGGTGGGGCTTGGCACATGGGATGATGGGAAACCAAAATTCTGACCTTATAAATTTTTTTTTTAAACTGACGGGACGTTACAATATGCCACACCAACAAGTGTCAAATTTGTTGTCAAATTTTGTGTCTATAGAATTTCTCAAAAGCAATTGTAGGTTATTTTAAAATCATTTTTGCAGTATTTCAGTATATGTTCTCTTTACAAGCATAGAAATGCACTAGTGACGCTGGCCATTCTTAACATGTTGTTCCTTAGAAGTAAGAACATAAATTAATAAACAAATTAAATTTCATAATCTTCAAATAATCATTTGAATAATAACATTTCACATAAATTAGATTTGACTATAAAATTAAATAATAAGTTGAGAGACATTAACTCAATGGTACCTTAAAATAATCTCATAAGTCATATCATGATAAACAAAATTACTGTAAACTCATGTATTATAATTTAGGTGGCGGGGTTGAGGCACATACCAAGTCGCTATCTTGAGACAATACGCATCGTCTATGGATTTATCCAATGTATTAGAAAAATAATTTCTGCATGTTATCTCTAGGATGCAATAGCCTAACCACTTTCCTGATTATTTTTACAAGCCTACACCGCTTGTAGGATATGAAATTCTTAATAGTACTTTCTTTTACCTAGAATAAAGTACATACAAATAGTAATATATTTAAATATAATTTAACAACAAATATTTGAAGAGGGAGCATACGGCTTGTTGGAATGTAAAATTTACTGATAAAAGAATTGTCATCATCTCAAAATGCTTACGCCACATGTATATAAATGTCTAGGTGTAGCCTTGTCATTTAATCCCATGTTTAAATTAAATTAAACTTTCTGACATTTTTTGCATTCAAAACGTTTGGTTTGGACTTTGAATAGCCATTTAGTTACAAACCATTTCAGCATTTTTATGCTCATTGAATTCAGCAGTAATGGGACACTAAAGAGAAAATCTGTCAAATGACCATTTTTACTTTATACGAATTTAACAGGTATAAATATTAAATGACTATATAATCAGAATTAAAATACATTTTATAACTTTCTCAAAAAAAAAAAAAAAAAAAAAAAACATTTTATAAAAATATTCCAACATAACATAAAGCAAACTTAACTTCCCTAACATATTTTCACATGTAGGTTGGGTTTGGATTGTGATTAAAAGGCCATATATGCGTGTTTGCGTTTTTTCTGTGGATCCCGTGCATTGTTCACGGGATCCGCAAGTATGGATTTCAGCTATTTAAAAAAAAAAAAAAAAAAAAAAACTGGATTTCACGGCACTATTTATACATTTAAAAATTATTTTGCTATAGTATTTTCAGTTTCAGCAATAAGCGGTATACAAATAAACCCGTAATTGATCAAGAAAACCCTCCAACAGTTTTCCATACGATTCTATAGGCCATAAATGAAGTACTCTAGTGAAGGAAAGAATATACAAAGCCTTCATTATAAATTAAGTTAACAGCACCAGAAGAATGAATGAAAGTTTTATCCAGTTTTAGATCTCTAGTTTAGTAGTCCTGCATAGAAGGGTATATCAGTATTAGGCAACCAAGTATACCCCATTGTGAAATTGTACACAGTGAAATTCAAAGCCTGCGTAGCATTCATCAATCTATAACCAGGCCAGTGTACTCTCATGCTGGTATTTGCACCTGGTCCATAATTCTTGAACTCCCCATAATAGAGTGTGTCTAGTCCAACTGTTCCATTCCACGCCAACCATCCAACTGGATCGATCACACTACCAATATATGATTGCATATACACAGTCCTAGAATACTTCTTCCAAGGTCGGCCTAGATAAGTTGATGTGGAGTTCAAATCCATAGCCAAGTCAGGTGCAGCTTCTATTGTGCAATTGTGGATGGATATGCCAGTGTTCTGATTTGGGTCAGTCCGGCCCTGAGCTGTGACTACATTCTTCTGGTTAACCATTGGTTTCCGAGAATATATATTGCAGCTCTGAAACACAGCAGCAGCGTTCCCAAATATGAAATCTACAGTTCCATATATGTCACATTCTTTGTAGAATTGTCTGAGAGAGTGAACATAAAGTGTGTCCTGGTAGCCTTCAAAGCTACAACGATAGAATGTGGAGAGGTCGGCATTGTTCCTTACAGCCACTGCTTGGTGTTTCGTAGGACCAGCTGTGTTCCTGAATGTAATGTCTACTGCTATAAACCTTTCTCCAGAAACAGCTGCACCACCATACGAATTGGTTTGGAGTCAGCACAAATAAAATTTTCCAAGTTTTATGATGATGGATATGAGTCAAGCATAATTGCAGAATTCACTGATCCACACCCCCAAATAAAGCCTAGAGGATTCATGTGTATGATCTCCCACAAGTTATTGCTGTATACATTTCAAAAACATTCAAAACATGTGAAAATATTTATGGGAGGTTAAACCAACACGCACTACCACTTGTTGCAAAAACTTAAATAGTTAGAGAAAGTGTAAATTTGATCATTTAAATTAATCACTAAACTTAACAACTTTTAGGCTCAGTTTAATATTTATCCTCATAAAATTAAGCACATTTCAATATTATTCTTGTCATCAACTCTAATTAATGAACGATACTGACATAGTTAATAGAATGTTTGTGTCAACTTGATTACAAAAACAATATTAAATAAAAACGGGTGTAGCTAGGTCAACAGCTTAGCAGGTGAAAAGCCGTGTCAGCTATAAATTTTGAAAACCAAAAACTTATTTAAATATGATAATTTCATGTAAAGTGATAAAAAAGAGTAATATTAAGAACACAACATTTTTTTTTCCATTTATTTCATAATTATTGACTTGAATTATTCTGATTTAAACAATATCACTTTTACTTGAGTCTACTACTAACTTTGTTTTTATTATACATTAATCACAATAGGTTATGTCATGTCCCTAAATACACCTGTAAGAAATGAAGATCATGTAATTATCCAAATGAAAGAAAAATTTGATAGTGACAGGATGAGCTCCAATACTTGCCTATAATGTTTTTGATAAACACATAAACATGATAGAAATTTTTTGGAAGACAAGATGAATGGCATGGTTATAGTACTTACCAAAGGTCGAAGAATTAAAAGTTGTCCAGCCATCAATCACACTATGGTTTCCAGTGATCACAGTCTTGTTGATCCCATCTCCAATCAACAGTATATTCCTCTTATTTTTGGGCACTACAATGTACTCCTCGTAATACCCTTCTCTAGCATAAATTACAAATAATCCATCTTCAGGCATTGAATTATTGGGAGCAAATGCAATTGCCTCGGTGATGGATGTGAAGTTTCCGGCACCATTACGGGTTACAGTCACTTTATCGATTACAAGAATTCCATTATTGCCTTTCAATTCACTGAGAGTCCGTTCCTTGTTGGGGCAATGCACTGATTTTTGGCAAGAGGATCTCCGTAGAGCCTACAACAAATTACTTCTTCAATTTCCTTTTTACCCCAAAACTCCTCAAATAAATACACCTCAATCTATTTTGTAAAAAACCAAAAAAATTATACAAAACTAACTTTTTTTTTCTTTCATTATTTGTTTCACAATTATTGAAATGGTAAGTTCATAGAAAACAATAAAGTGTTGTCACTGATATGGCTATATGAAAATCAATAATAATTTGGTACCTTAACAGTGAAAAATTTGTGAAAATTGTTATGTGATGTCAATGACTCATTTAGACTTTCAAAAAAGATGTCTTGTGAATCTCTGTTATCAAGATCCGACAAAATCCATGATAAAAAGCTTCTCCAGTATTTTGAATTGAATCTCTCTTTTTGTGTTGAAGAGCAACTAGTTGACAGGGTTTTGGCTATTTATTTCCAAATTGAGTCACGCATATGGTACAAATGCGTAGTTCCTTTAATACTAATTAAATTTTTTTGAAGAAAACATCTAGGGTTCAAATTGTCTCACTCTCAACTATTGAAGTATTCAAAAAAAAAGAAAAATACTCCAATGCACAAGAGGGTAAACTGTATCATTGGAAAAGTCGGTGAGGTAAAGTGACATCACCCTAAGCACAAGGAGGTAAAAGTGTACCTTCCTTTTTTTTTAATAATTAAAATGAAATAGTAAAATATAAGCAATTTACAAACCCTATAATATCATTCCAATTTTTTCAAGAGTTTGGTAAAAATAAAATATAAACATCAACTATATTTTGTTAATATCAGGAGCTTTGTAATCAATAGAGTCAATTTCGTACTAAAAACCATTTCAGTTTGGATAAAATAATGATATGTTTCAATATTGGTTAATATCAGTATACTGTTTCAGAGTTACTACTATTTAAGTGTATGTATGTATGTATGTATGTATGTTTGTGTGTGTGTGTGTGTGTGTGTGTGTGTGTGTGTATAGGAATTTTAATATATGAAAATTTACCAAACTAAATGTATATATTTTTACAAAATGTTAAATATATTACAAATTTTATAAATTGCATTTACAAATTGATGTGATAATGAGTGTTCTTGGTAAATTTCAATAACATAATAAATAATTGTCAAAATTATTTTTTGTGGTTGGTAAAATATTAATATGTAAAGATTATGTAATAAAAGTTTGTAATGTCCTTTTTTTTTTTTGTTTTTTAGAGAGTTAAGTTTGTAATGTCCTTAGTATCACTTATATCTTTCATTTACTCAACATTGTTTTGAACTCCTCTTTTATTCTCCTCCACCAATCTCTCTACTTTTTACAGGTTTCTATTTTTTTATTTTTTAGCATTGTTTATTTCATACATGCTATTACGCACATAGTACACACAAAAAATAAGGGAAAACATGACTGGAAGTCATGATTTCAAATTAAGGATAAATAAAGATGCAAAAGACAAAGTAATGCACAAAGACTTAGAAGACGGAGCAAAATGTAGAGGAAAAACAAAGAAGAAGAACAAAGGAAGAGACCAAGATAGGAGAGAAAGGGATAAGATCGTGAGATTTTGGGAGACATCTAATATCAGGTGAGTGAAATTTTTTTCAGCAATTGAGTTTTTGTTTCAGTCTTGTATTCATTTCTAATTGAAATCTGGTATTTCTCCCAATACTGTTTTTTTTTTTTTTTTTTTTGGTAAACTGGATAACTTCATTAACTAAGAAACAGAGAAAGCGTCAACAATAGCAGGGCAACGCCTGGTACAAAAGTGGCCATAGAGGTCCGAAAGGAAACAAAACAACAAAGAGGGGGGAGGGGAGTTGTAAAACAAAATATCAGCATCTTGCTGAGTGCCTAATCTAGCAAGACCATCAGCACATCGATTGGCCTCCCGGTAGCAGTGAGTCACTTTGGCTTGAGGAAGATGGGAGATAAGGCGCTTGCAATCGTTCACAACAGCAGAATTAGCAACATTGGAGTTTGCAGAACAGTTCATCAGATCAGCAACTACTCTAGCATCAAGCTCTACTTCTAATGCAGTAATACCCAGGTTTAGACACATAAGTAAGCCATCCCTAAGAGCCCAAATTTCCGCCATAAAGCTAGTCGTTGTTCCTATATTTCTGGAGAAGGCTTGAACCCAATTTCCTGAGGCATCCCGTAAGATTCCCCCTCCTCCTGCAGCACCGGGATTGCCTAAGGAAGAACCATCAGTATTAAGTTTGAACCACCCTAGACATGGTCTTTCCCACCGAATCCTTCGCTCAATCTTAGTTTTAAACCCAGCATTGTCTTGAGCACAAAACACAAACTCTGAGGCTCTTTGAATGACCTCTCTGTGTATAGTTTGGCATGGGGGTTGGTTCTTGAAAACTACTCTGTTCCTGTGTTGCCAAATGGTCCAAATTCCAAAAGCAAAGAGTGTACTCCAGGGAAGGAAGTTAGCTTGGTGTCTCCTTTGAGATTTGCAATTATCTTCTAGCCACCTTCGAAGATCCATGGAGAAAAAATCTGGGTTGAAGTTCCCATCACTAATGGACTGCCAACAATTAGAGGCCAAATTGCAATCTCTTAACATATGGATGATGGACTCAGGAGCTTGTAAGCATAAAGGGCAGGATGTCTCAATTTGCATACCTCTAGAAGCAAGGCGCTCTCGGGTTGCTAAACTCTCATGAAAGCACATCCAAATGAAGGATTGGACCCTAGGAAGAGTATTGATTTTCCATATCCATTTTCCATTAAAAGCACTCACAGAATTATCAAGCTGGTCCGCTAGCAGGTAGGCACTATTGAGATTGAAATTGCCATTGGATGAGGCAGCCCAAATAAGGCGGTCCTCCTCGTTAGCAACCCAGGATCTAGGCATCGCTTGGATTTCCTTTTGGATGTCAATGGGCAAAACCATAGAAATTTTCCTCCATTCCCACCCGTTAACTGAGGCAACATCCCTAATATTCAGATCATCTTCTCCCCTCATTAACGGTCCATTCATGATTCCTCTAAGGGGTCCTTTTGAAGTCCAAGAATCATACCAGAATTTGAGGTTACTATCACGCCCAAGACTCCACCGTGTACCCTTTGTGAAGGTGTCCATGCCTGCTTCCATTGCTTTCCAGGTCCTAGAACTAGGAAGAGCTTTTATACTTCTAGAATTAATTCTTCTGGGGGACATGTATTTCTTCCTAAGGACTTGAGTCCACAGTGCTTCCTTCTCTGAATTGAACCTCCAGTTGAGCTTGGCCAGGTAAGCTAAGTTTCTGCCCTTGGCTGTTTGAATGCCAAGACCTCCTTCCTCAACAGGTCGAGTCACTTTCTTCCACCCCACCCAGTGAATTTTCCTCCTCAAAGCTGAAGATCCCCACAGAAAGTTCCTATTCATTCTATCCAAATTTTCTAGGATTCTTACCGGAAGGAGGGAAGATTGCATAATGTATGACGGAATAGCACTAGTGGCAGCCTGTATAAGAACTTTCCTCCCAGCTAAGGAAAGTAAATTGGCTTTCCAACCTGCAAGTCTTTGTTTAACCCGATCCAACACAAAATTCAAATCTTGGTTAGACGACCCAGCATGCCTAATAGGGAAGCCCAAATAAGAACCCAGATTAGGAGTTGAATGGAAACCAAGAATATCACATAATTCAGCTCTTCCATCTCTATCAACATTTGGAGAGAAATAAACTTTGGATTTTTGGGGATTGATTTTTTGGCCGGACCTCATACAGAATTCCTCAATAGCTTCTTTCACACAACGGCAATTAGAAGGGTTTGCCTTAGCAAACAACAGGAGATCGTCTGCAAAGAATAAATGGGAGAAGGCAGGCCCACTGGCAGAGGCTTTAATCGGTTTCCAGGTGCCCTTAGTGCATTTATCCTCAATGATTCTGCCTAAAACTTCCATGCAAAGAATAAAAAGGTAAGGGGAAAGGGGGTCCCCTTGCCGGATACCTCTTGAGGGGAGGAAAGGATTGAGGATGCCTCCATTAAAGAGAATAGATGTAGAAGTTGATGACACACAACTCATGATGATTTGGATAAGATCCAGAGGAAAATTTGCTGCATGTAATACTTCCCTTATGAATGACCACTCCAACCTATCATAAGCTTTTTCCAGGTCGATCTTAATGACCATATAGCCAATGTTTCCTTTCTTCCTACTGGCTGTATGAATGATCTCTTGAGCAATTATGGCGTTGTCCACCCCTTTCCTTCCAGGAACAAAGGCAGCCTGATATGGAGAAACTAACTTGTCCAAAAGAGGTCTGATTCTAGCAACTATTATTTTGGTTATGATCTTATAAACTGAGTTGCATAGACTAATAGGTCGGAAATTCCCAATAGTCTCAGGCCCCTTAATTTTTGGGATTAGGGTAATAAGAGTTTTATTGAGATCTGCCGGAATTTGCTTTACTTGGAAAACTCTTTTAATCTCATCACCCACTGATTTCCCGACCACTAGCCAGAATCTTTGGAAGAAAGCAGCGTGGAGACCATCAGGACCGGGGGATTTAAAAGGTTTAAGGGACCAGAGAGCCTGCTTGATTTCATCATCCTGAACCGGAAGTTTAAGGATCTGAGCTTCCTCATCCGACAATAAGGGAAGAGCTAGGTCACTCACCGGAGTAAGTCTGGGAGATGAGGTAAGTTCCGAAGTGTAAAGCTTACAAAAGCTACTACGAACAAAGTCCTTAACAGCAGCCAAATCGTTAATCCATTCTCCTTGACTATTTTTTAAGTTGAGAATCTTGTTGCGCTTCCTTCTAATAAGAGTAGTCATATGATAGAAGGTCGTGTTGCGATCGCCTTGAATCATCCAATTTAACCTCGATTTCAGAGACCATAACTCCTCCTCTTGATTAAGAACCAAAGCTAGATCAGATTGGAGCTCCTTTTCCAAGGCAATAAGAGAAGCAGAAGGTCTATCTGCCATAGCTTTTTGAATACCATTTAGTCTGGCCATGATTCTTTTCTTTTTGACAAAAATGTTTCCAAAATGCACCCGATTCCAGTAAGAAGCATCTCTCGAGAATTTAGAAATGGAACTGTACAGATTATTCTGACCCGACCAGGCGTTTCTAACCACCTCAGGAAAAGAATCATCAGACAACCAAAAACTCTGGAAACGGAAAGGCCTGTTGAGACCAAGCACTGTCTGAGGTTGCAGCTCCAACAAGACTGGACAGTGATCTGAGGAGCATCTTGTGAGATGGGTAACTTGAACTTCAGGATACATTACACACCAGGTAGGATTGGCGAAAAACCTATCCAGCCTTTCTTGGATCAAAGAAGTGATGTCATTCTTGTTAGTCCAGGTAAATCTGGGACCTTGGAATCCAAGATCAGCCATATTGCAGTCATCCAGGCATTCCTTGAACAATAAGGCTCTAGAGGGAATAATAGGCCTGCCACCAAACTTGTCATCGCTAGACAGCATCTCATTAAAGTCACCACCAATAATCCACGGTAAATTATGAGCTTGAGCAACATTGGATAAATTATTCCATAAAAGGCATCTCTCTCTAAACCTAGGGCTAGCATAAATAGCAGAAAAGAGCCAGTTTAAGTTTGAGGAATTTACCTTGACAATGGCATGAATCTCCTGCTCAGTACTTATGAGATTAGAAACTTCCACTTGGTCAGCATTCCACAGCAACCATAGGCCTCCAGCATAACCAATCGTATCTGTGTGAATAGCTCCTTGAAAAGGCAGCCTATCTGTAATCTCCTTGGCTCTGTCACCACCTATGTGGGTCTCCATAATCACCAGAATGGCCGGATCATACTTAGTAATTAACTCTCTGACATCGGATTGGAAGGAAGGCTTTAAAGCCCCTCTGCAATTTTAGATTATGATATTCATCATAATGGAGACGTGGAGAAAAAAGGAATCATTAACTTGAGGGAGGTAAAGAGCCTCCACTCTCAAATTCCATCTTGTCCGGCGCATCATCTCCTTGGAAAACCCTCTCCCCGGCATCAGTTTGATACAGGGCTGAAGGACCTCCATCATCAGTTCCCTGGGCACTTGCATGAGCTTCAACGTACTCCTGTTCCCCATCACTGAGATCAAGATTGGAAGATGCTCTAATCTCCTCATCTCCCTCAGTGAGAGTCTTGGACTGAATTCGCAGAAGCTTAGAGTTGGAGATAGCACTTGCAAATTCTTCCACGCTGCCACCTAAATCCTTCCTCTGACTTGAAGCTCCAGCTTGAAGGTCCACCAAAGTTGCTTCATTTCGTGATTCAGGCTTGTTCAAATTACCTTGAAAATAATCTCTAGAATATCTACTATTTTCCTTTCGGCTGTGGTTGCCCACTTCTTTGACGGAGGAACTCAAGAATTGGAACTCACCATTGCTTCCATTTGTAGACATTGAGGTGGGAGGCTTAGCGTTGAAAACAGGGGTAGGCGTGACTTGAATGGGGACGGCAGAATGACTTAAACTAGTGTTGGCCCTAGTAAAGACTTTACCAGATTTACCCTTAGTGGCACGTAGGGTCTGAATAGAGTTTGGGCTAGCCATAAAGTCCTTGGCTGGGCTATTGCTAACACTTCCCTTCTTAATGGGCTCCTCGGGCCCAACCTCAGGCTCACCCACTTTCCTTTTACCTTCTTTTGACGTGGGCATAACTATTGGATCAGATTGTGGTGGAGCCCCTTGCGCATGGAATTTGGCAGTATTATCATTTGCTCTTGGAGACGTACTGCCACTGCCTCTTTTGTTGTTTCTTGCTCCATGCTTTTTTCGTGTCACAACCATCCAAGGGCCATACACATTCTCATCTGAGTGATCAGAGTGGATATTGTCCTCAGTGCCAGGAGCGTGGCTGTCACCTGGGTTTCTGTCATGGTCAATTCCACTCCCCCTAGGGGACCCATTATCCGTATCTGATTTGGCAGCCATCGGCGGCTTAACCGTATACTGGCATTGTTCTCGGCGGTGACCCACTCGGCCACAGGAGAAGCAAAGTTTGCTTATACCTTCATAGACAACGGCCTGATGCAGTTTTCCAATCAGAATAGTGTTTATTAGAGGCTTGGTGGTGTCCACCTGCACACAGAGCCTCGCAAATCGGCCTCTCGATTCGGTGGCTGTATGCGTATCAATACGAAGAACAGAGCCAATAGCTTTGCCGATTACCTTTAAGGCTTCAGCATCATAATATTCAATCGGAAGTTTGGGAAGTCTAACCCAAACTGCTACTGAAGCAATGTTTGCAGCATCAGGATCGAAATTTGGCTCCCACGGTCTAACGGAGAGAAAGTGTTCTCCAATAAACCATGGACCTTTCTTAAGAACCAGATCATGATCTTCCTTAAGAGAGAATCTCATTAAGAAGAAATCACACCCCAAATCAACACAGTCCATTCTGCCCGCCGGCTTCCATAAGGCCATGAGTTTTGAATGCAAATAAGTGAATCCCACTGTCCTGCCAAAGACTTTAACAATGAGAGCGCCGGACCAGGGAGCTCTAATACGATTCTTGAACTCCTTAGAAAGTTTAACAGCTGCAAAACCCTCTCTGAGGTTCTCCACTTCAGAATCCGATTCCATTTCATCATCAATGAGATTAGAAAAATCAAAAGCCTGAACGTAAGCTCCTGGGATTTCACCGATGAGTTTATCCTTAAAAGACAGTTTGGGACCTTTAAGACTAGAGGGTGAGGAAAACCCCGACTCTATATTGTTGTAATCTGTATATGGATTAGAAGGATGGGACTCCTTAACTTTTTTGGTGCTCCGGTGAAGCTCAGCTTCTTCTTCACGGGAAAGCTTTTGGGTGCTCCTTAGAGACATAGCAAGACTTTTCTCCCAATACTGTTGGAATGACCTTGGTATGGTTGATATTTAAATCGGCACAAAATTAAAGCCATTTTGTACTGGCCTAGGCAACAGTGCAAAAAATACTGACTAGTACAATACGAAATCAATTTCCTTGTTTGTAGCTCATCAACTAGCATATCATAGTATTTCCAAGGAAAACATTCAAGATTCAAATCCCTGAACTCCAACTAATGATGTATACCCAAAAAAAAAAAAAAAAAAGCAAGATTGAAAAGTTAGCAAGGTAAAGTAACATCATCACTAAGTACAAGGAGGTGAAAGTGTATGTTCCTTTTTTTATATAATTAAAATGGAATAATAAAAAATAAGCAATTTGTATACCCTACTAAATAATAACATCATTACAAAATTTATCAAGAGTTAAAAAAATTCAAAATAATCATTAACTGTATTAAATTTGAATAAGAAGATTTCACATATAGATTATTCATAAATGTAACCGCGTTTTGAAACTAGTATTGTCTCATTGTGTATTATTATTATTTTCGGCTGAGTATGTGTACTTGTCTTTTGACATGTTTCAAAAATCACTTTCTATAAGGAATTTGTAAATCTAATCTTCAATAATCAATAAAATACTACTCCCTAGTCCCTTGATGGTTGATAGAATTCTAACGGCTATGTTACCAACTCAAAAGAGACACAAAGATAATTATATATAATACTAATCTATCCCCTCCTTTTAGGGAAATCTCCCAGGGCCACCTATTAATTTATAGGCGGCAACTGGCCGTCCTAGAGATATGAGTAATTAAAATCAAAACTAGTAGCCATAGATGTTCCATTCTGTAAAGTTGTGATTTATAACTATGTTTTATGTTGGCTTTATTCTATGATAAAAAGTGTTGTAATTGCCTTAATTTATTTCATTGTATTTTTGTGGGATTTTATTGTATTGGGTTTAGTATCAAGTTGGTGAAGACTCTAGCTTAAATGAAGAATCAGTGGATCTCGCGAGTGTCTCGCTGGAAGCTAATCCGCGAGAGAGCCATGTGAAAAGTACATGCTGGAAGCTGAAGAGTTATGCCAGGCTGCCGTTTTCGCGAGTGTCTCGCGGGTAAGGCCTTCCCGTGAGATAGTTGCGAAATATTCTGCCTGGAGGTTTTAATGAGTGACTTTTTTACCCTTCACCCATACTATATATACCTTCATTACCCATAAATGTTGGTGAGGCTATTTAGAGAGAAAAACCCTAGAGAGGTTTTCTAAAACACACACACACCCATCTTTTAAGAGAGAGCTACTCATCCTTAGTGAGAAATCATTGTAGCATCTTCTCCATCCCTCTCCCATTATCATATATTGAGAGGAGATTTGTACCCAAACATAACCCACACCTATTCAGAGTGTAGAGAGTGTTTTGGAGCTGCTGGGAAGCATTGGAAGAAGCCAAGGATGGCAGATGCAACATGGAGCTTGTTGCGGGATCCGGAGAACTAAGACAAGACACGGTTCCGAGAAGCCTTGTTGGAGTAGGAGCTTGGAGGGCTTAGGTACATCGGGTAGATTAGGCTTGGAAAGTCTCTTGCTAACCCATGTATCCCAACTAATTGTCTAGTGGATCAATTTCCGCTTGGAGGGCGGCGGAGAGGTTTTTCGCCGAGTTCTTCGGTTTCCTCTTCGATAACACGTCTCGGTGTTATTTGTGTTTACATCTCTCTTCCCTACTCTTGTTCATTTCATTTTTACTGCTGTGTTGCTTTAAATATAGATTAGAGTAGTTGTCTTGCTTATACGCTTGTGTTTACACTATTTCGCACTTAGTATTAAGTTAGTGTAAAATCAACCAAGCCGTAATTTTAATTTGGGAGTCTAAACAGCTCTTGTGTTTTTCAACACATTTTCGAGCTTTCACATTCCACAATCGATCACTATATATATATATATATATAGAGCTTAGAACTTAATACTAAACTCTAAAATGCTGCTATTGTCACTCAAGGAATGTGACTACACAAAAAAGGCACCGCTGCTAACCATAAAAGAAAAGAAAAAAAAAATTGCTATCGAATTCAGTCAAGAAGAATGAAGGTGATCACATGCAAAAACACATGTGATGTGAAGTGTAACTGTGAAGTGGCAGCAAGTTGTTCAACTCCAACCGTGTTTCGTGAACACTGAACTTTCTAGCAAGTCACCTTTACTTTCAACCGGCCCAAACACTATTTTATTTCTGGATAACTCATTCAGGAAGATTGAGCAAAGTCATCAATTTTGAGCCCAAATTTTGAATGGCCCCAAATCTCAATTAACTCGGCCTTTAATACACAATAAGCACTAGATTTTAGGTAATCTCTGACCAAGAGTTCCGTCTAGACTGTCTCTTGGTGCAATTATATTATATAATTAACTTGGATGGGTACAAAAGAATCAACATGTTGCTCTTATTTTTAGGACTTTGTGCCGTTCATGAATGATCTTTGAGAACTTTAGAACTCATTTTTGGGGGTAAAAAAAAAATAAAAGTGAGATGTCTATCAATTCAATAAAAATGTGTTTTAACTTTTAAGGTGCCTTTAAAAACTAAAAACAGTTTTAAGCTCAATGTTGAAATTTGGAACTTTTAAGAAGAAAAAAAAAATTATAATTAACTGTTTATATTTTATAAATTCAAAACTCTAAAGCATTTTTCAGTGTAATTGTAAAACACTCTAATTCTAAAACTTAAAGAGCTTTTTAAGTAAAATCCTATATTACATAATTTCTACTACTGCTAAAGCTCTGCAATTAAATCTGTACTTCCAGATCCTCCAAAAAAAATAAAAAATAAAAAATCTGTACTTCCTAAAACAATATCAATATCAGACTTTTTGTTAAAAGTTTATATGTAATTAAAACAACTGTTCCAGGTTCGGTGGACAGCCCTATATAGCTAACATAATCAATGGATTTTACCCCTTGGACCACCAGCTCAAGCAATAAATATGCCAGTAAATTGTAAATTAAAACAATTGTAATCAAATTTTATTATACAAAATATTTACCAAACTTAGTAATAAATGTAATTATTTATAGTTCAATAATTGATAAATAAATATCGAAACTACCTTTGTGATATATATTATAAAATTTCTTACAATCCTAGCATAATTTTTTTTTTAATTATAAATCATTTCACATAAATTTTTTTATATATAAAAATATGGTATTCTAGTTTTTGTTGAGACTATTTTACTCCCACTCCTAAATTATGAGATGTTTTAAAATTCTACGAATTGATGAAACTTGTATTTTTGTGTTTACAACACAATTTTTAAGTTTATTGAACCTATCACCAAAATATCTGTAAAGAGACTCTTTTTTTTTTTACATTTAGTGAGGTCGTATGTAGACATGGCAAAACGGGTCAGACCCGTTTGACTCGACCCGTTTGACCTGCAACCCGTTTGACCCGTAACCCGTTTGACCCGTTTAAAAATGACCCGTATTGACCCGTGACCCGTTTTGACCCGCGACCAGATTGACCCGACCCGAACCCGACCCGACCCGCCCGTTTTTTCACGTCTACCAACGTTGAGTAGATTGAGATTGAGGTGTAATTCTTATAAGATATTTACTTATTCTTCTTCACTTAATATGTTATGTACTCCATTATAGTTTGTCATTCTTTACTTGCCACCTTCATTTTCTCTTCCTACTTTAAACATATCAAAAATTATACCAAGATTAGCTTCTAGAAAGCTGGAATAAGAGATGCACCAAATTTAGATATCAAGTGTTTAGTGGTAATTGGTAAGTGGTAATAGTATCACCAATGAAAATCTAATCACAGTTAAGGAACTTAGAAACAATTAACAAATTGCATCTATTTCCAAAAAAAAAAAAAAAAAAACTTGTTTGAAAAATACGGGTCAACTCGACCCGTCCCGCGACCCGTTTGACCTGTGACCCGTTTGACCCGTTTAAAAATGACCCGTTTTGACCCGCAACCCGATTGACCCGACCCGAACCGACCCGACCCGTCCGTTTTGCCATGTCTAGTCGTATGTTATACATTTTGTGAGGTAGTATGTTATAATAAAAGTAAAGTTACTCTAATAACAAATTGCCAAAAAATTATAAAAAATACTGTTAGTGTGCAAGAAAATAAGATAACCAAAAAATAAATAAATAACAGGCACTAATTAAGAAATAAGATTGAGTACCTTGATGAGGGTTTCAAGTGGCTCCCGGACAGGGTCTCCCTTGGTCGGAAATCCATCATTAGACCCCTTTTTCTTCTTTTTCAGTTTCAGATTTCGATTCAACGAATGTGTCACCAACCCAAGTGACACACTATACAACTCTGTCACATTGTTCAGAGGCTCAGACAATGCACTCACAATGCTACTCTTAGAATACTCAAGCCCATCATAACAAGTTTGCTGGTTTGTCACAATTGCACTCAGCAATGTCTGAACTCGCTCCACAAGCTCATCGTTCAGAGACGCAGCTATTTTCAGCTCAGTTGAGATTGACTCCAAGTAGTCCACATTGAGTTGAGAGAGCTGGCCGCAATCGTATAGTGCACCAATCTCAGCTTGGCTCATATAGGATCGTTTCTTGCCGTGGGTGAGGTATCGGTTGATCACGCGTGACATTTTACGTGCTTGTTTTAGAGATTGTTTGACAGAGAACTTGCCGTAGCTGTAGGGATCCGACGGTGAGGAGTGAATGGTGGAGAGGATCGAACGGCAGAGTTTTGGGTAGAGGGTGGACTTGCATGCAGTGGAAGGTGAAGAGGATTGAGCTGTGGTAAACAAAGCTAAGAAAAATAGTATGAGAGAAGATATTAAGAGAAAGATTGGGGGCTTTGGCATTCTGAAATTTGTGATTTTGGCCTCTGAAAATTTGGGTAAGGCTATTGACCTTTTCGAAACTCAATAAAGATGAAAATTTTGTGTACTGACTACGATCTTATTCTCAGTCTAAACTTAGTAGAAGTTTTGTGCAATTGGAAAAGTAGAAGTTTTTGTGCATTGAATAGTGAATACAACCTTACTATGCTTGAAAATGCAGTTGAGGCTAAGAGTAAGGTTTGGTGAAAATGCAATTGAGGTTTGGTGGATTTGAGAGTGTGAAGAGAGAGAGAGAGAGAGTTTGTGTGTGAGCGCAATGTACATGCAGAGCAATTAGTTTGAATTTATGTAGAGGTAGCATAGAAGAAGGGGAATCATAAATGCGTGTGAAAATATTAATGGTGATGGGGTTTGGTCCTTGGTGCGTCGGTTTGAGAAGTTAAAGATGGGCAATAATTGTAGGGTAGTATGGTAGGAACTTGCAAGGAAAGACAGGCCAGATGTCACGTAGATATGAGTAGTTTACACTGCCTCTCGTATATAATTATTACAGTTTTGTTACAAACCAACGATTTTCACGGTTGGCGTGTTGGTTTGAATGTGTGTGTTATAAAAAAAACCAACGATTTTCACTTTTTTTTTTATGAACACCAATGATTTTCACTTTTACTTTTGTCTTTTGCTCTTTTTTATATAATATGTAGTGTACGCCACGGCAGTTTTGATGAGATTTCTTTCATCATATCATATGGTAATTCGTCATTTGATGATATGATATGAAACTACATGATGTCTTAATTACGTGATTAAACATAAGCTTAACGACAAATATGTGGATATAAAAAGTTTTGTAAAATTTTTAATAATTGTCAACTTGATAAATTATGTGAAAAAGTGACATTAGTAATTAATTCAAATAAAAGTTTGTCAACCCAACTATTATGAAAAATATTATAAAATTTTGTGTATATACCATGTAGCATTGCTCTTTGTTAACTTTTTTTATTTATTTATTATTTTATATATATATCATTGCTCTTTGTTAATTAGTTCTTTGATATATAGCACAATTTAAATATATTTGCCAAAAGTCTTATAAATCAATCAGTTTACATTCATAGTGTTTTCCAAGACATCTAAGATTCAAATCTCTTCTTTATCATTTTAACTATCAAATTATCAACAAAAAAAAAACTAATATATTTAAAATTATATTAAATTATAATTTTATATATTTTTAAAAAATAATATCAAACTAGGTATACGTATCATATATAATCTATTTAACTGAAAGTTAAAATCTAAATTAAATTCTAATTTTGAGCCAAGTGTCCTTCTAATTGTCCTATAATTTGATGACAAGTTTTCTTAGATTAAAAGTACTCTAATTTTATTTCAAGTGTGATTTAATTTGTACTCTACTTTTGGGTATATATTTATATGCAAATTCATTCATCTTGTTAGTATATATGATAGTTAGTCTATTAGTCCACTAGACTTTGACCTAGTGTACTGAACTTGAGGTATACTCATATTACTTGTACTTCTCACATACTATGCTTATATAAAAGCTCCTTATTGTATAGTATTATACATACATAATATATGTAATATACAAATTATTCTCTTAACCTCTGTCTCAATCTCTCACATCACATTCTCTTTATATTGTTAACACATCCAAACTTCAAAAATATAAAAAGACTTCATTTGAATTTATTATGTTTATGTATAATACTATTTTCAGGTTTGAATTGAGTTTTGATTGAGGGTATAAAATGATAGTTTTAGGATGTTGGATTTTGAGGAACTTTTGATACATTTGTGGATTTCAATTGGTTGGATGGTGTTGACTTAGGGAAAATAGGGTTGAAGACTGGTTGTTGTGGTTAATTTCGTTTTTTTTTTGGGGGGGGGGGGGGGGGGGGGGGGGGGGGGGGGGGGGGGTGGGGGGGGGTTGGTTTGGTGATTTAACTAGTAGGGAGTGAAGTGGAGAAGGCTTTTGGCCTAAAACCTAATCTTTTTGAGTATTTTAGCCTTTTAGGGTGGTCGATAGGAGTACACTAGTTTGGGGTTTGAGGTGGGGATGACATTGTTAAAGGGAATAGGAGGGGTGAAAGAAGAGACTGAGAAAAATAAAAAACAAAAAGAGTTAAAAGATAAAATGGAAAAGAAATATAAAAACTGGTTTGATAGAAATCCACTAGATAGAAGTTAGCGGAATGACCACATTGGTGAGGCAAAAAATTGGGGGGAAAGATCAAAACTTTATAGGCGAAAATGTAAACAAAGAAGACTTAAGAGTGTAATTTTTAATTGAATCTCTTTTTTCTAATTAATCTATAATATTTATAAACTTGTCTCCAAGGTCATGATGGTTTAAGTCATGTTATGATTTCCCCTTTCTATTATGCAACGGTAGTATCATTTATCATGTAAGTTCGGCCTATTTTATTTTTACATGGAACAAAATTTGGTTACAAGTTTGGTTGTAACCAAACTACAACAACTTCCACTAAAAAGAATTAATATTGTTACATATTTTAAAAATCTAATTGTTGGATTGCATGTTATTTATGTTCTTAACACGCATGTCACTTTCATATCAATCGGATATTATATACTATTTGACCCATAAACTTAATTTTTATGAATAATTTTAGACTAAAAAACTTGAAATTTAAACATTTAATTGATGACAGAGTTATCGATTTTTAATTTTCTAGAAATTTTGTAAGTATGGAGGATATAATAGAAGAAAATGTAATCTAATGGTAGATTTGGGTCATTTTTACAATATATCCTAAAAAAAGGGTAAGGATTTTGTGATTTAACATCATATATATAGAGAGGAAAGAAAGAAGCATTATTTTGCTGTCCCAAACACTTATATGGCAGACTAGATGTTATATATTATGTTTTTCAAACAAATTAAAATTTTGATATTGATGGAAACTAAAGATGATTTTATAATTTCCATAGATTTTTTAGTGGGTATAGTATCCATACAAATCTTAACTGTTGAATTGAATTGTTTTAATTCTCACTGTTTTTTTAACTTTAGTGGTAAATGAGTTATCCGCGGGAAAAGTTAAGGTCAAAAAAGAAAACCAAAGCAGAAAAAGAAATAGTGAATTGAAAGAAATATCAACAGACACAAAGACTTTCAGCCTAGAAAGCATGGATGTGCCTCTAGGGGCGGCGCACCCACGTCCGACATGCACGGACACGCCGTGCGGCCATTGACACGGGTACGCGCGCATCAGTGAGGAATCCTTTTTTTTCATTTTCCGATTCAACCCTATACGGCCCGATTTGATCTGATACTGGCTGATTCAGTCCAAAACAGGCTGAATCAGAAAATGAAATGGGCTGAAATAAGTGTTTTTTTTTTTTTTTTTTTTAAGTAAAAAAATTGGGCAAGTCTTGACGCTTTCAAGTCTCACCATTAGTAGAACAGAGAAGGTGAAAAAAAAAATGAAGATCAATAAGAATTGATGGAGAAAAAGTAGTATGACTTTGAGAGAGAGAGAGAGAGAGAGAGAGAGAAGATGAGAATAAGAGAAGAACCTGGAGAAAGAGCTTTGAGACACAGTGATAAGAGATTTAAGTGAACACTGAGACAAAAGGAAATAAAGCTACAATTGGAGTATGTGATTTTTTTTATTTATTAAAAGACTAAAACTTTATTCATAAAGATAAAGTTACAGATATCATAGATAAGAGCTTGTTCCAAGAAATAAGGATACCATTCAATCCAGGCAGAAAAATCGGCCAAGTCTAGAACTTGTTTTGCTAATAAATGAGTAGGCCTATTACCTTGACGTTTTACATAAGAGAAAGCCACATTCCTAAACTCTTGGCATTCAGCTAGCATCCCATAAATCAATTGGAAAACTGTAGATGGAGCATATGAACATTCCTTGAGAGCTTGTTCAATAATTGATGAATCCCCTTCCAAAAAAAAGTCTTTGATTCTCACTTTCTTAGAAAAAATAATCCCAGCTTCAAATGCCTTTGCTTTAGCTTCAACAGTTCCTAATGGAGCATGGATTTTCTTGCTCAAACTAGCAACAAACTTCCCCTCATGGTCTCAAACAACAACACCAGCACCAGCAGCCTTCTGTGTCAGGAATATTGCAGCATCCACATTAATCTTTTATGATGGATAATTAGGGGGAGACCAATTAACTTCTAGATGGGTTAATTGTTTCGGTGAAGTCCAGATTGCAGTCCAATACTCCTCCAAGTAACATTTACACCAATTAACCAACATCAAACTTGCCTTCCTTGGTTTCCTATAATGCACATTGTTCCTATTAGTCCATAAAGCCCATGCAATACTCACAGCAAGACCTGCGTCCTCCATTCCCCAATTAGTGTCCATAATGATATGCCATAAGAAGTCAAAGAAGTTCCTTAAAGGAACCAATGGTAACGAAGTGAAAAGGGTTGAATGTATGATATTATGTTGTGATTAATAAATTTGTTTTATTATTATCTTAAATAATGGTAACATGAATATTTGGACATTATCATATAGTCTATGAGATGCATAGTATGTGATTTATGTGATTTAGTCACAGAAAATATAAATCACAAATTCTTTGTAAACTCAGAATTTTAGTTCGTAGTTGGTAATGAAATTGGAAATTTCATCTACGAAGACTATAACATATCAACTAAGATAATTTGTCTTGATCATGGAAGTGGAGACTTCTAGTTGATATATTGATATGTTTTAAGTGTTAAGACATATTGAACTGGACCGCTGTGAGATTTATTATTCTACCAACGACTGTCAAATGAATAATAAATCTCACGAATTTTATTTACATGAACTCTCAATCTTGAGAGAATAATGAACCTGATCATGAAGTGTAGGTTATTTTGATATATCAAGAGTGAGATCTGAAGTCACGATCAAAACCTTAGTACGTTGGGCAGCCACATTTAATGTTGAAGAAACATATATTCTCTAGATGGAATTCATAATCTCTTAACGGAGATATAAAATATTCCATTGAGATAAGTTTAATGGGTTTGGTTATTCAGAGTATTAGGCCTAACCACTTCAGTAAGAAGTTACTAAAGTATATATTTATGAAATTGGATTTCATAAATATATGATGAATAATTTAAGGGATTAAACCGGGTACTCAAGGATTAAGATGTAGTAATCTTCAAAGTGGCAGTCAACATTCATGACTTTGTATTACTACGAATATTTTAATGAAGGGGTTGAATGTATAATAAAGTCTTGGGAAATAATTTATTAATAAGGCCTAGAGTACAATTATATTTATATAGTGGTATTAAATATAATTAATGGTAATTTTGGGCTTGTCAAGAATTGACAGAAAAGCCCAAAACCCATTGAAGCTAGTGTCTTATTTGTCCCTTTTGGTCCCACTCCAAGCTACATACTAAAGCCCAATTGGAATGGCCCAAAAGGCTAACTCAATTAGATAATCAATTATATATAAGGAGAGAAACATACAGAATTTGGCAATGCATTGTAATGTATGAAAATAGTGTGTATGTGAGTGTAAGCCACTCTCTTATTCTCCCTTGAACACATGCGTATAAACTGATTGAGAGACCACACTTCTTGAGCATAAGTGGAATTGGAGTAAAGATTAATAGTGTTCCCAAGTACTTCTAATCTTTGGTTTTGAATTTTACCGCACCAAGGTACGCTCTCTTGTTCTTAAATTCTAAAATTTACATAGTACATGTTATCAATTGCGAATGAAGTAAATCCGTTAATTTTCCGTTGCGTATGTTTTGTATGCGATACAAACTATGTTTTTCCTACAATTAGTATCAGAGCGGTCTTCAAATTCGAATTTGTATAACATGTTTTGTGAGTTTTGGAATCAAAGATATTAATTTCATGATGTTAGAAAATTCTACAATCAATTTTCTGCATTGTTATTGAAATTATTGTTTGATAAAAACTGATATTGATGTTATGATGTTGTTTGAGTTTGATATTAAGTATGTTAGATTGAACTTTAAGGCTATTGCATCAATGGAATTCAGTTTTTGATCACAATCTCAATCGTTTATGTTCATATCATAGAAGTTTAACCGTTGAAAATTGCTTCAGAAATTTTTTGGAAAAAATTCAGTTTCACGAGTTTCGATCGATCAAGTATCACCTTCAATCAATCGAGTGAGACAGAAATCTCCTGAAAAATTTCATCACATGTTTCAATCGATCAACTAGCAATCGAGAGTCGATCGAATTGGACAAAACCTATGTGATGATTTTCTTTATATTTTCGATTGATCAAAAATTGCTTCGGATCGATCGAATGTTCTTTTTTGATCGATCAAGTAGTGATCGAGTATCAATCAAGCTAGGCAGAAGGTTTGGTACGAATTTCTTCACTTTTTCAACCAATCGAGAAAAAGGTTCGATCAATGCTGTGAATTTTGAATTTTTCTAAGTGTTTTCACACTTTAAAAGTGCCAAGGCTATGTGTGATGAGATTACACATGATTTTTAATTAAAAACCTTTCTTTTAAAATATCTAGTAGTGTGGGTAAGCACCTCGTCTTGGCATATATGCCTCGTGATCCTAAAGGAGGGTGTTTTGTTTCATGGTATTACAAGTTTAAACACTATAAGAGAGATGAAATGTGGCTACACATAATTCTAGATAATGGTGTACACTAGACTAAGTGTGATGTTAACCTCCCAAATGAGTTATGTCATTATTTACTTAGAGGCTAAAGTTGATACGGCATATTATTAGTATTTGATAAGAGTTATCATGATAACACTAATAATGAGAATAGTTCTCAATCAATCATGATGTTTATAATATTCTTGCTACCAAGGAATTATAGACATGGATTGGATTGTCGTTGCATATTTTATGTTATGGTTTTATTAAGGTTCCATAATATATGTTTATATGCTAAATTGATAATGTCCGGTTTACTTATTATATTCATGTTTGTTATTTTCAGATTTTAATCATGGCATCTTTTAGCCCACTTGTTGCTATTCTTAATTAAAACAAACTGACTGGATCCAACTATGTTGACTGGAAAAGAAATTTGGACATTTTTCTTACTGCTGAAGAGCACAAGTATGTGCTTAGTCAACCTTGTCCTAACTTTCCATCATTAGATGCTCCTCTTGAGGAAAAACAGCGATATGATCGTTGGTAGAAATCTAATGAGATGGTCAAATACTATATCCTAGCATTTATTTCAAATGTTCTACAACATTAAATGTAAGATGTAGAACTAGCTTCGGACATAATACTAAGTTTGAAGGAGATGTTTGGTGAACAAGGCCGTTCTGCAATGCAAGAAACTATGAGGCAAATTTATAATACCAAAATGGCTGAAGGTACTCCAGTAAGGGAGCATTGCCTTAAGATGATCTCTCATCTAAAAACACTGGAGGTTTTAGGTGCCGACATTGATGGAGAATCCCATGCGGATATGATACTCCAATCACTGCCAGAATCATTCAAGGAATTCAGACTTAATTATAACATGAATAAAAAAATTTATACATTGTCTGAATTAATGAATGAGTTGGTGGCAGCGGAAGGCATTCTTGGTACAACTAGTGTTGATGCTAATATGGCTGGAGCTTCTTTTTATCAACCTAAGTCGAAAGGCAAGGGTAAAAAGAAACTATGAGGCAAATTTATAATACCAAAATGGCTAAAGGTACTCCAGTAAGGGAGCATTGTCTTAAGATGATCTCTCATCTGAATACACTGGAGGTTTTAGGTGTCGACATTGATGGAGAATCCCAAGCAGATATGATACTTCATTCACTTCCAGAATCATTCAAGGAATTCAGACTTAATAATAACATGAATAAAAAAATTTATACATTGTCTGAATTAATGAATGAGTTGGTGGCAGTGGAAGGCATTCTTGGTACAGCTAGTGTTGATGCTAATATGGCTGAAGCTTCTTCTTCTCAACCTAAGTCGAAAGGCAAGGGTAAAAAGAAGAAGAAGAAGGACTTCACCAAGCAAGATGGTAAATAAATTGCCTTAGGAGTTGCCAACAAGGGAAAGAAAAAGGATTATGCCAAAGGAAAGTGTTTCCATTATGGCGAGAAAGGTCATTGGAAGAGGAATTGTCCAGAATTCAGAGCTGCCAAGAATAAAGGTATGAAAAGTTTATTCCTTCTTGAAATATGTTTAGTACAAAATCTCACAGATTCCTAGTGTGTGAATTCAGGTTGTACTAATCATATCTGCAATTCTTTTCAAGGGTTCTAGGAGACCAGTAAGCTGAATGAAGAGGAATTGTTTCTTACTTGGCTGATGGGAGTAGAATTCTAGTTGTAGCTGTTGGAGTGTTTAATTTGTGTTTTGATTCTAGAGTTTTAATATTGAAAGACTGTTTGTATGGACCTAATGTTTTTAGAAATTTAATTTTTGCAACTTATTTAGGTAAACATGGATATTGTGTTATCTTGAAAGACAATATTGTAATAAAGAAGGATAAAGTGTTAATTGTTCTGGCAATATTGTTGATGGTCTTTAAATTATAACTCCTGATAAGTATGAATTATACAATTTTGAAATAGATAATAATTCACATGTGAAATCATTAAAGAGAAACTTTCCTTCTACTAGTGATGCATATCTTTGGGATTTACATTTGGGTCATATTAATTCAAACAGGATCCAAAGAGTGGTTAAAGATGGGCTTTTAGAACCATTAGATTTTAATGAATTTCCAGTCTACGAATCCTGCTTGGAAGGCAAAATGACTAAAAGGCATTTTAATGCAAAAGGTAGTAGAGCCAAAGATTTTCTAGAACTAGTATATTCAGATGTTGTGGTCCTATGTAAACCCAAGCAAGAGGTGGCTATAAGTATTTTTTTTACTTTCACTAATGATTACTCTAGATTTGGTTATGTATACCTAATGAAACCGAAGTCTGAAGCCTTTGAAAAGTTCAAAAAGTTTAGGGCTGAAGTTGAGAATCAATTAGGTAAATGCATAAAGGCTATTCGATCTGATCATAATGGCGAATATCTTCTTGGGGATTTCAAGGATTACTTAACTGAAAATGGGATTATATCTCAGTTGACTGCACTTGGAACACCACAACAAAATGGTGTAGCAGAAAGAAGGAACATGACTCTTTTAGATATGGTTAGATCCATGTTGAGTTATTCAACTCTACCAATTTCTTTTTAGGGATTTGCCTTAAATACTACAATGTATCTTCTGAATTTAGTACCTTCGAAGTCTGTTCCTAAAACACCTGTAGAGTTGTGGATTGGGCATAAGCCTAGCATGAGACATCTCCATATTTGGGGTTGTCCAGCACATGTGTTGAAAGGAAAGACTGACAAGTTACATTCTAAAATAGAAGTGGTTTTCTTTGTAGGGTATCCAAAAGGAACTGTTGGAGGTTTATTTTATAGTCATAAAGACAATAAAGTTTTTGTTAGTACAAATACCAAATTTTTGGAAAATGACTATATGAATGGTTATACTCCTAAAAGTAGAGTTGTTTTGGCTGAAATGAATGAACCTGTAATTGAACAATCAATGGACTAGGAATGATGTGGTTGTATCGGATACATCATAAAATATTACTCATGAGATGACTAGTACACAAGAGCCTTGTCGTAGTGGGAGGATTATAAGGCCACCTGTAAGATTTATAAGTCTGGGAGAAACTTATGAAGCTATCTCAAAAGAGGCTAAATCTGATCCTTACACTTATGAAGAGGAAATGAAAGATATAGATACACATCATTGGGTCAAAGCTATGAAATCTGAATTGGATTCTATGTATTCCAATCAGGTTTGGGATCTTGTAAAGGCACCTAATGGCATTAAACCTGTTGGTTGCAAATGGGTTTACAAGAGGAAGAGAGGGATAGATGGAAAGGTTGACTTCTTTAACGCAAGGCCAGTGGTGAAAGGGTATACACAAAAAGAAGGTATTGATTATGAAGAAACCTTTTCACCAGTAGCAATACTTTAATCTATTAGAATTCTCTTATCCATTGCTGCTCATTATAATTATGAGATTTGACAAATGGATGTCAAGATTGCATTTCTTAATGGCAATCTTGAAGAAGAAATCTATATGATGCAACCGGAAGGTTTCATAGCAAAGAACCAAAAGCATATGGTATGCAAATTGAAAAGGTCCATTTATGGACTTAAGCAAGCATCTAGATCATGAAACATCAGATTTGATCAAGCAATCAAGTCATTTGGTTTTGAACAAAATCTAGATGAACCATGTGTGTACAAAAGACATCGAGATAAAGTAGTAATGTTCCTAGTGCTTTATGTTGATGATATTCTACTCATTGGAAATGATGTAGGGATAATGTCATCAGTAAAGATTTGGTTGTCAAGTCAATTTGATATGAAGGACTTGGGCGAAGCTAACTTTATTCTAGGGATCAAGCTTTGGCGAGATTGAAAGAATAAAATGTTAGGCTTATCACAAGATGGATATATAGATAAGGTTCTAGAACGGTTTAGCATGCAAAACTCCATGAAAGGATTACTTCCTTCTAGACATGGAGTTCCTCTGTCTGATGACCGAAGGCCTAAGACTCTTGAAGAGGAAAAGACAATGAGGCAAGTTCCTTATGCTTCTACAGTGGGAAGTCTCATGTATGCCATGCTTTGTACTAGACCAATTATCTGTTATTCAGTTGGCATGGTCAGCCGATATCAATCAAATCCAGGACTTAAACATTGGCAAGCTGTAAAGCATATTCTCAAGTATCTAAGGAGAACGAGAGATTATATGCTTGTTTACCATAGTAAGGATTTGATTCCCATTGGTTATACAGATTCAGATTTTCAAGCAGATCTTGATTTCAGAAAGTCCACTTCAGGTTGTGTGTTCACCATGGGAGGTGGAGCCATAAGTTAGAGAAGTGTTAAGCAATCTTGTATTGTTGACTCCACCATGGAAGCTGAATATGTTGCTGCTTGGGAAGCGGCAAAGGAAGCTGTTTGGCTCAAGAAATCCCTTTCTGATCTTGGTGTTGTGAGTATGGAGCAAGTTCTTATCACATTATTTTGCGACAATAGGGAAGCAGTTGCACAATCTAAGGATTCAAGAAATCACAAGAAAGGAAAGCATATTGAAAGAAAGTTCCATATCATTCGAGACATTGTTGCTCGAGGAGATGTAGTAGTAGCAAAGATTGATAATGCAAATAATCTAGCATATCCCTTTACCAAAGCCTTGCCCCAAAGGACTTTTGAGTCACATTTGGAAGGAATGGGTGTTAGATTAGTGCACAATAGTCTTTAGGACAAGTGGGAGATTGTTAGGACATATGCCCATTAAATCCTATTATATGATGTTATGTATGACATTATGTATGATATTATATTGTGATTAATAAAGTTGTTTTATTATTATCTAAAATAATGGTAATATGAATATTTGGACATTATCATATAGTTTATAAGATGCATGTATGTGATTTAGTCACAGAAGATATAAATCACAAGTTCTTTGTAAACTCAGAATTTTAGTTCATAGTCGGTGATGAAATTGAGCATTTTATCTGTGAAGACTATAACATATCAACTAAGATGATTTGTCTTGATTATGGAAGTGGAGACTCCTAGTTGATATTTTGATATGTTTTAAGTGTTAAGACATATTGAACTACACCACTGTGAGATTTATTATTCTACCAATGACTGTCAAATGAATAATAAATCTCACGACTTCTATTTACATGAACTCTCAATCCTAAGAGAATAATGAACATGATCATGAAGTGTAGGTTGCTTTGATATATCAGGAGTGAGATCTAAAGTCACGATCAAAATCTCAATATGTTGGGTAGCCACATTTAATGTTGAAGGAACATATATTCTCAAGATGGAATTCATAATCTCTTAACGGAGATTTAAAATATTCCATTGAGATAAGTTTAATGGGTTTGGTTATTCAGAGTGTTAGGCCTAACCACTTTAGTAAGAAGTTACTAAAGTATATATTTATGAAATTGGATTTCATAAATATATGATGAATAACTTAAAGGATTAAACCGAGTACTCAAGGATTAAGACGTAGTAATTTTTAAAATGGCAGCCAACATTAATGATTTTGTATTACTATGAATATTTTAATGAAGGGGTTGAATGTATAATAAAGTCTTGGGAAATAATTTATTAATAAGGCCTAGAGTGCAATTATATTTATATAGTGGTATTAATTATAATTAATGGTAATTTTGGGCTTGTCAAGAGTTGACAGAAAGGCCCAAAACCCATTGGAGCTAATGTCTTATTTGTCCTTTTTGGTCCCGCTCTAAGCCACATACTAAAACCCAATTGGAATGACCCAAAAGGCTAGCCCAATTAGATAATCAGTTCTATATAAGGAGAGAAACATACAGAATTTGGCAATGCATTGTAATGTATGAAAATGATGTGTATGTGAGTGTAAGCCACTCTCTTATTCTCCCTTGAACACATCCGTATAAACTGATTGAGAGACCACACTTCTTGGGCATAAGTGGAATTGGAGTAAAGTTTAAAAGTTTTCTCAAGTACTTCTAATCTTTGGTTTTGAATTTCACCGCACCAAAGTACGTTCTCTTGTTCTTAAATTCTGAAATTTACATAGTACATGTTATCAATTGCGAATGAAATAGATCCGTTAATTTTCCGCTGCGTATGTTTTGTATGCGATACAAACTATATTTTTCCTATAGAATGTGCCCAGGTATCTCGTGCCTTTGAATACTCATAAATCAAATGGTAAAAAGATTTTGCAAAAACACCACATTCCTCACATCTGCTATCCACCAATACCTTCTTTGCAACAAGATTTTCCTTTGTTAGCAAGATGTCATGAGCTGCTCTCCATGCGAAATGTCTAATCTTATGAGTGATTTGGATTGACCAAAACCTTCTCTAGAATTGACACAGGTTACTCCCATCAAAACAAGAACCCATCTCCCTATCATTCTCTAATACTATAGCCAATTTATAAGCAATTCTTACTGAAAAAAAGCCATTAAAAGTTTATGCCCATACCTGCTTATCATCTGGTAATCTAACATTTAAAGGAATGCCAGCAATTTCCTTAGCTTCAAAAGGAAGAAAAACACTATTCAAAAGATTCAAATTCTAGCACCTCCTATCCGCATCAATAAAATCACAAACTTTTGAGTCCGAATGAAGCAAGCCTCTAGGCGAAATTACTTTATGTGTGGAAGAGCTAGGAACTCAATTATCCTCCCAAACCTGAATTTTCCTTCCATTCCCCACATGCTAACAGATTCCTTTCTGAACAATTTTTTGAACAGCCATGATACTTCTCCAAACATATGAAGGTTTCTTCCCCAAAGATGCATGTACAAAATCACAATCCGGAAAATATTTCGCCTTGAAAACTTGATAAACTAGTGAATTTTGACCGACTTGGAGCCACCAACCCTGCTTTGCTAATAGCGTCAAATTAAATGGTTTCAATTGTTTAAAACCCATCCCCCCATATGCTTTGGAATGCACATGTTATCCCAACTCAACCAGGCCATTTTTCTTTCGTCCTGTTTTTGTCCCCACCAAAAATTCATTATCATACTAGTCAATTTATCACATAGGGTATCAAGAATCTTAAAACAACTCATGGAATATGTTGGGATAGCTTGAGCAACATCCTTGATCAGCACCTCCTTCCTTGCTTTAGAGAGCAACTTCTCTTTCCAACCAGCCAATTTCTTTGCCAATTTTTCTTTAATACCATTAAAGGTATTCCTTTTGTTTTTACCAACCAAAGAAGGATGACCAAGATACTTCTCATGTTGACGAATGATCTGAGCACCAAACCTTCTCTTAATCTCCTCTTTAACATCATCCCTTGTATTTTGACTGAAAAAGAGTTCAGTTTTAGCCCTATTCAGTTGTTGACCCGAAGCCTCTTCATACACTTTGAAAACACGTTGCAGTGAATCACATTCTTCCAAACTAGCCTTACAAAAAATAAGGCTATCATTTGCAAAAAATAAATGAGAAATACAAGGACCACCATGACAAACAGCAACACATCCCATAATTCCACACTATACAAATTGTTTAATTAAAGCAAGTAAACCCTCAGCACAAATCAAAAACAAATATAGGGATAAAGGATCTCCTTGACATAAACCCCTATGTGGAACTATACAACCACGTGAACACCCGTTGATACGAATAGAATAAGTAACCGAAGAAATACATTGCATCATGAGACCATGCCACCTAGAGTTAAAACCTAACTTTTCCATAATTTTATCCAGGAAAGCGCATTCCACCCTATCGTAAGCCATTCTCATATCTAACTTCAACGCCATCTCTCCAAACCTCCCACCCTTTTTTTGACTAATCTGATGCATAGTCTCAAAAGCTATCAACACATTATTAGTGATTAATCTACCATGAACAAAAGCACTCTGGCGTTCACCAATGATGGATGGAAAAATCTTTTTAAGTCTATTAGCCAAGGTTTTGGAAGCTAGCTTGTAGACAACATTACAAAGGCTTATAGGGCGATAATCAGTAATACGCATTGGGTTTATTTATTTATTTTAGGTACCAAAACTATTTGGGTATCATTAAATTTTGATGGACAAATACCAAAATTTAAAAAATCGAAAACTGTTTTAGTAACAATGCCTGATAGTAGGCCAAAAGTGCTGAAAGAATAAAGAAGGCATCCCATCTAGACTTGGTGCTTTTAGAGAATACATCTGTTTTAAAGCTTTATATACCATACTTTCCTGAAAGTCATGGGTGAGCATCTGGTTCATAGTTGTGGACACTTTAGGCTAAACGGTAGATAAGATTTCAACAAAATCCGTTGGACAAGATGACTTGAATAAATCTAAATAATAATTGATCACCACATTCTCTACTTCACTCTGATCTTCCACTCAAATTTTCATTCGAATCCATAAGGCCCTCAATGAAATTTTTTTGAAACTGTGAGGATGCCTTAGTGTGAAAAAAGCCAGTGTTCCTATCTTCAAATTGAATCCAACTTAATCTAGACCTCTGATGCCACATAGTTTCTGCCTTATCTCTCCAGCAATTTAATTCCACTCTAGTCTCCCTCATAGAAGCAATTACTTCAGGCGTGGCACTTTGTAATTTTAACCACTCTAAATGCTTTGGAAGTCTAGCCAAATTATTCCCCACGTGACCAAAGACGTTTTTGTTCCAGACTTCTAATTTCACACAACAATTATCCAAACATTGCATAATAGGGTGATCTGAACCCGTGATTGCTCCCTCCTCCCAAACCGAATTGACTACTTCCTCACAATTGGACTCCTTCAACCATATCGCTTCAAACCTAAAATTCTTCCCATAGCACTTGAATTTCTTTCTCTCCTTTAATCGTAAAGAAATAGGGCAATGATCTAAAGCAGAAGACGTTCGATGATAAAGCTTCGCCGATGGGAATTTATCTAGCCAATCCACAGTAGCAAAATTCATATCTAATAAAAAAATATTGAGTGAACTTGCAACTATTGGCTACAACCAAATTTGACGATAAAATTTTTCTATTCATTTTTAGCCAAACCAAATCATTAGATCCAACCAAATACTTATATAGCAGTTAGTACACATATATGCTTGAGTTCTACTTACACTTTTCTCTGGATTCTAATGTCTATTCTTCATTTCTCCTTCAGAGTTATAAATAATTGTGGCTTGACTTATCATCTAGATGTTCCCCAAGTGTCCCATTGTTGATGTATTCAACCAGAATGATTTGCTCACTCTAGATATCCATATAACCTTAACATTTTTTGTGGATCTATATGCATCATACATGGTTGATAACATTAATGATCCTTATGCTTTGGAAATTATAAAATTTGACTACAAATGATATAGATAAATGTGTTGCATTTAAGTTTGCAATTATATTATAAAGTTTGTTGTTCTATATGAAACAGGGATGGACCCAGTTGGGGGCCTGGGCCCCCTTGGGTTCAATTTTTTTTTTTTTAAAGTTATATTTCGTTTTTGTAGTTGGGCCCCTCTTCCAAAACCTTAGGCCCTCTTTCATCTTAATAAGCCTAACTAGCCTTACCCAAATAGTAACTATCCAACCAAAAAACTTAACAAAAACAATAAAAACATTCACAATGGTGATTGTATTTTAGCAAAAATAACTATTTTACCACCAAAGAACCATAAAATCATGTGTTATTAGAGAAGCTAAAGCTAAATTTTTTGCAATTACAGTAAAGCGGTATAAACACTAGTTGACTATACTAGTTGACTGTAGCAAGTTGTTAAAAATAAAATACAATATTTTATTAAAATTATAACTCTTCCTTCAAATAAAAAGCTCAAATTCTCCCACATCCTTTATTATTTTAAGGTTAAAGTTTAGATAAAAAATTGGTTATAGCCTTAGGCTATAACCTTACTTAGTAAAATAAACATTACTTCATATTTTGAAAATCTAACCGTTGAATTGCATTTTCTTTACATTCTTAATACACATGTCAAATTTTGTGTCAATTGGATATTATTTACTATATGATCTATAAGCCTATATTTTATACATAATTTTAAACTACAAAAACTTGCAATTTAAAAAATTTATTGATCACATAGCTATTGGTCTTTGATTTTCTAGAAATTTTGCAAGGTTTGAGGATATAAGAAGAAGATGTAATCTAGTTGTGGATTTGTCAAAATTTATAATCAATAAAAAGACATTGAGTAAGGTTGTAGTCTTAGGCTTCAACCAATTTTGTAGCTAAATTTTGTCCTTATTTTAATGAGTTGTTTATATTATTTTAAATGAAGTGATAAAAGAAATAGAATATTTGATATTGAGTGTATTGTAAAATGAGGTAGTAAAATAGATAAAGTAGCTCTTTGAGGTACTAAAAGCTAAAATTTTTAACACCACCATTGTGAATGCTCTAACTTCATCCAAAAAAAAATCCTAGCCAGCCTAATATTAGAAAAAAAACATTATTTTGTTTTTGTGTAAATGATTGCATCTTAATATATTAAAAAACAACGATTTTGAGTATTTATAATTTTTTAATACTATATGGATGCCTATTTTGATTTTTTTTTCTTTATACTCCGACTCCTACTAGCTTAAAATCTAGGGTCTGTCCCTTATAAAATCTGGTCATTGGATTTAGATAATTGAAGTGAGTATGATTTTTAGATAATTGTATTAGGCTCAATTAAAGGGAATTTTACTACTCGAGATATTTATTTTCCTTTACATTTTTTTCCTAGTGAACCAAATAGAACATGTGGGCTACTTTTGTTGTTTGATGCAAATGGTTTTGACTAAAGTTAGTTTTTTTATACTAGTTTAAAGATGAAATTTAAGTTATTTCTATGGAGCTCTCTCATCTAATTTTGTGATCTTTGTATTTTGGTATACTTTGCTTGATTGCTCATGAGACAGGCAATTTTGTTGTTTTCACGGGATATTATTTTGTATTTGTGTGTGTCTCTTCTCAAAGATTGAAATAAATTGATGCCCATATCCAATTTAGTTGAAGTTGAAGTTTTAACTATTTCAGATATTTCCTCTCATAATTTGAATTGCTTTTAGGCTCAATCAAATGTAAAATATGGCTAAAAGCAATGTTGTAAATACCATTCTAATTTTGCTTAAACTGTGGGAAAATCTCGTATCTACATGTAAATTAGAACAATAATCCCTCTTGTTCAACCTCGGATCAAATTTCGGCCCTTTATGGTGTTTTAGGCGTTTTGGGCCGTTTCGGTCAATAGCGGGTTATTCCAATTTCAGGGAAATACTATTTAAAAAAAAAAAAAGATAAAAAAAATTTATGGGTTGAAGCAAGTTAATATGCTTTATGCTATTTTGTTGTTTAGCTTTATCTTGACACTAGTTAAAGGCCCGTGCATTGCACGGTTTTATGAAAAACTTATAAAATATATGTATAAATAATTATTATATTTTAATAATTATTATAAAAAAATAAATAATTATTATAACTAAAGTAAAAAATTGCATTGGTATAAGAATGATACACCTCAATACAAAATTATCTTCTAGCATACCAGTTGTGCTATAATGTCATTTTTAGTTACATTAATCAAACTATTTGCATATGAATTTCGCATCTAATGTATTTGCAAAATAAGTACTAATTTGTAAGTGACTTGAAGTATTGTTAACAATAATATTAATGATTAAAAAAAATTTAGAAGTAGTTTTTACCTTCAGGAAATCTTTGAATACCTATTTGTACGCTATGTTTTTAGAGTATCCTTGTTCTTCTTTGTCATTGTTCTGCTTTATTAAAATCTTTAGACATAGTATTATAAAATTGGCCACTTTAGGAGATAGAACTATTCGAAGAATAATAACCATTGTTCTAATTATAGAACCTATCATAATTTTTGTTTCCCGTACATTGCATGGTTTTATACATGAATTTATATAATACATAATTTATTTGAGAAACAAAAAGTAAATGAATAGTTTGATCAATTGCAAGAGAGATGCTTCGTGTAAATGAAAATTTTTTTTTTTGCAAAGATCTACATATAGATTACACACCTTTCTTAGGATGCTTGGAATCTTTTATGACAAACCTGGAAAAACAAAATCAAGAAGTAAATTAAACCGAGTAAAAATAATAATAATAGAACCATGTAGATTGTAAAATTGCATGAGTCTATGACTACTTATTACCAGGCTTTAAAATATATAGATATTTTTTTTTTCCTAAAAAGAGCTATCATTTCCACTTTGATTTTACTACTGTAGTCAAATAAGTTCCATAATTGCAAGGATAAAAAAACCTATTTTATAATGATGGCCCAAGAGTAAAAATAATCAATGCATAAAAAGATTGATATTGGAAGAATGATGACTACAATTCTCAAAAAAAAAGAAAAAAAAAAAGAAAAAGAAAAAATTATGATGAACTTTTAAAAATTCTGAAAATTCGGAAATTTAATTTCCAAAATTTTGCTAAACCAAAAAAATAAAATATTAATGAAGAATTTTTTGGGAATAAAAAATTATACTAATAATTAGCAAAAAAATATTAATTAATGTTGCAAATGGATACATAATTCTATGCACACTTTACATAAATAAGTGCTAATATTCAAAATAAAAATAAAAAGTAAAAAGGGATCAACATGAATAAATCCTATTTCATTTTGTTTAATAAATTATATTGTATAAAATAAATCCTATTAACTTAGCTGTAGTGTATTTAAATGATCTAAACAAATAATGAAGCATATACTTTTGAGCCTAATCACATCTAGCAAAATAATAAATCATTCAAAATATTGAAAGGCAATTTAAGCTCATATATGCTTGTGAGTTCCAGTTAGCTCAACTGGTAAAGTCTCTAATGGTTGTATAAGAGATTTGGGGTTCAATCCCCGCCTACACCAAAAACTGATTGGTGTCTTGATATAATGATAAATAGCAATTATTAGGAGCGGACGCCATAGATTAAAACTCTCTCAAAAATAAAATAAAAAACTCATATATGCTTGCATGAGATACGTACCTATCCATGTTGCTGCAGTAGCAATGGAAGCCTAATCTTTGAGATAAAGAATCAATGTAATGCTAATAAAAGTTGCCTAAAAGAGTTAAAGATTCAATAAAGATAAAAGAAAAAATTGTCAAGTGTAAATAATTATCTCACTAAAATAAAGGGTAAGATTTCTTCATAAAATTAAATTAAATTGATAATTCCAAATTAAATTTTAAATTGATAATTATTTTTTTAAAAAAAAAACATACTAAGCAATTGATAAGTCCAAATTTAATATAATCTTGATAATATTATAAAATTAAAATTGATAATTCAAGAATACATGTGTAGAATATCTCGATAATTTGATGGAACATAAAAATCAAATTAGAAAATTGTTAAATTAATCTATTAGTTCTAACCATATTTAATCATTAATTCTAAGACCCTAAGCATATAAATTAGATCAAAGCTAAGAAAATTAGTTTAAACAAAAGGCAACCAATACACAAAACCTAATCAATTTAATAAAAACAAAATACAAAAATAAAGAAGGAGCCTTTAGAAACTTGACAATGTTTTCTAATGTTTTGAATTCATTAATTAAAATCACATGAAGACAAAGAACCAATAGTAACACCAAAGAAAATAATAATAATAATAATATGGAAGCATAAACAATGATAAACTAGATGATAGAGAAGAAAATAGCAAAATAGATATATTCAAAATAAGTTAAAACGGAATATGGAATATGAAAACAGAAACTAATAAAATCTTACTTGAATAAAAACTTCTGTCTTTGATAAAACTTGAAAACAAACTTCTGTCTTTGATACAAGCTTTGAAAATAAAACTGTTTGAAGAGGTACAAGATTAGAAAGTAAAATCTGTCTTTGAAACTAAAAGGTTACAAGATTCTTTCTGAAGGGAAGGGTTACAAGATTACAAGAGATGAAGGATTACAAAAGTCTTTCTAAGGGAGAGAGGGCTATCTTCTTTCTGAGACTTAGAACTTAAAACAATTTTGGACCTTTAGTTGAACCTTAAACTTGAGAACTAGAACCTTGAGAATTGGAACCTATCTTCTGTCTTCAGAGTTTGTCTCTTTATAGATGGAATGAACCATGGTAAGTCTTCGAAAGTAACCTGAGTTAGTAAAGTTAACTCAAGTTAATTTGTCGGTGGAAGAATAATACTATTGATAAGCAGTAGTCTGTCTAGGAATCTATCAGGTTTCTTTTCACACATGCTAGTGAGCAGTAGTAACTTATGAACATCTGTTTGTATTTGTCTGGATTGTCTTCGATCTGTCTGGAAGCTATCCACGCATGCTGGTGAATAGTGATTTGTTGCAGGTGAATAGTGATCTGTCGTAGTGAATAGTGATTTGTCGTAGGTGAATAGTGATCTGTCGTAGTTGTCTGTCAATCTATTAATTGTATCAGCGTAGTTATCATAATCTAGCGGATCAGAGTTATCTTCATACTGGTTATGCTCATGGAGTACTCTATAATTGCCACATAGAACACAGTATGAAATAGGAAGATAGGTGGGGGCACGATTCTTTGTCATTATTCTGGGATCCTTAGCAATCTTTCTTTTTCCAATAAGCCTCCTTGTTGAAGGTCTTGGTCCATATACGGCTATCTTGCTGGTGTAGCCATATAAGTGGAAGCCACTGTCTAATTCTTTCTATACTTCATAAATCTTGTTGTTCATAAAATTAAACCATTCTTAAGCCAAAGCATGTGGATCTTCAAGTGATAACTAAGTTTCTCCTGTATACTAGTTGTAGTCAAGGCTACTACCAAAATCACTGATGAGAACTAGAATGTGTGCTAGTCGAGCTTCCATATAGTAGCTAGTGTCCTAAGCTAGGAGAGTACTCCAGATAGTAAGCTTCATATAATTAAGTCCTCCAATTTGTGCGGCTACTTCTTGGATGACTTTGGGAAATAAACTAACTTGAGTTCCAAAAGTTGGGATTAACTTGCTGATAAATCCTGCTTCTATCATCTCAGATAACCATAAAGGATCACAAATCACTGGATCCTCTGTCTCTGTGTTGATAAGTAATCTCGGATAGGGATGTTGTCCATCATAAACTCTTTTTGTTTCTCCAAAGCTTTCATACCATGTGGCTTTATGGGATAGCCATATGTTGTCTGTCATGTCTATCCTGATAAATGCTATAGAGACTAATACTTTAAAAAGATACATCCATCTGTCATAAGAACTTGTTATGGCTTTATGAGTTAGTATATTCTGTTGGATTTCAGGGGGTAAGGTTCTAATGGCAAGTCTCGTTTTTTGTTGAATCTTAGGGTGGAGTTTTGAAAAGCTTGTTCCCATAAGATAACTTTTTAGAGACTGTTATTCTGCCTTTGTGGAGCTTGAATCTCCATCCTCCTTGCCAGGGAGTTGACAACCAAGTGCTTCAATAAATGCACTGGTGCTAACAAGATGTAATTCCAAAGCCTTAAGGGTCTTTTGGGATAAGGGTTTCTTTCTGAGGGTGAAGGCTACTTGGAGATTATCAAGAAGTAATTTAATATGAAAGGGAAGGTCTGTAAATTCTCTGTCCTGAAAAATGAGATCATTGCGGAGCACTTCTTGCAAAATTTCACTTTTTCCACCACATGAATACATTGCCTCTGCTAGCAATGTATCTTGAAGGGATATTGTCTCTATCAAGATGCCTTCATGCTTATCCGAAATCTTCATTGAAGCCTTTCGGATTTCTTTGGGTTGCACCGCTGGTGCCTTGCCCTTTCTTTTCATGTCTGCCTTGGAGCGTCTTTTATTCATAGTAGTCTACAATTGGGTTTTGGGAAAAGGATTATGTCTTGAAATATTATTTTGAAAATAAATATTTTCTTGCAAAGCTTCTTTCAAATTCATTTTTTAAACTCTTTTGCCAATGTCTTTCTGTGAAATTTCTTTAAAATGTTTTATAAGAAAATCATTTTTAAAATTTAAAGCATATATAATAGAACAAACTTCTTTCTCTACACCTTTGTGCTCTCACTGAGTAGTGGTATAAGAGTAGTCATGATGAATTAAAATTTAAAGCATATATAATAGAACAAACTTCTTTCTCTACACCTTTGTGCTCTCACTGAGTAGTGGTATAAGAGTAGTCATGATGAAGTCTGTCAATGCCAGAGTAGGTGGAATTCAAAAACTTTACAAAGTTTACCATGATTCTATCCATTTTGTATGCATTACTATATATCTCATTATGCGAGAATATGTGAAATAAAACTTCTCCATAAAGTCTTTCATCAACCCTTATAATGGACTGGGAAAATCTGTCAAGGACTTATAATTAACTCTATCTGTTAAGTAATTAAATCTGACTTTGTTCAAGAAATTACCACAATTAATGTTTTCTTTAATGATTAGTAAAGGGCTATCTATCAAGACTTCTTTTATTAAAAGATCTGTTATATGAGTATTTGAGATTACTATAAAGGGTGTAAGTATGTCATTTATTATAATTTTGCTTGGTACATCTATCAAACTATCAGTCCATTTATATTGACTAAAAGAGATTATAAGCATAGTTCTTTCTTTTGTATCTTTTCTATTAGAGTCTTTCTCACAAGATGTTTGGACTATATGTTGGTGCCTATGCAAAAAAGCAGTGGGAGAATAAGAACAAATCCCTGTCTCTATATTTTGTTTAAACTTCTCTATGTTATTATCTGTCAATTGGCCATCAAGTGATTTTTCAGTCAAATGTCCTTTTGTTCTACAGATTCTTTCTTTATTAATATCTTTTAGGATAGTGACTGTATTAAGGGAACGAATTTCTTTCGGGATTAGGGGTGAGATGAATCTAAAAACTAGTATATTAATTTTAATTCCTTCATCTATCATCAAAAGAGGGTAAAGTAAAGCCATAAAGGGATTTCTTAAAATAACTATAGAAGAAAGGTCTTTGAAAATAGTATCAAAACATGTGTGAACATTGCATAATTTATAAACATTAATAATTTATAATTAAGTATCTGAGTTAATCTTTCAAATAATCTTTCATAATATTTTAAAGATATTAATCCTTCTTGTATGCAATTCATGTCAACTCCAGAGTCTATCAAAGCAATTTTTGTTAAAGAAAACTCTTTATTAATTACTAGAGTGATTTCTGTATGCCATTTTTGAAAAATTACTCTGTCAATTAAACTCAAAAAATTCTGTCTATTGTGAGCATCGTTTTCTAATAAAACAATTCTTTCAAATTTATTATTTCTGCAATATTCTTTACTACAATTCTTTTATTTCTTGTTTTACTATTTTTGCTTCTGTCATTAAGTCTTGTAGAGTTACTGGTTTTATATCTACTCCATCTTGTTTCATTTTTGTCTTTTCTTTCTTAGTTTTTTCTCTTTTTCCACATTCCGTAACATGATGTCCATATTTCCTACACTTAAAACAAACAATAGGTATGTCTATAGAATCTTTCAATTTTAGTAAATAGTCTTTTTTGTCTTTTAAATGATTAGGTAGATTATTTATCAATTTTATTATTATGTCTTTTTGTTTCCTTTTTCTTTTATTGATTTTAAGTGGGTTGGTTGATTTTAGTTCTTCCTTTTTTGTTACTTGGTCTATCTCTTTTTGTTTAACGTCAAACATTTCCATTAATTCATTTATTACATCTTTCTCAAACTCTAATTTACTGATTTGTTTAACAATTTTATTATGTCTATCACATTGTTTCTTAGTATGTCCATATTGTTTACATTTATGACAAATAGTATTTCCAGTGTGTTTGTCATTTTTCTCATTATCTGATGTCTCAGTAGTATTTAAAACTGTTATGTATCTTTTTTTGTCTATATCTAAAGGTGAATTTAAAATTTATATCTTTTTAGTTAATTATTATTTGCATTTATAATAATAATAATAATAATAATAATATAATAAAAGAAAGAAAGAATGGACACCTGCATTGTCATGGGATTTAGGCATTCAAATATTGGAGTAAGCTTCACTCCAAAAAGGATATATAATATTATATATATTGGTAGAGTTCCATTTGATATAGAATTTATTTAAATCCTATTGAAATTAAGATATCTAGTCAATGTGTTTGTTTCTATCCCATAAAAAGTGGAATTAAAAAAAGGTCATATGAATAGAATGAAAAAAAAAAAAAAAAAATTTGATATCAACATAACGTAAAATATAGGGAAAAAAAAAGAACGTGAATGGGTTACTAAGAAATATAAGATAGATTTTTTTTTTTTTAAAGGATGTATAAATTGGTAGAGTCCCGTTTGATATAAAATTTAAATCCTATGAAGCAATAGTGGCATAGCTATTAAAGGATTGAAGGGGTCTCCCACAACACCCCCCCCCCCCCCCAAAAATTGAAAAAAAAAAAAAAAGGATTTTTTTTTTGAAAATATCTTAAATAATTTGAAAATTTTTAAATAACCTTATCATTTTGGCCCCTCATACCTAATAATAAACATATATATATTTAAAAAGTCTAGGGCTTATTTGTACACAGCAGTAAAAATTGAAAAGTCATAAACTTTGTTGATGTGCCGCCCCACCAAATCTCTCACACAGTTACAAAACATTTTGCCTCACACAGGTGCCTCACATAGTTACAAAACATTTTGTCCATGTGTGTTTGCCACTTTGCCTCACCTTTCTTTTTTACACAGGTCGCCGCCGTGGGCCCCTCTAATCTCTATCTATACCTGATACCCATTGCTTTTAACTCTTTGACTCTTTCCAGGTACTATTTATTTTGTTTTGATTTTGTTGCTTTACTTTTCATTGCTTTCTTTTATATATTCTTTATAATATATTATTTATTATTATAATAATCAATATATTATATACAGTATATACTACTATATTAAATTGTATTTAGTTGTTGTTTATTATTATTTTTTATGCATTGACATTTGAATGATTGTTTGTCTTTTATTTAGCAATCTTTGAACTATTAGTATTTTTTTAGTATATTTTTTTAAAATCTCAATCATTTTATTTAATGAGTGATAATTTAATTTGATAAATCTAGGTTCATGGGCAAGTTTAGGACGATTGACTCATTCTTTAAAAAAAAAAATGAAGATAGTAATTCAAAAAATAGTACACTTTTGGGTTCTAATGTTGAAGGGTCAGCTTTCAATGAGCGTCCTTCCAAATCTCTAAGGATTGATTCCCAAAAAATCCTTCCAGACCGTTAGTGGTGGAAGTGGAACTTGAAGAAATTCATTTAAAATTTTCACCTCTTAATTCCGATGAAGTTGATGTTAGAATTTTAAAACGAGATCTAGGAGAACACATTGAAATGTGTAACTATCCAGCCAATGTATGTAATGAAGTTAGACGTGCTTATTTAAAAGCTAAACCATATCAAATCCATCTTTCAAACTATCCATTTTCTAGAGAAAAGCATCCTCGTCACTTTCAAGTTTCTTGGTTCACTCAATTTTCTTCTTGGCTGGAGTATCCTCCTACTAAAGATGTTGCATACTGTCTGCCATGTTATCTCTTTACCATGGAAAGAAGTAGACACCTTGGTTGTGATGCTTTTACTTTCATAGGATTTAGAAATTGGAAAAAAGTCAATAATGGAAAGAATTGTGCCTTTTTGAATCATGTTGGGGAGGATCCTTGCTCACCCCACAGTAATGTTGTGAAATATTGTGATGATCTATTGAATGAATCAATGCATATGGATAAAGTGATGAATGTGCAGAATTCTGGACAAATTTTAAATAATCGACTGTGGGTGAAAACTTCTATTGATACTGTTCGATGGCTCACCAGCTTTCAAGGGTGTCCTTTTAGAGGTCATGGTGAAACCCCTAAATCAAAAAAACGGGGAAATTTCCTTAAGATGATTAGAATTTTGGCATCTTATAGTGATAAGGTTGAACAAGTTGTTTTGGAAAATGCTCCTAAATCTGCTAAGTACACTTTGCCTACAATTCAGAAGGAGATTTTGCATGTTATTGTAAGTAAAGTGTAGAGTAAGATTTGTGAAGACATTGGGGATTCCAAATTTTGTATTATTGTTGATGAGTCATGTGATGAGTCAAAGAGAGAGCAAACGGCTCTTGTTTTGAGATTTGCTGACAATGAGGGCTTTATACAAGCTTTTTGGATCTTTCTCATGTTAAAGACACTGCTGCATTGACTTTGAAGAACGAAACATATGCTATTCTTTCTCGTCACTGTCTTGACATTCAAAATATTCATGGGCAAGGATATGACAGTGCTAGCAACATGTGTGGTGAATGGAAAGGATTGCAAGCCTTAGTTCTTAATGATTGTCCTTATGCATACTATGTGCATTGCTTTGCTCATCGGTTACAATTAGCATTAGTTGCTGCATCAAGAGAGGTAATCGCTATCCATGAATTCTTCTTGAATTTAAATTTCATTATCACTACAGTTGGTTCTTCATGTAAATGTAATGATGAACTAAGAGTTGCTCAAGCTGCAGAAATTGCTAGAATGCTAGCTATTGATGAACTTGAAACGGGAATAGGAGCAAACCAAATTGGGACTCTAAAATGGGCTGGTGATTCTCGTTGGGGGTCTCATTTTAATTCTATTTGTAACCTAATGAGGATGTTTGGTCCAACTTGTTTGGTGCTTGAACATATAAAGGAAGATGGGTCCACATACTTGCAACGTGGAGATGCAAATGTAACTCATAAAATGATTAATTCATTTGAGTTTATATTTAGTTTACATTTAATGAAGGAAATCATGTGTATTATTGATGTTCTTTGTCAAGCTTTGTAGCAGAAGTCTCTAGACATCTCAAATGCCCAAAATTTAGTTTCAACAACAAAGACACTCATCCAAAATTTAAGAGTAGATGGTTGGGATAATTTTCTTGAGAATGTCATAGGATTCTCCAAAATATTTGGAATTGATATTCTAGATCTAAGTGCTCGATTTGCTAAAGGTAGATGTCGTAAGAAAAGGGATCATGTTACTGTGGAGCATCATTATCATTTTGATATATTTAATGCTACAATAGATGTTCAATTGCAAGAGCTTGACAATAGTTTTGGTGAACAACCAATAGAACTCTTGAAACTTTGCTCAGCTTTGGATCCAAAGGATGCTTACAAATCCTTTAATGTGGATGACATATGTTGTCTTGTTGAGAAATATTATCCTCTTGATTTTTCTGTGCATGATAGGACTGGTTTGAAAATTCAATTGAAGCTATTTGAGCATGATGTGCAAAATCATTCAAAATTTCAGAATTTGTCATCTATAGCAGAATTATTTTGAAGGTTAGTAGAGACAGAAAAGTCACAGGTATATCCTTTTATTGATTGATTGATTCGCCTTGTTTTGACTCTTCTAGTGTCCACAGCAACTAGTGAGCGAGCCTTTTCAGCTATGAAAATTGTTAAAACAAGACTGCGCAACAAAATGGAGGATGAGTTTCTCTCAGATAACTTAGCTGTCTACATTGAAAGGGAAATTGCTAAGAACTTCACTACTGACTCAATACTTGATGACTTTAGATCTCTTAAAGAGCGTAGGTTACAGTTTTGAAAAAAGATGTTTAACTTTTATGTTATTGTATGTTTTGCGACTTTGCCTATTTCATAGTTGATTAAAGATATTAAACCGTTTTGTCAATCTTGTCTCATGATTGTTTAATTTTAATTAAATACATTTTTGTTTATAGCATATATTGAGTTATGAAGTATTGCACATTACTATTTTACATTTCATACAAACAAAAAAAAAATTTATATATGTTCCCCCCAAAGATAAATTCCTGGCTCCGCCACTATGAAGAAATAAGGGAATATAGGATATAATTTTTTTTTTTTTTTTAAAAGGATGAATATGTTGGTAGAGTCCATTTGATATAAAATTTAAATCCCGTAGAAATTAAAAATTATATATATTTGTTGGGTCTAATTTGGTATAATTATAGAGTTTAAATCCTATTAAAATTATAATTTCTAATCAACGTTAATATTAAAAAAAAATGTGGTTGATAGCTATAAGAAAATATGATAGATTTTTTTTTTTTTTAAATGTCATCAACGTAGAAATTATCAAATTAATGGAGGTATATACCTTTTTTGGGATAGATTTATATTAATGGAGTTATTATACAGTTTGTTAGGATTATCTAAAAATTCCTTGATTAGGTGATAATTTAGATCTCCTTTAAGAATAGTAGTTGTATGGCACCAAACAACTAAATTTAATTTAAAAAAAAAAAAGAAATTTAATAAAATTTATGCAATTTGGTGCAGCCACTTGGCGCAACTATAACTTTTATGCCCAACTTTTATTATATAGTGTATGATATGATTTAAAAGAAATTAGCCGATATCCCGCATGATGTGCGGTGCATTTTGATAAATTTTATTAGAAATTATTTATAATCCATTGATTTCATGAATACTATTATTGTTATTAAAAAAAAACAAAATCAAGGGGGAAAATTCCTCTAATTCATGCAACCAATAAATGTCACCAGGTCACACTTCACATTGTCACCTACAAATCTGTTGGTTTCTAAGTGTCTTTCTTGTATGATTTATGTTTTATATATCTCAATTAGTTATAAAAACTGCTAGAATTTCATGATACAATAGAAAAAATAATGCAATAGTGATGCAATAATATCACAATTTAACCTTCAAATTTTAATTGAACTAAAAGTAGCAAAAACACCAAAAATACTACAAATCCTTACCAAGTATATGCATCATACGGAAAACCAAAAATCTAAATTGACACATAATATGAAAAAATAAGCCTAAATGCATTACAATGTTACATAAGTAAAAAAGTATACAAAAAATCTAAACAAAATATTTAAGACGAACATAATATTTTGAAAATTAACATAACTCTCTAAAAGAAAACAAAAGATATTGTGAGGAAAATTATAATAGTTTAATTTTGAAGTCCAAAAGAAATGAGGATTTATATTAGGAAAATGTGGAGACAAATAATCATATTAGCCAATTCATTGAATTCGACTCTTGCAATTATGCATTAAAGTTAGTCTTATGCAAAAAATTGAAAATTTTCTTAATTCCTACATTTTCCATGACTTTCTAGATCCATCTGTATCTATCCAAAGCATGTAAAGTTATAAATATATACAAATTCTTTGAATTTTATTAATACATTGAAATAAATGCATTTGTGGTGAAAGCCTAAATGAAAATAATGTTATACAATGTGCTACTTGGCAGAATTTCATGCTTTCCCACATGAGGTCTCTGCTTTTATATATAACTAGTCGCTAACCCGTGCGATGCACGGGAAAAGTATTGAGCACAATATAAAATTTAATCTTGGTTTATTTTACTACAACACCAAAATTGAATTTGTAAAATAAAATCATGTAGCTAAAACATTTGCTAACAGCTATACGTTTCAGACATTTATTAAACTATGTTATTATTATTATTATTATTATTATATCAACTTAACAGTATTTTTTTTTTGTTTTTTGAGAAACAACTTAACAGTATTGAAATATATGATATTCATTGAATCTTCTAGTATTGAAAGGTCCAACATTGTTTTGCCATGTGGGCCTTAGAACCCTGGAGGCAATATCGTGGTTGTGTTATCAACCATTGCTGAATGGCAAACATGGTTTTTCCTAAACATATTCAAGTAACAAAATGCTGACCTTGGTGTGAAATGGTTTTTATATCAAGTCAATCCAATACGTGAATATGGTTGAGGTACCAAATGCAAGGCCCTAAAAGCATATGGGAAAAAAAAAAACATAACAGTAGAAACATGACATGGAATTCCTAAACCACACAATTCGAATTCATTTGGAAAGAGGTATTTCATCACAATCATAGTGATTAGACTACGATTGATACAAATATCAGCACAATCAATTTATCTAGGTGTTGGCTACAAAGTTAGGCCTTACTGGCCAAAACATGGCCCAAGAAAGGCAAAAGGGTATGTACAATCTCAAATTGAGTATCTTGCTAACAACTTTTACAAATAGATATAGACTCAGAATGTTAAGCGAAGCCCCAAAGAACTGAAAACTATTAATCTTAGAGATCATATATGTCAAAGCACTCATACTCTTCACAAACTCTGAACAACCAATATTTGCAAATAAATATCTGGTCAACGATTTTCAATAATCAATGTACAAAATGAGTATCTAAACAATCATCTGCACTCCTATCATTAAATTTCATTATAATTGAAATCATTTCTGAAAATATTACTGACTGCCTATTTAGCAGTGACTTGTTCAGAGGAGAAGGACAGTGCCTAGGATTTTCCTCTAATTGTTTGACAAAATTGACCTATACAATCTTTTATGTTATTTTCTACATGTAATGACCAGTAACAACTTAAACCAAGATGCACAAACTATAAAGTGGCTACAAACTAATGCAAGAGTAAGTAAGGCATTTTGTCAAACACATGGTGTGCACAAAATTTCAATGTCTTAGTTATTAACGTTCCTTATTATTAAAAAAAAAAAAAAAAATTTAAAAACAGAAATACACAACCTATTAATAAATTGAACAGTCCCTGTAATGTAACAAATAACACAACAAACAGGTAGAACAAATAAATTGAAGAGTATTTGATATATGGAACTACAAAACTAATTAAATTCTGCCATGAATAATTGAAAGCCAGAAACCCAACCCTCTCATGGTTTTTATATTTCTTAGCCTATCTAACATTCGGTTTTTTCTATCGCCAAAGCCAACATGGTATAATTTGGAAAAATGACTAAAGTTGTATAAATCAAAACATACAATGGAAAGAGTTACCCACAGAAATGGTGTGGGTTTGAAAGAGTTAGACCAACTAATGCAAGAGTAAGCAAGACCAACTAATGTTTGTGAAGAAAAGAATTACCAATAGTAGTAGCGGCAAGGACACTCTGTTTTTTTGTCCACAACGTTCGCTGTAAATGGTTACCCACTGAAACGGTGTGGGTTTGAAAGAGTTAGACCAACTAATGCAAGAATAAGCAAGACCAACTAATGTTTGTGAAGAAAAGAATTACCAATAGCAGTAGCGGCAAAGACACTCTGTTTTTTGTCCAAAACGTTCGCTGAGTTTGTTCTCACAGCGGGGAAAAAAGAAAAAGAAAACAATAATAAGTAGTTAACACACTGAAACTAAATAAGCACCACCGAAAAGACACAGTTCTATGTTTTTAAGTAGTTACCCACTAAAACTAAATAAGCAAACCACTGAAAAGATACATTGTTCTATGTTTTTAACGGTAGATGTGGCAATAATTTATGTAGCCACGTGGTGCAATGAGGCGTGGACTCCACACTAATATAATAAAAAACATAGTATTTATAGAAGATCAAATCATAACTATTATTGTATAAATAAAAGATAGCAAATAGACGTTAAAAAAGGGAATATTCTTTCAAGCATGTATCTATTGTTAATTAGCATTTTTATACTGTAAATTTTTATTGAAGATGACATTAATAATTATTCTGAATATGTAGAAAAGAAATGCAACATAAACTTTTAAAAAAAAATTAGAGCAATTGTTAACAAACTTGGACTTCACACAGTTAACCATGCAGCTCTTTCCCTCAAAAAGTATACAGCTCTTTATCCAAAAATGAGAGGACCTGCAAAATAAGTTTTTTTTTTAAACTCTTTAATTTTAAAATTTAAACTATCAATTAGGTTCATAAGCCATGTTCACCCAAATCCATTCATGTTCATTTGATCTGCTTAGAAACAGCCATTTGCTTTCTATCTTTAATGCATTACAGATATGATATGGCTTCAAACCATTGGCAGGAGGAATCACATGTTCCAAAAGAAACTCATTTACGAAGCATTGAATTAAATACCTTAGAAACAAAGTTCTACCATTGTCTCAACACATACAAACATGATGAATATATCATCGTTCATTATAAATAAAGAAAATTTAGAAAATATATAACATGTGATTGAGTTTTAGAATTAAAGAAAAACTGATTTCTTGGTGTTCTAGTTTTCTGCCATGATTGTTTTTGTAAATCTCTTTTGATTTTTGAACCTATATGCTATGCTACGTTTTTTTTTTTTTTTTTTTTGAAGCCATATGCTATGATACGTTTAATATATGAGATGAGATATATATTGATTCACGTTAATCGTAGTAGGCCATGATTATGTTTCTTTGCATCAAGTGCCGTGTCATGCTTTTATATGCATCAAGAATTCGTATGCATTAAGTTTTGATTTTTTTTTTTTTTTTTTTTAAATTCTATTGAATCCTATATCATCATTACAAATCGGCACTGTCATAAATGAATCCTATATTAAATATGGGCCATTTGATCCTATATATTCATGAATACAGATTCAATCACATGGGCTAAAGTAATACAAGGCCACAGTAATAAATTTATGCAAGAGTAAGCAAGGCATTTTATCAAACACATGGTATGCACAAAATTTCAATGTCTTAGTTATTAACATTCGTTATTATTAAGAAAAAAAAAATTTAAAACAGAAATACACAACCTGTTGACAAATTGAACAGTTCCTGTAATGCTAGAAATCCAACTCTTCCATGGCTTTTATATCTCTCATCAACATGTCTAACATTTGTTTTTAAATCGCCAAAGCAAACATATTCTAGTTACTGTATTCGTTTTACTGTTGCATTGTAAGGTTGTCTAAAGTTGTTGTTTGAAAAAGGAATAATATTAGAAAAGAATAAACCAGTTACCGTAATGATTTTGCTGGGTTATTCTGTTTTTTTCTCCACAACCTTTGCTGGGTTTCTTCTCACAGAGGGAAAAAACAAAACAGAAAACGAAAAGTCAACAATGTGGGTTTGAAAGAGTTAGACCAACTAATGCAAGAATAAGCAAGAGCAACTAATGTTTGCGAAGAACCTTCGCTGGCTTTGTTCTCGCAGCGCGAAAAAAAAAAACAGAAAACGGAAAAATGGAGAGAAGAAAACAAAAAGCAGACAAAAGGTAGTTACCCAACGTTACTATGTAATCCAACATCAAAATCAATATGACCACCGAAAGTAATATTAACGCAAATATTAATATAAATCGCACAATAACAATATTTCTATCAAATTAGTGGAAGGTTACCGTAATGATTTTGCTGGGTTACTCTGTTTTTTTCTCCACAACCTTTGCTGGGTTTCTTCTCACAGAGGGAAAAACGAAAACAGAAAACAGAAAACCGAAAACGAAAAGTGAACAGTGTGGGTTTGAAAGAGTTAGACCAACTAATGCAAGAATAAGCAAGAGCAACTAATGTTTGTGAAGAACCTTCGCTGGGTTTGTTCTGGCAGCGGGAAAAAAAAAACAGAAAACGGAAAAATGGAGAGAAGAAAACAAAAAGCAAACAAAAGGTAGTTACCCACTGAAAGTAAATAAACAAACGACCGAAAAGATACATTGCTCTATGTTTTTAATGGTAGCCGTGGCATTAATTTATGTAACCACGTGGCAGAATGAGACGTGGTCAACAAAAGGTCAAACGTTTCGGCTATTAGTTATTATATAGATATATATATATATATATATATATATATTGATTGTTTTAGTTTTTAAATAACTAATATGATCATCAGTTTATTACGCATTTTTTTTAAAATCAATATTTATTTCATTAACTTGTATTATTATTTAACCAAATAATATTAAATAATGCATTTCTATTAGTTAATATAATAATAACCACCGTTGGAGGCCAAAGTTCGGCCTATATTGAACTTGGGCCGAGGACCATCAATCCCTGGACCAACACACGTGCAGGAGGCTTGAGTTGAACTACACATAAGCCATCACATTTTTATAATGGTATCCGAGCAAGCTACATCTATCCTCCGAGGAAGGGAAATAATGCCTTAGAGGATTTTGCCAGTTGGGCACAAGATTCAGCGTCAGGCTCAAGTTACTAGGAAATTATTCTAGCAGCAGAGCAATAGTTCTCACTCCCTAACACGAGATTAGACACGTTAGAACAGTGGCATAGACCCAGGGGCCACCTAAATGCCACGAGTGGAGGGATCCGCATACAAGTAGAATATTATCTCATCATTATGGGTCCACTAATATAATGGTATAAAAAGGAAGGAGGGGGTTAGTAATGAGGGTTGGAACATTTTCAAGGGAGAGAAACACGAGAGAAAGAGAGAGAAACCATCTTCTAATATTGGAGAAATGTGATTTAGCTCGGGACATCTAAAGGGCATCTTGGTCGCCTAAGATCCTTCTCGGGTAGTCAGATTCCTAAATATTAACCACCATGCAGCAGACTTTATCGACCATTCGCCAACTGAACTTCTCTTTAGACCTTCCATTGTGGGCTATACCCTTAAAAAGAATACTAATTAATTGGGGATCTCAGCCCAATTATCCCAATATTGTTGTGGGCTGCACTACCACAATAACAATGTCACACACAAACACACATATGTATATCAATTGTTGGAGTGAGAGGATTTGAATTCTGAATGTCTCATTTAGAAATATCAAGAGATATCAACTAGTTGAGTTACCAGGTTTGTAACAAAAATATAACGGTAATTAAAAAAAATGTGATACTTTAAAAAATTTACATTATTTAAAAAGAAAAAAGAAAAAAAAAAGTGTACATAGATTTTAAGGATGAAAATATGCTATACTAAACATGCCATGAGTTGAGTGAGACCAAAAAAAAAAAAAAAAGAGTGGTTTTGATGTTCAGGCAATGAAGGGCATAATTAATCAATGACCATTCAAATGTCTCTTTATCAACATTTTTTGCTTTTAGCTTTCATCTTTTTAATTTTCAACAAATGAGCAAATAGGGTTTCAGTAACAAATTGATTACATTTTTTAAGTATCTTTTTGACGACGTTTTTAGTAAGTACAAATTGATTGCCTTATATTGAGTACACTACCTTCCAAGTTACAAGAACTGTGAAGTATAACAAAACGCTGTAGAAAATCAATATCTTGAAAGCATCAAAACTGTGTCAGACATTGAAGATTATACCATATGCGTTCTTGTTGTTCCTAATCCTTACTTTCAGCTAATACAAGTAATGATAGACAGAGAGAGAGCTAACTTCTACACTATTTCTGAAAAGATGGAAAAGTGCTACGATAAAAACAAAACAAATAACAAAAGTAAATATAACAAGTTCATATTGGAGACTAACATCTAAGCCTTGGCTGTTCATGCCACTCGAAACACTTCAGCCAACTATCCGAGGCTTTGACCTGGGCCACCCAGTACAGAAAGATGACTTTGGTGTAAATTTTCAGATATATTGGAAGCCATGAGTACACCAGTAGAGGGAGTTAGATTACTTGTTCTGAATAGGATTGGGAACACTAGGAGGTATTCTTCGAACGCTGGCGACCAGTGGCCGGGTTGTATTCGTCTTTTTCGAGTCTGAATGTGAATGTTTGAGGTCTTGAGAAGCTGTGAGCAATGTTGAAGACTTAGCAGATGGATGAACTCTGGCTTGGGCCGTGTTAACCCCAAGTGAAAGCATCAATGTAATTGCAAAGATAACTGCAAACAATGATTTCCAGCAAGACATCATGGTTTTGCTGACCCAGAGGATGTTTTCTTGCCAATACTAAGCCTAATGATGAATTAAGGCAACTTATAACAGCTAAGGATGTGTGAAAGATAAAGACAAAGAAAAAGAGCTTCCCTAGATTATTTGTTTTTTTGGTACTCACATTAAAAATGTAGATTAGATAAAGGCATATCATGTGATGAATCTTTGACTATTCCAAGCTTCCAAATTCCAAAGCAAAATTCCCAAAGATTGGATTACATTAATTTTCTTATTAAGAGAAATCATGTGATAATTCACGTGATTTATTTACAAATGGTTGGATGGCCAACTTTGGATTCTACCAGCTAACTAATTTACAATCATTAAAATGACATACCAAAGTATGTGAATCAGTGAATGACGTAGGTAGAACTAAAATATTGGACACACAACAGAAAGATAATATTAATCTTACTAGTGCAATTTGCATGTTTCAAAGGTAAGTTTGAAACTAAATGCTCTCATATTTAAAATCATCATACCTAATGAACTTTACCTAAGCTTCAATTGAGGACTAGACATCTTTCCACTTTCTCACTTTCATCTTTGTTTTTCAAATTAAACACAGCCATTTATTTACTAAACCAAAAAGAATTGCAATAACATGGAATAGTGGTTCAATACAGAGGTTGAGCCAGTTTACTTGTGAACCTAAGCCAAGCATTTGTGCCTTACAAACAGAAAATATTCATAATTTTCTTATCCCATTTCTGCAATGATATGCAACTGGAAGATACCTCCTTTAAGCTTCCCTCCAATGACTGGCACTGAGAGATAACTGAAACTACATAACAAATATATTGATATAGGGTAAAACTTACCATTCCTTAGGTGCTAAACTCTAGGATTCCCAATTAAATTCAACCATGTCACTATTAATCATTGCAGCACATAGTTTTTGTTAAGGGTAATTAAATTCAACCATATGGTTTATTAGTCAATTTAATGACATGGTTGAGTTAATTGGAGTACCGAAGGAATTGTAACTAGGCTTTGCCTAATTGACATAAAGGCTTACAGTATAATGTTTTCGACGCATAAGCATTACTGTCTTTTGCCTCTTAGGAGGAAGAATCTCTAAGACCCATGTACATTGACCAGAGGGAATTATTTTTTACATGCGGGAAAAAATATATTGTACAGCATTTCTCAAGAAAATTTTTGCTCATGGAGAGCAATTACAGTTGTGCGATTGCAAAATGCTGTGTACAGGTTGCCCAATTAATAATGATTCTGCACCCATCTCTATGCTTTTCTTCCTACTAATCTGACATGAACAGCAAAATTTGAATATTTCTTCAGTCTTGTGATGACTGTGTTAGTGCATTAGTACCTGATATTAAAAAAGAAAAAAAAATCAAGCAGTATTGTTTACACTAAAAGATCATAAACTTATTAAACAGTGCTATATATATTTTAAATCTCACAAATGGGGATCTATGATAAGCAATGGTTGCCCATTAAAGATGCTATGAGACCAAGAGTATCCACTAAGACACCAGAAAACCTTTCTCTTTTTATTTTTTTCCCCCTACAGTGCCTCATAATCAAAATTTGTGCATGAACTTACACATTATTTAATGGAAATAATTCCTAGTTTGAGGTAAGAACTCTTCAATCCCAAATTTCAAGCTAGAGCTAGATAATTCCTTCCTAAATCCAGCCGATACAACATCAACATCCACCAAAAATGTTGCACAAACGGGCCGGTGGTCAGAAAACTGAGACTCCCGACGTATGTAAGAAAGTTGTCTTATTCCATTTCCATGCCATAGTATTCTGTCACACCTGCCAATCCAAGTTGCTCAGATTTTTATGTGAAATGTTTAATCAAGTCCAATTTTATAATCATCTATACATACCAAGCTGGAGTTCTCCGATTCTTTCTTGAATTTTTTGTCTCTCCTGCATATATGTCCGAGTTGTAGGAGTATTTGTAAGTGGGTGCAAAGTATATCTTTCCCTCTTTCCATCCCTTGAATACTCCTGCTTCCCTTTCAATTTGTAGCTGTAAAAGCATATAAACCTAAATGAGTACACCACAATGACAACATTTTGCAACAAGCAAAGCATGCCACAACAGAGGCAGTCAAAAACGTTCTGGCAGTTTTTTATACATAAAAGTGCCAAATTAAAATGCCAAGCTTGGATTCTTGGGGAAAAAAAACGCGAAGCTTGATTGGGGTGCCTGAGCAACAAAAGTAAATCAATTTGTTATATTTCTTTATCAAAAAATGAAATCCTAATCTGATTTTCATGGAATTTATAGTAAAATCCATCTCAGTTTGTATGTATCTCTTCTCCAATATTCAAAGAAATGACTTATGTTAATTTGAATTTGGTAGTGATAATGAAAGATAAGATTGTGTCATCAAATCCTATATAAATGGTCATTTTCTCAAAATTTCATTTCACATAGCATTTGAAGGCACAAATTCACCACTATGGTTGTCACTAATAGAAAAATGAGATAATCAGTGACACTGATGAAATTCAGTTTCCCATACCTAAAATTCTATGACCCCAGAATTTTATAAGTTGTACTGACTTAGTCAGTACAACTTATACCCAATAGTAATATGAGCTACAAGAGGGGATCTAATTTCTACAAGATGCACTGAAACATAGCTTTTTATATGTTGTCCAAGCTCCAAATGAAACTTTATTGTTTTATGGTAAAGTCAACTACCTGATCTTTGTTAAGTAGGGCATCCCAGGCATTCTCCTGCAGGAGCTTTCTCGCTTCAGAGTAGCTTAATGCTATTCGGTAATTCAAGTCCCCTAACCATATGACCCGACTGAATCCATTTTTCCAAAAGGTAATCAAACACAGAAATACGGAAAGTATTAACAGACTATAATAGAAGAATTCTAAAGACTATGACACTAGTTCTGTAATCACTAGTTTAAAAAATGCTCACTTATGATCAAGAATTTTCTCAGGCACCCTAGACGATTTGCAGATCTTTGGAAACTGAGTGTTTTTGAGTATCTCCATGACATCCGTATTTCTCCTATGCTCATCCCCCTCCTTCTCGCCCGATGCCAAGTGACTGCAGATAAAGCAAAAGCTTGTATGATGGAATGTCATGCTCACAGAAATACATCCCTGCCATCAGAGAATTAACATTAAGATGATTTTTATCTTTGCACCTATGTATGCATATGAATAAAACGTGTCTGCAACAATAAAAATTCAACGAACCTTGTTTCCAAGGCAACCCATAATTCCACGACTGATGCAGGAGATTCTCAAGTGGCCTACATACTGCACAAGTTCAGTCCTCACCCAAACAGTTAGAAAAATTCCAACCATTTGCTTACTGGCTATAAGACTGTACTTCATCTGATTGGTAGTTGAGGGAATGGAAAGTTCCGGGTCCATGGTAAGGGATGTTTCATCATCCTCTTCTAAAGGAGAGTAGTCTTCGGATATATGTGACTGTTGGCATAGGAAACAGAAATCCTTACTCTGCTTCCTTTCTAATTCATAAGTGCAGTTGCAACTCTTCAACTTCCTTCCACTCTCTGTCCTGAAAATCTCACTGAACTTTTTAAGGGAAGGCTTTGAGAAGAACAAGGAACCACCAAGGGAGACTGTGGGTTTTGATCCTCTTGCAGCCACATCAGATGGTTTGTTCAGTGACTGATTGATCAATGCTAGCCATTTTGCTGCAGGCTCATTATCTTCTACAACTAGAACATTTCCAGCATTTAAAGGGACAATTTCCTGGAAACTGATAATTTAGAAAACAATTACACTACAGGAAAGAACAGTATGATGGAATTACTTAATTAAATTATGAGAAACAATAAAATCCCCCAATATAAACTCATAGTGGATAATTTCTGATAAGAACTGAGTAAAACTTAGAGGTAGTACTAAAACGTCAGCCCTTTTTTTCTTTTTCTTTTTTCTTTTAAATCTTGTTTGTTTCAACAACAACAACAAAACCTTAGACCCAAAATTTTGGGTGGGGCACGTCAGTCACTGGCATACGCCAACGAGTGCATACCCCAAGACTGTAATATTAGTCACTGGAACCCATATTGCGGTCATTTTGTACTAAAATCATCATATCAGTCATCTCAGAAATTTTCATAAAAAGAATTTCAGAGTTCATTTTTTCTTTTTCATTTTTCTGTTTTGGGAGAGAATTCTGATGGACTTTGTTCATAGGAAAAAGAAATTAGTTAAAGACAACATGTGACAATATTGTGATCTAGTATTTTGATTAAAACTCATAGAAAGTAAGTGGACAAAACTTAAGCAGGGAGAGAGAGCGCGTACCCCAAGACATAGATATCTGATTGATCTGTGTGAAGAATTTGATCCAGGTTAAGGTCACTATGGGGAGATTTCCCACCTACATTCCATGTTGCTACAAACACACTAGAACACAAACAAGAACAAGGAATGCTAGGGATTAAAATAATCAAATTTAGTAATATATGTTATTATCTCTATGTAATAGGAAGAAAAAAGACTGATGAAGGGAAGAAAAAGGTCATTTTATGAGTACCTGAAGGTCTGAACATCTTGATGAAAAGTCATTGGACTTCCTGTGCTGGTTAAAAAGAGATTCTCAAGGGTTGGACTAGACTGTGCTTCTGCAAGTAGAAAAAAGCAGGAGAAATTTTACAGATGAAAAACAAAGGACAATTAAAATTAAAAGGACTGGTGGTTAGGATACTTAAAACAATTTAAACCAAAGAAACTCTTTCTGTAATATTGATGGTATAGCAGAGAAATTACGTCTCTCCTCAAGCTCCACTTAATTTTGAACCGATAACACAGAATTTATAAAACTCAGACATAGAGAGAGAGAGAGAGAGAGAGAGTGTGTGTGCCTTTCCTTCTTGTTTCCTTTGTTACCAACCTTGCTTAAAGTTTAATCATGAATATATTCTCAATTTGAGAGCAAATTGGCATGATGCTCCCCCATTTTCGCTTATTATGTATACATATTTAATTAAACCAATTCAATTCCTAATGTAATACAGTGTTTGATAAGTTGTTTTGAAAATATCTTGTTGAAGAAAAAACAGAAAAAACGACTATTCCATTGAAAGGAAAAGGTAAACATTCGCTTTCAAGATAAAGCATATGTTATCCATAAAACGACAAGACTAATTATAAAAACAGATTGTAGTTCTTGCATAACAGAAAGTGTTCCCTTTTACTTTCTTTAATTCTCTTAAAGAAGAAATGCCATATAGCACTCACCAGGGGAATCAAATGACCTATTAATCGTTTCCCTTCCATTTCTCTCCCTTCTAGTAAAAATATTCCTCATGAAAGACTGAAATCACAAGCAAGAAGAATGGATAAGAAAGATAACAACTTGACTAACAAGTAGTCCATAAATCTTTGCAGAAAGTGCATGCCCATTCACTTTCCTTGAAGCCCCATTATGGAGAAGAAACTAAGAATCTATAAAGATGTCTGAAAATAACAGCCATAGAGATTAATAAAAACAAGAACAAAAACCTTTTTCTTCTCATCTTGCTTTTTCATAGTCATGCTTGAAACCGCACCAATGTGACAGACCCCAAAATCATAAACCTACAGAAACAAAAATATACACCAAAACCACTCAATTTAGACTCATATTCCTCAAGAAATAAAAAATAAAAAAATTCATTCACCCATTGATAAGTTAATTAAATAATAAAACAGAATAAGAATCAGAAAACATCTAGGATCCCCAAGTGTTCCTTTTGACACAGAATACTGCTAACTTCATTTAAAGACAACAAAAACATTGAATCAAGACAAAATTAACAGAAAAAACGAATACTATGAAGCCAAGAAACCAATGTGTTGAAAAAGCATATAAGATTAAAGAATGCACATGAACATAGCACAAGCAAAAACATAGAGAAATTACCAGAAAAGAATAAGAAGTTACACATTATGGCATTCATGAAAGCAGAGAATCTAAAGCATAAAAGAAGAGGAGAGGGGGTGGCAACCCACGAAAGAGGTTGACAGCACAAATGGGTTTTCCCCAAAAAAGTCAACTACCCAAGCAAGCAATTCCTATTATTTATAGTAATAATATAGTTAATATAAAAAATTGCAAATAGAATTTTAATGTATGATAGTTTCTCGGAAGCAGCAAACATATTGAAAACAGAGTCAAGGCGTAGGAGTGGGGAGACAAACCATTATAGGATAAGGAAAGAAAAAAGAACCTGAATATTCGATGTTCTACTTGTATAGACTTTGTTCTAGAACTGAATTATTCTCTGTCTGATAGTGGAATGGAATAGCCAAAAAAAACTGAACAAATGAAGAAAATATTGGAGTTTCTTTGATTAACGTGCCAAGGGGACTTGGGATTTTTCTTTAGAACAGGATAAGAGAACTGGAATAGAAGAAACAGTCAAAAGTGGGAATAGAATCTAACATGTCCCTTCAAAGTCCAAACTCTTTTTAGTTATATATGCCTACCCCAATTGTACTTTGTTTACTTGGAAAACAAAACAAAAAAAAATTTGATAAAGAGAGAAATTTCTTTCTTTTTCCTTTTTCTCCTTCTTTTCAATATTGTGTGTTGTACATAGTTTGTATTGAATGAGAAGTGTGTCGCAGAGAGAGATAATGATGGGTATGGAGAAAGTGACCCCACGTGTGTGTCTGCAAACAAATCATTCGAAAGTCCTTTTCAAATAATTTTGGAGGCTTTTACTTTACTGGTTCCCCTGGAACTGTTTTGGGACTATATGACACTATGCTTATGTTCAGGATTTGTTTATGACACCAAACTAGTCTCTGTGGCACCCATACCCATATACCCAGTACCCAGTTTTTGGTCTCCATGTGAAGTATGCGTTACGGTCCATCCGTCTGTGGATATGTAACGCGTTCGCTTTTATTCTTTTTTATTTATTAACACCCAACTTTGATTCTGATTTTGGCTCGTGCATCTTATTCTTAGTTCCCCAACCATCTATATATATGCTGCTTGTCCTCTCTGCTTTCACTTTTCATCAAAAATAAATAAATAAAACTATTTATGTGGAGACATATTAGCTATAATTATGGTAAAAATACAAACATCCCGTGTGAGTTTAGATTGCATGAAAACAACTCACATTTGGGTTTGGCCTTTTTTTTGTTGAAACTTGTGCATTGTTCATAGGACCTGTAAGTACGGACAAATGCAAATTTTGCTTTAAAATTGGGTCTCACGGTACTATTCACACATTTAAAAATTATTTTGTTATAGTATTTTCAGTAATAAATTTTCAGTTTTCAGCAATAAGCGGTATCCAAACAGACCCCCAATCTTTCAATACAAGAACAAATGTGAAGTTGGTATGGATTCAATATATTAAAAAAAAGTGAATTCTAGTTAGCTTAATTAGTAAAGTCTTCGATAGTTGAATAAGAGATATGAGGTTCAATTTTTGTCTACACCAAAAATTGATTAATGTCTCTTGATCTCATGATAAAGAGCTATCATTAGGAACAGATGTCATAGATTGAAACACTCTAAAAAGAATATATATTAAATATATATATATATATATATATATATGTTAGTCTTAATATATTTGCTAAATTTCTGTGTCAAAATAAACTGTTATAAGGGTTGTATTTTAATTTAATTCGATTTGTATTAAGTCAAGTTTAAGAAGCAAAACTTCAAAACTCAAGCTTCACAATACACACGAGGGAAAATATCCTTGTTGAAGCAAACATTAGACAAAATGTTAATGAGACCCTCGCTTGATTGAAGCTTAAAAATATAAGTTTTTAAGACATTCGTGTGATACTCGCTGGATTGAGATTGTGTAAATAGCAAATTGACTATACTTTATCACATGTTTAATATAATTCTCTCTATATAAACCAAACATTCTTGTATAAAAGGAGAGTGAGGCTATCGTACAAGAAGATTTTATACTCAAACCTCCTTTAAGAGTTTAAATTCTCAAAGAAGATCTACGGGTTTGGTACCCAAGAGTGGTTTGTCCTTTGAAGATTTCTTAATTGATTTTCCACCTCATCACCAATTTTGTGTGTTGAGTTTATTGCTTTTAAAATGGTTGTGAATTATTACTGTGGTTTTGTGTTGCTTGATTAATAATTAAGTTTGGACTTAATCAATATATCCGGTGTTTTTTTATTTTATTATTTGAATCTAAATCAGATTTTTCAAATTTTCATTTTCAAACCAAAAAATAAAGAAAAGAAAAGAAATAGGTTGATGCAAACTCTAGCATCCAAGAGGGTGTTGGATCCTTTGAATTTTCTTTTTGATAAAAGGAAGTAGTGTTCTAGCCTTTAGACAGATTATTTCACTCCCCATTTATGAGACATCCCGAAAATCCCAAACAAATAAGCCCTCTAGTTAGATATCCCGTGGGAGCTTGTCTAATCCTTTGATTTATGTCTTAGACTAGAACCAAGTTTGAATTAGAGCTACAAAAGTAATACTGTCTCCATTCCAAATTATTAGGTCTCTATTCTATTTTGAAATATCTCAAAACAAAGTCTTACTTGAAAAGTCAATAAATAAATTTCCTAATATACCCTTCATTTTAGGAAGGTAATTTATTTAAAAAGTCAATCAACCTTTTTAGCTAAAGTTTAAATTATTTTCCTTAAAAAAAAAAAAAAAGGTGAAAATATATTATTAGTCCTTAAAGTTTACTGATTGAGTGCTTTTGGTCCCTAAAGTTTTAAATGAGTATTATTGGTCCCTAAAGTTTAAAAAATAAGTGTTATAAGTCTATCCGTTAACTTCTGTTAGTTTTTTTGCTTATGTGTTTAACGGAGTGATGACAAGTCTTTTTTTTTTTACTCACATGACAACTATTTTACTAATAAAAAATTACACATTAGATTTGAATCAACCCATTTGTATTACCCACCCAGTTCAATAAAGTCTGATGGATCTCTCACTCATGTTCCTCAGAAGTCTAATGGATCTCTCTTTCCCAAATCAAAACCAGTTTGAAAACCAGTTTGTGCTTCATTTTTGATGATATTTTGTAGTTAACTTTTTACACCATCATCTAGGTTGTAGAATAATCCCACCAAATCAAGATCTAAAGCCCTAACTGGAAAATAGAGTGGATAGATTCCAAATTAACCTCAATTACAAGATTACAATTACTAGGTAGATCCCCATTGTGCAAAGTTGATCTCTTGACAAATAATTATAATTAAATCACTCTTTGAGGCTGAGCCTTCTTGATCTTGCAATGCAAATCAGGGAGGAAGAGTGATTCAACCTCTTTGGAGAAATCAAGTTGGGGACTTTTACGAACATTTTGCAACACTTCTCTTTTCATTAATTGATGTCTTGGGTTTCCTTAGAGCAGGTGGGCACGTCATCATTGGACTTTGGGCTTCCTTTCGCTTCGTAGATTTCTTTTTTCTATTCCTTCTCTTCTGCTTGTTGATCATGAAGCTCAATAACGGGCAAAGAAGACCCGATAAAAACCGTTTTGAAATTGGGTGGGTAAGAGAAATAGGTTGCTCCAATGCATAATTTTTTATAAATAAAAGGTTGCCACATTAGTTAAAACATGCCATGTCATTGTTTTATTAGACACATAAGCAAAAAAACTAACAGAAGTTAATGGAATGATCAATAGCACCTATTTTTTAAACTTCAGGGACTGGTAGTACTCACTTGAAACTTTAGGGACCAAAAGCACTAAGTAGGTAAACTTTAGGGACTAATAGTGTAGTTTCGCCAAAAAAAAAAGTTTAAATTAAAGAAGACAGTTTTGGAAACCTATCATTACAAATTTAAAGATGCATTAAATGTTTTCTAAAAAGTTTTTTTTTCTTTTTTTATTCTTTTTTGAGGAAATTGTAAAACTTATTAGAATACACGAACACAAAAGTAGTATATAGAGTTTTTTAAACACGCTTATAATATATTACATAACCAGAATATTACTACAAAAGGGCCATGTTCTCTAAAAAGTTGAGTTTTTTGAATAGGCCTAACATAAAATTATTGTTAGTGGAATACTGACATGGTAGAATTTAAATCTTTAAATCATAAAAGAGTGGTTAAGAATTAAAGAAATCTATTGGTTGAGTACTCTAGGAAACCTAGAGGATTTGAATCCTTGTACGAAGGGAATTATCTGAAAAGTTAATTGATCTCCTAAAGACATTGGTTTAGTAAATATTTTTAGAAATTTTTTATGAGAAAAGAAAAAATAAAATAATTGTTTTGACATATTTTTATATTTCCAATAAAATTATGTCAAAACTTTCTTAAAATCGTTTAGTAATAATTTCTCTAAGTGCACCCATTAACGAGACTCTCTCCTTTATATCAATTAAAATTTTGACCAAGTTCATAAACCCAGGCCCTAATTTCATATGTTCTTTCTATACCTTCATTGAACTCCGTTCACTAATTTTGATAGATCAATATTGATGAAGTCAAAGATTTCACCAATGAGCCACACGATACCTACACGCCTGGATATCAACCTGCACAACACAAAGAAGGGGAAAACCTCACAGAGAGCACCGGTGTGGTGCCGGCCTAATACCCTCCGAAGGTTAAGTTAAAATATGCTCACAACTCTAGAGTGCTAGAGAGGGTAAATTATGCGTACCTTTCTTTGAGAGGGTATTGAGGCTTTTATAGTAGTAGTGGTGGACTTCTCTTTCTTGGAGTAGAAGTCTTTTCCATATAGGAGTCCCCTTGAACGCAGATTGCGGGATCCTTTCCTTATAGGACTCGTATATCAAACGTGGACCGCAAGCATTTTATACCAAAGGCCTTTATGGCCTTTGGGCCTACTGATATCTCATCTTGGGCCCGTCTACTGTCGGCCCACAGTAAATGACCGTCAGGCCTACCTCTAGCCCAAATTCTTCCTCTTCAGTTGCCCCCTTCACCTCATGGGTCCGTCATATTCTAATGGACGGAAGCATGGGGTGACGATAAATATGTTAGGGATGACGGTTCAAAAGGACTGTGGGTCGTCGGTCAGAATCACTAAGGATGACGGTATCAGAGTTTAAACCGTTCGGTCGTCTGGCATCCGACAAGGTCTGGGATGCATTAAATGATTCTTGACACGCGTCACCCTTCTACAGGCGATTGTGTGGGATCGAAGCGTCGCTTCGTCTTCCGTGCACTTTCCTTATAAATATCAAACTTCGACTCTCATTTATACACCACTAGCCAAAGATTAAATTGTCAGAGAGCGATCCGTCACCTTTTGTCAGGAATTTATCCGTCATATTGGCTAGAGACTTTACCGTCCAGTCAATTCATCCGTCGACTGCAATTTGGTAAGTAATTTTTATCCGTCTACTTTTTGTTTATATTTTCCTTTGGGATTCGTCATATATATTTTCCTTTTGGACTTTATGCTCCCGTCGTTATTTCAGACCGTCAGAGTCTTAGGCTTTGTCATTATATGTAGGCTATGTCTAGTGCGTCAAGTAACCAGTCGGTTGTCCGCGACGGGGCGGGCTATGACGAGGTATACCCGTCAGGTCACAAAGACCAAGACGATTTAAGCGAGAGGAGTTCGTCTTCATCCTCCTCGTCCTCATCAACTGAGGATGTTGAGATGGTCGAGGTAGAAGAGAGTTCAGCTGACGACGAAGATCAAGTAGTTAGATCCGTTGTGGGGGCTGATGGACTCAGGGAGTTCATCATGTTTCCAGAGTGGACGGTAAATGCGTTCACTTCCACCATTAAGGAGACCCATTTTAAAACACTTAGGGCCAACTACCAAATCCCAGATTACATCCCCATCCGTCTACCCTGTTCGTCAGAGAAGTGTTATTACGCAGGGGTAGACGATGTAGGAGTGTACGAACAAATGCTTAAGGCGGGTTTTAGATTTCCCTTGAGCTCACTGCACCGCGAACTCCTACAATACTTAGGCCTATCCATCAGCCAGTTATCCCCTAATGCCTGAAGGGTCTTCATAGCCATGGAAGTCCTGTACGGGGCTATGTCTGACGGTCGAAGAAGATTAACAATAAGGGAATTCCTCCACTGCTACCGTCCAGATGAGATAGATAGATCAAGAGGGATGTATAGCTTTGTTCCTAGGAGTCACCTTTTGAAAGTAATTTTCGAGACCCCCGACTCGAATAGAGACTGGAAGAGCCGTTATTTCTTTATTGAGGGAGACGGTTGGATGTGTCATCCAGGGGAGACGGACTTCATGCCCGTCGAAAAGGTTTGGGGAGTATTAAACCAGTCTGGTACGGGCCCGTCAAATAACAACCTCTTTTTTTTTTAAAAGCTTATTTTAATAATTCATTTTTTTGACGTCCGTCTACCTTTTGCAGTTCGACGGCGGCCTCAAGTTACATTAGAGGAGTTTAGTTTTCTTGAAAAAATTTTTAACAAGTCTAAACCAGAAGAACGGACCTGGGCGAAGCTAGTCAACCTCAACACAATCCACTGGTACTGTGACGGACCTGAGCCTACCCAAGACGCACTTAAATACGAAGAGCGCACCCGTCAACGTAAGTCCGTCTCTCTTCTCTGTTTAAATTGTGTTATCGCTTTTGACACTCGTCTACCTTTTCAGAAATGGACGATGCAAAAAGGAGAGCAGCTATCAGACTGCAAGCCGCGAAGAACAAAGGGACCAGCGCGGACCCTACAGGGACGGGTGCCAGCAAGCAGGCGGCAAAGCGGAAACAACCGTCCAAGGGAGACCGTCTACCAAAAAAGCCCAAGGTTCCTCTGGAACCCGTCCTTGGCTTGTTGGCCGGAGAGGCCAAGACGGTCACCCCAGTGAAGCATGGGGCTGGTAAGGGCCTCATGATTGGTCCGTCCGGGAGCCAGAAGAAGCCACCCCCTCTACTTCGCGAGGACTCGAAATATGCCCTTGAACGTCTTTCATCTATTATAACAACTGAGGACTACGAGGACCTGTGCAACCACTCGACGGAGGCAATGGGTGAGACGGTCCTTTTCAGTGTTGCTCAGGTAATTTACCCGTCGTTATATGGTCCGTCGTGATTCCTTTTTTGTCTTAGTATTTTCCTTACCCACGTTTTTCTTTCAGGCAATGATTATGATGAAAGGGATGATGGGACGGTGTCTCAACCATGAGACGACCTTAGGCCGGGTCCGTCAGAAGGCTAAGGCGACGGAGGACGAGTTGCTCGAGCTGAAGTCCTGGAAGGTCGTTCAGGATAAGAAACTTAAAATGGCTGAGGAAGCAAGGGACGATTACATGAAGCTGACGGAGAACCTGAAGAAAGCCTTAGAGGAAAAAGACCGGGAAGTCCGTCAGGCTAAGGAGACCGCGATACGGGAGTATCGGGACTCTGAAGCCCTTATCACGGAGCTCAGTCTGTCCTATAACAACGGTTTCGATGACGCCGTCCGTCAGGTGAAGGCCTTGCATCCAGAAGTGGATTTGTCAGCCGTCAACATCAACGCTCCAGAGCAAACATCCGTTCAGCCCGCTCAATCAGACGACACGGACGACCTGTTTTGTGAGAACACTGCTAACCGTGAAGCGTCCAGGGATCCAAAGGATAACCAGCTGGATGCAGACATGACGGCTATTGATCAGACGGTGGCGGTCCGGTCGTCTGCTGATGATCAAGACCGTCGAACAGAGGAGAAAGACGTCCCAGAGACCCGTCATGATGAGCTGACGGATATATAATTTGTAATAGTTTAAGTTTTTATTTGTTTTGTTGTACTCCTTTTTTTGAAAGAATATGGTGAACAGTTTTATGATACCCGTCATGGTGTAAACATTCCCTTTTTTGGGTTTATTAATATTTGGTCCTTCGACTTTTTTGATGTTAATGGAATATATCCCTATGTCTTGTTTAATCTTGACGGCTATTTGCTTCATCCAGCTTTTATCTTTAAACTCCAATATGAGAATCGAGTTTTTATCCGTTCAGTCCATGGAACGGTTGATATTTTCATCCCCTTGGGATAATCCGTCCACCCTGTGGACCAAGTTTTGTATTCGTCCAGCTTGTGGAATTAAGATTTTTTATCCCTTTTGGGATGGTCCGTCCACCTTGTGGACTTGTATCCGTCCAGCTTGTGGACTTAGGTTTTTTGATCCCTTGGGATGGTCCGTCCATCTTTTGGACTTGTTTTTATATCCGTCCAGCTTGTGGACTTTGGATTTTTTATCCCTTTGGGATGGTCCGTCCACCTTGTGGACTTGTTTTTATATCCGTCCAGCTTGTGGACTTAGGATTTTTTATCCCTTTGGGATGGTCCGTCCACCTTGTGGACTTGTTTTTATATCCGTCCAGCTTGTGGACTTTGGATTTTTTATCCCTTTGGGATGGTCCGTCCACCTTGTGGACTTGTTTTTATATCCGTCCAGCTTGTGGACTTATTTTTGTATCCGTCCAGCTTGTGGACTTAGGATTTTTTATCCCTTTGGGATGGTCCGTCCACCTTGTGGACTTGTTTTTGTATCCGTCCAGCTTGTGGACTTAGGATTTTTTATCCCTTTGGGATGGTCCGTCCACCTTGTGGACTTGTTTTTCTATCCGTCTAGCTTGTGGACTTTGGATTTTTGTATCCGTCCAGCTTGTGGACTTAGGATTTTTTATCCCTTTGGGATGGTCCGTCCACCTTGTGGACTTGTTTTTATATCCGTCCAGCTTGTGAACTTTGGATTTTTATCCCTTTGGGATGGTCCGTCCACCTTGTGGACTTATTTTTGTTTATGTAGGAAAAACACAGTAGAGTCTGAATACTTCTCTTTATTGAAAGAAAATAATGCTAAGGAAAATGTACCTGCCCCCTCGGGCTTAAAAAGGTACTTGTAGAAATATTTGTTCGAAGTAGAGAGCAAAACCAGAAAATTGTCTGAGGTAAAAACTTCATAAAAAACTTAGTAAAAACATAGTAATAAACTGGAAACTGGGGGAGAGTCGATGATCTTCACGGTGCCCCTACTGGTAGTACCTCCGAAGGTGCTCTATGTTCCATGGATGTTGAAGCTTCTGTCCGTCCATGGTTTCGAGGTGATAGGTGCCTTTTCTTTTCCAAGAGTAGATCCTGTATGGTCCTTCCCAGTTGGGGCCGAGCTTTCCTTGCGCTGGGTCTCTGGCAGCTCCTATTACCTTCCGTAGCACAAGATCTCCGACCCGGAACTCCCTGTGTTTCACGTTGGTGTTGTAGTATTTCGCCATGAGGTTTTGGTACCTAGCCAACCTCTGTTCTGCTGTAGCTCGGACCTCGTCTATCAGATCCATCTGGAGCCGCATGGCCTCTTCGTTGCGATCCTTGTCGTAGCTCTCTACGCGGTAGCTTGTGAGCCCGACTTCTGCTGGGATGACGGCGTCGCTCCCGTATGTTAGCCTGAACGGTGTCTCTCCAGTCGGTGTTCTAGCTGTTGTGCGGTATGCCCACAAAACGCTCGGTAGTTCTTCGGGCCAGATGCCCTTTGCCCCCTCGAGCCGGGTCTTGATGATTCTCAGCAGGGACCGGTTCGTGACTTCTACTTGTCCATTGGCTTGGGGGTGTGCGGGCGACGAATAGTGATTTTTGATCCCCAGTTCTGAACAGAAGCTCCTGAATGCTCCATTATCAAATTGCTTTCCGTTGTCGGAGACGAGCACCCTGGGTATCCCGAACCTGCATATAATACTTCTCCAAACGAAACTCCGGATGTTCTTCTCCGTGATAGTGGCCAGGGCCTCTGCTTCTACCCATTTGGTAAAGTAGTCGATGCCAACGACTAGAAATTTCAGCTGTCTTGCCGCTATTGGGAAGGGACCCATGATGTCTAGTCCCCATTGGGCGAACGGCCAAGGGGCCGTCATAGGAGTCAGCTCCTCGGTCGGTTGCCTGATTAAGTTACTGAACCTCTGGCACTTGTCGCATGTCTTGACGTATGCTTGCGCGTCTTTTTGCATCGTTGGCCAATAGTATCCAGCTCTGACCAGTTTGTGCACTAAGGATCGTGCCCCCGAATGGTTTCCACAGATTCCCTCATGCACCTCCCTCATTACGTATATGGCTTCCTCTTGACCCAGGCACCTCAGGTACGGACGCGAGAAACCTCTTTTGTATAAGATATCGTTGATCAATACAAATCGCGAGGCTTGGACTTTCAGCTTTCTGGATTCATTTTTTCCCTCGGGTAGTGTACCCCTTTTTAGGTATGCTACTAATGGCGTGGTCCAACTATCTTCAGAAACCAACTCCTGCACATTTCTTCCGTCATCAATAATTGAGGATAGTTGTACGAAAGACAATACCTGTTCGGGAACGAGCATGGACTCTGCCGAGGCTGCCTTCGCTAGACGGTCAGCACATTCGTTCTCTTCCCTTGGGATTTGAACGAATCTCACTGTAAGATCACCGATCCGGTTTTTAACTTCTTCCAGGTACTTCCTCATCCTCTCACTTTTGCATTCGTAGATACCATTAATTTGGCTCGTTATCACCTGGGAATCGCAGTGGACGATCATGGATTCGGCACCTGCTGCCTTTGCGAGGTCCAGTCCTGCCACCAAGGCTTCATACTCGGCCTCATTGTTGGTCGTGGGAAAGTCCAGCCTAATCATGCATTCGATTCTATCTCCGTCGGGGGTATGGATTAATACACCGGCCCCTCCTGCATGCCTGTTGGAGGACCCGTCCGTGTGGATGCTCCATTGGGCCTTTGTGTCTGCCCCCTCGCCTTCTGACCTGGAAAACTCTGCAATGAAATCCGCTACAGCTTGTCCCTTAACGGCATTTCGTGGGCGATACTGTATATCAAATTCACTCAGTTCAACCGTCCATAGGGCCATGCGTCCTGCCGTCTCCGGGCTGCTCATGGCTCTCCGTAGGGGTTGATCTGTTAGGACCACTATTGTGTGCGCCTGGAAGTATGGTTTGAGTTTTCTTGCCGCAGTCACCAGCGCGAAAGTCAACTTCTCTATATATGGATACCTTTCTTCTGCTCCCCGGAATGCTCTACTTATAAAGTAGACGGGTTTCTGTGATCCGTCCTCTTCTCTAATTAGGGCCGCGCTGACTGCCGCTTGCGAGACTGCTAAATAGAGGTAGAGTTCTTCCCCAGGTTTAGATGGGCTGAGTAGCGGTGGGGACGACAGGTACTTTTTCAAATCCTCAAATGCTTTCTGGCATTCGTCCGTCCACTCGAACGATTTTCTTAACGTACGGAAGAATGGGAGACACTTATCCGTCGCCTTTGAGACGAACCTGTTCAGAGCTGCAATTTTGCCGTTCAATCTCTGCACATCCTTGATTGTCTTCGGCGGTTCTAACTCCATGATGGCCCGAATCTTCTCCGGGTTAACCTCTATACCTCGATGGGAAACCATGAACCCCAAGAACTTTCCTGCCGTCACTCCGAATGCGCACTTACTCGGATTTAACTTCATATTATACGATCTGAGAGTGTTGAAAGTCTCCTGTAGGTCTTTCAGGTGGTCATGCTCCAGAACGCTTTTCACCAGCATGTCGTCAACATACACTTGCACATTCCTTCCAATCTGGTGCGTGAACATCTTGTTCATTAGCCTCTGGTAGGTTGCTCCTGCATTCTTCAGCCCGAACGGCATCACCTTGTAGCAAAATATTCCCTGACTTGTGACGAATGAGGTTTTCTCCTGATCAGCCTCGTCCATCTTGATTTGATTGTAGCCGGAGAAGGCATCCATGAAGCTCAAGAGTTGGTGCCTTGCCGTTGAGTCTACCAGTGTATCGATACGAGGCAACGGGAAGCTGTCCTTTGGGCAAGCCTTGTTGAGGTCCGTGAAGTCGACACACATCCGCCACTTCCCTGTAGCCTTTTTGACCATCACCACGTTTGCTAGCCAGTCGGGGTAATATACCTCCCGAATGAAATCTGCATCAAGAAGCTTCCTAACCTCCTCGGCTATTGCTTTGTCTCGTTCTTCAGCGAATACTCGCTTCTTCTGTCTCACGGGTGAAAACGTGGGGTTCACATTCAGTCTGTGAACTATGACTGAGCGATCAATACCCGGCATGTCTTCGTGGCTCCAAGCGAAAACATCCTGATTATCCCTTAGGAACGTTGTTAGGGCCTGCCGTGTGGTTTGACTGGCCAACGTCCCCATTCTAGTTGTCCGTTCGGGTCTCGACTCGTCTAGAGCTACTTCCTCTAGCTCTTCTACTGGCTCTGCTGCCACCCGCTTTTCTTCTATGCACATTGTGTGCTGGTGGTCATCCATTTCTAACATGGCAATGTAGCATTCGCGGGCGGCCACTTGGTTCCCTCGCAACTCACCGACCCCATATTCCGTGGAGAATTTAATCATCAGGTGGTATGTCGAGGTAGCTGCCCTCCAGGCATTGAGAGTTGGCCGTCCAAGGATAGCGTTGTACGCTGATGAGCAGTCGACTACGAGGAATGTCACATCCCGAGTGATCTGCTGAGGATAGTCGCCCACTGTTACTGAAAGCGTGACCGCGCCCAACGGGAATACTCTTGTTCCTCCAAACCCCACCAGCGGGGCATTCGTTGGTATCAGTCGTTCCCTATCGATCATCATCTGCTGGAATGCAGGGTAGTATAGGATGTCCGCCGAGCTGCCATTGTCGACCAGCACTCGGTGCAAGTTATATTCTCCTACTCGTAAGGTGACAACCAATGCGTCGTCATGCGGATGGTGTAGCCGTCGTGCGTCTTCTTCTGAGAACCCGACGATCGGGCTATCTTTCCGCGCAATCTTTGGTACCGAGCCCGTCAACTGGACGTTCTGAACCATTCGTATGTAGGTCTTTCGTGCCTTTTTGGATGAGCCTGCTGTCGCGGTCCCCCCAACAATCATCCTTATGTCTCCGATTGGGGGCTTGGGGCGCTCATTCTCCCTCCGGGGCTGCCTTTCTTGAGGTGGAAGATCCGTCCTTTCTTTCCTAACATATTTCTGCAATTTCCCTTGTCTGATAAGGGCTTCGATCTGCTGTTTCAAGTCGTAGCAGTCGGATGTATCGTGACCGTGGTCCCGGTGAAAACGACAGTACCTGTCTCTGGATCTCTTGCTGGGGTCGCTCTTGAGCTTTCCTGGGAAGGTCAGAGCCTCTTCGTCTTTAATTTGCATCAGGACTTGGTCTACTGGGGTATTCAACGGGGTGAAGCTTGTAAATTTTCTTCCTTGTGGCCTTGATCGTCGGTCGTCCCTTCGGTCCCCTGTTTTGAATCTTTTCCCTTCCCGGTCCTGCCGGGTGTCTTCCTGTCGTTCTCTCTTCCTCGGCTTATCTTCCCTTGCCAGCAATGCGTCTTCCGCGTTCATGTACTTTGTTGCCCTGTAAAGTACCTCCGTCATGGTTTTTGGGTCGTTTTTGTATATAGAGAACAAAAACTTACCCTCCCGCAACCCATTTGTGAAGGCTGCTACCAGTATTTTGTCATCGGCTTCGTCTATTGACAGCGCTTCCTTGTTGAAGCGCGTGATGTAAGCCCTAAGCGTCTCGTCCTCCCGCTGCTTAATGCTCATCAGGCAAGCTGTGGACTTTTTGTATCTGTGCCCTCCGATGAAGTGCGTTGTAAACTAGGCACTCAGCTCCTTGAAGGTGCTGATGGAGTTCGGAGTCAGCCGGCTGAACCATATCCTGGCGGGGCCTTTTAGCGTTGTGGGGAAGGCCCTACACATGATCTCGTCAGCAATCCCCTGTAGGTGCATCAGTGTCTTGAAGGTTTCCAGGTGGTCCAGGGGATCCTTCATTCCGTCATAGCTTTCGATATGTGGCATGCGGAATTTATGGGGTAGGGGGAAGGCGTTCACGGCGACCGTGAAGGGCGAGTCCGTTCGGTTGACTAAGTCGTCCAGATCACTGGAGACTCGGCCCTTTAGTGCGTTCATCATCACCTCCATCTGCTCCCTCATCGCCTGCATCTCTGCGGCCATCTGTGGTGGCGTTGCATTCGTGAGGGATGGCATGCTCAAATTCTGCCTTTCGGGTTTGCTCGGGGCGTGGCTGCCTTCAGGTATCTCCTGATTCTTCTTTGGGGCGCTGGTTCCTTCCTGATCTTCTTGCTGGTTGTTCACTGCTGCATTCTTCTGTCGCAGCTGTTCTTCCAGATCAAGGTTTTGTTTGGTGAGACGTTCCACGGCAGCACCAAGCGTCCGAACCTGCCTTTCGAGGGCAGTCGTGGGTGGTTCCTCTTCTTGCACGTCGTTGGTAGTTGCCATTGAGCGGGTGAGTACCATGCAACCCTTTAGTCCGGGAAACAATAGTCGAATTTCCCACAGACGGCGCCAACTGATGAAGTCAAAGATTTCACCAATGAGCCACACGATACCTACACGCCTGGATATCAACCTGCACAACACAAAGAAGGGGAAAACCTCACAGAGAGCACCGGTGTGGTGCCGGCCGAATACCCTCCGAAGGTTAAGTTAAAATATGCTCACAACTCTAGAGTGCTAGAGAGGGTAAATTATGCGTACCTTTCTTTGAGAGGGTATTGAGGCTTTTATAGTAGTAGTGGTGGACTTCTCTTTCTTGGAGTAGAAGTCTTTTCCATATAGGAGTCCCCTTGAACGCAGATTGCGGGATCCTTTCCTTATAGGACTCGTATATCAAACGTGGACCGCAAGCATTTTATACCAAAGGTCTTTATGGCCTTTGGGCCTACTGATATCTCATACTGGGCCCGTCTACTGTCGGCCCACAGTAAATGACCGTCAGACCTACCTCTAGCCCAAATTCTTCCTCTTCAAATATTTATTGAAAATTTGAACTCCCTACCATAAAGGAATCTTGAAGATGAAAAAAACAAAACTTCATTCACATTTGTCAAGTCAAATTCATTAGATTCCAAATTACCGATAACAGAGAAAATTTCTTTCCACAAAAAAGATAACATAGAAAATCAAGACGGTTAATTTTTCAACCTCCTTTTTAACCCCCAGGCCCCAAGGGGTATCAGTTGCACGATTGAAAAGAACAAAACTTATGTTAGAAATGTCTCAAATTCATTAAATTTTTAGTTAAAAGAACCCCATAATCATATTAACGATAAGATTTTAAGTCAAAATTATTATTTTTTCTGGTAGCAGGTTAGCAGCAGAACAATCAATCAGAAATCACAACTCATGAATTGGGGGTCGTTAGTTCGAATCTTTCAACTTTGCTTTCTTTGGATCAGAATTTCATTTATCAAAATAATAATAATAAATAAATATGAAAGTAAAAACCTATCCTTGTATGTGTATAATACATTAAGTTTAAAGATTGATTTAGTACTAAACTATAAGACTCTTGATAAGCTATAACAAAAGACCTGTTTTTCTAATGATTTTTTTAATGAATAAACGACATAGATTGTTAATACTAAAGTCTAATCTATGATTACATATACATAAAACTTAATAATAATAGTCATGGTTTTTGAGTGGTGTGTGGTGTGTCTTTGTGTTAAAATCTCATTTCTTCTCCCTTGTATTGTGTGTGTGTTTGTTTCAAAAAAGAAGAAGAGAACTTTCCTTCGGTCTTGCCCAAATCATGGAAAGGCGCCCAACTACATAATTAGTCAAAATTCAAACCCTTAGACCCAAATCCTGCTCATTAGCTGGGTCAGCCATGCAAACTAGTCCCAGTGAATAAGTACTTTGCCATTCCCAGCGGAAAGGAGTAGTAGAATTCAATCAATTGAAAGTGTCCCAATGAGTCTCATGGTCCCAAGAATTGTGAGGAATAAGGACAGTGTGTATTTATGTTTCTTAAGGTATTACTATTTCGATTACACAAAGATGGGATACACCAATGTCGACAATTGCGTGTTGAAAAAGTGCACAATTCCCAGAATAAGCGAAGACTGGTTCCTTTTTCAATTGGCAAAGATGGGGTCTTACAAGACAGCATGTTTTGGATTTCCCTTTTTTGTGCTTCAAACTTTGGAGCAGTCCCCACATTTCAACTAGCTAGGCTCTCTCAATGAGTCTGTGTTTAATTTAATTTTGATGATGCTAATAAAGACACAAACTCAGACAAAGCTTTCACTCCCTTATCTTTGGCTGATAGGCTTAAGATTTAAATAAATACCTATATATTTGAGCATATCCCACCATGCAAATTAATTAGATATACTGTAGCATTGTTAACTACTCCAATGTTGATCTTTTTCCAAAGCTTTTGAGTTAATCAAGGTGATGGTCTCATTGTATTTGCTACGAGGTCTCTCTTTATATTTATTTGTGAACATTCTTGGCATGGCCAGGCTAACCATGCATATCCACGCTGGTTTGTGATACTTTATAGATTAAAGATTCAAAATTAATAGTGAGAGGAAGACATTTTTGATTTAACTCTAGAATGATGTGAAACTTTGAGTCGTGCGTGCAAATGTAGTTGACTATGACCATGAATGAAACTTCGGTGCAGAAGTGGACCCGGGGGAAAAAGAAGAAGGAATAGCTCTTGAATTCACGTATGGTCCCCGGCCCCTACGAAGTTTTTAAATTTTTAATTGTCCGACCAAATCAGCATGAACTGACCTAAACAATGAATTGTGAAAAATACTGATTTAGACCCCCAAATTAACAATTCATTGAATTGCAGATCCATATGGTATTAAAGCAGTCACAAATATATCAACATAATCTAAATTAACCAATAATAACAGTAAAATCAACACACAAGTTTTGTGATGGGGTGGAAAATTTTGAAGAACTTTGCAAAAGAAAATAAATTCATTACTAAAAAAAATTACAAGAATAGTCTAGAATTGCTAAATGTTTGTAAAATAAACTTCATCTATATGCAAATTATAGGCAACCCCAGCAAATGAACTATATTCACCTTCCCTCCATAGAGAAACCCTGAAAACTGAAAAGATCTCACAAGAAAAACAGTCTAAGGAGAAGAGTATAGAACTATATATGTAGCTTCAAGGAGGTTATTATATATTCTTGGATCTACAGCCTCTCACTCTCTTCTGTAGCAAGGTTTTGTTTATGGCCAGGATTTCACGGACTTTCTATATGATATTCTACTTCATAACTCAACTTAATACAAACCAAAATTTATTAAAATACATTATAACACTTGTTTTAACACAAATATTTAGCCAATAATATTAAATTGTTTTATATATTAATTGCTTTTGAAAATTTGATGCGAGTTCAATTTTCATTCTTGAAGTTTAAAGCCTTCTGACTCCCATCCCATCAAGTTAGGAACCAAACCAAAGACTGAAACTGATATTTATAAAGTTATAATATTTTCTCTTAATAATGTAAACCATGCCAATTTCTTCTTTCTCTCTGTGTGACATTGAAAGAAACTACATATCTAACAATGTTGTAATATTTTAAAATTATGTGAATTGGATTAGATAACTGTGCATGTGTTGCACAAGTGTTTGTTGAGCCACACATCAAGTGTTTACTAGATTAATATAAGCTATAGAAGCAACCGCAATTAGGACCGATTAGACCTTGAATAGTCATTTTGGGGCTAATTCAAAAGTGGCTAACTTTTTTTCCAATTCGTGACAAATGGCTCGGAGGCGCTGGTTGTAACGTAATTAGCATTTTTAGGAGTATAATGTAGATGTAACAAGTGTTTTTCTCATATCATGGAATGTAGAGATTACATAATACAATGAAATTGATTTTAATAAAAATAAAATTTAAGGGCAAAGTACAATTTTTGAAATTCGAGGAGGGATTGTCAAAGTTAAATTTTAAAATAAATAAATAAAACTCTTTTGAATATTTATTAGGGCATGATTGGTAGGAGGATTTTTGTTTTTGTTTTTAAAACTGTATAAATACAATTTTCAAAAAATTGAACTTGAAACTAGTTTTTAGATAATAATTTTTATATTTTGCGTGTTTGACTCCCACATTTAAGAACAATTTTCAAAATACTAAAAACAAAAATAATTGTTTGAGAGACCAGTTCTATTTTTGAGATTTGTTTTTTAATATTTACAAAAAGTAACGTGTAGAATTTATAGATTATTATTATTATTATTATTATTATTTTGTGTGGATAATGATAAGGGAATAGAGCTCATCATATATATATATATATATATATATATATATATATTTAAGGATAAGTTTCAAATTTGAAGTGTGAGAATTCTTTTTGTGATAAAGTTAAACACCTCAATTTAAGAGATGAAAGAGTTTGGACAAATATGTGGGGTCTATTATTTTCAATTTATTTACAACTATGTTATTTAAAACATTTTTTGTATCTTGAAAACATCCCTTAGCCGTTTTCAAAATCCAATTTTAAATTTAGAAAATAGGATATAGCTTTTTGAGAAACCAGTTCTATTTTTGAGATTTTTTTTAAAAAAATATTTACAAAAAGTAACTTGTAGAATTTATAGATTATTATTATTATTATTTTTGTGGATAATGATAAGGGAATAGAGCTCATCATATATATATATATATATATATATATATATATATATTTATTTAAGGATAAGTTTCAAATTTGAAGTGTGAAAATTATTTTTGTGATAAAGTTAAACTCCTTAATTTAAGAGATGAAAGAGTTTGAACAAATATGTGGAGTCTATTATTTTCAATTTATTTACAACTATGTTATTTAAAACATTTTCTGTATCTTGAAAACATCCTTTAGCCGTTTTCAAAATCTTGTTTTAAATTTAGAAAATAGGATATAGCTTTTTGAAAACTGTATTTAGAAAATATTAGTCAAACGATAAATTTAAGTATGAGACCCACCGTTTTATGAATTGCAAAACAAAAAAACTACATTTAAATACTCTTACCAAACAGCCCTAACCAAGAGAGTCATTTAAAAAAAAAAGCATATTCAAGAGTACATTGTCTTGTACTCTTTACTTCCATCCCATTGGTGCGATAAGACTCATACCATATATTCCATATTTGGAACTCGTTGTGCTTGCGAACACGTGTGCATGTGCGTGCGCGTGTTTGAGCAAACTATCTTCATAATCCTTTTGGCTCTATCCTCAACCCCATACTTGTAGAAAAATAAGTGCAGAAAATCATCTTTCACTTTATTATTCTCCTACTAATGAAAAAAGCGAAGAAAAATATTGACTTTTTAATTAGAACCACTGTACGACACGCTTCAAGTGCATACTTTCTCAACTTTATATTTTAGGTCAATAAAAATTTTGATTTTTTTTTTTCCCTTTTTTTTCCCCCTCTCACATCATTGTCTATACCACAAAAATAAAGAAGGAAAAAAAAAAAAATATATATCTCTCCATAGGTTTTTTTTTTTTAGAAACAAACATTATGATACTCTCCATAGGTTTGGTATCAAGATAAACACACACACACACACAAAATTTATAAACCTATAAAAATTCCAACAGAAACATTTTGATCCCCTCATATATATACTATATACTATAGCACATGTAAAATTACATAATAAAAATCAACATATATAATATACTACATGATCCTTATAATATACTTATATACTACATTATCCTTATATAGCACGCATAATATTTTAGAGTCTACCCAGATGCTCGTTCATCAAAAAAAGAGTCTACCCAGATGCTTTTTATGGTAGCACTGAGAATTCATGCTTAAATAAACATATATAACGTTCTGAGACTATTGCCTTGGGTTTCAAATTATAAAAAATACATAACAGCAAATGAGATAACCCTTAAGGGATTGGTCTCGTGCTTCCTAAAACCTAATGAGAACAACAATAATTATGCATTTCATTATTTTAGGCTCAATTACAAATTATACTTTCAAAGTTTGATCAGTTTTCATGTTTCATCCTCAAAGCTTCGATGTTTTCAACTTCATCCCACTACTTTCATACTTCAATGCTTCATGTCCACTTTTATCAACTATACTGCCATACACCCCCAAAACATTCTTTTTGGGTCTTTGCTTGGAAACTACTCTCTCTTTGGGCATGGAGACAAATGGCTAAGGTTGCCTCTACCTTTAATTAGTCATGGCAAAACGGGTCAAAATTTTCTGACCTAACCCTAAAAATACCTAACTCGAACTCGATTTTTTTGACCTGAAGTAAAAACGGGTTGACCTGTGACTCGACCCGAACTTAAACCATTTTTTAAAACTTTTTTTTTTTGGTAAAAAAAATAAAATAAAATTAAGACAATATTAGTTTAATTGTTTGTTGTGAGTTTTAAGGAAACAATTGAGACATTTACATAATTACATGCAAATTAATTGAAAGATGAATGGTTAAGCATTCTGTAATGAGTAAAGATTTTTAGATATCAAATAGCAAAGTACATGCCAAGATAACTTGGTTACTGTAGAGTTAAAAATATAGATTTAAAATTGCAGACATGTGTGAGAAATATTCACAAGTATGAAAATAGTGAAGCCAAAGTATCAGATTAGCATAAATTATGAATGCTTAGACCTATTTTTTAACAATTTATGTCCAAAATAAATGGCTTTTTAAAATAAATTATGATATTTCCTAGAGTGTATGTTACTTAACAATAATATGATATTCATAAAAGTGACCATGTATAAATAAGTAAATAATCAAACTTTAATGTATATCTCAAATTGAAATAGAGTGCCAACCACAATTGATAATAGATTATAAAATTAATTTTCAAGATTGTAAATTTCTTATATGTTTTTATTCTTTGTCAAATGAGTTATCCAATAAGTCATTTGTAATTTTGTTTTATATTTTGGGATGTTGATATTGTGTAGAAATAAAACTTGTGTATTTATTTTACTTATCTTTGTGTTATTTTGTTTTAGATATCAATGTTAGGGTTTGTATAATTTTAAAATTATTGAATAAGTATTAATAAGTTTAACTGAGTTCATTCTTGATATAAGTGATGAATTCAAAGTAATATATTTTATATCAAGTAATTTGTTGCATGAATTTCCAAATGGCAAATATATGTTGTTTTCTTTATTAAAAAAATAATAATAAATGTGAAAAATACGAGCCAATCCGACCCGACCCGCAACATGATTGACCTGAACCTGTTTTCAACCCACTTAAAATGACCAGTTTTTTACCCGCAATATGTTCCCTTTTTTACCCGTAATCTGTTTGACCTGCAACATGATTGACCCAATTCGAACCCAATCTGACCAGCACGTTATGCCATGTCTAACTTTAATTACCAAATACCTCCAATTCTGTAGCTTCAGGAATCAACCTGTATATGGCCTCAGCTTTGAATTCCAAAAACAACAGACTGCCCGATTTGACATAAAAGGCTCAGGGAATTAACACTATTCCAAGTAAATACAATAATTAACCAACTGGGAGGTTTAGGCTTAACCCCTACAATGTATATATAGTGTTACCCATGGGTGCTTTAAACTTAGTTGCTTTGTTCATTAAATCATATGAACAAACCTATATATACTTAAGCTCTTATTTATTTATACTTAAATATGTATACATATTTAAGATTTTTAAAAAATAAAATTGCCCTTACCATCCAGAGTTCTTGATGTTTTACATGTTTTTTGAGGGAAAAAATAAAGGAATTTAAAAAAAAAAGAAAAAAAAAATACATTAAAAAAAAGTAGGATGTTAGGATGGGTGTCGTGGTTCTTGATTCACATTTGCGGTTTTAAACCCATGGTGTGGGCCCCTTCCTTAACGGGCTGTACAATCAAATTTTCAAGTCAAAGATATGACTATTATAACTATATAATCAAACTTACAACAAGATTCTTTTTCAAAATAATACTAAAACTCAAACAATTTCGTTAGTTAGCACGTTTTCAAAACTATTTAGCAAACTAACATCTTGAGTGTGTGGAACTTGATTTTGTTGCGCTAAATTGAGCATTACTGACTCGAGTTCTATGTGTGGAAGTCAAGCATTATAGCCTCGATTTCCATAAAGAGATCAAAAGAAGAAGAAGCCCAAAAGAAACCCTATGCCAGAAGGAAGAAACCCAAAAAACCAAACCAAATGAAGAAGAAAAAAAAACCAAACTGAACCTAGGCAGCGATGGTGAAGGTTCTAGGAGAAGGTGGCAATAGCGGCAGCGGCGACGACAAAGCTCATTCATTTTCTTCTCTATGTCTTTGGGTTTGATGATGTTTCGTTGAGTTTGGGTCAGGGAAATCGAGTCTTGAAGACTTGAGTTCCATGGAACTCGACTTCATCACACTTGATTTAGCGCAACAAAATCGATTCTCTTGCTCTCGAGATGTTAGTTTGCTAAATTGTTTTGAAAACATGCTAACTAACGAAATTGTTTGAGATTCAGTATTATTTTGGAAAAAAAAATCCCAATTCATTGAATCCACCCTTTAGGCCCAAGAGGATGGGGCTCACTTATTTATAGCTATTTAATCAAACTTTCAATTCATTGATAGTGTAGCTACTCATCCATGGTGGATGTGGTTCACCCTTTAACCCAAGGGGATGAGGCTTACCTAGTCAAACCATGATAGCCATCCTAGGAATGTAACTTGGGAGTCCACACAAATTCAACCACTGTAGTACTCCACTTAGTAATAAGCATGCATGACCAGGGACAGAACCAAAATTCTAAGTTGGGAGGGAGGAAGGGGGATAAAGTATAAACCCAAAAAAAAAAAAAGTTCTTAAAATTCTATTTTGTCAAAAATAAGATATATTATATTATTCTATATCTTATAGTTGTATTGCACTGAATATTAGTATAAAAAAAAAGTATTTTGGTATTAACTCAAAGCAAACAAATTTGTCAATTGCGACTGCAATTTGTATATATATATATATAATTTTTTTTTTTTTTTTTTTTTTTAAGTTAAGCTAAAAACGATAGAATATTTTTTGATTGTTTTGAATTACAGCTGTAAAACAAAACGTTTTTTTTAGTCCTCTATCAAACAAAACTAATACACTTTGCAAAAGCAATCATACATCTACATGTCAACTAAATACATTTCACATATTTTGGAGTTAATTAATTCTATATTTATTAAAGGCAGTTAAATAGTTTCGGGGGGGAAAAAAAAAGCAAATAATCATAGCAACACAATATCATGGATTCTCAAAAATAACATTAAGGCAGTAAAGTGAAGAAAAAAGTACCACTGCTGCAGCTTTGCTGGCTTGACAAAGTAGAGAAAATGGAAGCAAATGTATAAACTTTAGTGAACAACAGAAATGGGAAAGAGAGCAAGACGGAGTGAAATGCAGAAATGGGTAAAAATTAGGATTTTTGATTTTAGATTTGTTATTGTTTTGTGTGTATTTTTTCTGTTTAGACCGATTTTATGGTTTATTTTGTTGTTAATTTTGGTTTGTCTATAGGTTATTATTGTTATTCTTGGGACTATTGAGTAGACTGGATTTGTAATTTGTTGTGTTGGTATTTTTTGTTTGTCCAAAGGTTTTCTTATTCTTGAGGCAAAAGGGATGGAACAGAATATTTTTTACTGAGTATCATGGGTTAATTTGTAAACTGTTTTTGTGGAGGGGGGCCAAGAATAAATATTTTGGGGCAGATTTTATAATTTATGTATATATACATACTAGGAAATATTTTCAAAAAACCAGGGGGGCCATGGCTCCTCCCCCCACCCCTTGCACCTTCAAGTGGGTCCATCTTTGTGTGTGATTAAGGGTTGGCAATAGCCGAGTTGGGCAGATTTTAAAATTTATGTATATATATACATACTAGGAAATTTTTTTTCAAAAAACCAAGGTGGCCATGGCACCCCCCTAGCCTTCAAGTGGGTCTATCCTTGTGCGTGACTAAGGGTTGGCAATAGACGAGTCGGGCCAATTTGCTCCATTTTTACTTGGCCCATGGGCTTAGAGCCAACAAGTTGAACTAAGCTAGGCTGGAAGGGGAAACCCCAGCCTAAGGCCTTGCCATGGACAATACTCATTTTGTCTTTTACGGGTTAGGCTGCTAAGTTGGGCCAAATGAGAATTTTACCATTCAACTATATCCGCTTGTTCTTGATACACAATGGATGGGCCATATTTGTGCAGAGTTAGATCAGATACTCCTTTGTTTTTCAGAGTAATTGCAAAATGCTTATTTTCTTTTAAAAAAATTTATTTTCATTTAATAAAAAATGAATTTAGATTCTTTATAAATTATTAAAAATATTAATAGTAATTAGAATAATATCAAATTTGAATTGTATAAAATTAGATATTAGTTACCCATAAGCTTTTTAATTGACTTTTCTTTTTAAAGGAAAGAATCAATTTTTATTTTTTTATTTTTTTAAGGAATGGATTAAAGAATTCAAAAATTATTCAATTTTTTTTTTTATGGTCGGAATCTAATATGTTTTTTTATTATTAATTTTTTAATAATTATTTATTTTTCTATCTCTTAATAAAAAAATTTCCAAATATTATTATTATTGTTATTATTATTATTATTATTTTTTAAAATTTAAGTTACCAGACTACTAGCACCATAGAAGGCATTGTCAATGGCCCAATGGGCTACCCACAGGTCTCAACAGTACATGGGCTAGCTGGCTATTAGGCCAGCTTGTGGGTGATGGCAATTTGGTGACTCATATGTATGACTATGCTCGGTAATCTAATTTCATCTTGCATAACTTTCAAAATAAAATGTGTCTTTAATTTCATCGATGTGGGATAATACTGAGACACTCTTCTTGTAGGTTGTGTAAACCCTTTGATAAATGAATCAAGGTTAAGAGTCCTCCTAAAAGACCATGAACGGATTGGCACCATGTTGCAGTCTTTTTGTGAGAGTGAATGGTCGTGGGCTTGGGATTGGGCTGGGCTACCTGTGCAGAGCTTTCATCTAGTTTCTTCATCACTTATTTTTTTTTTTTTCAGAAGCAATGAAGGAACTGACACAACTCACAAGAGAGGCTGCGATTTTCGACTGTGATTATGCTACCAGATGAGGTGAGCATAATGTAAAACTAACCTAAACAAACATTGAATTGTTTTATATAATGAGTTCTGCTACATTTTTTTATACTTACATTTAGGTTGCATTTGGCATTGGCTTAAAAGACTAGATTTTTTTACTATTTAGTTTATTTTTGTTACTATACATTGACCCATTGTACTTTTTAGTACTATTTATGGGTCTTATTGTACCATTTCAACTACTTTTTAGCTTTATCTACAATATTTTCAGCAAAAAGTTTTTAGTTTCATCTAAATAAACTTTCAATAAAGTTCGATTTAAGGGTTTTGATTCTTTGATATGTGTGAGACGTGCAAACCAAGGTTTTGAACACCACGACTCTTTTTCTTTCTATTTAATTTTTATTATTTTAATCTGAGTGGCTTCTAGAAGCCTAGATAACTAGACCTAGCAAATAGGTCAAGTTGGATCAAGTTACTTAGGTTTGGATTTTAAAAGAGTTTGGCTAAAAACAGATAATCTTAAACAAGTTTGTAACAGAATGGGTCAATCGAGTTGGATTGGTTTTAAGTCAACTTGTTCACATGAAAATTTGGTAAGTTTTGCAACAAATTACTTGATGTGAAATACATTAATTTAGATTCATTGACATCAAGAAAAGGCTCATAGAATCTTGGTTAAGTATTTGAAAGAGACACATTTGCACTATTAATATGACTATTTTGAACCTCAAGGGGTTAGTTTAGTGGTTCTTAAGGCCTTATGATATCTATAAGATCTTGGGATCGAAATCTCTTGCAAGTATAGAGGATCAGACACCCTTGTTTGTCAAAAAAAAATAACTATCTTGTTTTTTTTTTTTTAAACCTTGGTCTGGACACCCAAGAGAAGATCTAGGTTCATAATTACACGATGGGAAAATTACATCAATATTTGGAGCACATCTGGATAAGTTTAGCTTTGTTGGGAGTATATTAGTAGTAATTCTCCATAAGCGCATTTTTAAACTGTCATGGATATTTGCCTTCCATTAATTACTTGCATTTTGACTATTCAAAGCATGAGGACTTTCACTTTGCAGAGCCCAATAAGCAAATTTTACTAGGTTTACGTCATTACTAGTTTTCATCTATATCCATTTGTCTTCTTTGACCCATAGTATGAGAGACTACGCCCTTAGTCCGTTTTGGAATTGGACTAAACTCAGGTAAATGGGTGGAGTCGTGTTATTACCTCTCAAAATGGAGGTTCGACTAATTATATTTTCCTCTTTATATTAAAGGTTTTACAATGGAGTCGCCACTTATATAATTATTGGAAAAAAAAAAAAAAAACCGTAATTGAAAATGTAATCAATTTATTAATTTGAAACTGAATTTAAATTGATCATAGGAAATTAAATGACTTTGGTCTCAGATACAATCTAAGATGAAGTACATGACTTTGTTTCCTAGTTACAATCTAGAAATTGAAAATTACATGGATAAGTATTGATTTTTTAACTCTTGATCTAAGCTTTGAGGCTATGTTACAAGATGGGAAGGTGTTAGGTAACCACCTTACTTGGTGAAACTGGTCTTCTAGACTATGGTGGCTAACATTCATATCATATCATCCAATATATTATCAATCAATTTGCATGTTGAATTTAATGTGTGTGCATGTGATAAACCCTAATTCCATTTATTAATCAATGCATTTCGATTGAAAAAAATAAATTCTAGTGAATGTGGGTGGATGGTGATATCCTAGATTCAAGGATTTGAGAGAATTATGAAACTAACATGTTTTCCATATTTTGGATGTGGATTTAAGATCAAAGCTAGTGTCATGCATGAACATGTGATGAACAACCAAGAACATGTGAAGAACATATATGAAAATTTAAGAACATTCAAACATATTCAAGGAATTTAAATAATCACTAGCATGCTCTAATCTTAATCTCATCATAGCAATATAAAAAACAAGTTAGAGAAAGGGATTATACCTGCATGCAAGATCCACATGGTGGAGGAGGAGGCTTTTGGTGGAGGCCTTAAAGGTGGAGTAGAAAAGAAGAACTAGGAGAGGAAGAGTGAGTCTTAATCAATACCTTGAGCCTCAGGAAGAGCAAGATATGACAAGACTATTTTACTTCACTAGAACTCAACAAAGGAGAAGAGAGGGTGTTTTTGTGTGTTTTGGAATGGAGGAGAGGGGAGTTTATATAGTAGTGGTGGAGAAAATATGAATGGAAGGGCTTTAATAAGGGTTGAAAAATGAAAAGAGAATCATGAACCTAGATTCTTGTGAGAGACCGCACTTCTTAAGGGGTGCTCTCAAAAAAGAGATTCTGGTGCTTGTAAAGGCACCTCTCTTTTGGGTAGTGGTGTGGAGTCGCTACTTATTTTTTATACCAAAAAAAAAAAGGAAAAAAGAAATACAAATTACATGTTCAAAATACTTCGAATGTCATTAATTGAATAAAGAAAAATACTATTTTGGTAAATTAAACCTTACAAGGCTTTGGGTTCTAGTTACAATCTATACAAAAAAAATACAAAACTTTGGTCTTAGCTACAATCTACCAAAATTAAATAAAAAAAGAAAAGGAAAAGACAAAACACTAATCTACTAACCAAAATCCTAAGCTCGAAAGCTAGGTTACAGAATGGGAAGGTGTTAGGCACCCATTTCGCCCAGACAGAGTCTGGTCTTCTAGACTCTAATGACCAATATACCATTTTTGCATGATATTGAATGATATGTTAAACGTACATGACAGTCACTTGACAAAAATTAATTTAAATAAATCTACCTTGTGGATGTGTCCTCTTTTTAAAGAAAATTCAGATCTGTTTTGTGAATTAAAAAAATTGATTTGGTTTATAAAAAAAAAATCAGATCTATTTTGCAAATTAAAAAAATTGATTTGGTTTGTAAAAAAATTCAAATCTGTTTTTATGTAAAAGAAATAATAAGATTTTGTTAAAAAGGATCAGATCTATTTTGGTGTAAAATTAGAAAAAATATAATTTTATCAAGAAAAATCAGATCACTACTGCTGCTGTCACTACTACTATCACTCTTGTCATCACCTTCATCTTCATCATCACTAGGGACTGCTCCCCCGTCCTTGTCTTCATCATTAGCTCTTAGTTCATATGGGCTCTTCAATGTATGCTAGCAGGCCTCCCAATATTCTTCTTCTTCTATGTTGTAGATATGATCTCCAAGGAGTGTAGTCATGGCGTCAGGATCCATGTGATCAGCCCAATTAGTAGGAACCCAGGTGGTATCTTCTTTCTTCAATTCTGGAACCTCATTGTTGCAATCAAGTAGTATCTCGAAACTCGGCACCATTGTCTTTGTCACAGGATTAAATCTCGGTTTCGAGAATCCCCAATAACATTGACTTTCTCCAACTTTTACAAATTTCTCATTTAGTGTAGGAGTGTAGGGCTTCAGAGGTTTTGGAGGACAAGGAAGTCCTTTTGCTTTGGCCTTGGCTCGGGCCATTTTTCTTACTTCCATTTCTAGCAAATCACTATCAGTGGGCTTATAGTCTAGCCCAAAAGGTGGTGTGGCAGTAGGAATTTCCAAGTTTTGAACATTTGGCTTCTTCACAGCTTTCCCCAAATTCATCCCAGGAAGGTAGTTCATTCTTCTCATCATGGCTACCACATTATTATAACCATGAGGAGCAAAGTCCATTGGGATCTTCTCAACTTCTTCTCTCTTCTCAAAGCCAAGCTTATACCTATACCCAAGAAACAAGCAAGTAAATCACAAGGCAACATAGAAGGTTAGCAAAGAAAACATAGATAAGGAAAAAGGAATAGCAGGTGGAAGTTGGAACAAAGGTACAAATTAAAGAATTCATCAAATCCCTAATGCTCTGACTTAGGCTGTGTTTGTTTCGTGTAAAACGTTCTCCGGAAAATACATATTTTCCGGAAATGTTATTTTCCGGAAAAGGAAAATATTTTTAAAGTGTTTGGTTGAATTATGAAAATTGTTGTGGAAAATATTTTCATGTGTTTGGATGTATTCTAAAATGCTATTTTCCGGAAAATTTTTCACATTATTACAAAAAATTTCAACATCGCATCCAATTCAACATCAATTTCCGGCAGCAAATTTCGGCAACAACAACACAACAACAACAACAACAACAATAATCAGTTCATCCAAAAAAAAACAACAACAACAATCAAATTAAAAAAAAAAAAAAAAACGGAGAGATCGAGGAAGAGAGAGTGTGGAGGCGACGGGTCTGGGTCGGCGACGAGATCGAGGTTCGTGGGTTGCTCTGGGTTCGTCGGTTCGTGGGTTGCTCTGGGTCGAAGCCGATGGGTTGCGCTGGGTCGAAGGCGATGGGACGTCGAAGGCGACGGGTCTGGGTCGGCGATGTGAGCTATGGGTTCTCAGATCGGGACGTCGATCGGGCTCGCCGTTGAGTGGTGGTGGTGGAACGGCGTCGAAACCGGCTCGGTGACGTCTGGGTTTCTCGGATCGGAGGTGGATCGGTTCGCGTTCTTGGTTCTCTCAATACCGATCGGACTCGCCGGCGTTCTCAATCGTTTTCTGTGGCTGTTGTTGGCTGTTTCCTTGTTCTTTTTCGTTCTCACTCAAGTTCACTCAGAGCTCTCTTCTCTTTTGCGTTTTTTGTGCGAGACCCGGAAATGGTTTGAAGGTAAAATAAAAGCGTAAAACCATTTCCGGGTCAAAGGTGAAAATTTGGTCAAACTTGAGGCATATTTTCCGGAAATCATATTTTCCCTTGCCTTCCAAACACATGGGTCAGGTGGTAAATGATTTCCTGAAATCATTTACCACCAAAACAAACGGACCCTTAGATCAAAATCAATTCCTATTTTCAAAGTCTACGGAATCATAACCTAAGCTCTGATACCATAATTGTCACGCCCTAAACCCCAAAGGGTTCAAAGTATGAGAAAGACGTCTCAAAGTACTTGTAGATTTTTCCTTTTTGACAATCCAATCCACATAAATCATATCAAGTACTAACATCAAAAATTATCATAATAATTCCATTGAATATACTCTCAAAATAAGTCAGAGCTCTAAGCAATAAGTACAAGGACCGTTGGCCACAAAAGAATAAAGGTTTGAATAAATAATTACATATCATCAGCTTGTCCTATTAGTGGGAATAACGTCACAACCACTATGATATACAAAAGAATGAGTCAAGCCTATTCTAAGATGTACATCATGTAATATCTCCATTACAAAAGTTCAGCCTTTATCAATAGTTAGTCTAACTACTGTTAGCCACCAAAAAGAGCTGTCTCAAAAGATTGTTGCCTACTCTGAAAAGTTTATAAAATAATGGAATGAGACAAAGCCCAGCAAGTAGCATGATTAATGGGGGTGGGGGAAATGCAAGTTTCATGATGATAACCATTTACAAATCATGTTTTAATTTGGGAATTTCCAAATAATTTCTACAAAACCATTTCCAAAAAGAATAAGACAAGAATGAATAAAATAACATGGCACAAAGCTTCTCAAAATGCTCTCATGAAACTACATACTATAATTTGTGAGCAATAACAATACAATTCCAAACCCAAGGCCACATGACAATGCTGTCACAAAGACGGAACTCATTGCCGACACATAGCCGGAACTCAATATGTCGTCACAAAGACGGAACTCATCGCCGTCACAAAGACAGAACTAATATGCTATCACAAAGACGGAACTCATCGCCGTCACAAAGACGGAACTAAATAACCATCACAAATACACAATAAAAATTAAATTCATCAACTATTTCACATTAGAAAGCCAAACTCCCAAATCTTTACCACTTAGCTAACCACCATTGCAAAAATCATAAACCCACTCATCAAATACATCCACCAAGACCAAAACCCATACATAAAAACACATAAATATCACTTCTAATGCTCATAAATCACATGGGTATTATTATTAAAGCTTAGATGAACATAACCTCAAGCAAAAGCATATAAACCCACCAAAAATATTAGAAATTTTTACCTCAAATAGTAGAGATGAGTGAGCCTTACCATTTTCCTATGGAGTCTAAGGGTGATCTTGTTGAAAAATGGTGGTGGAAGTGGTGAGGAGTGGTACCGGCAAGAGTGTAAGGGAGTGAAGAGAGGAACTTTTGTGTTGAGAGAAAAAGAAAATGAAAAGTAAGAGAAAGAACAAAGAGAGGAGAGCTGGCCGGCCAAGAAGAATGAGATAGTGAGATAATTTGAAAGAAATGAGTGGTGGGGAAATAATGGGGTAGGTGGGGTCAAGTGGGTCTCCACAAATGTATATATATATATACATATATATTTTTTTTAAAGTCTAGGGCGTCACAGTCACAATAGCCCCTTTATGTGGAAACCGAACCTTTTGATATAGGGGAGATGGTACGGCTTCTGTGTCATGGATCCATGGTCGCCCAAGAAGCATATTGAAGCATGAGGCTATATTAAGGACTTGAAAATCCACCTTCTTGACTATCAGTCCCACGGTAAGCTCTAATGTTATGGTTCCTAAGATTTCTCTTCTACTGTTGTTGTATGCCCTCACATGTTGATCGGTAGGCATAAAGTCTTCAATGCTTAGGCCAAGGTAGCTTGTAGTCTTCAAAGGACAGACAGTCAAGGCACTTCCATCATCTACCAAAACCATCGGTATTCTCTTCCCCATGGAATCTATAGTGATATGCAACGGATCGTTGTGGTGCTTCCCCTTCTTGGTCAGATCATTGTCGGAATAGGAAAATGTGAGTTCCCTATTTATGGACCCAATCATAGCATTCAGATCTTGGGAGGTTGTGGTTGTTGGGACTTGGATCTGGTTGAGCAAGTCTACTAGGTTTTGTCGGTGTTTGTATGAGGCCATAAGTGAACCCCATAAGGATATGTTGGCTTGTGTCTTCTGTAGTTGCTTAAGGACTTCATCTTCTTCGGAGAGTGTTTGTTGAGTGGATCTGTTTAGAGCTTCCATCGGGTTGTCGGTCTCTAAATGTGGGGGTTTGAAGTGTCTCACCCCCCCCCCCCCTTGTGATGTGGGCAATTTTGGTTGAATCATAGGGATAAGTGTCTTGGGGTTTAAAGTGTCTTCCCCCATTTACGAGTGTTTGGTTTTTCTCTTGGGGTTTGAAATGTCTCCCCCCGTTATGGATGTTTGGCTATTCTCTTGGGGTTTGAAGTGTCTCCCCCCGTTTGTGGATATTGGGTAATTCTCGAGTTCTGGTACTTCATTCCATATGTCATATCCTGTGGTGGTAGTAGAGGTCCTATCCATTAATTCTTCCCATGTCATTATGAAACACTTAGGTAGGTCATAGATCAAGTTGGACGGGTCTTCCTTATTCTCTTCTTCAGTCATCAAGCAATTAACCCTCGGTCTTTTCCAAAAATTGTGATTGGGCAAGGGATTGTTAGTGATGCTAGGCCTTGTAGGCGGCGCAATCACTTTATTGTCTATTAGCTCTTGAATTGCATGATGAAGGGTGAAGCAACGGTCGGTGTCATGACTAGGGATTTGATGGTAAGCACATCTTTTATTCACATCAAACTTTGAGGGCAAGGGGTTTGGAATTGGTCTTAGGTATAAGGGCTTCAGTAACCCTTTTGCTTTTAGCTTGCCAAACACTTGACTTGTGGGCATGTACAACTCATGAAATTCTCTCTTGGGTCTAGGCCTTTGGGGTACTTGCACAGGTGCAATGGGTGCAATCAATTGATAAGGATCATTTTTATAAATATTGGAAATTTCTGTAGCCTTAGAATTAGACCCTACATTCTTTCTAAATCTTGGAAGGTCATCAGTCTTTATAGTGCCATTGTTTATAGCATCCTCAATTTGAGTTCTGGCAGTAACTTTAAAATTGGGAAAATACTGTGCAAACAAATATTTATGGTATACAGGCAATAAGTTCTTTACAACCATGGCTAACTGTTCTTCTTCACTCAACCTACTCATCACCTATGCAGCCTTGGCTTTCCACTTGGTAATGAAAGTAGAGAAGGATTCTTTCGGCTCTTGCTTGGTAGTCTCAAGGTCTCTTCTTGTGATGTCCACTTCCATATTGTACTTGTATTACTTCTGAAACTCTCGGCAGATGTCCTCCCAACTTCTTACTCTTGCATCATCTAGATTGAGGAACCATCTAAGAGCGGCTTCGGTTAGTGTGATTTGGAACATCTGGGCAAGTACATCTTTGGTTGCACCTAGGGGCTGCATAGTCCTCATATACATCTTCAGATGGGACTTTGGGCAGCCGGTCCCATCGAACTTGTCTAGGGTTGGCATCTTGAACTTGGGTGGTAGCCTTGCATTAGGGAATAGGGAGAGTGAATCGTAGTCCATAAGTTCCTCCATGTTGCGGGCTCTTCTAATCATCTCCTCCATTTTATTCATCCTCTAGTTGATCTTCTTCTCATTCTTTGAGGTTGGTGGATCATGATCAGCCTTGTCCCCCTCTTGATTACTCTTCGAATTTTGAAACTGTTGCATCATACGGTTCATGTCTTCCCTCAACTGAATCTGACTAGCTACCATAGTGTTGAGTAGCTCTTGGGTGTTCATGGGTTTCTCTGTGTTTGGGTGTTCTCCCTTTTCTGCCATGTTACTAGGAGTTTCAGATTTCTTGTGACTTAAACTGTCTTGGAGGTCAAAGATGGGGTTGTGGTGTTGTAGCAATGGAGTCTCTTCTATGCTTGAAGGCTTCAGTATTGTGATGGGAGTGACGGGCTTGGAACTGGAGCTACTAGCTTGAGTTTTGGGCTTTGGTTCTCTTTGTAGCCTTCCTTTAGATCTTGACCAGATTCTCCCCTAATGACAAGCTTGGTCGGGTTAATCAAAGCTAAGACCCCATCCACATCCATCAGTCAATCGAAACAAACACACATAACATGCAATACAATTTTAACCGGGACCGACCTAAGGGTAGGTTCTAAGTCATTATGTTGTAGGGTAGGTTTGTTGTTTCATTGTTTCCCATAGCTAGGACGTTACACCTCCCAACTTGTAATGTAATGAACATTGTGTTGGTCCAAACAGCATAGTTTGTCCTTTACAGTCAATAGGAAAGGACCCAGTGACTTTGGGCTATGAGTTGGTGAGTTCACCACTGGGTACTCGAATCTAATGAAGACCGGTGATCCATGGTTACTACTACCACAAATTGTTGAAAGGGGTTCATACATTGTTGTTTGGATGGCACACACTATGACAGTTAGGGAAAGATTTTAACAACCAAAACAAACAACAAAATATCATACACCACAATATCATGCAACATCCCATCAAACATAAATAAACAAACAACAACAACTATATCATGCAAGACCATGCAAAACAAAGGTACATATTTGGTCACTTAAGTCTAATACGAAGCTTAGCCCTCGACATCCCTAGCGGAGTCGCCATTGTGAGAGACCTTAACAAAAGAAGAATGTCCCTCAAAAAAGAGATTTGGGTACCTTTTTAAGGCACCTCTCTTTTTGGGTAAGTGGTATGGAGTCGCCACTTATTTTTATTTATACAAAAAAATAAGAAAAAATACTAATTACAAAATACATGACTGAATAGTTCCATTCATTGATTGAATAAAATTACATATCCGAAAGAAAATAAAAAAGTTACATAGCTTCAGGTCCTAGTTACAATCTACCAAATATTTACATGGATTGTTGTCCTAGTTACATTCTACCCATAACAAATGAAGAAAAGGCTGATTTACTAAACCAAAAACCTAAATCCGGAGGCTAGGTTATAGAATGGGAAGGTGTTAGGCACCCATTCCGCCTAGACAGAGTCTGGTCTTCTAGACTCTTGTGACCAATGTACTTTCTTATGCATGTCATGAATGATATGTTGAACATGTGAATGAAAAATTAAATCACACAAATTTATTTATGAATAAAATCTCTTCTTTTGTTTTAAAAAAATCAGATATGTTTTTACTGTTAAGAAGAATTGATTTTAGTTTGTCAAAATATAGATCTGTTTTGTGGGATATAAAAAAAAAAGGTGTTTGATGATAAAAATTCAGATTTGTTTTGTTATATTTAAAAGAATGATTTTTTGATGACAAAAATTCAGATCTGTTTTGTTATATGTTTTACAAAAAAAAAAAAAAAAAAAAAAAAAAGATTTTCTAAGAAGAGAATTCCACTCATAATCTAAATTTATGCAATCATGAATTAAAATAAACACAAACACAGTAATACATAATCTCTTTCTTTATTTCAACAATTTGCATGTATTAAGAAAATCAGATTTGAGAAAAATTTAGATCTGCATCTCATAAAGATGCAGATCTCTTTTTGTTTGAGAAAACTCAGATCTACATCTAAGGAAGATGTAGATCTATTTTTATATTGAGAAAAATTCAGATCTACATCTTATCAAGATGTAGATCTGTTTTTGTATTGAGAAAAATTTAGATCTACATCTTATAAAGATGCATATCTGTTTTTATATTGAGAAAATTTCAGATCTACATCTTATAAAGATGCAGATCTGCTTTGTTTTAAAAATAATTGTTCACATGCAAATTTATTGACATTCAAGAAAAAGATTATAACAATCACATAAAAAAAAAATCATGCTTTAACAAAACAACAATTTACAATTAATGTTATGGATATTTGAAAAAGAAAGAGATATAACATGCATCATCACATCACAAGAAAAAGGGTGAAGGAAACAACCTCTTGCATGAGCACACTTTGTTCTTGAGAGGATGTTTTAGGGTTCAAAGAAATTTGTTCAATTTTCTTTGAAACCTAAAAACCCTGATTTAAGTAGCAACCCTCAGAGAGGGGATCAGAAAATATAGGTGGTTTGAGAGTCAAAAACGTATCTCTCTCAGAGCGTAAAAAAAAAGGTTCTGAATTATGAGGTTTAGTCTCTATTTATAGAGGCTAGAAGACTTGAAAAAATAGGTACGGACGATTAGGGTTTGAATCCGGACGCATCCTTTTGCGAAAAGATCGAAAAGGGTATGCATAATCGTCACCCGAAGGCCGTTGGACCAAAGCCCACATCAGGGAAATTCGACCCTTTTAGAGTGCCGAATTGGCCCTATGGCTCCAAATGCACCTTTGCATTTGGGTGCCATTTGGACTCCTCTTCTAGGGTTTTTTGGCTGGTCCTTGTACCAAGACGCGTTTTCATCCCCTGCCTATGATTTTTCATCTCTTTTTTGGATAATTCAGGATATTTAAGAACAATTATCTTGTAGATAAACACCCTAAAATAAATTTTGATGAAGTTCAGATTATCCACAATTTTATTGTTATCCAATTATGCCTTTTATTCCCATGCATGCATCCCTATTTCAAACACTAATTATCAACCAATCACAAAATTATTTAAATAATTTTAATCATTTAACCAATTAGAATTAATTTAAATTGATCATGTGTGGTCGATTCTACGTAGACACAATGCATGTTGACTGTGCAAACTTGATCATGCGATATCTTTCAATCCGATAGTCCGATTTGCTAACCGGAAACACTGTTGTGACCGTTAGAATCTCAAGATCATTTTTATGATATGCAATGAATGAATTAATGCATGTAATGCAAAGACAAAATGATGTATGTAATGCAAGAATAAATTGATGCATGTAATGCAATTATGATTTTTTGGGTACATGGATTGGTCATTCAAGTCATTCTCCTTGATTAAATCATGGGTGCAAAATTGAGTTTCTACACAGACATTGCCATACCCTAAGATTGCGACCCAAGCAAGGTACATAAAATGAATGATCTAGTCTAGAAAGCTATAGACATGGTTCTAAAAGAAAAGGCTAAGAGAGAGAGAGAGAGAGAGAGAGAGGCTAAGTCTCCTAATCTACTGATCATTTCCCTTTTGAGCTTACCCCTTTTTGCTTGCCTTTTAGAAATGCGCCTGCGCTCTAAGTGTACATGTAATAAACAAGAAAAACACAAAGCCAACAGACAAAGCAAGAGAGAAGCAAAGCAAATGAAAGGAGACATGCTAACAAGCAAACAAGGAAAGAAAGCATGCAAAGGAGCAAACAAGCATCTTATCTGTAAAGTTACGATTTTCAACTATATTTTGTTGACTTTAATTCTGTGTCAAATTTGATTGTATTTAATTAATCATTTTCCTATATGTTTGTGGGATTTAATGTAAAGGTTAAGGGTGAGAGCTTGGTGAAGATTTGTGAAGAACAGTGAAGTTCGCGACTTGTTCGTGACTGGCTCGCAAGTGGACAACTCATGAAAAGTCATGTGAGAAGCACATGCTGGAAGCTGAATAGTCAAGTGCCAAGAGGAATTTCGTGAGTCATTTTGTGATTGGACCAAATTGCGAATGACCTGCGAAACTCATTGCCTAGATGTTTTTAAAGTGTGCTTTCCTCACTTCTTTACACACAATATATAAGCCCACATTACCCACGAAATTGTAAGGAGACTTTCAGAGATAAAACCTAAGAAATACACTTGAGAGTTAGAGATTGTAAACCCACAATCATCTATACAATTTGTCTAAGTAGACCTTTTCTTGAACCTCCTTGACCACCACAGTAGGCTTCTACTGGAAAGTGAGTTTTTCGTCAAAGAAGATCTCCCAGCCGGGATACATTTTTCCATCCTTGTCAACCCAAAGCTTGGGAAAGCCATAGAAAGGGAAATCTCCTCTTTCCTTCACAAAGTTAGAGATTGTAAACCCACAATTACTACACAATTTATCTACCTCTTCCATTATTGCCTTTTTTTCATTTAGGGGCAAAACATGTTGTCTTTGTTGGAAGGGTTTTCATTTTAGATCCACATTTAGACAGTTGCCACTGATGTTTCTGTCGATCCCATGCATGTTTTTATGGCTCCAAGTGAAAATGATTGAGTTTTTCCTCATAAACTCCACTACCTCTTCTTTTGTCGATGGTTGAAGCTTGGTTCCCAATTTAGTACATTTTTTTTTAATCTCCTTCCACTAACTTGATTGCTTCCAAGGCTTCAATAAGCTCTGTTTGCATTTCTTTGATCATCCATGTATGGTTATCCTTAGAAGCCAACATAGCTTGGTAACATTCTTGAGCTAGAACTTGATCGCCTAATTTTTCCTCTACTCCATAATTAGTTAGGAACTATACTTTGAGACAATAGGTTGATGTTACTTCCTTTAGATGATTGAGAGTTGGTCGTTCAATTATCATTTTATAAGACAATGGACAATCAATCAATAGGAAATCAAATTTTTTTTTGTTACCTGGGCTCGGTATGTCCCTACAATAATTAAAAGAGCAACGATTCCGTTTGGGCAAACTAGATCTCTGCTGAAGCTGACGAGTGGTGATGCAAAAGGTCGAAGTTTTTGCGGATCAACCTTGAATTGCTGGAAGGTTAACAGATAAATGATATCAGCTGAACTTCCGTTGTCAACCAGGACTTGTCTGGTGTTAGACCCTTCTACCATCAACATTATCACCAATGGGTCATCATGGGGCTACTTTACTCCATGGGCATCATCTTCATAAAAGACAATGTTCAAATCTCCCTTCTTTTTATATTTTAGAGACAAAGGCTCTACATAGACGTTTTTGACTTGTCATTGATGTGCGTTCCGCAACGACTTAAAAGAACATATGACTACTAGACCTCCATTTTTCATCCTTTTTTCTCCCACCACAGTCTTTGGCTCTCTCTCTCTCTCTCTCTCTCTCCATCCTTTGACCCTTCTTCTGACTTTGATCTCTATTCGTGCTTTAGTTGCCCCTAGTATTCTACAATAAGTCTTTTATTTGCTCCTTTGAATTCCTTTAGATCTCTACACTCGTTCGTATAATGTCTGTGATCTTTATAAAAACGGCAATACTTTTCTGGTTGTGTGAATTGGATGGAGAGTTCAATGGCTTCAGCCCTTTGAGAAACTGGCAACTCCACATGCAAGCCAGGATGGTCACAGGACAACCCTAACTTGCAAAAAAATGTATATATACACTTGTAATATATATATATATATATATATATGTATATTATATGCTAAACTAACCCATTGTGACTACTTTAACAAAAATGTTAAACACCTTGACTTAAGAATTACAAAAATTTGGGTTTAACAAAAATAAGAGTAATGCTACATTTACAACATTTTCACAATAATTTCACAACAAATCCAATGTAGTAAGTTGTTACTGATTCTAATTTTGACCCAATACTAATATTATTTTTTTACGCACCTTTAACAGCCTTTTGCGAAAAATTTATTGTAAAAATGTTGTGGATGTAGCATTTTTCCATGCCCTCCAAACATAATCCTTAATCCCTTTTATAAATTAAAAAAAGCTTAAATAACAACAATAAATATTAGCCCAAATAACAACAAACATAAATCAAACAAAAATAAGACAAGACCAAAAAACAACAAGTGAAAAAATTATTCAACAAAAAGACAAAAATTGCTAATCATTCAAATTTGTAGCTCGTTCAACCTATTCAATAAAAATAATCTCTAATTTCATTTTTCCTTAAAAAATGGTACCAAGAAAAATATTGTGGTTTTGAGTTCTCTTTGATGGTGACGACAGATATATTCTTTTTGGCTTTATAGTAGCAACAATTTTGCCTTCCTTAGCAACTGAACTCGCAGTTGTAGCAAATATTCAAATTATCGCTTTATTAGATTTTGTATAATTTAAATTTCTTAGTGACCACCCTAAAAAAAATTCTTAGAGCCGCCACTGATTAGAGATGATGGTCATCTTTAATTTGCATTAACAATTTGTCAAAAGGCATAACTAAGGGAGTAAAATTTAGCATTTTCCTCAACTTTTCTGGGATATGCTTGGTGCTATTACAGCTAGATAAATATTTTCAAAACATGAAAAGCCAACCCCATAATCAAAATTATCACATCCAAGTTCATGTGTCAAGAAAATAAAATGCGGCTTGACAAAATTAAGTCAAATTTTAAAGAAAATATTGAAGAGATTGAATAAAATCAAGTTTTACCATTAGAAGTTGAAAAGTTTTGTGAAAATAATTTGCATGAAAATTATTTTGAAGTCAATGAGGAAAGGAGAAAGTTTGGGTACAAACTTGTTTGTATCTTAAGGCTATAAGTTCCATTAAAAAAAATTAATATGGTTACATATTTTAAAAATCTAACTATTGGATTATATGTTATTTATATTCTTAGTACACATGCCAAATTTCTTGTCAATTGAACGTTATTCAATATTCCAACCATAAACTTATTTTTATAGAATAATTTTAGATAAAAAAAAAACTTGTAATTTAAAATTTTGATTTATGATATAATTATTGATCTTTGATCTTCTAGAAATTTTGCAAGCATGAAGGATATAAGAATAAAATGTAATCTATGGTGGTTTGCCCAAATTCACATTTAATTAAAAGATATTAAGTGAAATTGTAGCCTTAAGGTACAACCAAATTTGTTGCCAAACTTTGTCTATGAGGAAAATGTGGATGTTCTTAATACAGTTGGTGAAAATTACATCGAAATAAATGATTGAGAGGTAGAAATTGTAGAGAACTTTGTCCAAAATCTTGCTGAAACCAAATCAGGTGATTGAAAATCCAGAGCTCATGTTATTTCTGTGGTAGGCGATATACCAAAGTTTGTTGATTTTTTTGGGGTTGAAAGATTTGATGTGGTTCTCGTCCTTTATTTGGTGTATATTTTCAATTTCATGAAGGCTAAGGAAAGAGAATCTAAAGTTAATTTGTTTGCTCAATTGATGAGTTGTAAGTTTGGAAAGAAGACAGGGGGACTCAAGTATTCCAAGTATTTGTTTGCTTGGCATGGAAGATTTCAGATCTCGACTATCAACTCGAGGACAATTTTTTTTTTTTTTTTTCAAGTGGAGGGATTTGATGTAGGATGAGATCTCCAATTTAATTTTTGTAATTTATTATTTTTGGTAATTTTATGTAATTTTTAGATTTTTAGGATTAGAGTTGTTATTTCCACAATTTTAGGTGTCTTTAATGTTGTTTAGTCAAATTAGGATTTGGTGGGTGTTTTCCTATCCGCCTTATTATTCCTTTTAAATATTTTAATACATTGTAGTGTCTAAGGCCGTCAATAATAATTCATATTTAATTTAATAAAAGTTCAGACTTGTTTCAAAAGCAAATGTGTTGTACTTCTTGTAGCTTTCTCACCCTCGTCAAATTCTTATCTATAATCTACTGAGAATAGGTTTATGACTAGACTCGAAGTTATTAGAAGAAAACTAAATAACTGGTAGTAATGTCGTTAGGATAAAACTTAGGTACAATACGTTTGATGCTGTTTTTTAGGTTCTCCACTCAAAATTGAGCCATGTGGCTACTTAACTAAAAAATACACTTCAATCTCATGAAGAAAAATCCACATGGTAGAATCTTAAGAGAGAAATTTAAGAAATAATACCAAGTACTGTACCTAAGTCTTTTCCATATCGTTATAATGTTTCTTTGTTCAAAAAGTTGGTTTGAGATCTCACTGTTATCATTCCCATTTTAGATTATTTAGATCGTCATAATGTGCGGAATTTGAAAGATTTTATTATCATTCCTTACATTTGCTTCATGCTATATATTGATGGGAAACGTAGCAATTAGGCTAGCTTATTTATTACTTGGTTCCAATTTCGATGATACAAGTAGCAAAATAAAACTTCTTACCCTCTCTCTTGTGTGTGTGTTTGTTTTTAAAAAAAAAAAAAAAAAAATAGCAAAATAGATATTTTCTCAGCTATAATAAATTTAACATACATATAGTGAAAGAAAGAGCAATACTTATAGATGACTTGATCTATCACCGTTGGAGTACCTAAGCCACCGGATAGGAAGGTTTCATGGCAATGCCACAAACACCTTCTGGTGCTCCAGTATCTCTCTGAATCCTCATGTAGCCACTCTCACCCCAGGTGATGCCCCATGAATTCTTGATTAACCAGTACTTGGTACCATCATCACTCATTCCATACCCGATTGCAGTAACGGCATGGTTTAAATTGGTCCCGCATTCTCCTGTGAAAACTCCACTGGAATAGGACATAAAGTCACGACTAGAACCTTCTATGGCAACTGAAACTGGGTGGTTGGCCACTGCTTGTAGTAATGCCTCCTCATTATTGGAAGGTACCTCTTCATATGAACTTATCTGAGCTACAATATTAGATGCCATTTGCTGGTCACAAGTTCCATCCATAGCCTGATATGGGTAGTTTTCCTCAGTGGCTAGTCCTTGGTTCTGTATTATATATGCAAAGGCATAATCCATGAAACCACCATTGCAGCCATGACTGCCTTCCACACAGTCCACTAGTTGTTGCTCGGAAAGGGAGATGTTGTTGCCACTATTGATCTGGGTGACCCCCTCTACTGCTGCCACAGCTGAAAAGGCCCAGCAACATCCTACATAGGAATCAATCATAACAGAAATCTTGTTAGGACAAAAATAAATGCAGCAAATAAGGCTAAACTAGGTTTTAGTTTCAGACAACGTTATTATTCTCTTACCACAGTGGCCTTGGTTTTTAATGGGGGTAACAGCTCCTTTTTCTCTCCAATCCATAGTCATTGGAATTTCAGTCAGGTTTTCATATCTGAATGTAGTTTTGGGTGAAGTGGGCTGGGAGGAAATCTTGTATCCGGTACGAGTAGCAATGAGTTCTTCAGTTGTTAAGTCTGCAAATTCATTGACGCTTAACTTGTAAGTGCGATTCCCTTCATTGTTGACTTTGTCTATGTATTCGACATTGTCCTTGAATATCTTGAAACGCTTTTCCTTCTCAGCATCATCTTCGTCGTTGCGTCCATACTTAGCCATCCATTGCTGATATCTCCCAGCAATGGAATCTTCAAGTAATGTGTGGGACATGGCTAGATGTATGGAAGTCTGCAAAATCAACAAGAAGACTATGATAAAAAATTTTCCATGTATTGAAGCCATTGTTTTACAAACCGAAGAGAGTTCTTTTTTAATGGCTCTAAGTGATTGATAATTGGTGAGAAAGAAAACACACATTTACCCTATTTATAGGAGATTAGCATCCCCATTGCGAAGTGCATCTTGGGTTGGAATGGGACCCCTTTTTTCCCATCGTGCTGGGCAAGTTAAAATTGACACTTAAATCAGAATTCTTTCTTGAGGGATGCTGATTGCTTACAAAGGCTTTGAATGATCAAATTTAAGTAACATGGGAACCCAGCCAACATGTCAAACTAGAGAGTTTCTATACCGCTGGCTGTAGGATGTTGCTAGCTATTGTTCTTCGTGTAGTATACGAAGGGATACTCCCCCATGCATGTGGTTGTCATAGTTCAAAAAGTATTTCAAGTAATAGCAAGAACTGTGAATAACGACTTTAAGTACAACTATTTCAGTGATAAAGGTACAATTCAACAAGCATCTAGTTATTATAGTAAGGAAATAGACTAATTGTGTAGAATCAACAATAACAGATTGGCACGTTGACCTCCGCCAATCAAGCATGAAAGAACAAACCAATGACTCTACTCGCCCTGCCATTTCTGTTATATGCATTTTGCTTGATTTTCGGTATTGATTCGATAATGCATATGCTAGTGTGGTAAACATTTTGAGAGTGACAAAACTTGATCAGTTTGAATTGATTACTGATTTCTCAGTTCAATAATTAACTGATGATGAAGGAGATAATTGGGCCAATTAACTGACACTTGTCTGCCCTCACCCTTGAATCAGTAGTCCGACCACATTCTGGGCCAACGCTGTTGCAAGCCGTTGTCAGATCTGCAGAAAGCTTGAGCCTCTTCAATCTAGACCATATCAGCCCATTAGCGCCCTAATTATAATTTGTGCTGATTTGTTGCGAGGTGATGGTGTTTTAAATTTCTTTGGTTTTAAGAAGGGTTAGTTCAAAGAGCTTGACTTTGCTATTAAGTAATGTTATGCTCATGCAATGCACGTTTAATAACTATTCCTTACTAAAAATGGCTATAATAACTATTCCTTTAACCTACATAATAAATACATAACAATAAAATAAAATTCCTAAACCCCCCTCCCAAAAAAAAAAAAAACTCCTTGTCACTCCTCCCTCTCTCTCCTGTGAATCAATTCACAACTTTTTTGGTGGCTTTGTTATTCTCCATGTTAATTTTTGGACAAAACTTAGGGCAAATTTGGTACACTGAATGAGGATTAAAATTGGAATTGTAACTTTTATAATTGGGAATAAAATATGTTGTGATGGAATAACTAAACATATTCGTAGGTTTGGTTGTGAGTTGTAACATTAGAATAAAACTTAAGATTTTTTTTAGAAAATATCTTACTCATACAATTATATTTCTTTAAAAATAATATTTTAAAATTTTGAAAGAGACATGAGTTAATTTTTATTATTTTTATAATTGTTACATATATATGAAAAGTTTGTTTATTTGAAAATATATTAATTTTAGAATTATTGCACCGGCTACGAAATAGCTATTTCAAAGCTTTTATAGAGGAATAATCATTACTCATTTTAAAGAATATCTATTCATAAGAAATGACAATTCATTTTAATAAAAACATTACCAAGCTAAAAAATAACTAAACCATATGAATAATTATTACATTGTAGTGTATATAACAGTCTACCAAACATGCCCTTGAATACAATAATTTTTTCATAATTTCTAAATATCAAAGTTGATAAGAATGAAAAAAACCGTGTATTAAAAAAGTATTAATAAAAGCTAATAGTACAAATTAATAAGTTAATAGTATATACATGGTATTAATTTATGAGTTTTTATATGTGTTATATGTATATATAAGGTCAATTTTCAAATATAAATATAAAAATTGTAGTGAATGTAAAGAGCTTTTGTACTATGGTCTTACCAATCCCATTCGTATCAGATGTAATCCCAAAATTTGAATTTCATTGGATCTAATAACATCTAAGAAGCTCATTAGATGTCAAGACCCTTGTAACACAACTAGTTAGCATATCTTAATTTTTTTCAAAACATCGAAGGTTTAAATCTCACTCCTCCATTTTAACTATCAAATTAAAAAAAACAAAAGTCATCAGAATTTCAATATAAGAGTGAAGTCCAACCATATTTGCTGGCACACCAAAGGACTAAAAATTGAATTAAATTTACTTGTGCCTCGAGAAGGATCTTAATGAAAAAAATATCGTTATTTTTCATTCAAAATGCCTTGGAAGGATCTTAATGACTGTTGGGAAATTTAGACATCGGTTGATAAAATTAATAAGTTTTAAACCCAAGTTGTTAATTAGATTTATTATGAGTAAACCTTGTTAAAAACAAACTAACATCAATATCATTCATAGCGGAATAGTAAATAAGACAAGATATGATGACCCAGGAAAACCAATGAAACAAACTAGTTTCACAGTAAAAAACCTAGGGGGAAACCTTCCCGAAAAGCAATCCACTATAATAAATAAAAGTTTCAAATCTAGTACAAAACATTTATCCCTAGACTCTACAATCTCGATAAATGAACTTACAGTAGAAACCTTCTACTGCTTCAGAACCTCTGAACTCTTCAATATATGAACACCACTCTTTTGCATGAATCCCAGTACGAGACTAATCAATGATGTATGACTCCTAGTACGTGACTAACTCCAGCAACTTGAAGATGTTGTTGGTTGCAAAGTTCTTCACTTTATCAACAATAAAGATCAAGAAGCAATTGGTTACAAAACCCTAAGGCGAAAAAGACGCAATAACTTCTTGCAGAAAGAATAAGGCACAAGGTCACTTTTTGCATGTGTTCTCCATGTATAACGGCTTTTAAAATAAGCCTTATATATGTCTACGGATGTGAGAAAAGAAACCCTATACATACATGTCAGCATGAGCTGAAAATCAGATCAGAAAATTCTAATTTTGTAGATCTCAGATTCAGCTTTTGTCGAGCTTCTGTCGAGTTTCATTCTTAAATCTCGATAGATACTGTTTCTGTCGAGTTTTAATGAACGACTTTTCTTCACTTGTTTCTTGGTTCAATCTTCATGGCTTTAATACTTGGCTTGAACAACATGTTTCTTGAAATACTAAACTCATCCTAGATCTACCCAATTACAAGTAAAGTGCATTTTGTCAAAGAATTAGCCAATTACATAAAATATGTCCCTAACAACGATATCTACTCAATGAACATATGTTAGACTAAAAAAAGAACTAATATCATTGATTGACTAAAGAAATAGTAAAAGATTGCAAAATGCACAAATATAATTGTAAATAAATATTTTAGCAAAAAAAAAATTGTAAATAAATATATCACTTCAATTAACAGTGCCCAAATAGAATTATTTAGGGTGAATTTCATTAACTACCCCTAAGGTTTGGGCAAATACTAAGTCCAAAACTTTTTAAAACAAACCAATTTAGTCCATGCACACAATTTAGTCCATGCACACAATTTAGTCCTTAAACTATGTCAAAGACGTTACTCACACTCTCTAACTCTTTTTCCCTCTCCTCCCTTATCTGTCGTCCCTCTCTCATGGATCTCAAACTAAAAAAATACCCACCACAACCCACAAATACCCATCGATGTTCTTCTTGTTGTCACATTCTTGGTGCCAAAATAATTGATTTGGCACATTCTTAGACCCAAGATTGAAATTAACAAATTCTCTCTTTTCTCTTATCTTGTGTCTCTCTCAAACCACCATGACCACCTAAACTCAATCGGTGTGACCCACAATCACGAGTTGGCATAACCCACAGCCACCACGATCTCTGTTAAATCTAGGTTCCTCTACAATATGGATGAGGATCAGCTTGGGTATAGTATTTGTTGGGTTTGCTAGGTTTGATTTGGTATCTCTCTATGGGTTGGCTTTCTTTTTTTCATTTTGAAATGGTGGTGGTGGTTTTCTATTTGGGGGTCTCATTGATGATTGGTTTATATTTGAGAAGAGTTGCATTTGATTAAAAAATTTGGTGTTTCTAGGTGTGGGTTTATGAACGGTGTTTGTGTTTTTTGGGTGTTGTGTATTTCCTGTTTATGTGAACAAATTTTTTTGTGGGTATGAATTCAAACTTGATCTCTATTCTACTTGGATACTGTTTTTGTTGGGTGTCCTTTTAGATCTACATGGTTGGGTGGTTTGGGTGGTTGGAATTGGTTTAGTGTGGTTTGGTTTGGCCTTCGGTGTTTGGATTGGTTTGATTTGGGTGGCTGTGAGTGCAGGTTTGCAGTGGCTTGAGTTTTAATTTATGGTTTTGGTTTGTAGTGGTGGGCTTTGTAGTGATGGTGGTCTTAGCTAGTAGATCTGTGGGCTGTGGTGGGTTTTGTTTTTATGTTTGAGATAAAATGAGAAAGAAGTAAGAGAAGTGACAAAAGAGAGAGAGTCAAGAATGGTTAATGTTCTTGACACCGTCTAGGGACCAAATTGTGCATAGGGTATTTGTCCAAACCTGCTTGGTATTTGTCCAAACCTTAGGGATAGTTAATGAAATTTAGCTAGTTATTTAAAAGCCAAAATTGTAGATAAGTGGACTTGCTTTAAAACCCAAACAATTAATATAGATTTGTCTTGTTCATTCTTGCTATCCCATGAAACTGTTTTCAACTCTAAGGAATGACTACTAATAGAGAAATTGTCGTTACTTCATAATGTATTTTCCTTTTAATCTTACAACCCTTGTTATTTTGGCATTGTTAAACTATTTACCCAAAAAAGTATATGGAAAACAACTATATATATATATATATATATATAACAAAAGTTTTTGACTTTTGGTTGACCTTTCCACAATTTTCCACATCAGCATTTTTATTTTTATTTTTTAATTTGATTTAATTATTTTGATTTGATATCACCAAATTGTAGAAAATTTATTAAATATTTAAAAAAAAATTAAATTTAGTTGTTTGGTACCATACAACTACTATACTTAAAGGAGACTTAAATTATCACCTAATCAGGGAATTTTTAGATAATCCTAACAAACTATATAATAACTCCATTAATATAAATCTATCACAAAAAACGGAATACATATCCATTAATTTGATAATTTCTAAGTTGATGACATTAAAAATAAAATAAAAAAATCTATCATATTTCCATATGTCTATCAATCACGTTTTCTTTCTATTCTTTTTTTTCATTTATTTTTATTTTTATTTTTTTATAGTAACGTTGATTAGAAATTATAATTTCTATAGGTTTTAAACTCTATAATTATATCAAATGAGACTTAACAAATACATATTATTTTTAATTTCAATAACCAAATGGACTCTACCAACATATTCATCCTTTTAAAAAAAATTAAATAACCAAAATTGATTAGGAATCCATAACCCTAACCAAAATTGATTAGGAACCCATAACCCTAACCAAATTTGATTAGGAATTAATAACCCTATATTATATTATAAATAGTTTTTTTAGGGATTATTTGTTACAATTTCAACTCCGCTTTTCATTCCTATATTATATTTTAAACAATTTTTTTTTTTTTTTTTTTTGGGATTATTCTTCTAACACCACTCTGCTATACTGTCTCTTGCATTAATTTTGGTTCTTGGAACACCTTCAAAATAAAAAGATATGTAAAGTTTTTTTTTTCTTATCAGGTTTAATGTTAACATATATGAGAGATGTCAATTAGAAAAAGTTTGATGAAACATAAAAGGAAAAGAACTAAAAAAAGCACATAATTTGGGAAAAAAGTTAGTGACTATATTAGGCAAAGTCTTTTGGAGATTGTTGTTGTTGTTGTTGTTGGTTTTTATTTTTATTTTTTGGGAATTCTTTACGTTCATGTGTATGTATGTATTGGGTTTAATTGAATTGGATTTATCTTTGAAACTTTGGTTTCAATTGAATAATGAAAATGGCAAAAGAAGTATGTTCCACTATTTGGAGTCTTCTGTATATGTGTTGTTGTAGTTTAATCTTGGTATTTGAATTGTTAAATTGTTAATACATAGTTTCATTGTTCATCTATTAATCATGAATAATAATATTGCTATTTACAACCATCATGATATGGTATCAATGAGGTGATCATTCCGAATGCTTTCCTTTAGAGTTTAGATAGAATCGGTTTTATGATTAAAAAAATATATAATTAAAATACTTTTGAAATTACATTTAAAAAGAAAAAGAAAAAGAAATTATACATTGGATCTTAAATGACTTCTATTAAACTCCATCCTTTATGACATCATTAAAAAGAAAACTCATATAGATAGTTATTAGGATATTAGTTGGAACTATCATAATCGACTAATGTATTACACATGGTACAGATCTAACTGTAATATCCTATGCTATAAAATAAAAATTGGGCTTATGGTTATCTTCTCTTTGCAAAAAAATGGTTAAATTCTCATTAATTGTGATAGTTCACCTTCAGGTAAAATAGAAACTTAAGTATAAGGAAATTTAAAATTCTATTTCGAAAAATTTCTAGAACATTAGATTTTATTTAATTATTTTAATGATTTCGTACTATAAAAGTATAAAATTTATATATTATATATAATCATTACTTCAATTACCTTCTAAATGATGGAGGATATAAGTATGCAATTTGTAGATCTACTATTAAGATAACATAGATTAGATTGGTGGTAGATAGTAAATTTAATTGTAGTTGAGTATTGTCTGAAGTTATCACCATAGAATATCCCACGACGGAATGTGTTATGTGGAACCAATGATATAAAAGAAAAAGAATTTTTCTAAAGTATTATATTGAACAAAAAATTACTTATTTTTATTCATTTTCAAGTTATACATTTTTTTAAGCCAAGTCATAGACCTTTAAGCAAAATAAATACTTTTAATTTTTATTTAACTATCCCGTGCATCACACGGGTTAGCGACCAGTGGTACATATATTTGAAAGACAAATTAAATGCATGTAAAGTGTAAAAAATATTACTTATCTGTTGGTCGGTGGTGTTAGTGTATTCTTCTATGTATATCTAATTCTTGTTAATCCCTTTGTTTTGCAAGGAGAAAGAGAGAGAAACTTTGTCTTCATTTTAAAAAAAAGTCAGTATATATTTACTAAGAAACTAATCTTGAAAAGTGATATTGATGTAGATTAGCATTTCAATTGTGTTCAAAGTAATTAACTATAGGTTACTATATGTGTGTGTCATTCTTTGGATTTAACATTCTTTATATACATATTTAGATTAGCCCCTCAAAAAAAATTTCTAGCTCTGCCATTGGTTGAGCCAAGATTGATATCAATTAGAATACCATTTCAATTAGATGGCAAAATCGATATAAATTTTGCTCATCAAGATGTGACTTATTTATTTTCATATGTAAAATTTTGATCACATTCATATATTTTTTTCCCAATCATGCTTCTTCACATTCTCATCCTTTTGTATTTGATATAAGTAAAATCCATCCTCTTGTACAATCCAAATGCAATGATCTCCACCACAAGCCCATTTCCACTTATAGGTTGCAGCATATACATCAAAAGCGGCATGGAAGCTCTCATAAAAAAAATAGCAATAGAAAAGAGTCGTTCCTTGAAAGTTAGGACGAAAAGAGAATTCCCACTCTCCTTTAGGCTGGAGGGTTTTCAGGCCTAAATCATTATCTGCAGATTTACAATGGCAGTCAAGAAGATCATTGTTGAGGTTGTTGATGATTCGTACGTACTGTGTTCTAAATGGGTTGGGTACCCATGTAAAAGAGCTACTTAGGCCAAATGATAAGAGAATGACAAACACAAAATAATGAAAATGGGACATCATCCTTTGCTTCATTTTTCTGGTGCATACAAAAGCTATTTGGTTAAACTTGAAATGCATTTCCCTTATGCTTTTATAGCAAGAGGTTGCCAAGTTATACCTACAAAAAGCATGTCCAAATTCTATGCGATTGCTACAAACATTTAATGCACCTTAATTTTTCATTGGGAACATTACATTGACTTGTCCTGAGGTCTACTCAAATTATATTTATTTCTCCTTTATTTCAAATTGTACACAAACCTTTATAACTTCTCAAAATAAACTACACTTATATCCCTTGTGATTTAACAAAGTTAAATCCACTGATCAGAATTAAAGAAGTAAAATAATAATAATAATAATAATAATTGTGGGGTACAAGAATTTAAATAAGGCACTTGTGCCATGTGTCATATCCATGGCCGAGGAGTCCATTGCCAAGCCGAGGGAGGCCACACACTTGGACAGTAAGGCCACATCAGTGACACATTGCTAGAGGAGGCCCTATTGTTGAGAAAAAGCTTTAGAGAGGGGTTGGCCCTGACATGACTGAAGGGGTGGTTGTTGCCCCCACATTTAATGCATCCCACCAAACCCCTTAGTTGCATTTATGTGGAGAAGACTCCTGAACAATGCTGTCTTGGCCACCACAACTCACAAGGGGCTTAGGAAGGTGTCTGATGGGACAAGCACTTAAGTGGTGTACTGGACAATCAACAAATGGATGGCTAAGATTGCCTGAAGAGAGCTATGATTGCCTGAAGAGAGCTATATAATGTGAGAGACCCTCCAAAGGCTGGGGGACACAAAATCTATAGAGAAAATACTGTAGTATTAAGAAAATTAACTATAATCAAAGCGAAGAGAAATATATTCAAGAACTACTCTCCTTGGACATTGCCAAGGAAGAATTTCTGTGTGTCACGTTTGTCTATTTATTGCTTTTCCTTGTTCTCTTACCATCCTTAGCCCATTAAGGGCATCATTCGCTTCATTGAATCCTAGCTTTTTAGTCCACTCTCTACAAAATTATTGTACTAGGCTCTTTGGGCCTTAGTCCATTCATCTTTTGGACCTAAGAGCCAAAACCTGCCACTACAATAATAATAATAACAATTTATGTACTTTGGCTTTTACCCTTCTGATTTCAAACGATATTCTAATTTTCTTTTCTTAAATTCATGGAAAAGCAAAAGGTAAAAGATTTTTTATATAAATTTAATAACAAACAAAAATATGAAAAAGGTCAAGAAATTAGTGTTATCCAAAACAGGCAATCAAAGAAATATAATATTAAAAAAAAAAAAAAAAAACAAACAAACAAACAAACTATAGGGAATAATGTTGATGTTTTTAATCACTCACTTTGGTGCCAAACTGACAGTAGTAGAATTGTTTTCCCACTGGCTTGTGCCTTCTGGTCTACTATTACTCCAACCAATATTTTTGTACTTTTATATTTTCATTTTTACTTTATTTTCCACTCATGGTCAACAATAAGCAATAATATGGTGAGAAAGTGCTAGTAATTGACAATGATGAAAGACTATACAATTCTCCCAGCTTCCTCTAAAAATTAGGTATAATAATAGGGTGGGGCAGGTCAGATCATAGATGCTCCATTGTAGTCTTGTCTCTCTTCTGGTCAAATTCGGGGTGGGTTGATTATAGTTTACTAATCCTAGTGCAATGGTTTTGACAAAACGAGAGGCAATTGTTTGGAGATGGTAGCAGAATATGTATACAAAAATAAATAAATTATAATTAGGATATGTATGTATATATATATATATATATATATATATTTTTGGCTATCGTATAAAAAAATATTTTATTTATAAATATATTAAATAAATTATGTGTATATACATTCGGGGTGGGGGCAAGGTCGGGGCGGGCGTAGTATAGAGTGGAATAGGAGGGTCAAGCAGGGTTAAGGAGTTTTTGCCATTCCAAAATATCTTTTTTTGATGAACCTTTACTAAATATCTTTCACCTTTGCCCTTCATTGGCTTTTATAAACATACAATAAGAAAGTACATTGTTGCAAATTGATGAATTATGTGAAAGCTTCTCTATTTTAGTGGACAGCTTTGGATTTGGCTCAAATTTGTTAAGCGAGGAAAACTAGTGCTCCACCTTAAGGTTTATATAATATTCTTCAGAGTTGTTTTTTGGTCGGTAATCTTATATTTTCTTTTCTGGGTTATTGTGAATGTTGCAACATTGATTTCTCGATTATTTTTTTAAATTGAATTTTGATTAAAAAATCTCTTTTTAAACCATTAATTATAGATACAAAAATGGTAAATTCATTTGGAAACAGTGATAAAACAGAAAATTTGTAAGTTTTCTAAATTAAAATTTCAATTATGTTAGTGGATTTCACAATTTTAAGCTACTAAAGTGGTGATTGTAGTTTATTTAGAAAAGTGAGCAAACTAACGTGTACCCTTGGTGAGATGGTCATTTCACAAGTATAAGGGTACGTTTAGTACGCTGTAATAACTCCTGTAATGGAATAGTTATTCACGTATAATATCAATTCAGTCATTTGGTTGCATCTTTATTACATGGATTAGTTATTACATTGGAATAACTATTCTTTAAATTGAAGAATAGCTATTCTTCTTTAAAATGGATGTAATAGCTATTCCTTAGTGTATATAATAGGTTTTAAAATTAATATATTTCCAAAAATATAAAGTTTCCTTATACATCATCTTTTACAAGTTTTCCATATGTAACAACCAAACTTATGAATAGTAATAGTTATTCCATTACAATGTCTTTTATTCCTAGTAATAAAGATTACTATTCCTAATGTAATCTATATTCAGTGTACCAAACGTACCCTAAGTGTTTGTGGGATGTGGGGTGTGAAGGGTAAAAGTTAGAGTTCAAGTCTCCAACTTAGAAACAAGGGGGAGTGTTTGTTTCAAAAATAAAAAAAAAATTAAAAAAAGTGAGAGGAGGCTAGTGTAATTTTAGTAAACCTCAGAATATGTCACCGCAATTCCCCAATTTTCATTTTCTACACTCATTAATAAAAGTCTTAATAAATATGTGTAGTAAATGCCCAACATTAAGCATACTTTCATATTATATATCTTGTCTCATTAATTGTATTTGAATTTTTTTTTTTCTAAATGGGTCCGGTTAATAAGTGCCCATAGGACATTTCTTAATAGAACATTTTAATAAAGTTTTAATATCATTTTTATGGGAAATATAAAAAGATGATAAAAAATAAAGGAAATGCTAATGAATGCCCTTGGGCAATAATTAGTAATCTATTTAAAGAAAGTTTTTATGAAAAAAGAAAAGAAAAAACAATTAATATTTTGACAGATTTTTCCATTTTCCATAAAAGTGATATCAAAACTTTCCTAAAATGGATTGTTAACCACTGCCCTAAGGGCACCCGTTAGCATGATCCAAAAATAAATTAATTTATTTTTTGAGTAAAAAATTTCTAAAAATACTTCTTAAATAGATGCTTTTAGGGTATCTATTAATTCTTCTCTTTCTAAATTGGACATTAAATTTCTTGCAATAAATATGTTCGTTTAATACTCACATTTATGAATTTGTCTCACATTAATAACTACATATAATGTTATTGCATTAACTACACCTGCTCATAAATTGCCTTGATACTCATTAAGTATACCTCTAGTTAATGTTATAGCATTAACTGTTCTTTCTTATAAAATGCCTTGATACTAACTAAGTATATATATGTTTACTTTACTTTATTTTTTGAAAAATATATAAAAAAATTACTTAATAAAGAATTAAATGTCTTTTATCTCAGATTTTCAAAAAAAGAAAAAGAAAAAAAGAATTAAATGTCTTAACCATTACCTTTAGGGCTTTCATTACTAAAATTCATAGTTATCAAATGTCTTGCACCAAGCATAATTGTTTAAAAAATTATTTGTATTATTTTATTTTTCTTACGTTAATAAATGCACCTAGTTAATTCTATAGCTTTAAGTATACTTCTTTATGATCTCTTAATACTCGTTAAATATGCCTGACGATAAATTTTTTTCTAGTTAAGTTATTAAATGTCTATCAATAAATATGCTTGCATAATAAATTCTTTTAAATGACTACTTTATGTTTAGGATTTATGGAGGTGGTTAGACATTAATTCGAAATAATTTTAGATCTTTAAAAGCTAAAATTTTGCTGCTTTTGAGGGGAAAGTGTGTTGTGATTAACAAAAATGATTATGTTAACGAGTGTCTTTAGGGAATTAGTTAACAATCCAATTAAAGAAAGTTTTTATAGAAAAAAAAAAGAAAAAAAAAAAAAGCAATTAATGTTTTGACAGCTTTTTCATTTCTCATAAAAGTGACGTCAAAACTTTCTTAAAATGAATTGTTAACCAATGCCGTAAGGGCACTCATTAGCATTTCCCGAACAAAAAAAATCAGCAGTCATCTATTAGCTCCTTCTCAAAGAGCTCTCCAAAAGACTCGAATGTTGAAGTGTTTTGAAATCGAGGATCCTTCCTCTATTTATAGATGGGAATATCCTTGGTTGATAACTTGAAGTGAATTACAAAATCCCTAGGGCATAAATTATCTAGAATTTATCTTTAATAATGAGTATTCCTCTGATGGTTTATGAATACCAAATTACACTTGATGCATTAGTCAAAATGCAAATTATAATTAAAACAAAGTTTGACTACAAACTTGGTTGTAGCATAAGATTTCAATTTTCTTTATAAAAATTAACATTGCTACATATTTTGAAAATATAACTATTGGATTACATGTTTTTTATACTCTTAACACACATTTTAGATTTTGTACCAATCGGATGTTATTTATTATATGATCCATGAACTTCTTTTTATGCATAATTTTATACTACAAAAACTTGCAATTTGAAAAATTAATCGATAACATGTCATTGATCTTTGATTTTTCAAAAAATTTGCAAGCACGGAGAATATAAAAATAAAATTTAATTTAATAGTAGATTTGTAAAAACTCACATTCAATAAAAAAGATATTGAGTGAAAATTTAGTTTTAAGCTACAATCAAGTTTGTAGCCTAACTTTTTCCTTACATACTTGAATTCAGTGTTTATCCAATTTGACTCCTACTTTATTTTCTTATTAATTTGAGTGATAATACAACTCTGAGCCAATTATTTTTTGCCTTTTTCAAGAAATATAATCCTGGGTATATTTATGAATTTTAATTTACATAATTATCTTAAATTATTAGAAAACCAACTAGTAATTCAAAATAAATCAACTATCCAATGGAAATATCTACTTGGAATTATGCAGTGCACGTCCACTCTTATTTTAGGCTTGATCCAATGAAATCATGGCATGTAGTTAATTAAAATTAATTCTTAAAGAATCAATCATCATTAAATTAATCATAATTGTACATGATCAATCATAATCATGGGAATGTATTCCACCCGCTAAAATATACGTTCGTATCAATCTTACAATTTGGTAGTTTGATTTAAGCATATGAGATGTCATTTTCTTCTTGGATAAAACTTAGATACAGTTTCTTAGGTGTTATTCCTTATCTTTCCCTCTTACGATTTTGTTATGTGGATTATATTTTTTAATTAAGTAGCCACATGGTAGAATCTTAAGAAGGGAATCTAAGAAACAACATATAAGTACTGTACCTAAGTCTTACATTTTCGTCTTTAAAACATCCAAAAGTCAAAGTTACGATTTTTCCCTTATGTCATAGAATGACAGTTTAACCCTTGGAGAGATTAAACAGATGTAAGAGATCACAATCGACTCAGCCCAATTGTTTCAATATAAGGCCAAATCTATGTGAATATGTGAGACCTTGTTCAAAATGGAGATTCAAAGGTTATCATCCCTCTTAGATCAAGAGCTATACATTTGGATTCACCATCTATTTTAATTTATGGAAAAACAAATAGAAAACCTCATAATAAAATAAATTCCTCATTTTATAGTTTGAATAAAAAATTATGAAATTATATTTGATGAAAATTAAAAGAAATACACCGCCATGGTCCTCGATACGACCTAATAAAATATAGGACTTTGATTTCTAATTATAAAATAAAAATAATATGTAATAAGATCTAATTTATGAATCATTGATTTAAGATCAAAGGTTAAGTTATGAAATAGTAAGTTATTAGACACCTACTCTGTCTAACGAACTGGTCTTTTAGAATATAGTGGCAATAATTCATGTCATGCAATCAAAGCATCCAAATGAGCTAGAGCAACAAAGCAGCATGTCAACAAGTGAAAAATGGATCAAGAAATTTAGATTTTGGAAAAGGTTTAGAGAATCAAAGTATGAATATCCCTCTCCACCGTATAGTCCACATCAAAATCAAAGGGGTACTTTTCGGAAATGCATTGTATTGTCTTCAAAACTCCATTACTTTTTTTTTTTATAGTTAATCTTACAATATGATGATTTGAACCCAAGAAAAACTAAAGGAAGAACCAAAGTTGTATATGAATTGAACAAAAGAAGAAAGAGCCCTGTGTATTGTTACTATTGTACCGTTGCTCACTATAGGAATTCTACCTGCACTGAACTCCCCCAGATCTCATTACTGAAGATATACCCTACAGTATCTTCCTCTTCTTTTCCTTGCTTCTTATTGATGCAATCATGCAAGTTGAGTGAGTCGTTTAAAAGTTAAAACTGTAAAATCAACAAATGATTGGTTGAATACTGATTCGGCGTTCAAAGAATTAAAGAAGCAAAAAATACAGAAAAAGTAACCAAAAAAATGACCTACCAAAATCATGAGGACCCAACTTCGGAATCCTCATTTTCATTTTATTATTATTTTTTTCCTTTAAATTTTGTTATCCGAAACTATGTTCATAAATAAATAAATAAATATATATATATATATATATATATATATTATAAAAAATGGGTTTTCTTAATTTTAACTATGTTTGAATTCAGACTTTTTAATTATAACAAAATTTAAATACAATACTTTAGATGATGTCCCTTTAAGTACTCTTTTTAAAATTTAGCTACGTGTCTATTTAAATAATTCAACTAATCGCGTTAACATCTCTTTGTTTTTCTATTTTTACTTTTTTTTTTCCCTGGGTTGCGTTAGAAAACCCGGCCCTCGAGAAAAACCTCAGAACCCAACCTCTTTAGCTCAGCAGAACTGAACCGCCACAAGGCAGCTGGAACGTATGGTTCCTTATTGTTACCTATGGTGGCTATCAAATCTAAGAGAACACAATGAAAATAATAACTGGATTTTTTGGAGGCATCCAGCCTCCTTAGTATTCACTTTGATAGATAATTCAGATGCCTTCATTTGTAGGAATGGCAACAGGTCGGGTGTTTTCATACCTGGACCCGACTCACGGGTCTACCTCAGAAACCCGGACCCAGCCCGTTTATTAAACGGATTTTTTTCTTAACCCCAAACCCAACCCGTCGGGTACCCGCGGCCCCACCAGCCATGCCATGATTTGGGCCTAAACCGTGGCCCAATCCCCAAAATTTTGTTTTTTTTCCTGAAGCCTATACCGTGGCCCAATAATTAAAAAGAAAAAAAAATGTTTGGCCAGAATCAATATTTTTGAAAATGTGTTTGCCCAGATTCAAGCCTTGAATCTGGGCAAACATAAATTTTTTTTTTAATTTTTTTTATACTAGCAAGAGTATACTTAGGTAGCATTAGGAAATCGTGGATGAACAATGACCAAAGATTTATGATTTTCCCTTTCAAAATCACAAAAACAAACACAAATCCTAACACAAACACAAACACAAATTTAGATTTATGACTTTTCCATTCAAAATCACAAACATAAACACAAAATTTCAGATTTATGATTTTCCCTTTCAAAATCACAAACACAAACACAAATCCTAACACAAACACAAACAACTCACATAATAGAGACGAAATGAACCCAGAAAAAAAAGAAGAAATGAACCCAGAAAAAGAAAAAGAAAAAGAAGAAGATAGAGAACGAGGTGGTCCGGTGGAGAAACATGGAGGAAGTAAGGCGGCTGGACATGTAAGTGATGGCTGGCGATGAAGGGCTTCAGGCTAATCAGGCCGTCGATGATAGATCGGTGGTTGGGGTTGAGTGAGAGGGAGTGACCGAGTGAAGAATGGGAGAGGAGAAAGAGAGTAGGGAGGCGGCTAAGTGAACTGACTGTGTGAAATGGGTATGGGATTAGGGGTTTTTTTTTTTTTTTTTTTATAACTTATATATATGGGGGTATTTTAGTATTTTCACTTATATACATAAACGGGTCGGGTCTGGGTCCGGGTTCAGGCCGAGTTTTTGCAAAAACCCGGACCCGCTTCGGGTTTTTTTTTTTTAAACCCTTACCCGACCCTATAATTTATCGGGCCGGGTAAAATCTGACCCATTAGGGTCGGACCGGGCTGGGTATCTGCAGGTCGGATATAAATTGCCATCCCTATTCATTTGAAAATACTTTAGCAACTTAAATACAATATGGATATATAATTGAACAACCCAAAATAAAAAGGACCACTAAAACTCAACTTCTAAAGATTCAGACTACTACTTAACAACCTTAACGTTAACAACAACGTTCTAATCAAATTTCCTAATTTGACTCAAACAGGACTTTTATTGAAATCAAATAAATAACAAACAATCACATAACATGAAAAACACAACTCCTGTTCCTCACGTTTCTCATACCAGCTAACTACTTCCCTGCACGTGAAAGCAGCCCTCCATGGATCTGCTTCACGTGGTCAAGGAACCACTGGACACTGATACAAAATGAACCTACTGCCTCACATGAGCACCATTAGTGTCTCTCTCCAAACTCAATCTAATAAAGCCCTCAGATTTGGAATTCCAAGTTGAGATTTTGTAGAAAAGAACAACACAGATTGCACCAAAGAAACTTAATTTTTTGAAGAGATATATATATATATATATATATATATATATATTAACACAAACAAAAATAAAATAAAAATATTTTGTTTTATGTAAGAGAAATGCTATGTCCATAACATTTTCACAATAAATCCTATATGGCAGTTTGTTACGGGTTGTTATTGGTGAGATAGAAAAGTAATTTCAGTGGTAGGTTCAAATTAGAACCAATTACAACTAACTACTTATGATTTGTTGTGAAAATGTTGTAAACGTAGCACCTCTCTCTATCTAATATCTATAGCGTTGAGTTGATTTGCAAACAATCTGATTTGAATTGATGGCCATGGGAAACATTTATTTACTAAATATGCCCTTTGGGTTGGGAGTGGCAAGCGTGGATCATGGTGGCCGTCTATTTTGTTAAGATTTGTGTTCAACAAGTTCCTTCAACGGATGCCAATGTCGACGACAACATTGGGTTAAGGAGGCCACTTTTTTCTTGTGTAATCTTGTCAGCGAATCTGGTGGATTTTATTCTGTTGTCATCGTTAAACAAGAGTGTAACGTTGTGTTTGTTGAGTTGAATAAGTTGGACACGCGAAATAATTTAATTTGAGAACCTTAATGATAAGCCAAGAATGTATTAACCCCTTGTGATAAATTAACCAATTAATTAACCAAGTAAATTAATTAAGTTATTTAACATGCAATACGCATGGTAGCACAAAAAAATCACCAAGTAAGTTAATATGCAGCGGAAAATAAAGTTGACACAGTGATTTGTTTTCGAATGGGGAAAACCTACACGGAAAAAACCCCACCAGGTGATTTTAAGGTCACCACTCCCGAAAATCCACTATTATCACAACAAGCGGTTACAAGTAAAGGAATCCCAATACCTTATACCAACCTACAATTGAACCTTTATCCCAATACCCAATTGGACTTGCTCTGTAGTGACAATTTCTCATTTCAATGCACGGCTCTCAGTACGTGACTAACCAATCGATGTGTGGATCCCAGTATGTGGCTTACACACCAACTTGAGAAAGATGTTGGCCGCAAAGTTCTTCAGTTCATCCACACGATGAAGATCACGAAGCTCTGTGGTTACAAAACCCTATGGTGTACATGCACAACAACTTCTTGAAGAGAAAGATGAACTAGGGCAAAGGTCTCTCCGATTCACAATATGCTTGTGAAAAACCTATGCATCAAGTTGCACTCACTTGCATCAACTGTGACGGCCCTTAAAACAATCCTTATATATGTTTAGGGTTATGAGAAAAGAAAGCTCAAACATCTATACAAGGATTAGATGAAAACCAAAACTGAAAATCTGATTATCGTAAATCTCGATAGATACTATATCTATCGAGCAGCTGTCGAGTATCGGGATTAAACAACCTTTTAAACCTCAATAGATACTAACTATCGAGCTAGCTGTCAAGATTTAAAATCTAGCACTTCTTCACTTGATTCTTGGATAGACTTGCATGGTTTAAACACTTGAACTTGAAACCTTGAAGTATTAAACACATCCTAAATCTACTATATTAGGACATACGTGGTTCACATGTTAAGAACATATGTCATGCTTTTATGTAATTGGCTAATCCTTTGACAAAACGCATTTTACTTGTATTTGGGTAGATCTAGGATGTGTTGAAATACTTCAAGAAACCATGTTTCAAGATCAAGTGTTGAAGCCTTCAAGTCTGTTCAAGAAAACAAGCTGAAAGTGCAAATTCATTAAATCTCGATAGTTGGCTTGACAGCTGCATCTATCGAGATTAAGAAAGCTATTCCAGCCTCGTGTGCTCGACACCTGCTCGACAGCTTCTCAACAACTTTTATCTGTCGAGGTTTATAAAATCAAAAATTCTGATCTGATTTCTTGGGATCCGTGTATGTGTCTTTGGGCCTTCTTTTCTCCTAACCCTAGACATATAAAAGGATTGTTTTAAGGGCCATCAAAGTGTTCACAAGTTGCATAAGCATTGAGCAAACTCTGTTCAAGCAAATTGTGACCGGAGACAAAGTTTTGACCTAGTTCATCTTTTTTGAAGAAGTTGTTGTGTATGTGCACCTTTGGGTTTTGTGACCAAGTATCTTCTTGATCTTCATCGTGGATGAATTGAAGAACTTTGCAGCTAACAAACTTTCTCTAGTTTGTGATTGAAGTCGCGTACTGGGATCTGTGCATCGGTTAGTCACGTACTTGGGAGCCGTGCATCAAAAGGGGAAATTGTCACTACAGAACAAGTTCAATTGGGTATTGGGGTAAGGATTCAACTGTAGGTTGGTAAGGTACTTGAGATTCCTTTACTTGTAACTACTTGTTGTGATAATTGTGGAGTTTCGGGAGTGGTGACCTGAAAATCACCCGATGGGGTTTTTGTCATCAGGTTTTCCCCATTTGTAAACAAATCATCGTGTTATTTTTTTTCTGCTGCATAATTAGTTTATTGGTGATTTGTTTATGCTACCACGCGTTTGCATGTTAAATTGATTAATTAATAACTTGGCTAATTAATTAATTAATTTTATCACAAGGGGTTAATACGTTTTTGGCCTATCAAGTGGTATCAGAGCGGGCACACTCTGATTAAGTTTAATCTTTGCTGTGTTGATCCATTGACCCCTGTTTGTCATGGATAGAGGATAGTTATTAATCATACCTCCTTTATTTGATGACACTAACTATGCATACTGGAAAGTACGCATGAGAGCTTTCTTGCAGTCTTTAGATGAAAATGTGTGGCAAGCTGTGGAGATTGGCTAGACCAAGCCAAAAGAAGCGCTGGCCGATTGGGATGAAGCCAAGATCAAGGTGGCAAACTTCAACAGCAGAGCGTTGAATGCCATATTTAGCGTTGTCACCAATGAGAAGTTCAAGAAGATATCCTCCACTGAAACTGCAAAGGAAGCATGGACCATCCTCCAGACAACCTATGAGGGTACAAAGGCTGTCAAGGATTCAAAGCTTCAAAGGCTCACTACAAGCTTTGAAGAAATAAAGATGGAGGAGGATGAGTCATTCGATGAGTTCTATGCTAAGCTCAAGGACATAGTGAACTCAGCCTTCAATCTTGGGGAAACCATTCCTGAACCCAAGATTGTAAGGAAAGTGCTCAGATCTCTACCCGAGAGATTCCATGCAAAGATTACGGTGATAGAGGAATCAAAGGATATTGACAAGATTTCTTTGACTAAGCTGGTTGGAAACTTGTAGACCTACGAGCTAGGGCTATCTAGGATTGGCAAGTCGGGTAAAGGCAAGAGCATGGCCTTGAAGGCAAAGAGCAGTGACACAGATGAGTCTTCTGATGATGAAGATTCCAAGATGAAGTCCTACATTACAAGGCAGTTCAAGAAGTTTATGAAGAATGCCAATGGGAGGAACTTCGACAAGGACCGCAAACAATCCAGTTCTTCTCAGTTTAAGGGCCAAGACAAAGGGAAAAAGGATGCTAAGGATGGCAGTCAGTACACTGTTCCTGCAGGACCAAAATGTTTTGGGTGTCATGGATTCGGTCACATGAAGCAAGAATGCCCCACATGAAGCAAGAATGCCCCACATATCTCAAGAGCATTGAGAAGAGTAAGGCATTTGCTGCAACCTTGAGTGACACTGAGCCTAAGGATGATTCCGACGATGAGAATGACGGAATCTTGAATGCCTTCACTGCCACAGTCAATCCTACTGAAAGGATTGTTGAAGACGTGGAAGAAGAAGAAGAATTGGTGGATTCTAAGTGTGAGAAGATGGATGATCAAGATGATATCCATACAGCCTATAAGAAACTTTACAAACTCTCTGAGAAGCATGAGAAACTGTATAGGCTGGCCACCAAGAAGCTCAGTGATGTGGAACTTGATCGTGAAGAGCTTTCCACAAAGTTTGATGAAGCTAATCAAACAATTGGTGCACTAAAGTTTGAGAACAATTTCTTGGCTGAGAAGACCAAGAAGCTTGAAGCAGAACTGTTTCAAGTCAGAGCTCAATTAGAGAGGACTTCAAGTGCAAAGCTTGATGAGATGCGCAGCATTCAGAAATCTGCTTTGGATCGAACAGGTTTAGGGTATGGTCTTTCTTCCTCTAATATTGCTTCTACTAGTGCTACTGTGTTTGTTCCTCCTGCTAATAATACTGAAATTGAGAACACTGATTTTAAAACTAAATTAGCTTGTGAGAACTTAGACAAGGGTAAATCTATCCTAGGAGCACCCCCTAAGCAGGATAAGAAAGATGTTAAAAACCCTAGGGCTAAGAAGGCTAACTCTCAAAAGCCTAAACAGAAGAAGCAGCATCTCTGTCATCATTGTGGAGCTGCCGGTCATACTCGACCAAATTGCTATAAATGGTTAGCCACTCAACAGAGCAATGGCATGATCGCATCTGGAAGCCAGAATCAGCTTCAATCCTCTCTTGCTCCTCTTGGTGATCTTCTCAAAGCCTTCATGTTCCTTTCGAACTTGAACGGTTTCAATTCTTCCCCCTCTCCACCGGTTCAAGGATTTAATCAAAGGAAAGGTTCTTCCAAGGTGCGGAAGAAAAAAGACTCTAAGTGATTTTATCACTTTCTTCTATCTTCTTGTTTTTGTTTGTTGCATTACTTGTGTGTTTTGCATATTTTTAGTCAGTCTAGTTTTATGTTTTGCTTTGTTTAACATGTTTTTGGTTGTTTGTTTTCAGTTTTGTTTATTTTGTTTTTGATATAAAAATTAAAAAAAAAATTTGAAAAATCAGAAAAATACAAAAACAGTGTGTTTTGTGTACTTTGGTACTTGTGTACCTTGGATGGCCATTGAAACAAAGTTTTCTAAACTTTGTATCTTTTGTAGCTTAGATGAGCATCTCTATGCACAACTAAGCAAGTGAGCTTTGTGGCTCTTGTTTGTGATGAGTAAGATTAAGTTATCTTTTGAACTTAACACTCGTATCACTCTTTTTGACAGGTAGGACTAAAAAATCCTAAGAGAAAGGCATAAATAACCATCTCACCACGGTTGCCCGTCAATCATAATATGACACCTGTATGCTTTGACATAGCAAAAATGCAGTGTCAAAGACATCCGTATGCTTCGGCATAGCAAAAGTGCAATGTCAAATGCTTAACATCTTGGGTATTTCTTTTCTCTCTCTTATATGCCCATGCATGATATGCTAAATTAAAAAAAAAATGCAAAGAAAATAAAAAACGCAAAAAGATCAAAAATGCTTTAAATATTATTGCAAGCGTGTATTCTAGGAGATGTGGGAGTTATAGGATATACCTCGAAGGTGATAGTCCCCATCAAACAGTTATAATTGTGTGTTAGTTAAAGTGATTTTCTCATATCTCAAATCGTCATAACATATATACACTTATGCAATCTTGCGATGTCTTTCACACACAACACGTAATATTCTTTGCTACTCTTGATACATGTGCAGGTTCAATGTGATTTGGTCATCACAAGTTTTACATGTGCTATTGTATTCTCAACTGTCTTGACTTGTTTTTGAAATATAAAATTTGTTAGACTTGTTTAGTGTGTGTGTGTGTGTTTTTGAGGATCCATGTGCTTAATATTCTTATTGAGAGATGTTTTTGAGAGTTTAATATGTTGATTGAATCAGTGTTTGTGTTGCATGTTGGATTGCATTCATGTCTGTGTTTTTCACTTCTCGAAAAACTGTTTTTAAAAGCAAGCTCAACACCTCCTTGATACCTCATCGATACTAATCTGTCTGTTGAGCTTCTCAAGCTTTTTCTTATCGCAATCCCGACACCTCCTTGATACCTGGTGGATCGATCAAGAAATCTCCTGCCTCCTCGATAGATTCTCGACACCTGGCCGATCGATCGAGCTTATGTCCTCAAACTGGTGTTTTATCCCTCGATACCTCCTCGACACCTTCAACTGTCGACGTTCTTTTTCTCGACACCTCCCTCGATAGCTATCTCGACACCTTATCTATCGAGATTTACTGAGGACTCTATTTAAGCTCCCTCGTGCGATCCGAACCTCATTTCTCTCGATCTCTCTCTCGATAGCTCTCTGTTTTCTCTCCCAAACACTTTCATCTCACTCCAATCTTGCTCCTCAAGGTTTCTTCAAGCTTCCTCAAGTTTTTCTTCACTTGGTAAGCTTTCTATCTCTTCATTCTTCATGCATTTCATGATTTGAAACCTAGGTTTTGGGGTTTTTGAAAAATTTTGGGGTTTTTCAAAATTGATGAGTTTTTCTTGTAATTTTGGGTTGGGTTTTCATTTAAATGTGTTTAAAACCTCATACATTGCATCACATTTGCATTATAATGGTATTTTCATGCATTTAGATGTGTGTAATATGCTTGTGTGCTGGTAGGATTGGATTGGGCTGAGCCCATGATGCTTTTTACTTTGCATGTCACATGCTCATGCATTTTCAAGCATACGTACTCTCTTTTCAATATATATTGATATATTTGAAATGTTTTGGGACTTTTCTGATTGTCTCCCTTTCTCACTCTCTCTCTGTGTTTACGTTAGTCGTGTCTATGGCACCTAAACGTAAGTCTGCTTCGTCTCAAAACCCTCTTCATTCCGGGGCGTAATCTTCTTTTGATCATACTCCTTCTAACATTCGGTTCTGTGATGAGGATGCCCGAAAGGCTTTCTTGGAGAACTTTTCTCGACGAGGTGTTCATTCGGAACCCTCTTCATTCGCCGACACTGACCTTCCCAATGTCATTCACAATCGGGGATGGGAGTCATTATGTGACGTCCCGGTCACTTGTCCTCTCGTGCTTATTCAGGAGTTTTACTCTAACATGCACGGGATTGATTCTTCAGTACCTCTCTTTCACACTCGCGTTCAAGGTACGTGCTTTGCTGTCACACCGCAGCTTGTTAAGGATGTGCTTTGAGTTCCGAGGGTAAAGCATCCTGACTACCCCGGTTGTGAGCGTCTGAGGACTGTGTCCAAAGACGAGATGATGTCTTCTTTCTGTGAGCACCCATCTGTTTGGGGTGAGCGTCAGTTTACACCATGTCGGCCTTTTGCTAAAGGTCCTAGATTCATGAACATGGTGATGACTTTTGTTTTGCACCCACTCTCTCACTATAACTCTATCACAGAGCCTCGTGCTCGATTTTTGCTTTCTTTGTTAGAGCACCTCACTCTAGATTTTCCTTCTCATTTTATTCTTTCCATCATAGATGTGTTTAGGGATACGGCTACCCGTGATAAGCTCATCTTTCCTTCCGCTATCATGAGGATCTTACGCCATTTTTCCGTCCCTTTTCCTGTGTCCGACCATTTCACCTTCATGTGTGCCATAGACGCCGCTATCGTAAAACGTAGTGAGGCTTAGTTTAGGTCGCGACAGGAGTCAACAGCTCCTCCCTCCGGTTTGACTCCATCTCGTTCGACACCCTCTCAGTCTGCTCCATCTACATCTGCTCCCTCCTCTTCCATGGACGATGTATCTCTTGGAGACATCATGGCGCAGCTGCAGCGCATGGATGCTTGCCTTGATACACTCTCTACGGAGTTGTATCAGGTGAACGTTCGTGTCGGTCGTATTGCACGACGGCAAGCAGCTATGGGTGGCTATGCTTCTGAGGCTACTCCTTCACCACCTCCTCCAATGGCTTCTGATTTTGATGCTGAGGATGCTAATGATGATGGTGATGACGATGATGCTTCGGATGATGATGATGGAGATGTTAGCTCTACTGATGAGATGTCTACTTGACACTCTACCCTTTGTCTCTCATGACAAAAAAGGGGAGTAATTTTGGGATATGAGAGTAGTCATCTTAGGGGGAGAGTTAGTATAGGACCTTCTTTTTGTTAAGGGGAGTGTTGTTGATATGAGGGATGTAGTGAGGATATGATGTATCTTTTCTTTTCTTTCTTTTATAGATATATTGTTCTTGTACATTGGGTCTTATGATCATTTTTACATACATTGTACTTATCTTCCTTACATGTTGATGTATGTTTCTTTTACCTACCTTACATGTGTTGTTTCTTTTCTCTCTTTATACACATGCTTCTTATACTTGTATGCAATCTATTATTTCTGCTTCACACAAAGATGCCCTGATGAGTTTTGTTTAAAGTGTTTCAGAAATACAGGTTGTCAAAGTCTACTTGCCATAAACTCTCTTCTTGCAAAGTTTTTCAAGAGTTTATGTTAGGATAGATTTTATTGTATTAAACAAGTGAATATGAGTTGAGTGATTTATGACTTCTCTCATATGTTCATTTGTTAGCTGCGGTTTTGTCACGGATTGCCAAATGGGGAGATTGTTAGGACATATGTGGTTCACATGTTAAGAACATATGTCATGCTTTTATGTAATTGGCTAATCCTTTGACAAAACGCACTTTACCTGTATTTGGGTAGATCTAGGATGTGTTGAAATACTTCAAGAAACCATGTTTCAAGATCAAGTGTTGAAGCCTTCAAGTCTGTTCAAGAAAACAAGCTGAAAGTGCAAATTCATTAAATCTCGACAGTTGGCTCAACAGCTGCATCTATCGAGATTAAGAAAGCTGTTCTAGCCCCGAGTGCTCGACACCTGCTCGACAGCTTCCATCTGTTGAGGTTTATAAAATCAGAAATTCTGATATGATTTCTTGGGATCCGTGTATGTGTCTTTGGGCCTTCTTTTCTCCTAACCCTAGACATATAAAAGGATTGTTTTAAGGGCCGTCAAAGAGTTCACAAGTTGCACAAGCATTGAGCGAACTCTGCTTAAGAAAATTGTGATCGGAGACAAAGTTATGTGTCAGAAGAAGTTGCTGTGTATGTGCACCTTTGGGTTTTGTGACCAAGCATTTTCTTTATCTTCATCATGGATGAACTGAAGAACTTTGCAGCTAACAAACTTTCTCTAGTTTGTGATTGAAGTCGCGTACTGGAATCCACGCATAGGTATTGGGGTAAGGGTTCAACTATAGGTTGGTAAGGTACTTGAGATTCCTTTACTTGTAACCACTTGTTGTGATAATAGTGGAGTTTCGGGAGTGGTGACCTAAAAATCACCCGGTGGGGTTTTTGCCGTCAAGTTTTCCCCATTCGTAAACAAATCACCGTGTTATTTATTTTCCATTGCATAATTAGTCTATTGATGATTTGTTTGTGCTACCACGCGTTTGCATGTTAAATTGATTAATTAATAAAAATCAGAACTGAAAATCTGATTTTCTTAAATCTTGATAGATACTATATCTATCGAGCAGCTGTCGAGCATCGGGCTTAAACAACCTTTTAAACCTCGATAGATACTAACTATCGAGCTAGCTGTCGAGATTTAAAATCTAGCACTTCTTCACTTGATTCTTGGATAGACTTGCATGGTTTAAACATTTGAACTTGAAACCTTGTTCCTTGAAGTATTAAACACATCCTAAATCTACCCAATTATAAGTAAAGTGCGTTTTGTCAAAAGATTAGCCAATTCTAGAATGACATATGTTCCTAACATGATTCACATATGTCCTAACACTAAAAAACTGCATATAAAGTACTGTACCTGAGTTTTTCTTTTTTAATTAATAGTTAATAGTATTTTTAGATTAATTATTGTGGTATATTTATTTAATCATATGTTTGCACATTCATTTTTTTAATTTTTGCATTATCCATAAAAATAAAAATAAATTATCATTCATCGTTTTCGAAAACTTAAGATCATGCTAGATCAAAAATATTACATGGAAATAATTGTTCTTACATATGAAGTGACGATCTAGTTTGTAATGTGCTAGGAAATCGTTAAATACGAAGAATCTGCCATATTAGATTAGGCTTTTGAATTGATTGAATTCATAAAATCTCATGTGCCCAAGATGTAGATAATTATAAATTTTATCTCATGAAAATATCTTGAAAAAAGTCACATAAAACTAATAATGAGAAAAAATTAAAATAAAGGTATCATTCAAATGCCATGTAGATTAGGTTCATGTATTTTGTTTATGAAATATGAAAAAAACAAAATTCACATGAAATGATGAAGAATTGGTTGAAAGGTTTTTTAGTTGTAATTAGGAAATAAGCCTTATATTTTCTTTTCATTATATTGTACCTTAGGCTAAAGCCATCTAATTTCATTTATTCATCAATAAAATATATTTGAAATTTTTCTTAATTTTCTTTAGAACCAAACTAAGTAGCGACTCTATGTAAGCTCCTTAGGTTTTAGGGGGACAATAACTATAATTGAATCTTTATCTTGGGATATGCCAACGAGTGAATACATAAAAAAGAATTTATGATCTGCTTTCATAATAGTGATTTCACTGAGGATATTAAGAGGTAGACTCCAAGATTAGGATACAACGGCAAATAGGTTCATTTTGTTTTCATTTGATTGTTATTGCTTTAATAGCAATAAAATTTTCTTGATTACGCATTGCACTTGGTGCTCTACTAGCATTATTTTGAGTGATTACTATTAGTCTGGAAGCTCTGGTAGTAGCTTCCATGGGTTGCAATCTCCTTTTGACACATATATCCTTGGAAGAGACAGAACCAGGATTTTGCTGCATAACCGTTGAGGTTTTTTTATTTTTTATTTTTTATTTTTTCTGTTTATTTATTTTGTGCATATATTACTGGAGAAATTATAAGATCCACATAGTGGACAAGTGATGTGGTTCACCATTTCACTAAAAAACTTCCACCTGTTTAAAATTGTTAGTTAGAATTTTTTTTAAAACAAAAATTAATTACTGACTCAGCAATTTTAAACAAGTGGAAGTTTTTTAGTAGAATGGTGGACAAGTGACGTGGTCCATCAGAAGACTCTATAATTTCTCCTGTTATTGGGTAAGAATAAAAATATTTTTTCAAAAAATTTTAAAGGGGTTGTTTGTTTTGGGTAAAATAGATTGATTGGGATTAACTTTTTTTTAGCTTTACTTGGTAATTTTTGTTGTTTGATTAATTTTTTTGGCCTTACATATTTTGTTTTATATTTTAGATTTATAAATTTTTTTATGCCCTTTCAAAAGGAGGAAAATGCTAGAGTTACAAACTATTTATACAAATTATTAATGTATTGAGTGGTTATTGATATATGAAAAAATGATTTAAGTGGTAGGCCCAAATATGAACCAATAAAAATTTTCTATCTCAATAATTTATAAAAATGTTGTAAAATAGTTTGTGACTACAACACCATTTCTAAAAGAATCAATGATATTAGTAAAGTATAATTTTATAGAACAAAATTATTAAAATTGGTACTTTTATATATATATATATATATATATATATATATAAGTAAATTGGGAGTGGCAATTGCCCCCACGTCCATGAAGCACAGTAACTTATCTGAAATTCACCATCAAGCTCTAACCTCTCCTAACCTTTCTCCTCCATATCCATAGGATTGATCATTGAGAGAAAACTACAAAGAGAGAGAGGTACGGCCAAGGTTAGGGTTGATAGGGAATTGGGATGAGATGAGAGACACAAACACAGAAATAGACACAAAGAGTAAAATAAATATAAAAGGGTTAGGGTTCTCAAGTTATATACTACTCGTAGTCGTTGTGCCATTTGTGTATATTCAATTCTTGAGTTTTAAGATTTTTTTATTAAAAGAAAATTGATTTTTTTTTTTATTTTTAAAGACGAGACTTATGCTAGACCAAGCATAATTATACATAAAGATAAATGAAGTTACAAAATACAAAACTTAATAAGATTCGAAACTGTTATTCAATTCAATTGGAATGTTTGACATGTATGGCCGTATGGGCATGCTATATTCTCATTCCTAGGCTTAGAATCACGATACGCCTGTGAAATGTCCCAATGAAACCAGTTTTTGTCAAGGGCAGTGCTACGTATTAGTTCGGGTGGTCACATGATCGCACTGACCTACAATATATATATCCTTAAAAAAAATTAAAATAAATGGACTGTTGACCACCGGAAAAATATTGGAATCCACTACAATACAAAAAATTGGGGCTATCCCAGTGTTTTTAAATTCCAACGCTTTTAAAAGCGCCGGTATAGGTCCTAGCAATTTTGAAACCCTATCTCAACGCTTTTTAAACTGCTGCTATAATGGGCTTTTTTTTTTTTTTTAAAATACAAGCTATAGCGGCAGTTTAAAAGTCCTGAGATAGGTTTTTTTTAAATATAACCTATAGCGGTGATTTTAAAAGTGCTGCTATAGGCCTTTTAAATATAGGCAAAAAGGCCTATAGTGGCGGTTTTAAAAGTGCTGCTATAGGCCTTTTTATAATATAGGCAAAAAGGCCTATAGTGGCGGTTTTAAAAGCGCTGCTATAGGACTTTTTAATACAAACTATGGCGGCGGTTTCAAAAGCGCTGCTATAGGTCCTTTAAAAAAAAAATTGGGCAAAAATGTTGCATTTTAATTTCTCAACCTGTCTATAGCTAAACCAAAATCAATATAAAATAAAGGACTAGATTTTGCTAAAAATAAATTTTGGCCCTCCAAAGTGTTGGCTCATTGAAGGTTGAGTAAAAAAAATTCCCAAACAAATACAAATTAGTCCAAAAGCCCAAACAACAACACAAATCAACTCAAAAAGTTTAGCAAATAAATAATATACTAAAAATCTTGGTACCCCTCAGCAGCTTCTCTACAAGCTACGAAAACTTTTCTAGTCTTGACCAACAGCTAAACCATCAAGCCCAAATTGCCACAAGATCGACATACCCTCCGCCCTTGTCTACTCATCGCTCTTTGGTGTCTCTGCCCAATCTGCCACTGCCATCCACCTATTGATCTGGTATCTCAGTAGTTAGTTATCTCTCTTTATCTCTCAAACTGAGTGGGTTTTACTGATACTAAAGTCAAAAGTGTTCCCTTTATTCATTACAGATACTGTTATTCATAAAATAATTTTAAAAAATAAGGAACTGGGGCATGCGTTGGGCCATTGGCCAATCACTAATATTTGGGTTTAGAATTGTTTTTTAGGGTATTGGCATCAGGTATGCCAAAAACTAAAATTTTGGAATTTGGCACACCAAACACCAAAATTCATGCCTCATGAGGTGTGTCAAATGCCAAATTTATTTGGCATTTGCTACAGTACAGTTCTATTATTAGAACTGTATATTTAAGAATGCTAAAATATTTCTTATTATTCTATATTAATTTTCTCTCTCCTCCATAAATCTCTCACTCTATTCCTCTCACACTTTCTTCCTCAACCACTGCTAATCTCACCAGGCCACGCTATTGATCTCACCCTTCTTAGCAATACACTGCCATTCTCGCCCTCCTCCTTAGCCACACTATGGATCTCGCCCTCCTCTTATTATTTTTATTATTATTATTATTATTTTTGGGTGGTTGCTGTGGGTTATGTTTGGTGATTGTTTATTTTTGCATGGTTGTTGTGGGTTGTGTTTTTGGGGTTGTTGTTGTGGGTTGTGTTTATGATGATCGGTGGTGGTTAAGTTGATTTTGGCTTGTGGCTATGGTGGTCAGTGGTGGTTGGTTAATTTGAGATGTGGTTGGTCGATTTTGAGTGGTGGTGGGTTTGTGGTAATGGTGGGTTTTGGTGGGGGTGGGCTATGGGTGGTGGTTGGTGGTGGGCAATGGGTGATTCTGTGGTTTGATAGGTTTGTATTTTTTTTTTTTAAATATTGTAGAAGTTTTTCAAGGTTATTTTAATATGTTGTATATATTATTATAATGTATTGTAAGAAAAAAAAAATGCAAGATCTAATGCATGTTGTAATGTTAAAATGTTAAAATATATAAAGTAGGTTTTGGTGTGGTAAAATGGCATTTGGGATAGTAAAGCTAATGCTAGTGCTCTTAGTGTGTGGGATAGTGGGTGATTCATCTTTGTTACTATATGAATTGTTGTTTAATGTTTATACACTTTATTTACCGAGGCAGTGGGCTGTGGTCTAATGCAACAAAAAATATTTGAGTTGAGTTGAATTATTTATAGAGTGGTATTATGGATTTTAAAAAAAAATTAATTTTTAAGAAAAACTTTTTTTAATAGAGTAATATTATGCACACAACAACAATAATGCAACAACAACAATTAAATTAAGTTGAATTTTCATCTTGATAAAGTGTATATGACATAAATTCTTAAGTTGAAAACTCTGTAAATAAAATTTTGAAGCTATCATGCAACAATTTTAATATATAAAAACTTACAAAAGAAAATTTTAATCTTTATGTATTCAAGTATTTGCAGTTTTTTAATGTTGATATGTGCACGTTCTTTTTTTTATTAAATTTTGTATAATTTAAGTTTCTTGATGATGACCACCTTGAAAAAAATTCTTAGACCTCCACTAGTTTTTATGCCAATGTATAACCCTCATTAGTTAGGTTCAAACCATAGTCCTAATGTACAATTAATTCTTCAGAAGCTATATAGTTTCATTTCAGTCCATTTCCAAAATCATAATCTAGAAAAATTCCATAAAAAATGTTGTTCTTTTCAAAATTCATACATGCTTGATCCAGATTGGAGTAAAAATAGGAACTTTTTAAAAATCAAAGTTCTTTCTTTAAATAAATCAGATTAGCTGAATAATTAAATAAAATATTTGAAAGGAGAGAAAAAGGAATAACAAATTATTTTATTTATAAGAACTGAATACTACACTCTATAACCTTTATCTAAGGTCTCCAAGTTGAATCAACATCTTTTGTCCCACACTCCCTGTACCACTTTGTGTTCTGTTAGGATTAGTGCCCTTAAATCCTATTGTATAATGCTATATATGATATTATGTATGACATGATGTATGACTTAATATTCTGATTAATAAAGTTGTTTTATTATTATCTGAAGTATTGGTAACATGAATATTTAGACATTATCATATAGTCCATGAGATGCATATTATGTGATTTATGTGAAAAATCACAGAAGATATAAATCACAGGTTCTTTGTAAACTCAGAATTTTAGTTCGTAGTTGGTGATGAAATTGGGCATTTCATCTGCGAAGACTATAACATGTCAACTAAGATGATTTGTCTTGATCATGAAAGTGGTGACTTCTAGTTGATATGTTGATATGTTTTAAGAGTTAAGATATATTGAATTGGACTGCTGTGAGATTTATTATTCTCCTAATGACTGTCAACTGAATAATAAATCTCATGACTTACATTTGCATGAACTCTTAATCCTGAGAGAATGATGGACCTGATCATGAAGTGTAGGTTGTTTTGATATATCAGGAGTGAGATCTAAAGTTACGGTCAAAACCTCAGTATGTTGGGCAGCCACATTTAGTGTTGATGGAACATATATTCTCAAGATGGAATTCATAGTCTCTTAACGGAGATATAAAATATTCACTTGAGATAAGTTTAATAGGTTCAATTATTCAGAGAGTTAGGCCTAATCACTTTAGTAAGAAATTACTAAAGTATATATATATTTACGAAATTGAATTTCATAAATATATGGTGAATAACTTAAAAGGATTAAACCGGGTACTCAAGGATTAAGATGTAGTAATTTTCAAAGTGGCAGTCTATTTTCATAACTTTGTATTACTACGAATATTTTATGAAGGGGTTGCATGTATAATAAAGTCTTGGGATATAATTTATTAATAAAGCCTAGAGTGCAATTATATTTATATAGTGGTATTAAATATAATTAATGGTAACTTTGGACTTGTCAAGAGTTGACAGAAAAGCCCAAGGCCCATTGGAGCTAGTGTCTTATTGGTCCCTTTTGGTCCCACTCCAAACCACATACTAAAGCTCAATTGGAAAGGCCCAAAAGGCTAGCCCAATTAGAAAATCAGTTATTAGGAGAGAAACATACATAATTTTATAACACACAACAAGTTTGTGAAATGTGTGTATGTGTTAGTAAAGCCACTCAATTACTCTCCCTTGGAAATTGATTGAGAGACCACACATCTTGGGCGATAGTGGAATTGGAGTGAAGATTGAAAGTGTTCTTGAGAACTTTTGATCTTTGGTTTTGAAATTCACTACACCAAGGTACACTCTCTTGTTCTATATTCTGAAACTTACTTAATGCATGTTATCAATTTTGAATGAAGTAGATCCATTATTTTTCCGCTGTGTTTATGCATATTTCCAACATGTTCCACAAATAAAAAACTTGACATGTATCCACTATTTTAAGAAAATCCAAAATTTATTCTTATTCTTATTTTAATTACCTAAAATAAATATATAGCCAGCACATCCCACTGCTGCCACCACCAGTAGTAGAGATTAGCGACAGCAACAACATTGCCTTTCCACCGCCACCAAGGTTTTGAGCTAATCAGGAGAGGGAGAGTCAGGAAGCGCTGGATCTAACACAATATTTGGACGAATGGAACAAAGAAAATTCCATCATATCCCCACCACCAGCTCCACCAACCTTCCCCGGAGTCAATGCCATCAAAGCAACCATTTACAGCCATCCAACTGTCGGCTCTACCAAGGATCTGAAGCCCATCATATCAATACCTCAACTCAAGCCACTGGACTTTTCTTCTAGAGATCCTTTTGGTTTTGATTGTTGGGTTCACGATGTAATACATGGATTCTTTTGATTTAGATTCAATAGCCTTTACATTGGATTTGTTTCTATTGTTTTGCCCTCCATCTTTTATTGTTGTTGTTTCTTAATTTATTTATTTATTTTTTTGTGAAATAAATTAACTGCTAAATACACACACAGACATGCTTAATTACACTCTCTCACCAAACTCAATCACATTACTTTACCCAAAGTACCACTGCAAAAGGCCTAACTCTTGTAGTAGTAGAGTGGGGCTTTAAGTAATGTTGTTTCTTAATAAACAGTAAAGAAATATGAGAAATAAAGTGAAATTTGTTGGTTTTTTTGGTGGTGAAGTGAAGGTGGTTGGTAGGATTGGCTTAGATCTCCAATGGTGGTATAGATCAAGTGATGCTGGTGTGGACACAACGGGAAAATAAGTCACCACCTAGTTTTGAAATGGCCTAGGAACCATGAATATAGCATCCTTTCGAGGAAGGACCACTAATCTTACTACCAAAGTATGAGTTTAGAGTTTAGGTACGTTCTTGGGAAGGTATTAGGCACCCAAGACCACCCAACCCTAAGGTTGGCTTCCTCTCATTGTGTCTTGCGTCTTAATCTTATTAAAGGCATGTCCAATATTGTTATCTAACTCACACACAGGCTAGCATACATCTAACAATCAATATGGCATCAAACATCCCTAAACATACACCTATCATACTTCCATCATTCTATATCACAACCCCAAGCCTAGCATACATCTATCATGCTTCACAAAACATCCTAACATACATCTAGCATGGCATCTCATATCAAAGCATAAATCCTAACATCCATAGCATGGAAAACATGTCAACTCATAAACCCTAGCATAAATCTAGCATGGCATCTCATATCAAAGCATAAACCCTAACATCCATAGAATTGAAAACATGTAAACTCATAAATCCAAGCATATCCAAGGTGGCAAACATGCATACAATATGTTAAGGCAGAAGCATAAACATGGCAACATCGAAAGATCATATTGAAAGCATCAAGAACAAAAACATGCTTATTCAAACCACTATATCATGCTCATCAAAACTAAACAAGATTACATCCAAACAAATGCACGTACATGTGAATGCATGACTTACCTTACTTACCTCGCATCATAGCACCTATGGCATTAATGTATGAACATGTGAATACGTGTTCATAGCATTTAAACAAAGAAATGAAAACATACCCTAATTTAAATATGTTAAAGGTAAACCAACAACCAACATGTGAAACAAAGACTCAAAACTATATACAAATACATGGGGGATCAAAGTAGGAGTATAGCATGTGAAACGAATAAAGAAAACAAAGTAAAACATAAATTAAGGTTTCTGGAAAACGACCTACGTACGAACAAAGAATCTGGCATGTGTAGGATTTGACACATGTACGCACGCACAAAGCATGCGTGCGCAAGGTTGTTCAAAACCCTAACCCAGAAATAGCAAACACAGAAACAAAACAATACTTAAAACTGTAAATCTAACACCCTAACATGCTTTAAAATAGAAACAAGACTAAACCTAGGCTAAAAAAACATGTTATAACATAATAAATAAGAAAAAGCAAATAAACAAGATTAAAACATAAACTAAAAGGCAGAAATGAAAGAAAGGTTAAAAACAAATACCTCAAAGAAAAAAGAGAATCTTGAGACAGCAATGCAAGATTCAAAAGAAACATTTTCTATTTTCATTACAAGATGCAAGACAATGACTATGAGGCCCAAACTCTCTAGTTTTTTTTTTTTTTTTAGAGCTCCCTGGTATTTATAATAACTAGAAAGTTTGATTAAGGTATCATTAAATTTTCTCTTTTATTTATTTATTTTTTGTCTAAATACAAAATTTTTCAATAATTATGACAGTTACTAGTATGTATTTATTATAATTGTGCTTTTAGATTAAATTAAGGGCACATTTGGTATACTGAATAAATATTACAATAGGAATGATAGTATTTAGACAAAAATTCAAAACTGACCATCTAACTTTCATCATTTGTCATTTCAATCTTCTAACTTTCATTTTTCTCATTGCAGTCCTCTAATTTTCAATTTTTGTAAATTTAATATTCCGTTAAAAGTCAGTTAACTAGTTTCGTTAAGTGAGTCAAAACGACGCCATTTTGGCTCTATTTTTTATTTATTTTAAATTTGGAATTAAAAAAAATAATAAAAAACTGTTATTAAAAAAAACAATGAAAATTGGGGGATTGAGAGAGAGACCCAGATTGACAAAATTGACTAAATCAAAGCAATTCATGACTTTCAGACTAAATCCCCAGAGTTCGCATACAAATCAATCAAAGCAGTTTGTATAACTAAATTTTGCTCAAACCCAGTTCTTAAAACAACCCAATGAACCTCCTTTCCTATCCATAATGCATTTAGAGCCGAACACGCCTTGATGACAAATGGAAAAGTGTAATCATCAAAGGGGCAATTTGAAACCCAACAACTCAGATAAAGAAAAAAGACTTCTTTATATTGAAAATTATTGCATAAACACCTGATCATCAAATTCTGCAAGGCCAAGCTTGGCTTTTCAATTCAATAGAATAAAGAGAGAGCTATATCTGGAGCACCTAGATAAAAGTAAGAATTAAGGAATTCTCCTATGATAAACTCGTGCTAAAATAGACCCTTCACGATTAGAACTAACATCATAGGCTTCAAGTCTTCTACATTTCGGCAAAGCCTTGTCAAATGAAGACATTTGGCTCCTAAGGGATTGCTTGCATTTGCATAATGTAAAGGAAAGTTGTTCATGGCAGGGGATTCAGAGATTGACCCAGACTTAACGACACCACTTAACTAACATCTAACGAAATACTAAATTGATAAAAATTGAAACTTAGAGGAATGAAATGACTAAAATGAAAGTTAGAAGACTGAAATGGTAAATGATAAAAGTTAGAGGGTCAATTTTGGATTTTTGCCTAATCTTTATTATCATAAATAAATGATGTTGTAATAGAATGACTTTTTTTTTTTTTTTGAGAATATAGAATTACTAAAATTTATTCATATGTTTGGCTATGACACTACATCTATATTTATTAGACACATTACCTATAAAATTATATTTCTTAAAAAAAAAAAAAAAATTTTAATTTTTTAATTTGAGAGATTGTGGCCACATCACCACATAGAGAGAGAGAGAGAGAGAGAGAAAGAGAGAGAGAGAGAGAGAGAGAGATTGTTTATATTTAAAAATATGTGTATATATATATATATATTATATTATAAGCTATTGCACCTATTAAGAAAATAGTTATTACTCTCCTTTTAAAGAGAAATAAACATAAAAATAAAAATAAAATACAAAGAGGAATAATTATTCCTCCATTTAAGGAATGTCTATTACTTTTAATAATAAATTATTATTACGATATGAATGTTAATCTTTATTATTGTGAATAAAATATGCTATAATGGAATGACTAAACCTATTTATATGTTTTGTTGTGACATTACATATATATATATATATATATATATATATATGAGATATCTTACCTATACAATTATATTTCTTAAAATAATATTTCTTTTTAATTTGAGAAAGAGATATTATCTTTTTATGATTTTATATTTTATAATTGTTATGTGCATAAGGAAATTTTGTATTTTTTTTAATAAAAAATGTATTAGAAGTTATTGCACCAATTTCTCAATTTAAGAAATAGCTTTTAGAGAGAAACAAAAATTAAAAACAAAAAAGGGTAATAACTATTTCTCAATTTAAGGAATAACTATTAATATTAATAAAGATGAAACCACATATAGATATTACACATGAATAGTCATTCCATTATAGACATATAGCCTACCAAACATGACCTAAATATATATTCTATCATTAGAAATTCATTATGATTATATTTATATATGAAATTATATATAGTACAACTTAATTAAAGAAAATATGATATATTAAGATTCTATATGAAAATTTAATTATAGAGTAAAATTTAAATTCAATTCAAATATATATTAGAATAATTACTTATAAACTTGTGAGGTTTCAAAATTTTATTTGTTACAATATTATAAGGTCAGCAAAAAGTCAAACATCTTTCAGTTTCATATATATTATTGTATATATATTTATATATATTATAGATGATGATATTGCTAATTGTAGGCTTTCAACCATTAAAATGTCTTCCAAAAAAATAGGTCTATAGCCACACTTTAAAAACATGGGTATAGCTCCTAAAAACTCAGGTATAGGTACCTATATCGGCACTTTCTATAGCAGCATTTTGTAGTGTCAAATTTACACCATGGCAATAGACCCGACTAGTCTATACTAGCATTTTTAAAAGCGTAGATATAGGTCTTTTACCTATAGTGGCGTTTTAAAACACTGTTAAAGGATTTTTATTTTTATTTTTTTTTATTGGCTTTAAACCCCACTAAAACCAATTAAGAACGCCCCTACAAGTTTTTTTTTTTTGAACTACCGTTTTTAAAATGCTGGTATTGAAAAGTTAACTATCCTATTTTATACATTGAATAGAGAAGTAAATAACTAAGTAATCCTCAACTCAAAAAATACCACAAGTGTCATATTCCATAACGAGAATCCCTTGATGTAGACTTCTTGTAGCAAAAGAACACTCATCAATCCTAACCATAATCATCACCCTGAATATAATAAAGGCAATAGTATAAGATAATTTAACACAAATAAATTTTTTTCAACTCAATGCAATAAATTAATTTTCATAACGATAAATTTGTTTGTAATAGAGTACTATATGAATAAGTAATAGAGTACTATATGAATAACGATAAGTTTCCATAAAATTTTCTTTTTGGTTGATGATGATGTGCTGAAATCATCAGTGAGTTGTAGGCTCCAAAGCACTCCAATGGGTACCATTGGAATGAGAACAAAATGGACCAAACAGAAGGCACTGGTGTGGTACCGGCCAAGAACCCTCCAAAGGTCAAGTTAGTGAATGAGAAATCTTTAAGAACTCTATAGTGAGAGAGCTAGGGATTTTCTGCGTACCTGAGGAAAGAAGAGGTTTGGTCCTTATATAGTGGTGAGTAGTGAATCGAGATCCCTCAGAAGTAGGGATCTTTCCTTGTGGAGGGTATTTGGTATTAGGGTTTCCGTGATTATAGGTGTCTTTCCATATGAGAAAGACACGTGAATGTGATATGGCCTTGGTACGTGTTGCACAAGATATTTTCATGCAAGAGTATTCGTGGGGACCACGCATGGAAATGTAGGACCCGTTGGCTTCCCCGTTCCGTTGGTCTTATGGTCAATCGTCGCTTTAGCTTTCCTGTCGGTATGGGAGATATCCGACGGCTTTGGGGTCGTCCGTTTTGCAAGTGTCGTTCGTTTATCAAGGATCCTCCGTCACATTTCCGCAAAGCTGACGACCTTGCAAAGGTCGTCCGCTCTCTTAGCCTTCTGTTTATAAGTATTTGTTTCTGTCAAAATACTCCATGGCTTCGTCGGTCTTAGCTAACTGGTTGTGGAGTATCGTAAGCATTAATTATGATTTTTTTGAAAAGGGCGTCATTAAATGTCCTTAAGTAGTTTTGTCTTAAATGCTAGGTGACACGTGGTGCTAGCTGGTTGGCCTCGTTTCCAATCATAGGCGTCACTTCATATACCGTGCTCCCTTGCTCTATAAATAGTTCCTCCCTTCCTCTTTATTTTTCTTTACTTCTTTCTGAGAGCTTTGTGAGACCTAGAGTTGTCGCACCGTCATTCAAACTACCAGTCGCTAGTAACCCATCACCTTTCGAGGGAACCGTCGCCACGATCCTTTGTCCATTTCTCCTTGTAAGTTCTCTTCTCTTTATTTTTAATTTCTACTTTTGTGGTTAGTCGTCTTTTGTGTTTAGAGAACCGTCAAATAGGTTCTTAGAAAACCTCTATCGCTTGTAGGTGGATAGATGTCAGAGAGAGAAGCGATGAGTGAATTGTTGTCGTTAATCCGTGAGGGTGCGGGCTACGACAAGATCTATCCGTCAGGATGTGAGCCTGAGGAAGATTTCCCTCGGTCCCTAGAAACGGAACCTGTAGAAAAAAAACATAGTTTGTATCGCATACAAAATATATGCAGCGCAATTAATAACATGTACTATGTAAATTTCAGAATTTAAGAACAAGAGAATGTACCTTGGTGCGGTGAAATTCAAAACCAAATATTAGAAGTGTTAGGTTCTAAGACTTTAGGAACTAAATGTATTAGAACTTCATTTTGTATATGTTGGCAAACCATGATCAAAACAATAAGTCTAGGTTTAGGCTTGCTCAAAGTTTGTTTAAGTGTAAGTTTGAATTGAATGTTTTGTAGGAATTTACGGTGTAAAATTACAAGGCTCAATCGATCGAGAATCACAGATCAGAAAATTCTGCAAAAATTTCAAACATAGCCTAAACCCATATGATGTGTAGAGTTTAGTGTTTCACTCCTAGTATAAAAGGAAAAATCCTAGCTACGTTTAAGAGGTCTTTGTTGAGTTGTGTGTTGAGTCTTTTGTGAGATTTTAGAGGCTTGCACCTTCAAACACACACATAGAGCTATCTAAATCAAGATTCACATCAAGAACTTGATGGTTGTTTCAGTTGCTGCATAAAGAACATTCAAGGAACAACAAAACCTTTGAGTGGAGTCTCAAAGTCATAAGTAGGAGAACTTGTGGTTGTAGCAGATTCAAGAAAGAAGTAGTCTGTAGATTTGGAGTTAGCACATGGTCGTGATAGTAAGTTTCTACATGTGGTAGCATTAGGATATTAGTGGTCTAAGTCCTTTTGTAAAACATCAATTCTTTCATAGTGGATCAGTTTTTACCTTGAGGATAGCTAGGTCAAATCCTCCACAGGTTTTTTACCGGTTTGGTTTTCCTAGGTCATCAGTTCTTTGTGTTCTTTATATTTTCCACTTTATGTTTATTTGTGTTTAACCTAATCTTGAATAACAATCTTGTTAATCAATTTAGTTTAATATTAGGTTAAACATTTTGTGACAAGGGGTCAAAAAACCTAACGAGAAGTACTTGGGAACACTTTTAATCTTCACTATGGTCTCTCAATCAGTTTATACGTATGAGTTCAAGGGAGAATAAGAGAGTGGCTTACACTCACATACACACCATTTTCATACCTTACTAAATTCTGTATATTTCTCTCCTTATATATAACTGATTATCTAATTGGGCTAGCCTTTTAGGCCATTCCAATTGGGCTTTAGTTTGTGGCTTGGAGTGGGACCAAAAGGGACAAATAAGACACTAGCTCTAATGGGTTTTGGTCCTTTCTATCAACTCTTGACAAGCCCAAAATTACCATTAATTATATTTAATACCACTATATAAATATAATTGCACTCTAGACCTCATTAATAAATTATATCCCAAGACTTTATTATGCATTCAATCCTTTCATTAAAATATTCGTAGTAATACAAAGTCATGAATGTTGACTGCCACTTTAAAGATTACTACATCTTAATCCTTGAGTACCCGATTTAATCCTTTAAGTTATTCATCATATATTTATGAAATCCAATTTCATAAATATATACTTTAGTAACTTCTTACTAAAGTGGTTAGGCCTAACACTCTGAATAACCAAACCCATTAAACTTATCTCAAAGGAATATTTTATATCTAAGTTAAGAGATTATGAATTCCATCTTGAGAATATATGTTCCTTTAACATTAAATGTGGTTGCCCAACATATTGAGTTTTTGATCGTGACTTTAGATCTCACTCCTGATATATCAAAGCAACCTACACTTCATGATCAGGTTCATTATTTTCTCAGGATTGAGAGTTCATGTAAATAGAGGTTATGAGATTTATTATTTATTTGACAGTCGTTAGTAGAATAATAAATCTTCAAGTGGTCCAATTCAATATATCTTAACACTTAAAACATATCAACATATCAACTAGAAGTCTCTACTCCCAAGATCAAGACAAATCATCTTAATTGATATGTTATAGTCTTCACAAATGAAATGCCTAATTTATCACCGACTACAAACTAAAATTCTGAGTTTACAAAGAACTTGTGATTTATATCTTCTATGACTAAATCACATACTATGCATCTCATGGACTGTATGATAATGTCCAAATATTCATGTTACCATTATTTTAGATAATAATAAAACAACTTTATTAATCACAACATAATGTCATACATAGCATCATACAATAGGATTTAAATGGCACATATTCTAACAATCTCCCACTTGCCCTAAAGACTATTGTGCACTAATCTAACTCCCATTCCCTCCGAATGTGACTCAAAATTCCTTTGGAGGCAAAAGACTTTGGTAAAGGGATTTGCTAGATTATTTGCATTATCAATCTTTGCTACTACTACTTCTCCTTGAGCAACAATGTCTCGAATGATGTGGTACTTTCTTTCAATATGCTTTCCTTTCTTGTGATTTCTTGGACCCTCGGATTATGCAACTGCTCCACTATTGTCGCAAAACAATGTGATAGGAACTTGCTCCATTCTCACAACACCAGGATCATAAAGGAATTATTTGAGCCAAACAACTTCTTTTGTTGCTTCACCAGCAGCAACATATTCAGCTTCCATGGTGGAGTCGGCAATACAAGATTGCTTAACACTCCTCCAACTTATGGCTCTACCTCCCAAGGTGAACATATAACCTGAAGTGGACTTTTTGAAATCAAGATCTGATTGAAAATCAGAATCTGTGAACCAATAGGTATCAAATCCTCACATTGATAAACTAGCATATAGTCTCTTGTTCTCCTTAGATACTTGAGAATATGCTTTATAGCCTCCCAATGTTTTGGTCTTGGATTTGATTGATATCGGCTGACTATGCCAACTGAATAACAGATATCTAGTCTAGTATATAGCATGGCATACATGAAACTTCCCACTGCAAAAGCATAAGGAACTTGTCTCGTTGTCTTTTCCTCTTTAAGAGTCTTAAGCCTTTGGTCATCAGATAGAGGAACTCCATGTCCGAAAGGAAGTAATCCTTTCTTGGAGTTTTGTATGCTAAACCTTGCTAGAATCTTATCTATATCTCCAGCTTGTGACAAGCATAACAGTCTATTCTCACAATCTTGCCAAAGCTTGATCCCTAGAATATAGTTAGCTTCGCCTAAGTCCTTCATATCAAATTGGCTTGACAACCAAATCTTTACTGATGGCATTACCCCTACATCATTTTCAATGAGTAGAATATCATCAACGTAAAGCACTAGGAACATTACTACTTTATCTCAATGTCTTTTGTACACACATGGTTCATCTAGATTTTGTTCAAAACCAAATGACTTGATTGCTTGATTAAATCTGATGTTCCATGATCTAGATGCTTGCTTAAGTCCATAAATGGACCTTTTCAACTTGCATACCATATGCTCTTGGTTCTTTGCTACGAAACCTTCTAGTTGCATCATATAGATTTCTTCTTCAAGATTTCCATTAAGAAATGCAGTCTTGACATCCATTTGCCAAATCTCATTATCATAATGGGCAACAATGGATAAGAGAATTCTGATAGATTTAAGCATTGCTACTGGTGAAAAGGTTTCTTCATAATCAATACCTTCTTTTTGTGTATACTCTTTTGCCACTAGCCTTGCTTTAAAGTTTTCAACCTTTCCATCTATCCCTCTTTTCGTCTTGTAAACCCATTTGCAACCAACAGGATTAATGCTATTCCAATCAGATTTTCATAGTTTTGACCAAATGATGTGCATCTATATCTTTCATTACCTCTTCATAAGTGTAAGGATCAGATTCAGCCTCTTCTGAGATAGCTTCATAAGTTTCTGCCAGACTTATAAATCTTACAGGTGGCCTTATAATCCTCCCACTACGACGAGGCTTTGTGTACTAGTCATCTCATGAGTAATATCTTGTGGTGTATCCGATACAACCACATCATTCCTAGTTTTATCCATTCATTTTTCAATTACAGGTTCATCTATTTCAGCCAAGACAACTTTACTTCTAGGATTAAAATTATTCATATAATCATCTTCCAAAAATTTGGCATTAGTGCTAACAAACACTTTGTTATCTTTATGATTATAGAATAAATAACCCTTAGTTTCATTTGAATACCCTAAAAACATGCATACTTCTATTTTTGCTTCCAACTTATCAGACTTCCCTTTCAACACATGTGTTGGACATTTCCAAATGTAGAGGTATTTCATACTAGGCTTGCACCCACTCCACAATTCCTTAGGTGTGTTGGGAACTGATTTTGATGGAACCAAATTTAAAATATGCATTGCAGTTTTTAGTGCATATCCCTAAAAGGAAATTGGTAAAGTTGAATAACTCATCATAGACCTAACCCTTTCTAAAAGAGTCCTGTTCCTTCTCTCTGCTACACCATTTTGTTGAAGAGTTCTAGGTGCAGTCAATTGGGATACAATCCCATTTTGAGTTAAGTAATCCTTGAAATCCCCAAAAAGGTATTCGTCACCTCAATCAAATCGAATGGCCTTTATGCATTTACTCAAATGATTCTTAACTTCAGCCCTAAACTCTTTGAACTTTTCAAAGGCTTCGGACTTCCGTCTCATTAGGTACACATAACCATATCTTGAATAATCATCTGTAAAAGTGATGAAGTACTCATAACCTCCTTTTGCTTGGGTTGACATAGGACCACATACATCCATAGGAACTAATTCAAGCAACTCTTGGGCTCTTCTACCTTTTGCATTAAAAGGTCTTTTGGTCATTTTTCCCTCCAAACAAGATTCTCAAATTGGAAATCCATCAAAGTCCAATGACTTTAAGAGTCCATCTTTGATCAGTCTTTGAATTTAGTTTGAATTAATATGACCCAAATGCAAGTGCCAAGGATATGCATCATTAGTAGAAGGAAACTTTCTCTTTCATGATTTTACATGAGAATTATTATCTAATTTAGAATTGTATAATTCATGCTTATCAGGAGTTTAAATATAAAGACCATCAACAATATCGCCAAAATAGATAAACACTTTACCCTTCTTTATTACAACATTGTCTTCAAGATAACATAATATTCATGTCTACCTAAATAAGTTGCAGAAATTAAATTCCTACAAACATTAGGTACATTCAAACAGTCTTTCAATATTAAACAATTTGTTTTGATTAAGAATAGCAACAAGTGGGCTAAAAGATGCCATGATTTAAATCTGAAAATAACAAACAAGAAAATAATAAGTAAACCGGACATTATCAATTTAGCATATAAACATATAGTATGGAACCTTAATAAAACCTTAATATAAAATATGCAACAACAACCCAATCCATGTCTATAATTCCTTGGTAGCAAGTATATTATAAACATCATGATTGATTGAGAACTATTCTCATTATTAGTGCTTTCGTGATAACTCTTATCAAACACTAATAATATGCCGTATTAACTTTAGTCTCTAAGTAAATAATGACATAGCTCCTTTGGGAGGTTAACATTACACTTAGTCTACTGTACACAATTATCTAGAATCATGTGTAGCGACATTTCATCTCCCTAATAGTGTTTAAACTTGTAGTACCATGAAACAAAACACCCTCCTTTGGGATCGCGAGGCATATATGCCAAGACAAGGTGCTTGTTCACACTACTTTAAATAGGTAAGTTCAATCTTGTAGTACTATAAAGTAAACACCCTCCTTTGGGATCGCAAGGCATATACGCCAAGATGAGGTGCTTACCCACACTACTATGAACCGATAATGGAGGCCATGAGATCCAACCCTTGTATCTCTCTCCCACTAGATATTTTAAAAGAAAGGTTTTTAATTAGAAATCATTCGTAATCTCATCACACATAGCCTTGCACTTCATCTATGTTTTAACACTTAGTGAAATTTCAAAAACAGTTCATTCGATCGATTGAAGGTATTTCTCGATTGATCAAAATGTTCAGCAAATTCATTTCGAAGTTTATGGATGACTCGATTGACTCTTGATTCCTATTCGATCAATCGAAAGACAAATCTAATCGGTCGAAAGGAATTCTCAATCGATCGAAAAATTGAAGAAATTTATAACAAAGTCTTGGGATAACTCGATTGATTCTTGATTCCTATTCGATCGATCAAAAGCAACATTCGATCGATCGAAGGGAATTCTCGATCGGTCGAAACTCGTGAAATTGAAATTTTTTCAAATTTTTCTAGTAACTGTTTTTTACGTTTCACTTGAACAAAACATAGTTTCTTGATCACATCAGAATGAGATTGAGATCAAAACTGGTGCTATAGTCTTAAAGTTCGATCTAACATACTTAATATCAAACTTAAACAACATCATAACATCAATATAAGTTTTTATCAATCAATAATTTCAATAACAATGCATAAAATTGATTGTAGAATCTTCTAACATCATGAAATTTCTATCTTTCATTCCAAAACTCACAGAACATGTTATACAAATTTGAAATTTAAGACTGCTCTAATACCAATTGTAGAAAAAAAACATAGTTTGTATCGCATACAAAATATACGCAGCAGAAAATTAACGGATCTACTTCATTCGCAATTGATAACATGTACTATACAAAATTTAGAATTTAAGAACAAGAGAGTGTACCTTAGTGCGGTGAAATTCAAAACTGAAGATTAGAAGTACTTGGGAACAATTTTAATCTTCACTCCAATTCCACTTATGTCCAAGAAGTGTGGTCTCTCAATCAGTTTATACGTATGTGTTTAAGGGAGAATATCTCTTTTTGTATTTAATATCTCTTCCCTAGGAGGACTTGGCGAGGATCATACGGCATTTAATTTTGGTGTATCATGTTTTTATTTTTAATTTCTTTTCTTTTGTTTTTGGACTTCTCCCTCACATTTGTATATGAAATGACGTAAGTTGAAGGCTGTTGGAGAAAGTTTAATGAGATAATACCTGATTATGGCAAAATTGCATTATTTATTCTTCTGGTTCAAGAATAAAGTTGATATAATCTTTATTCCATAATATCATGTCCTTGAAAATGGCTATCGTTGATGACTTAGTTGGATGTTTATTATTATCATTATGATTGATGGAAAAAACATATCGGATGGAAGAGAAAGAGTGATTAAACCAATCACAAGGGGTACTTTTACAGTTTTATACTGCCATTCTTAGGCAAAAAAAATTATTCCCATATTTATATATAGCTATAGATTTCGATGCCTTTCTTCCATGTAGATTCTGAATTTCTATCCAGAACCAAAGGTAAGAGATTCTTGATGTTCAATGTTTAGTATCATTAGCTTTACAGCACCGGGCAAATTTACCATCAAAATATATTAGCAGTATTGCCCTTTAAGCCTCTATCCCTGTCTGTCTTCGACGAACACTGGGTTTTTCATTATCGGCAATTTCTCCACATAAAAATTTAAAATTGGACCCTACTTGTTAAAGAGGCGTTTGGGCTTTTATACATGAGGAAAGTAACTCTAGATTTTCATAATTTTATTTTCATCAAATAAATATAAGGTAACTCTAGATTTTCATAATTTCATTCTCACAAAGTCATATCCCTTTCCAACTTTATTTTCCAATTCAATCACTGTTTATATTGACAATACACTGTGTACAGAGAGAGAGACTAGTAGTGAGTCAACAGAGAATTAAAAATTTTCGTGCCAATGAGGCCGGCAGAATCTCAAGCCCATAATATCTCACATAATTTGTTTTGTTGAGAGCTGAATCGTCCACAAAACATTGTTCTAGACTTCTAGTCCATCTCCATCACCAGTGATTGAGATGCCAACTGGGGCTTCAAAGTGGACATAGATTTTGGGTCTGCCAGAGGGTGTACCGAAGTGATATGGTGACAATATACACTCACTTCGCTAGACTACTTCATGTGCTAATTGAAGTCATTGGTTTTGTATGGGGGCAATGAAGCCTAAACGTTGCTGTCTCACTGTTATTTCCTATGTTGCTGATATGAAGCTATAATATATTTGATAATAATAGAAAATTAAAAGAGCCCAGTAATGTCTACAAGGAGATTCTTCCATTAGATGATGATTTCTGCTTAAAAATTGAATGTTCAGATAATGTAGATAAAAAACGATCATGAAAAATGTATTTTTCTTCTGTTTTTTTTTAGTACATTTTTTTTTTGTTACTTCATGCTAGGAGCATGAAGTAACCTTGTTTAATAAAATATTTCTTACTTAAAATAGAAAAAGAAAAATATAGATCTCTAAAGGATCCTTATTATTTTATAGAACATATTGACTTTTTTTTTTTGAGACAAGGCGGCCAAGTGTAGTTTTAATGTTATATTATTGGGAGAGAGAGAGACCACTGAACAGAGGAGGTGCTGTTGATGGAGGTTGGAGAGATACCAGTCGTTCAAAGTTCTGTTGAAGACGGCTGCTTGACGTTGACGCCGATGAAATTTAGAGTTGGGCTGTGGGTTGTTTGGTTACAAGGTTCTTCTTGTGACCCGATTTTTTCCCTAAACAAGGGCACATCAATATTTTGTAGAACCTAATACGCTGTTCACAAGAAGTGATTGATAATCAAAATTGCTAGTTTTTTTTCCCCTATTGTAAGTTACACCTACACTCATGGTCTTGAATCCACACCCTCCACCTCCAAAATTTATTTTGGCACCGGGGGAAGTTGTCATTTGAGTGGAATCCCATTGAAAAATGATAATTAATATATTCAATATGACTTGCTTTTTTTTTTTAAGAGAGGCCGCCCCTCCAATATGACTTAGCTAATGAACAAAAGGCTTATTTCACAGGACCATGAAAAGCTGAAACATTAAACAAGTCTAAGGTTGGCAGAACCAACGCTATAGGATATTAATGGTGTTTAGAAATCACAAAAGAAATTAAATACTAATAACTCTATTTGCTTATTGTTCAGTCAACCATATTGACAAAAACTGCATTATAATACCAAATATTCCAAAAATCCACTCAAATCATCTCAAGAAACCACAATCTGATATATTAAGTGGGACAGACTAGGTTTCTCAAAAAAAAAAGAAAAAAGAAAAGGAAAAAGTGGGACGGACGATTTCCTCGCACTATGATGATTAGAAATTTTGGAATAAATTTACTTCAAAGAAAAGAGATTGGTTGATAGCTTTCACAACATAGTGCTCTTAAATAATTGATCTCAGATCCTGATTGGCTCTCCCAAGTTGCGTACTTGGGGGAACAATAATCAAAGTCAATGTAAACACTCTATTTTGAAGAGAAAACAGAGAGAGAGAGAGGACCAAAAGAAAAGGTGCAAAGAAAAAAGGGTACAATTTACCTCACAATGACATGCCCTAATTAAAATGGATGTGCCAAAATGGGGCAGAGGGTGTACTGAATTGATATGGTGACAACATGCACTCACTGCTAACTGCATTTAACTATTCTTGTACACGTGTTAGAATAACTGGGATGGTAGGTGAGGTGTTTAGTTTTTGTTGAGGTGCCATGACGCCTGCACAAACACACATTGATGTAAACTCACATCAAATGCCTTTGATGTAATCATATAACCACCCTTAAACTTATAGATGATAAAAACATCATTATACATCATCTCTCCCTTGTAGGAGCCCCTCCCTCTAAACCTTGAACGAGCCTTCTCTACCCTAGCTTCCCCTAAGGCCCCTCCCTTTGGCCAGCCTTAGATCTCTTCTATGTGCAGTAGACAATTGTTCTCAAACCATGGAAGACAGTCCTTTATGGACTCCAAAACCTTCGCCTAACCAAAGAATAAGAAGAAGAGATAAACATCACAAACACCAACCAACCCACCCTTCTTGAATAGTGCTTCCTGAGTCTCTTTGGGAAACTGCTCTCCAACTGCCAGCAGAACCACAGAGCCGTCAAAAACACCCTTAGAGCAGCCTGGAAGATAGGATCAAACTTAAGAATAGTAGATGTGGGCATCAATGTTATGCAGTTCAAGTTAACTCTAGCTATCAAGTGGAATGGGTAGAAAAAAGCGACCCCTGGAATTTTGATAACAGCCTCCTTTTGTTTTGTCGATAGAAAAAAGGCCTTTCCTCAACAAATATTGTTTTCACACACACCCCCTTTTGGGTTTAGATATGAGGATTACCCTTTGAGCATTTGTTTGAGGAAGTGGGCAAAGACATCGAAGGCAAAATAGGAAATTTCCTTGAGGTGGACAGACGCTCCTGGCAATTTGACCAAGCTAAGTTCCTACGCATCAGAGTTGACTTACAAATCGACAAGCCCCTACGAAGAGGAGAGTATTTAACAAACACAGAAGACAAGCCCCTACGAGCGGCTCCTAACCTTATGCTTCATCCGTGGAAGAATCGGTCATGACGATAAACGTTGCTCAGAATCCTCCGATTGGCAGGAAACTAACAAACAATATTGAGACTGGATGAAAGCAAAGTGGAATCCAAAGGGAGAACCCACTAGAGCATGGGCCACTGACAATGGGGACCAAGCCACGATGGAGAGAAACATCGGTGGCACAATGTCCCATACATCTACAGACAACTCAAACCTTCGTGAGTCAGTTGGTTTCGAAGGAAACAATTCGTCAGGCGGGAAACCTACTTTGGAAGTGTCCCACACATGGAGGCAGTGACAAATCTAAACTCTGCACTCCTGTAGATGGCGAGAAATTTGGATGCGAAGCATATTTCGAAAGTCAATGAGAGGTCACGTGATCAGCATATGAATGTACTCTCTTAAAACCCCAGCTTCCTGAAAAGGAAAAAAAGGATGCCCTTTCCACAATGGGCCCACCATGATTGGTCAACACTGAAGCCCATGAAGTAACAAGCCCTCTAAAGTCGATGCAAGATCACAAACCCAAAGCTGACACTATCCACCATGGACCAAGCCCACAAAATAGCAAGCAGCCCAAAAAGAAAGGCCAATGGAAAAAGATTGCTAGGGAAAAAAGGCAAAGCCCAAGCCCAAGTCCAAGAAATGGAGATGCTAGGCCCTAATGCTAAAGTTGGTACTAAAAGATCAGGTAACCTTGAATCCCTAGAACACAAAAAGAACAGAATTCAGAAATGCCTCTTTAATGATTCTACCTCCCCCAACCCCTCCTATGACTGCATATCAGCAGTGGCTGTTGTAAAGTTGTTATTTCCTACTAGCCTTTGTTGGTTTTAATTCCGTGCCAAATTCGATTGTATTTTCTTCAATCATTTTCCTGTATTTATGTGGGTTTATTTGTAAGGGATAAGTGTGAGAGATTGGTGAAGAATCAAGCTTCAAAGATGGATCAGTGCAGTTCGCAACTAGCTCGCAAGAAACTCGCAAGAAGAGTAACCCACGAAAGGGCACGTGTGAAGCACATGACTAGAAGCTGAAGAGTCATGCCAGGCCATCAAATTTACAAGTACTTCGCGAGAAAGGCCAATTGGCGAGGTACTTACGAAACTCTCTATTTGGCAATAATAAAAAATAAAAATAAAAGATGTTTTATCAAATTCTTTACCCACACTATATATACCCTCATTATCCACGAAATGTTAGAAGTGCTTTTCAAAGAGAAAACCCTAACAAATACACTTGAGAGTTAGAGATTGTTATACCCACAATCATCTACACATTTCCTCTTAGTTTTCCTCTACTCCTATCTCTCCATCTCTACATCATTGAGAGATTCTTAGCCCAAACACTTACCACATCCAATTTGAGTGCTGAGAAGTTTCGGTGCTATTAGGAAGCATTGGAAGGAGCCATTAAGTGGTGGATGCAATTGGGCTGAATTACGAGATCCGGAAAGCTAGTGAAGACAAGACTCTGAGAAGTCCGTTGGTAGCAGGAGCTTGAAGGGCTCAAGTACATGGGGTAGACTAGGCATAGAGGGTCTTTTATTATTTGTGTACTCCAACTTTATTCACTAGTGGATCGATTTCGACTTAGAGGGTCGCAGAGAGGTTTTTCATCGAGTTCTTTAGTTTCCTCTTCAATAACACGTTTTGGTGTTATCTTGTATTTGCATATCTCTTCACTACTCTTTAAGCTTTTCATTTATTGTTCATTGTGGTTGGATATGGCTTAGAGTAGTGTTACCGGTTCATTGCGCATATTTACTCTAGTTCCGCACTTTGTTAAGTTAGAGTAAAAGCAATCTAGCCGTAATTTTAAATTTGGGATCTAAACAAGCTCTAGTGTTTCCACACTAATTTGAGCTTTCAATTGGTATCATAACAGGTACACTTTGTTGAATTTCAATATCCTTGTGTGATCCTAGACCCCTCCTTGCTATGGATATGGCAATGGAAAAAGCTAACATGAATTGTGGTTCATGTGCTTGTGATAATGACTCTATGAGTATCTTTGGAGATTGTCCTAGTAATAAGCTCATAGAGTTATTAAAGTCAAAGAAACATGCTAGAATGTTCATACATATGCTGAAATGTTTAGAGCATGGAAATCACATGCTTCATAATAGTTTGTGCGAGTCTAATTCTTTGATTGAAAAATATAAGAGAAGGAATAGACACTTGTGTAATAAGCTTAATGGTTTAAAAAGAAAGCTTCATTTATCTGGCCAAAATGAAAAGGAAGATGAATCTTGTTTTGAAAAACAAGAATGCTTATCTCATGCTTGTCTTTTTGTTCATACCACATTAAAAGTGTTTAACTCTTGTTTATGGTATCTTGAAAATGGGTACTTAAGGCACATGATCGGCGATAAATCTCTTTTCAAGAGCCTTAAAGAAAAGGAAGACGGCTACATCACGTTCAGAGATGGTAGCCATTCTTAAGTCCTTGGAAAAGGAACGATTGACAATCCGGGACTTTCTTTGTTAACCAATGTATTATACATCAAGGGGTTGAAGGCAAACTTGCTGAGCATCACCCAAATCTATGATGAGGATTTTTTGGTCCAATTTTCAAAGAAATGGTGTGTTATCCTCAGTGAAGATGGTGTTCAAGTCTTGAAGGGACTTAGAACTATTGACAATTGTTATGGTGTGGTTCCCAAGCAAAATGTTTCAAGCAGGAGTGCTTGAGTCAATTTGTTGGAGCTATGGCATCAACGTTTCGGCCATGCCAACTACAAGCAAGTGGCGAAGGTTTCCAAGCTCGAAGCAGTGGTTGGCTTATCAAAGTTTGGAAAAATTAAGAAGAATGTTTGTGGACCTCGTCAATTGGGAAAACAAACCAAGTCAAGCCACCCTAATGTGAATGTTATCATCACGTCTCGACCCTTGGAGTTACTCCATCTTGATTTAATGGGTCCAACAAGAACAGAAAGCTTGGGTGGTAAAAGGTACATCATGGTTGTGGTTGATGATTTTTCAATATACTCTTGAGTAGAATTCCTTAAAGAGAAGTCAAAAGCATGTGAAAAGATGGAGAAACTTTGCAAGAGACTTCAAAATGAAAAAGGGAGTTCCTATCATCAAAATAAGAAGTGATCATGGGAAGGAATTCAAGAATGCAAAGTTTGAAGCATTTTGCAATGAGCATGGAATAAAGAAGGAATTCTCAGCCCCAAAAACTCCACAACAAAATGGGATTGTCGAAAGAAAGAATCATGTTATACAAGAGATGGTAATGCTTCTCAACAAGGATATTCCTCAAAAGTTTTAGGGTGAAGCAATGAATACATCATGCCATATTGGAAATAGAATCTTCTTTCGAGCGGGAACAAAGAAAACATCATATGGTAGTAAATGTTTCATCCTTAATGATAGAGAAAATCTTAGGAAGTTCGATGCCAAGAACGATGAAGGAATTTTTCTTGGTTACTCCGTGAATAGCCAAGCATTTACAACAAGCGTACCTAGACAATCATGGAGTTAATAAATGTGGTCATAGATGATGCCATTCCGGAAAAGAGTGTTGATGAAGGTAGAGAAGTTTCAAGCCTCAAGAAGAATGATGATGATGGTAACTCTTCACAAAGTGATGATGTTGAGAAACAATCACCGGAAAAAGAAATTACTCTTATCGCAACAAGAAGGGAAATTAGATCAACCTAAGTGCCATCAAGTCCACTCACTCCACCCGAAGTCCAACCTCCAATATCTCTTGATGATGAGCCCTCTACTTCAAAGAAACCATCGTCAAGTGTGAGTCTAAATCATCCCAAAAATAACATAATTGGAGACTTGGATGAGGGCCTTCATTTGAGAAGAGGACCTAGCTATAGTGTGAATCATGTGACTTATCATTGCTATCTTGCTCAATTTGAAACAATGAAGGTGGAAGAAGCCTTGAAAGATGAAAATTAGGTAGACTTTATGCACTAAGAATTACATCAATTTTTTAGAAATGATGTGTGGGAATTGGTTCCAAGACCAAAAGACACTTATGTAATTGGTATCAAGTGGATTTTCAAGAACAAAACCAATGAAGATGTTGAGGTTGTGCGAAACAAATCTAGATTGTAGACTTTGATGAGTCATTTGCTCCGGTAGCAAGACTTGAGTCAATCCAGATTCTTCTCTCCATAGCATGTATCATGAATTTCAAGCTTTATCAAATGGATGTGAAAAGTGCATTCTTGAATGGGCTTCTACAAGAAGATGCATTTATTAAGCAACCAAAAGGGTTTCAAGATCCTCATTTTCCAAACCATGTTCTCCGATTGAAGAAAGCTTTATATGGGCTGAAGCAAGCACCAAAGGCATGGTATGATTGTCTAACGTCATATCTTTTGAATCGTGGTTTCAAAAGAGGTCAAGCCGATTGGGCTCTTTTTGTCAAACGAGATGAGAAATCTCTTTTTGTAGCTCAAGTGTATGTGGATGACATTGTATTTGGCTCATCAATTGATGTTCATGCACAAGAATTTTTAGATGAACTGAAGAAGAAATTCGAAATGAGTACAGTAGGGGAGCTAAGCTATATTCTTGGTCTTCAAGTGAAACAACGAAAAGATGGTATATTCATATCTCAAGGGAAGTACACTAAAAATATAGTGAAGAGATTTGGTTTAAATTCCAAGAAACATGCATCTACTCCAATGAGTTCGTCGGTTAAACTAAGCTCCAATCCAGCCGGTGTGGAAGTAGATCCAACCCTTTACAGGAGCATTATTGGCAGCCTCTTATACCTCACTACAAGTAGGCCGAACATAGCCTTCAATGTTGGAGTATGTGATTGTTTTCAAGCAGCACCAAAGGAGTATCATATGATGGCGGTTAAAAGAATCATTCGTTATGTTAACGGAACATCCGACTATGGGATTTGGTACTCAAGAGATTCAAATGACTACCTAGCCGAATACTCGGATGCTAATTGGGCTAGGTGTGTTGACAATAGAAAAAGCATCTCGAGAGGATGTTTCTATCTCGGAAACAATTTGGTGTCATGGATGAGCAAGAAGCAAAATTCAGTGTCATTATCAACTGCTGAAGTGGAGTATATTGCAGCAGGTAGTTGTTGTGCTCAACTCCTATGGATGAAAAAGCTTCTTTATGATTATAGGATTTTCAAGACACCATGTGCATTTTCTATGACAATACAAGCATCATTAATCTATCCAAGAATCTTGTTCAACACTCAAAGTCAAAGGATATTGAAAATTGATATCATTTCATTCGTGAGTTGGTGGGAAAGAAAATGGTATGGCTGGAGTTCATCAACACCAACAATCAAAAGGTTAACATTTTCACTAAACCACTTGATGGTTCTCGGTTTGAATCTCCTTGTAAGACCGTCAGTGTCAATATCATTCCTTGACTCATTTCTCTAGTGTGACCCTCATTTGTCTTTCATTGGTACATTCATGAAGAAAGGGTCTCACATGTCATCATGTTTCTTTTATAGGTTTTTGTTTTATTTACCTTGTTTTGTTGATCTTACTTTATTGCTTTGTTTTCTAATGTGTTAAAAATTCAAAAACCTATAATACGTATAAAATATCAAAAAGTTTGATCACTTGTATTGTGTATATCACATGTTAAGTTTGGCCTAGTACCTTCATACTAATGGTGTAGTGCATTTACAAGCTTAGCTTGTTATGTATGCACATTTTTAAGTGTGAGCAAAATCTAGAAATCTATGTTTGATTGTTGTAAATAGATCTTTAAGCTTGTCATGAATGATTGGTCAATAGTCTTGTTTGATCTTGATACATGCATAGACTTGTGCCTATATATCTCCTTACATTTATTTTTATGTCAAAAAGCTCTACAAACGTCAATCTCTAAAATGAGAAAGAGCTTTAAAAGTCTTGCTTTGAAATCTAGTTTGATTAGGAAAAGGTGAAGCAAAATGTACTCAAAATGTCTTGTTTGATCTTGATACATGCATAGACTTGTGCCTATATATCTCCTTACATTTATTTTTATGTCAAAAAGCTCTACAAACGTCAATCTCTAAAATGAGAAAGAGCTTTAAAAGTCTTGCTTTGAAATCTAGTTTGACTAGGAAAAGGTGAAGCAAAATGTACTCAAAATGTATGATGTTAAAGCTAAAGGCTTATTCCTCAAAGAAATATAAAAAATTTCATGGCATCATTGCTCAAAAATTGAGTTGTATTGATCAAAAAGTTATGAAAAATGGAAGCCAAATGAAAAGCTTTCAATCAATGTAAACACTTTGGTGGGGGGTCATATATGTTCATTTTCTGTTAGGACATGTGTAATTTAATGTTAGGAACATATATCAAATTAGAATTGGCTAATTCTTTGACAAAACACACTTTACTTGTAATTTGATAGATCTAGGATGTGTTTAATGCTTCAAAGAACAAGGTTTCAAGTTTAAATGTTAAAGCCATGCAAGTCTGTCCAAGAAACAAGTGAAGAAGTGTTGAATTTTAAAACTCAACAGCTAGTATCTATCGAGGTTTAAAAGCTGCTGAAGCCTGATACTCGACAGCTATCTCGATAAATAAGTTGTCTATCTAGGTTTATGGAATTCAGTTTTTCAAAGTTGATTTCAATCCAATCCGTGAATACATGTTTGGGCTTTCTTTTCTCACAACCCTAAACATATATAAGGATTGTTTTAAGGGCCGTCAAAGATGGTGCGAGTGTGAAGCAAAGTTGTGTTCTTGCAAATTGTGACCAGAGACAGAATTTGCTCTAGTTCATCTTTCTCTTGAAGAAGCTGTTGTGTTTGTACACCATAGGGTTTTATAACCAATGAGTTTCTTGATCTTCATCATGTGATGAACTAAAGAACTTTACAGCCAACATCTTTCTCAAGTTGGTGAGTAAGCCGCATACTAGGATCTGCGCATTGAATTAGTTAGCCACGTACTGGGAGCCATGTAATAAAAGGAGAGATTGTCACCAAAGAACAAGTCCAATTGGGTATTGGAGTAAGGGTTCAACTATAGGTTGATATAAAGTACTGAGATTCCTTTACTTGTAACCACTTGTTGTGATAATAGTGAATTCTCGGGAGTGGTGACCTTAAAATCACTCAGTGAGGTTTTTGCCATGTAAGTTTTCCTCATTCGTAAACAAATCACCGTGTCAATTTAATTTTCGCTGCATTTAGTTAGTTGGTGATTTGTTTGTGCTACTACGCGTATTGCATGCTAATTGAATTAATTAATTAACTTGGCTAATTAATTGTTAATTCATCACAATGGGTCAATACATTCTTGGCATATCAAGTGGTATCAGAGCAGGCACTATGAACCCACCGTAACCCATTCCAAAATCAATCCAACCACAAAACCATGAACCCATTGTGGCCCATTCCAAACCCATGAACCCACCATCGCCCACAACCGTAGTTGAGCCATCGACACCCACAACCACAACCGTAACCACCATAACTCACAACATGATCGAGAGAGTGAAAGAAGAGATAAAATCTGAGAGTGAGAGATGAGAGGAAATCTGAGAGACGTTGGGCCCGAGAAGGAGGAGAGACGTTAGAGAGAGACATTAGAGAGAGTGAGAAGAAAATGTTTTTTTAATTGAAGAAAGAGACTAAGAGATAATAAAATAAAAAATTGAGTTTTATTTTTAACTTGATGCTACAGTAAACTGTTATAGACTTAATGTAGCTGAAAGCTAAAAATTTTGTGTGAATGTTAAAATAGAGTTTTATTTTATGGTTTAGGTGTTAAAAACTTAAAATAGTTTTTAAGTTATTTTAACACATTTGCCGTGAGTGCTCACTAGAAATTTTCTTGATGAAATTTAAAATAATATCATTACTGTAGTCATTTGTAATGCTCGAATGAGCGGCGGCAGAAATGAAGATTTCCTACATTTCATTGCGTCTTATCGGACAAGGAAGAAAAGTGATTCTTACTTTCAGTTTTTGTTTTTTTGTTTTTTTTTTTTTTTAAATGGGCATAGGTTAATAAACTATTTTTAAAAAGTTTTAAAGTATGTTTAGTAAATATTTTTTCACTTATGTTCTGTTTCCAAAAACAAGTTTTTTAGTCTCAAATATAGAAAATTATATTTAAGTATTTTCTTTTATTTATTTTTTCAAAAAACTATCTTTTTAATTTCATCTAACCAAACATTTTTTTGATTTCAAAAATACAAAAATAAATAAATAAATAAATTGTTTGTTCTTTATATTCTCCAAAACAAGTTTTTAAAAATAGAAAATAAAAGTTGTTACCAAGTATAACCTTAATATCATTCTTTATGAAAAATATACAAAGCAATAAAAATAATGTCAATTATTTTTTTTTCCTTTTTGGATAAAAAGTTTCTAAATCTGACTTATTAACAAATGTCATGTCCTTAGGCTTTGTTAGTTTTGGGTGTAATTGAATTTTTGAAATTGTTTTACGCCGTTGCTAGTGTTTGGCAACACAAGAAATTACAGTCAAATGGAAAATAAATTTTAGTCGACCGTAAAATACCCACCCCACACTTGTAAATTATTTTACACATTCAATTTACCATCAAACCATTGTTATAAATACCATTTCGAAACCCGTTTTGGTGTATTAATTGGAATGAAATATTTCAATACCGAATTGGTACTAGACTATTTCGGTGTACTATTTCGGAGTTATAGCAAATAAATAAATATATATATATATTATTTGTATATATAAAAAAATAAAAAATTCAATATATTAGTTTTTTTTTTTTAACTCTTAGAAAAAGCAAGCATATCTGCATACAATTATTTTTATAAAAAAAATATATATATTTATGACATTTTTGTAAATAAAGCCAACATTTTGAGTAATTAAAAACAAAGAACCTTTTTGAAATTCACTTTTCCATTTCCCAAACCCACTCACGTGAACCACTCTTTCCCACCTTTCCAATATATTTCAATTATCTCTCACTTCTCAGTATCCTTTTCAGAGTTTCAGACGGCTGGGCAGTGGACACCATCACTTTTTTCTTAATGTGAAAGGTAGAAAAACTTCATTAAAATCTATAATAAATTGTACAAACACGATGAAGCTACTTGGAACATGACTCCACCAACTATCTCCCAACAAAAACTGAGTATTGACCCCACACGTTAAATGTAAATTTTTTATTTTTTTCAATGTGAACGGGAGAAAACTTTATTGAAATCTATAAGAAATGGTACAAACATGAAGAAGAATTGAAGCAACTTGGAATGTGACTCCAATAATTGTCTCTCCGTTAACAATTCTTATGAAATAAAATAAAAGTTAAGTGTGTGAAACGGTGAAAGTGTTAGAACTTTTTAAAAAAGGTGTTCAAGTTGAACAACACTTTTTTTAAAAAAAACTGAGTATTGACCCCTCATGTTAAATGTAAATTTTTTATTTTTTTTCAATGTGAACGGTAGAAAAACTTTATTGAAATCTAAAAGAAATTGTACGGACATGAAGAAGAATTGAAGCAACTTGGAACATGACTCCAACAATTGTCTCCCCGTTAACAATTCCTATGAAATAAAATAAAAGTTAAGTGTGTGAAACGGTGAAAGTGTATGAACTTTTTAAAAGGGTGTTCAAGTTGAACTACACTTTTTTTTTTTTGGTAAACCGTTGAACACTTTATATTATATGTCTTATAAAAATAAATAAAAAACACTTTATTTTATATGATTTCATTTGTAAAATTTGAAAAATAAATAATAATAAACAATTTTTTCAATGTGAAAGGTAGAAAAACTTTATTGAAATCTATAAGAAATTGTACAAACATGATGAAGAATTGAGGCCACTTGGAACATGACTCCAACAATGGCCTCCCCGTTAACAATTCCTATGAAATAAAATAAAAGTAAAGTGTGTGAAACAGTGAAAGTGTTAGAACTTTTGAAAAAGGTGTTCGAGTTCGACAACATTTTGGGTCCGTTTGGATATAACTTATTGTTGCTAAAAACATTTTAACAAAATAATTTTTAAATTTATAAATAATATCATGAGATTTATTTTTAATATTTTTTAATGTGTGAACAGTGCACAAATAATATGTAAACAGTACACATACTGTTCATGAATATAATTTTTTGTCTCTAAAAATAGAAACAAAGTGCAGTAAAAAAAAAAAAAAAAAAAACGCAATTGCAAAACGCAACGTAACAAAACTCACCATCCAAACCCTCACTTTATATCATATGATTTCATTTGCAAAAATAAAAAACTTTTAATTCTAACCGTTAAATAAAATAAGTGAAAAAAAGTTAATATTAAAAAAATAGTATATTAGATACCAGATAATCCAAATTCCTCTTCTCTGTCGGCCCATTTGTCCTGCCCACCAATCACGTGAATATATATTTTTTTTTGTTGTCAAGATGTTGCTTTTCATCTTCTTTTAAATTTTGAATTTTTTTTATTAATTTTAGTCAATAAAAAAAACGTCAGATTTGTATCCCTTTTTTGTTTTGTTCCTGCGTGAAAATTAGTCTTTTAAAATCCGGATAAGTCTAAATAAAATAAATAAACTCATACGGTCCTACCTAACCTGACCCACCACAACTAAAAAAAAAAAAAAAAAAAAAGCTTATCTAGCCAGCACAACCTAGCATTGCTTTTTCCATTAACCAGTCGGGTGGACCGTGGGGTATGACTTATGAGACAACCACACTAATCTGTCATAAATCGAAAAAAATTAAAAATAGAGACAGCAAAAAGCCAAAAAGGAAACAATTTTGCTATGAACAATTTTTCATTTTTGAGTTCTTTTATTGATTGGCGTAATTACCAAATATAAATAAATAAAAAGGAGGGTGTCAAATTTCCACACGGTGTTATTGACGAAGACTCGAAGGTTTCATTTGGACTGAGACCTCGCTCATAGATAGACCCAAAATTTACGTCAATTTTACTCAAGACCCATCATTTCAATGAAATTGTAATATCCCTATTTATATTCAGTTATTTATCAATCTAAACTTTTAGAATATACGATTATTATTCTAAACTATAATTAGTGTTTTAGTTTTTTACTCTACCATCATTTAGGTTTTTAACTTAAACAGAAAAGTATTTTATGTTATCTTTGCATACATGGCACCACACAAAAATATTGATATGTCACTCTTCATTAAACAAAGATTAGGTGGCATCACAAGGGTTAAATTTTGTTAAATAGTTTTATTTTAAAGGATTGAAGAATGAAAATTTGGTATTTTCATGTAGTATATACAAAGGTCATGTGAGTCATACATGACATACATTTCTACCCAAGTTAATAACTCAATTGACATTAGGATGCAAAGTGAAACACAAATTATAATTTAGGGTGGTAATCTTGTAATTCTGAAAGTTTAGGTGGTAAGTATAAATAAAGCTGTAGTTTAGTGTGATAAAACATAATTTCCATTGATTCAAAAGTAAAAGGGCAAAGAAGATTGGACTCAATTATAGCTAGAAGTAGATTTGCGGCATTGTGCTCTGCATGCAGCAATGGCTTTCCAACGTACTTCATTACTAACTTTACAATCGCGTTAATTTTCACACATTATTTTACAACCATAAAGTTGACAAGTTATGAATAGAAAATGATAAAGTGATATCATTTTCACAAATTATTAAATGCTTTCCTCTTCTTCTTTTTGGGGGGGGGGGGGGGTCTATTATTTCTTTTATATCTCATTTTACTCAATAAATTAAAATTTATTCAATGTATACTTAACTAAAAAATATATAAATTATATAAATGATAAAATCAATTAATTATGATTCATATGATTTAAAAGATAATTCGTAGATTACCAAAAAAGTAGATGATACATACATACATGCATATATTTATATAGACTTATGTTTTTTTTTTTTTTTTTGAGGAAATATATAGACTTATGTTAAGACTTACTTTATCTAACTTTTTTTTTCTTTAGTTAAATATGATAAATAGCTTATTAGAAATCAAATTACAAATATTTTTATGTATATATATAATTAATAGGTTATACTTATAAATTTTATAAAATAAAAATGGCACAGTTGAAAAAAAAAATCTGACTTTGCCTCTAAAGGTCCTTTTATTTTTGCTAAATGAGATAATATTATTGATGTCAAAATGTGTTGGAAGATCGTAGTATTTGAGTATTTTATTACGAAACTATTTGGAAGATTCTATTTGAGTATTTTATTGGGGATTGTGAAACTTCGTGGAAGATTGTATTATTTGACTATTTTATTTATCCAGTGAGGACCAAGCCAGCAAGGCACCAAGGCGGCAAGGCCTGTGACTTTTTCTCGCAACAAATTCCAAATTTCCAGTTCTACTTCATCTCTCTTTCCTATTCAATTCCAGTTCAATTTAATCTACTTTTTTACAACCAAACACAAATTTAAAGCCTTCAAATCACAGCGTTCATAATAAGAGCATTTACATCAAATAATTCAAAATAGGAAAAAAATATATCATTTTTACATATATAATTTCTAAAATCATTCACGGCAATCAAACTAAAAATGTATAAATTTATAAAGCTACTATAGTTTACACTGCTACTATTCACTTTGCATATAATTTTTTATTCTTTATTTTCGTGTCCTAAAATTGAAGGAAGAGAATAAGTGGTAGTTATTATATGTGAAAAAAGATAAATAATTAAAAAAAATCATGTAAAATTGATAATTTAATATAATATAACATAAAATAGATAATTTGATGTAGGAATTTTTAAAAAGAAAATATATAAAATAGAAAAAGTATATTTTTATACTAAAAATAAACAGAATATTTTGCTCATGTGAATGCTCTAAACGACAAACAATGTTTATTTTTCACTTTTTAGACCATTAATTGGGCTGAATGCAAGTTGGCAAGTCATTACTCATTAAGTTATTATTAGAAAATCTCATTTTCATTCTATCATTTACGCCAAATTTAATTCTTATTCTAATTTTTAGTCCTTCTAACTTCTCTCATACTCATGTGGTAAAGGGATATTATTTTTGTCAATTAACAAAAAAGGCACAACTTCAATAATGATTCCGAAGTTTTTGATCTTAATTCATAGTTATCAAAATATGAATCGCATCATAAATTGATTTTTGATTTTTTTTTTTTTTTTTTTGGGTATCATATTGTGCATCATAAGATATGCAAACACCTAAAACAATTAATAAAATACATATAGATATACATATATAAAAGATATATTCATTATAAATTTGAAATATATTCAAATTAGGACTAATTTAATAATCACTTACGTAATAATATTTGACAAATCTAAATAAATCAAATTACCACATGTTTATAACATACACATTCAAATTGATTATATTCAAAAGTAATAGTATATAACAACTTTTCTTGACTCTCCCTAGTAGGAGCCTTTCCTCTCGGTTGTCACGAGACTTTCCTCCCTTCACTAGGGTCTTTCTTACCCATTTTCTTCAGACTCTTTTCTACGTGCAGAAATCATTTTCCATCACTACCATGGACGAAACAGTCCTAAATGACCTCCAAAAACTCAATCTAACCAAAGAAGAAGGAGAAGAAATCTGCATCACAAGTACAACCCAAAGCAACCTCCTTGAAGAATGTTCTTTAAGCCTTTTTGGAAGGCTCCTTTCAGATCGCCACCAGAACAGCCGTGCTCTCAAGAATACTCTCAGAATGGCTTGGAAATTGGGATCTGATCTACGGATAGTGGATGTAGGTAACGGGATTTTGCAGTTCAAGTTCAACTCTCGATTTCAGATGGAATGGGTCGAAAAGAGTGGGGCATGGAATTTTGAAAACAATCTACTCCTCTTATGTCGCTGGAAAGCAGGCCTTTCCTCAACAAACATTGTCTTCACTCACTCTTCTTTCTGGGTCCAGGTATGGGGCCTTCCTTTTGAGTTTATGAATGAGGAGGTAGGCAAAGATATAGGAGGCATAATAGGAAATTTTCTTGAGGTGGATAAACGATCCTGGCAGTCTGATCAAGCAAAGTATATGCACATTAAAGTTGATGTTCAGCTGGATAAACCTCTCTGTAGAGGAGGCTTCGTTTCCAGTCCTGATAGTGGGAAACATTGGGTTTATTATAAGTATGAGAGGATTCCTACGCTTTGCTTCAGGTGTGGTAGGATCGGGCATGATGTTAAGCACTGCTCAGATACGGCGGTAGAGCATGAGATAGACACCCAATACGGTGACTGGATGAGAGCGGGTTGGGATTCAAAATGGGGACCGAGCAGATCCCAAACCACCAGTAGTGGCGGCAAAACCGCAACAGCAGAGGGCACTGATATTGTTGGAATTCGCACCTCTGCGAACATCATGGGCATATCTGAGCCTGACAGCCTCGGTGAAACAAATGGGTCTAATACAAACCCAGTTTTGGGGTCTGCCCAAGGGGTTTCCTCTGCAAAAAATCTGTCCTCTCAGCTCTTACAGACAGCGGATACTCAGGATGGATGGGACAAAGCTGAAAATTTGAAATTGAAGTGTATGGAGAAAGCTAAGGGGTTTTCACGTGACAGTGGTATAAAGGAAATATCTAAAAGCCCTTTGGATCCCAAGGAAGACAAGTTGGACGAGTGCTCTACTGTGGGCCAAGTGCAGGAGTTTAAAGGAAAAGCCCATGAAGTTACTCGCCCACAAAGGCAAAAATTAGACTGTAAGTGCAAAGGGGTGGCCACTCCTTCTGTGAAAGGCCCTACTAGAGATACCCAACAAAAGAAAAAGCCCAGTTTGAAGAAAATTGCTAGACAAGTGACCCAACATCAAACACAGGCCTTTGACATAGAAATGTTTAACTCAGATGTGGGAGTGGGTTCCAAAAGGCCAAGTACGTTTGAATATTTAGAAGTTGAAGAAAACAGAGCTCAAAAACGTTTATTTATTGCTCCCTCCCCCCCCTCACTCTTCCCCCCCTGATGATATATCAGTGGTGGCTACCTTACAGCACCATCGGGAGCAATGATTGCCCTTGGATGGAACTGTTGGGGGCTTGGGAATCTCCGGACAGTTAGAGTGCTGCGTGAATTTATGCAGTGTTAGGCTCCCAAAATTGTCTTCCTTGTAGAGACAAAACTGAATAAAAGAGAATCAAACAAGAAAAGAAGAGCTATGTCTCACCTGAATTGCCTTTTTGTTCCTAGCAAGGGTCAGAGTGGTGGCCTTGCAATGATTTGGACAAAGGATACTTCCCTTGACATCGTAACATACAGACCTCATCACATTGATGCCATTGTCACTGAGCCTGAATTCGGTTTTAAATGGAGAGTCACCTGTTTTTATGGTCACCCGGAAACACACCAAAGACATGAATCATGGAAGCTTTTAACTTCCCTCCATCACCAGTACCAGCTTCCATGGCTCTGCTTGGGGGATTTTAATGAAATAGTCTCAATAAGTGAAAAACAGGGGGGCGCTCAAAGGTCCCAAAATCAAATGGACGGTTTCAGAAATGTGATTAATCTCTGCAATTTTAGGAACCTGGGTTATAATGGTTCTGATTTCACATGGTGTAACATGAGAGAGGCGGTTGACAAGATTTATATGCGTCTTGATCGGGTGCTTGCAATGGATGACTGGAGAAGCCATTTCCAAAATACGAGAGTACACCACCTCATCGACTCCACCTCTGATCATTGTGACTTGCTTGTTTCTAATATGGTGATGGTGCAGCCTCCACGGAGGCGCCGTTTCCACTTTGAGGCAATTCGGACGCATAGAGAGGAATGTAAGGAAGTTATTCAAGAGGCTTGGAACGCCTGTCTAGACACAAGTACTCCAGAGGGGCTTGCCCTGAGCCTTAGAAAGTGTGCTGAGAATCTTTCAAGCTGGAGTCATACAGTCTTCGGCCATATTCCTAAATAGATACAGACAAAAAGGACAGCCCTTCAATCTCTTATACTCCGTGATTCTAATGGTAGTCTTGGGGCTGAAATAAATAGTTTGAGGAAGGATTTAAACGAACTTCTTAATAGTGAGGAGATTTACTGGAACCAAAGGTCAAGAGTTCAATGGCTAAAGGAGGGGGATCGTAACACCAAATTCTTCCACTTTAGAGCATCTGAAAGGAAGAAGAAGAATACTATTTTGGGACTTCGGGATGATAATGGAAATTGGTATGATACAAATGAAACCATTGCTGATATTGCTGTGCAGTATTTCAAAAATATATATACATCGTCCCAGCCAGCTAGCTTCAATGATGATACAACAGCAATACCAACCCGTGTTACTGATGAAATGAACAGAGAGCTAATCAAAGAGTTCTCCAAAGATGAAATTCTCACTACACTAAAGCAAATGCATCCAACTAAGTCTCTTGGACCCGATGGTATGTCTGCAATATTTTTCCATAAATATTGGGATATTGTAGGCAACAGTGTTACTAACATGGTTCTAAATGTGCTTAATTCTAATATGCCTATTACTGAGTTGAACAAAACTAATATTACTCTAATTCCAAAGAAAAAGTCTCCAACTCATATGGCTGATTTCAGACCGATCAGTTTATGCAATGTTGCCTATAAAATCATTGCTAAAGTTCTCTTAAACAGGCTCAAGGTTGTTCTTCCTCGGATTATTTCTGAAAATCAAAGTGCTTTCCTCTTTGAGCGCCTCATTACTGATAACATTTTGGTGGTTTATGAAATAATGCACTACCTCAACAACAAGCACGAGGGGAAAGTGAGTTTTATGGTTGTAAAGTTGGATATGAGCAAAGCTTTTGACCATGTTAAATGGGGGGTTCATTGAAGCAGTAATGGAAAAGCTTGGGTTTCATAGGAGGTGGATCAGCCTAATCATGCATTGTATAACTACGGTCACATACTTAGTTCTTATTAATGGCAAGGCTTACGGCTGTATCAGTCCCACTAAGGGCCTAAGGCAAGGGGATCCTCTCTCCCCTTACCTCTTTATTCTTTGTGCTAAGGGTCTCTCCTCTCTCATTACTCGGGCTGCTCAAAACAGGGAGTTAAATGGTATTTCTATCAGTCGGGGATGCCCTCAAGTGAGCAACCTGTTCTTTGCTAATGATAGCTTGCTCTTTTGTCGTGCAAACAGCCAAGAATGCCGCAAGCTCATTGAGATTTTGGCCATGTATGAAGCTGCATCGGGTCAAAAAATAAATACGGAAAAATCATTCGTGTTTTTCAGCCTCAATGCATCTCAAGAAACAAAGGGCGTGGTTTTTGATATTCTTGGCCCAATGCAAGACTCTAGGCGCTCCAAGTATCTCGGTCTCCCATCCATCATTGGAAAGTCCAAAAATGAGGTTTTTGCAGATGTCAAGGAGAAGGTGGGGAGAAAACTTTCGGGGTGGAAGGAAAAAATGCTATCTATGGGTGGAAAAGAGATTCTTATCAAAGCAGTCGCTTAAGCCGTGCCCAAATATACTATGAGCTGTTTTCTTCTCCCAAAGGGCCTATGTGATGATCTTGAAAGCATGGAACGCAACTTTTGGTGGGGGCAGCAGCAACAAGAGAAAAAAATTGCTTGGGTTGCTTGAAAAAAGATGTGCAATTCCAAATCTCAAGGGGGTATGGGTTTCCGAAATCTTCATGCTTTCAATTTGGCCATGCTAGCTAAGCAAGCATGGAGAATTTTCACTAGACCAGACTCTTTGATTTCAAAAATTTACAAGGCAAGATATTTCCCTTTTTTGGATGTTATCAATGCCCAATTGGGCTGTAATCCCTCCTATGCTTGGCGTAGTATCCATAGTAGTCTCGAAGTTATTAGGAGAGGCACAAGGTGGCGTGTTGGAAATGACAAAACGATTCATATTTGGGAGGACAAATGGCTCCCTACACCGACCACCTATAAGACAATCAGCCCGCCCTGCTATTTTGATGACTTCCCCATGGTATCCGCCCTCATTGATCTGGATACAAAAAGTAGGAAAGCTGACTTGGTTAAGAAAATTTTCCTCCCTTTTGAAGCGGATACCATTCTCCGCATTCCCCTTTGCTACTCCCTCCCGGATGACAAGCTTATTTGGTTGGGGAACACGAGGGGAGTTTTCACGGTTAGAAGCACTTATTATGTGGCCCTCCCGCTGGTTGAGACTTGCAATGGGGGTGAATCATCAGCTGGTGACTCCCGGTCCTTACTATGGAAGAGGGTGTGGCATCTCAACCTACTTAAGAAGATTAGAATTTTTGCTTGGCGGGCTTGTATGAATGCCTTTCCTACGATGCAGAACCTAAAGGTAAGGGGGGTCAATACAGATGGTAGTTGTCCTTTATGTGGCCAAGGTCCTGAAAATACTTTGCACACACTTTTTAACTGTGACTGCTCAAAGCTGGTTTGGAATTTTTGGGTTGGAAAACCTGCTTTCTTGGATGGTGGGGCTTTGGATGTTATTGATGTGGCTCTCCATGTAATTCAAAATGGCATTCCAAAGGATCTAGAAACCCTTTTTGTCACTGCCTGGTACATTTGGTTCAACCGAAATCAGGTGGTGCACGAATCCATCTCCACTCCTCCTAGTCAAATTTGGGACTCGACTTTGCGACTTGCTAAGGATTTTAAGGGTGCTTTAAGTCCACTTAGCTACCAGCATGGTGTCTGTGCCTCCCGTTGGTCTCTTCCTCCGCCGGGTTTCCATAAAGTTAGTGTTGATGGTGCTACCTGTCCTGATGGCTCAAATTCATGTATTGGAGTCATCATTCGTGACTCAACTGGGCATGTCACTGCAGCTTTGAGCAAGCCTTTGTCAGCCCCCTACTCCCCTGAAATTGCTGAAGTTCTTGGTTTGGAAAACGGGGTTAACTTGGCGCATGAAATGAAGGTTACCCGGGTAATCTTTGAATCTGACTCCCCTGCAACGATGCAATCTGTGGTTTCTATGGAAGCTGGTGGTCCGCTTGGCCATATCATCAGTGGAATCCGTAGCTCTCTACTCCTCTTTTGCAGCTGGTGTCTTCAACACCTGAAACGGGATCACAACAGAGCAGCCCACGAGCTCGCCCAATTGGCCAAATTAGCTGGTTCTGCTCAAGTCTAGAAAGGAACCTCACCTCCATTGCCACGTTCTTTTCTTTTTCCAGACCCCACTTAGACTAGAAAATGTTGTCTTTGTGCTATTCTCTGTTGTAATGCCTTTTTGGGCTCTTTTATGATTATGAATGAAGGTACTCTTTTCAAAAAAAAAAAGTAATAGTATATAACATATGAGCCAAAATAATACTTTCATTTCATCATATTCATTGTCTTGTCTAATCAATTCTATTTAAGTCAATGTTATCATCATGTTCATCGCCTTACAAAATTATTTCTTCACTGAAATTTTCTTCTTCTTCATCAACATTTAATATATCTTCTTGTTCTTTTATTTTAATAATTTTTTCTTCGCATTCTAGCTTCTTATTGACTTATAACAATAAACTCAAAAATAAAATGATTATATTGTCATTAATATCTTATTCATAGTATAGAAAAAAAAAAAAAAAATTGCAAATACAGAGGTGAAAGTGTCAAGTGTGTAGTCCAAATTTTTTTGGTGAAAGAGAGAAGGGAGGAAAAACTCATGAACATGTTATTTCATTAGATTCAATCAATTAGCCCTATAATTTTGTAATAAAAAAAAGTCTAATAACTTGTTAGACTCATATAAGAGCACAAATTTTAATAAAAAACAAACTCATTTTAAATCTTATATATCATATGATACGTACGATTTTACAATACGATACACGCCTATGTATCATATAATTCATGAACATTTACGATACACCCTTATAATACGAAACATTTTGTACACGATACAATACTAACCACCCCTTTTTTTCTCATAATAAATTCCAAATTTCCAAAGTTTATCTCTCTTTCCTATTCAATTCCAGTTCGATTTTGTTGGGTTAAAATGAATTGACCCCTTGCAAATTAATTAATTACCCAAATTAATTAATTAGGTTCAATTACATGCAATAGTGTGGTAGCATAAACAAATCACTGATTGTATTAAATGCAGGAAAAAAAAAATTATAACAGGTGATTTGTTTATGAATAGAAAAACCCACTGAGGCAAAACCCCATCGGATGATTTTAAGGTCATCACTCCCAAAAATCCACTATTATCAATCACAAGCGGTTACAAGTATAAGGAATCTTACCAAACCCTTTGGCCTATCCCGAAATGCCAACCTACATTTGAGCCCTTACCCTAATATCCAATTGAACTTGTATTGTAACGGCAATCTTTCCGTTCAATGCACGAATCCCAGTATGTGACTAACTAATGATGCACAGATTCCAGTACGTTACTAACTCCAGCAACTTGAAAAGGTTATTGGCTGCAAAGTTCTTCAGTTCATTAACAATGAATATCAAGAAGCTCTTTGGTCACAAAACCCTTGGCATAAAGACGCAATAGGTTCTTTAGAGAGAATAATGAACTAGGTCACTATTTGCATGTGTGACGACCTTTAAAATAATCCTTATATATGTCTAAGGTTGTGAAAGAAGAAACCCTATACAAATATACAAGCATGGACCAAAAATCAGATCTGGAATTTTTGATTTCGTAAGTCTCGATAGAAACAGCTTGTGTCAAGTTTCTGTCAAGCTTCAACTTTAAATCTCAATAAAAGTCTTTCCGTCGAGATTGCTGTCAAGCTTTAATGAACAGCTCTTCTTCACTTATTTCTTGGTCAGATTTTCATAGCTTTAACACTTGACTTGAACAACATGTTTCTTGAACTAATAAATCTATCATAGATCTACCCAATTACAAGTAAAGTGCATTTTATCGAAGGATTAGTCAATTACATAAAAGATGTCCCTAATTGATTTCATCTCTCTTTCCCAACTAAATGCACACAAATTTAAAGCCTTGCAAATCACAGTTCTCAACTCATTCATGAAAGTAGGTAGAGAAAAAAGAGATAATAAAGGACAAAATCGTATATATCTTCTCTTTTTTGGACCATAATTTAGGGTGAATGTGAGTTGGCGAGTCATTACTTATTAAGTGATTATTAGAACATCTCATTTTTTATTTTGTCATTTAGGCTTCGTTTGGTTGGAGGGGTGGAAAAGTAGAAGGATAAAAAATAAGAAGGGGATGGAAAAGTGAAAAGATAGAAAATATTTTAGTTTTTCCATTTGATTGGGAGAATAAAAAAGATTTTAGAAATGATGATTCAAAACGTGTGGGACACCCTCAATGGAAGATTGCATTGCAGAAACTTTCGCAGCAACGGTATGTAATGAGTCAAGTGACACTTTATTGACTGCCCCATTGATCAAAATTTAACTTTATACCAAAATTACACATATATTCGACAATAATAAACCCCTTAGATTTTATTCCATTTCTTTTCTAAGAGCATCAGTATTCAGTGTATGCTAAAAAAAAAAAATCTAATTTAGTACACTATTTATCAATACACCATTTAATAAACCTCATATATTTTTTATATGTAAGGAAAAGCAGAAATAGATTTAGCTAAAAAACCTCAATTAACGCTTTGTTTGTTTCAATGATAATGTTTTCTAAAAAATGAGCAATTTTTCAAAAAGTATTTTCTATAAAATTATCTCATTTTTCTATGTTTAGTAGCAACCTTAAATGAGATTAAAAAAAAAAATCTCCTACATGAAAAACTATCTTCACGCAAGATTTTCTATCAAAACAAACGGAATGCAAGTGTTTGGAGTAGTTGTTGTTGCCTTGTTGGTCACTTGAAGGAACTGGAATTTTTGGGTCCAACGTACTTTCAACAACTTTCCAAGTTCCATCCACAGCAAGCTTCAAAATGGTCTTCGCCTAATCAATCATGCAAATTTGTAAGAGAAAAAGAAAATGGTGGAAAAACTCATGAATATATTATTTTATTAGATTCAATCAAGTAGCCCTATTTATAATCAATCAATCAAAATATATAAAAGCAGAAACCTCATATGGGAGTGAATGAGACCTTGCCAAGTGGTGCTCTAATTTTGCGTTTAGGCTTTTTTTACCTCTTTCATTATGTTTTTTTTTTTACTATTACCCAAAAGTTCACATTAAATTATTTTATTGTTATCTCATTAGTCTCTCATTAATTGTCTAAGTTTACACCACTCATTTCTCTCTTTTTCATGTCTTTTAACATACCCACCATTTTAATATTTAAAAAAACAAAAAATAATAATTAAGGACTAATGGTAATAACTAACCAGATAAGGCCTTGGAGAAAGATAGCGAGACACAAAAATGTTGAAAATTGTTAAATAAAACGCATTGTTTAACTACATATTACCAAAATGAAAGACTTGAGACTGACAAAACATTTGAAAGTGAGAGAAAGAGAAATTTGAGAGGCCACTGCCTCCATTATATTGACCTCCCACCACCATCAGGACATCAAAACACCTAAAAGTTTTTTTTTTCTTTTTAAATTAGGGGCTTAAATATGATTTTGATTTGTGAAATTTGGTTGGATAGTTTTTGTTTTGAGTATATAAGTAGAGAAAATATTTGGTACGCAATATGAAACTATATTCTACCATAGTTTTAAATCATCTATAAGATACATGCATTCACTTGTCCCACACCATGTCTTAATGTTGCACTATCGATGAGTGGAAAACGGTGAGAGAGTTGGACATACTTTGATTTCATAGTATGAAATATGTGAATACAACACAAATTAGTTGATTTTTATGGTATTGTTACTCTTTTTCATTTATTTTTGGTTTCATGATTTTTTTTTTTTTTTTAAATCTTACCTTGAGAAGGCTATAAATATGTAGTGAAACTACTAAACTAATTTTTAATATCTCAAAATATATATGTTTCTTTACTCTAATTTAGTTTACTTTTTTTTTTTTTTATAATATATATACAGCATTATCCAAAACCGTCTTATTTAAAATATTACAAATTATCCGTGCATTACACGGGCAACTTACTAGTATATGGTAAAAGTTGGATTCCAAAACTAGTGGATGCACACAATGGTGCCACATGTACCTTTATTGAAGCATATATAACCTTCACACTTAACAAAATCCTTCATAAATGTAGGGTGCTATGGACTAATAACCAAACACAAGAAATAATTATCCACTGTAATTTTCACAACACAGTCAAACAATAGAAAATGTTTTCCTTTACGTAAAATATTTTTAATATTTTCAACTGAGAATATTTTACACTCGAAAAACATTTTACATATTGCCAAACACAGTCTTAGACATTTATTACCTTTTCAAAATTCAAAGTATAACTTTTTTCTTAATGTGAAAGGTAGAAAAACTTCATTAAAATCTATAATAAATTGTACAAACACGATGAAGCTACTTGGAACATGACTCCACCAACTATCTCCCAACAAAAACTGAGTATTGACCCGTCACGTTAAATGTAAATTTTTTATTTTTTTCAATGTGAACGGGAGAAAAACTTTATTGAAATCTATAAGAAATTGTACAAACATGAAGAAGAATTGAAGCAACTTGGAACATGACTCCAATAATTGTCTCCCCGTTAACAATTCTTATGAAATAAAATAAAAGTTAAGTGTGTGAAACGGTGAAAGTGTCACAACTTTTTAAAAAGGAGTTCAAGTTGAACAACACTTAAAAAAAAAAAAAAAAAAAAACTGAGTATTGACCCCTTACGTTAAATGTAAATTTTTTATTTTTTTTCAATGTGAACGGTAGAAAAACTTTATTGAAATCTATAAGAAATTGTACAAACATGAAGAAGAATTGAAGCAACTTGGAACATGACTCCAACAATTGTCTCCCCGTTAACAATTCCTATGAAATAAAATAAAAGTTAAGTGTGTGAAACGGTGAAAGTGTTAGAACTTTTTAAAAAGGTGTTCAAGTTGAACAACACTTTTTTTTTTGGGGGGTAAACAGTTGAACAACACTTTATATTACATGTCTTATCAAAAAAAAAAAAAAACACTTTATATTATATGATTTCATTTGTAAAATTTGAAAAATAAATAATAAAAAACAATTTTTTCAATGTGAAATGTAGAAAAACTTTATTGAAATCTATAAGAAATTGCACAAACATGATGAAGAATTGAGGCCACTTGGAACATGACTCCAACACTGGTCTCCCCCGTTAACAATCCTATGAAATAAAATAAAAGTAAAGTGTGTGAAACGGTGAAAGTGTTAGAACTTTTAAAAAAGGTGTTCAAGTTCAACGACACTTCATATCATATGATTTCATGTGCAAAAGTTAAAAAATAAATAATAAAAAATAAGTAACTTTTAATCCTGACTGTTAAATAAAATAAGTGAAAAAAAAAAAAGTTAATATTAAAAAAATAGTATATTAGATACGAATTCACATCAAGTGCAATACCAAATTAATGACTTTTAATCTCAATCATTAAATAAAATATATTAAAAAATTATTAAAAAGTAAAAAAATTAAAAAAAAAAAAAAAAATTGTAAGGGAAGGAGTGAATTGTACCAAGTGCAATATCCTATCTACTGCACCTGATGTAAATCCATATCAGATAATCTAAATTCCTCTACTCTGTCGGCCCATTTGTCCCGCCCACTAATCACGTGAATTTTTTTTTTTTTTTTAAGATGTTGCTTTTCATCTTCTTTTAAATTTTGAAATTTTATTTTAAAATTTTAGTCAATAAAAAAAATGTCAGATTTGTATCCCTTTTTTGTTTTGTTCCCGCGTGAAAATTAGTCTTCTAAAATCCAGATAAGTCTAAATAAAATAAATAAACTCATACGGTCCTACCTACTCTTTTTTTTTTGAGAAACCGGTCCTACCTAACCTAACCTAACCTAACCCACCACAACGAAAAAAAAAAAAAGCTTATCTAATCAGCACAACAGTATTACTTTTTCCATTAACCGATCGGGTGGACCGTGGTCCATGGGGTATGACTTATGAGACAACCACACTAATCTGTCATAAATCGAAAAAAATTAAAAATAGAGACAGCAAAAAGCCAAGAAGGAAACAATATTTCTATGAACAATTTTTCATTTTTGAGTTCTTTTATTGATTGGCGTAATTACCAAATATAAATAAATAAAAAGGAGGGTGTCAAATTTCCACACGTTTTTTTGACGAAGACTCGGAGGGTTCATTTGGAATTTTGGACTGAGACCTCACTCATAGAAGGACCCAAAATTTACGTCAATTTTACGCAAGACCCATCATTTCAATGAAATTGTAATATCCCAATTTATATTCAGTTATTTATCAATCTAAACTTTGACAATATACGATTATTATTCTAAATTATAATTAGTGTTTTAGTTTGTACTCTACTATCATTTTGGTTGTTAACTTAAACGGAAAAGTATTTCATGTTATCTTTACATATATGGCACCACAAAAAAATATTGATACGTCACTCTTCATTAAACAAAGATTAGGTGGCACCACAAAGGTTAAATTTTGTTAAACGGTTTTATTTTAAAGGATTGAAGAATGAAAATTTGGTATTTTCATGTAGTATATACAAAGGTCATGATAGCCATACATGCCATACGTTTCTATCCAAGTTAATAACTCAATTGACATTAGGATGCAAAGTGAAACACAAATTATAATTTAGGGTGGTAATCTTGTAATTCTGAAAATTTAGGTGGTAAGTATAAATAGAGTCGTAATTTAGTGTGATAATATAATTTTTATCGATTTGAAAGTAAAAGGGTAAAGAAGACTATAAAAACAAGTTGCTTATTGTCTCTATGGTTATTGCTCTTAAAAGTCGTGTAAACTATCTCTACAAACACACACACACACATACACACACAAAAACACAAACACAAACACAAACGAACTTATTTTCATTTTGAGTTATATCAAATTTACCATATCATTGATTTTTTATAATTATTTACATATAGATTATTCTTCTTATTTTGCACATGTGTTATGTATATTTATTTTCCACATTTATTATTCACAGCCTAATTCTTTAGTCTATAAGATTGAAAATTAAATTGAGGAGTATATAGTTTGAAGTACAAGTGTTGCACAGATCTATTTTGTTGGGTTTTGCAATAATTTTTTTTTTTTTGGGTTTTTTTTTCTCTATGTGTTATCTTTATTGTTTGTTTGTTTTATAGGAGAAATTATAAGATCCACATGGTGGACAAGTGATGTAGTCCACTATTCCACTAAAAAACTGCCACTAGTTTAAAATTGTTAGTTAAAAAATTTTTTTAAACAGAAATTAATTACTAACTCAGCAATTTTAAATAAGTGGAAGTTTTTTAGTGGAATAATGGACAAATTACGTGATCCACCAGAGGGCCCTATAATTTCTCGTTTTATAGGCTACATTGTTGTTTAGCAATTTTTCTTGGAGTTTGTTTGTTTTATAGGACACATTGTTGTTTAGCAATTTTTCTTGGAGTATTTGTGAATTCCAAAGCAAAAAAAAGGTTGTGGATACTTTGTTCGAGATTTATTAAATTTTTATGTCTCTCTTCTTTTGGATAATGATTTAAAGGATTGTAGTGGGTCCACATTTTTCCACGCTATTTTCTATAAAAAAAAAATTATTAATTTTTCTGCAATGGTTAGAATTATAGTAATAGCCAAGTCATATATATTTATGTGAAGTTTTTCATACATTCCCACCAAATTAAATGGAAAGAAACAAGCAAAAGATAAAATACTTAAAATTATAGCATCTTATGCAAAATTTTCATGAATAGCTTATTTCGAATAGACTGAGAATTTCTTTGTTTTCACATTATTTAATTTAAAATAAATAGGTAAAATACTCAAATCAAAGCATCATGTATGGGGGACGTTTGATAGAGAATAAGAACCCTATTATATGCATACAAAATATCTAATAGTTATAAATTGATAAATAAAAACCATGCAAAGGACGGAACAACAACTAGTAATTTTGTAATTAAAAAAAAAAAAAAAAGTCTGATAACTTGTATAGACTCATATAAAATTATAAATGGTCTCCGCCTACTCAATCTTGCAAATTTTTTTGTCATTCTTTAAGGATTAATACAAAATTAGAAACAACACTAGCTGGCTAGCTAGCTAACTTTGTTAATACTAAAATTAATTAAACAAAACAAACTTTGTCTCTAGGCCAAGGAAGTCAATTTCATACCCGAGGCCGTACCGATTTTGCCAGTGAAACGATATATTTTGATATCAGTCAATACTAGTATACTGTTTCGGAGTTACCGCTAATTCTATAATAATAATAATAATAATATCAATAAAAAGTATACAATATTTTTTAAAAAGTTAATACTATTTAACTAAGGTAGAATATATAGTTTATTATAATATATATATTTTTGATAACTTGTTTATTATAATATATATATATATATATGTGTGTGTGTTTATATATATTTTTGATAACTTGTTTATTATAATATATATATATATATATATGTGTGTATATATACTATTGTACTCTTTTTTTTTTTTAGTTAAAGACTAGTCCTTTTTTTTTTTTTTTGAGAAGGTTAAAGACTAGTACTATAAGAGCATCTCCAACAGTTTCGGTAAAGCCAAATTTGGACCACCAAATGACACTGTTCATCTCTCCAGCAGCTTCTCCATACGCATAGGTTCTCTAAATTATTTTTTGAAGTTGCTACAGTAATTCTCTTAATTTAGAGAATACTGTAGCAACTTCAAACCATCATTTTATCTTAAAAAAATATCCGGCTGAATAAAAAACAAATTCTTTCTCTTTCCTCCTCTCTTCTTTGTTCATCTGTGTCTCTCTCAAACGGTAACACAAATCAAGAACAAGAACACAATAACACAAATCAACACAAACACAATAACAGATCAAGAACATGAAAAAATAAAAATTTAATTAGAACAACAAATCTAAAATAAAAACAAAAACAACAAATTAAGAGCATGAAAGCCAATCTAAGCTCCATTGCAACAACAAAGTGAATCAAAACAAGATTAAAAAAAAAAAAATAGGCGAAGGCCTTGTTGGCTGTGCGTGCGTGCGTGTGGGTGTGTGTGTGTGTGTGTGTGTGTGTGTGTGAAGTGAGCTGAAGAGGAAATAAAATAGAAGTAGAAATAGACAAAGTAAAAAAAGAAAGAGCTAGAGAAAGAGAGAAAGAGAGAGAGCTGAAGAAGAACTGAAGAAGAAGTGCTCCGGAATGAACTAGAAGAAAAAGAAAAAGAAGGTAGATAGAGGAAAGGAGTGGGATACGTGGGTGGTGGAGAAAAAACCAAGAGAAAAAAAGAAAAAAGAAAAAAAGAAAAGAAGAAGAAACGTGTCCAGATGGGGTGGAAGGGAAAAATAATATAAAAAATAAGAAATTGGAATAAAGAAATGCTACCACAATATTTTCACAATAAATTTTAAGTAACGGATTGTTATTAGATAATATTGACGAGTAAAAAAATAATTTCAGTAGTGGGTTCAAATTAGAACTAGTAACAACTTTTCACATAAATTTTGTTGTGAAAGTATTGCGTAAAATGTTGTGAATATAACACTTCTCATTAAAAATATAGTTGTTAAAAAAAGAATAAATGATGATTAAAAAAAGAATAAACAATGAATGAAAAAATAATATTTAAATGAGATAGAGAATGTGATAGAGAATCTGTTGGAAAATGTATTTGAAAAAGTGAGTATGTAAAAACTAAATGTCACTGTTCATTCTCCAAACTGTAAAAAATTTGAAGAAGCTGTTGGAGATGCTCTAACATAGTTAAAGGGGAATAAGAAATACACCATCTATAGGTCACGTGAGTGACATGACCATTTGAATGGATAAAAAGTGAACTTGAAGACTTGTCCTTTTCACTTCCCATCACTGACCACAAGTTTCAAAATTTTGCACTGAGTTTCACGGCCAACTAAAACAGAGAAAAAGAAAAAGTGGGAGAGAAGGAACTTGTTAGAAGTAAAAGGAGAAGAAGTTCATGAGGTAGCATCAGAGATATGAGAAGAAGCAGCAGCATGATTGATCTACAATGACAAGTGAAATTTTTTTTCAAAGATTCACAAAAGCCTCAACTGCTTCCTCTATTTTTATTCTTCTTCAAAGACCTTCAATTTCTTAGAAATCTACAACAAAACAATGGAGATTTTTATTTCGGCCCGGTATCCATTTATTGGCCGAAATCTGGTATTCACTTCGGTATTGCTGGAATGATTTCGGAACGGCCAGTATTTAAACCGAAACGAAATACTAGTGTTCCTGTAATGGCCAAGGTTCCGGTACGGTAAACACCAGCCAGTACGGTATGAAATCGACTCCATTGAGTTTAGTCTGGGCGCATTCGAAAACGAAGACAATACCATCGTAAAATAATAGTTAAGGAAGCTGAATCTGAAAGGTTCTCCGAACTAGGTCTGAATTTTAGCAAGGCAAATTACTTTTTAGAGATATGCTAGGTACACAATATTTTCACAATAAATTACAGGTGGTTAGTTATTATTACTTCAAATTTGAATCTAATACTAAAATTACTTTTTTGTCCTAACAATAAAAATCAGTAATAACTTGCCACTTATGATTTGTTGTAAAAATATTGTAAACATATTATTTCTCTATTTTTAATGCAAATAAGGATGCAACTTTTGTGACATTGGACCCGCTGCGATCATAACACGTGTATTTTCGAACACATGTCATGATCATAGTGAGTTTAGTGTATTGGAGGTACCGGATAGAAAACGCGTCCTACAAATAAAAACAATTTTTCAATTTTTTTTTTTAATTTCAAAGAATGAAAAATGTGAATTTACTCATTTAGTACCTGAATGTAGGAGGAGCACAGACAGGAAAAACAGGAAAGAGAATTTTGCTCTCTTGTTCTTTATATAAATACCTCTTTCAGTGTCTATTAGGAGCCACCGTAGCCTTCTTTTCTTCTCTCATATTGCACACTTGGTGAAAATTACCTTTCTTTCATCAATTTCCCAATCAAACGAACACGTTTTAACCTTTCAAATTTAAAGCTCTCAACTCATCTGTGAATCTCCGCTCAAACTGTACCTATTTACTTATCTTTTATTATTCTCATTTCATCTTTATCCAAAAAACCCCCCCAAAAAAAAAAAATCCCGTTTCATCAGATCTTTAATCTTTCTTACCTTCTCCTCCTCTTTCTGCATCTTCTCAATCTTTAGTTAACATATCATACCTATGGCTAACCTCACCAATGAAAGTTGGGAATATGATATCTTCTTGAGTTTTAGAGGTGAAGATACCCGCAATAAATTTGTTAGCCATTTATATGAAGCTTTGTGTAACGCAGGCTTTTACACCTTCATTGATAATAAGCTTCAAAGAGGAGAAAAAGTTTCAAAACAACTTTTCAAAACAATTGAAATGTCCAAGATTTCAATTGTCGTACTTTCTGAAAACTATGCATTTTCTACTTGGTGTTTGGATGAACTTGACTATATTCTCAAATGTAACAAAGGCCAGTCTGTGTTGCCGGTTTTTTACGAAGTGGAACCGTCGGAAGTACGTAAACAAGAGCAAAAGTTTGGAGACAACTTAAGTAAACATGAAGAAAAATTCAAGGATAAGGTGCAAAATTGGAAAGCAGCTCTAAATGAAGTTGGTAATTTGTCTGGATGCCATTACAAAGGGTACGTATTTTATAATAGGCTCAATCTTTAATGAATTTAAGAAAGTATTTTATTTTGTTAATGTATTTTATTTTATTTTATAATGTTTTCGTACCATACTGGCCGGTACTGCCGGAATTTGCAGTACCGCTGCTTAGGCCGGTACAGAAACGCTCTTGTTTCATTTCGGTTTAAATATAGGCTGTACCGGAGCTGTTTCGGGCATACCGGGATAAATATCGGGTTTCGGCCAAAAAATAGATACCGGGCGAGAAAAAAAACTCAAATTTCAAGATCCACCTCCTCACTCTTACCTCGGTTTTTACTCCTCTTCTTCGTATTTGCCTCTGCTACGCATTTCTTCTTCTTTTCCTTTGTTTCGCCGGCCTCTGTTTCTACAGCCCTTTATCTTCTTTATTTATTTCTCAACGTGTGTCTGTCTCTCCTTTTTAGTTTTGGTACACTCACCTGAAAGTAGAAGCTAAGTAGTCAATCAAGAAGCAAGTGACAAGATTCTCATAAAAAAAAAAAAAGCAAGTGACAAGACTTCAAAGCAAAACGTGTGGAGGTGAAAAAAAGAATGAAAAAAAATAAAAATCCTAATGAGTTAGGACTTCCAGTAGTTGACTAGGTGGGTTTAGGACTTGGAAACTCTACGCATTTCAAATAATAAAAAATTATCGGTTAACATAAATCATTTCAATTTTTTTAAAGGTTCAAATTTTCTATTTTAGCTATCGCTCTACTATTGTAATATATATTTTTGTATTTTGGTGAAACTAAAATAGCTATATAGTTATTTAGTTTCACTGCTGCTAATGCTCTAAATTCACCAAAAAATATAAAAATTTGCCAAAGTGATATATTGAATTATTAGAAATATAACTTTGTATATTGTATAAAATAGTAAAAAATAGTGGTAAATTCGAAACGGTACACCGATATTAACCAATATCTGAAATATATCGTACCGCTGACCATATTGGTATAACTTCCGATATGGTATTGACTTCCGTTTAATTTACAAATTAAGGTTAATGTTTGAAATATAAAATTTTACAGTTAAAGAGTTTCTCCCATTGTTTTTATAGAAAATTTTCAAAAGATTTTTTCATCATTTTGGTCAAGTATGCAAAGCCTAAATCTGATTTCCTAGAGAAAAAAAAAATACTTCTCAAATATTTGAATAATACTTCTCAAATCTTTTTGTTACTATCGATTACATTTTCACATCACATTTGCTAAAATTTGTCTATTTTATGTTTTTCATACTCCATATATAATCTTACCCTTGGATGTGTTTTGCACTGTTGGGCACATATCTTTTAGTGTTTTGTTGTTTTGTCTCCCTTTTTTAAACTAATTTTTTTGTTTCCATTTTTATTAAGCTCTGGTATAGTAGGTTTGACTAAAACAAACATACCATCATATATGTCTTTATAATATATAGAGTTAGATCAATAAGTATAAAATGAAAAAAAAAAAAAAAAAAAATCTTTTAGTGTGGCAATGGACTAATTAAAGGAAATTGTGCTAGCATGAATTTCTTAAATAATCCAATAGAAATACGAGAAGTACAAAGAGAAGAATATATATCTTGATTGGAATGATTTTTCATTTCCTAGAAGTATATTTATTTTGTTTAATAGTTTTCTATTTGTTTCTATTTTACATTTTACAAATTGTTTTGTTTTGTCAATTGTTTCAATTGTTTTATATTTTATATTCCAAATGTTTTTTTTTTTTTTTTTTTTTTTTTTTTTTTGTGTTGATGATGAATTATAGATATCAATTATTCACCTCTTCCAATTGTAATAGCATAAATGATCATCAAAATTCCTGTAATTGTTGTTTGAAATATTATCTTATGCAACATTTTGTTCACCACTTGAGTGTGAATCTAAATTTTGGTTTACAGATGATGCAATTAAAAGAAGGGGAAAAAAAATAAATAAAAGAGTGGGATACTAGATAAATCAATGCTATGAAGCTAGCTCTGTTTATAAATAATATGTTTTATTTTGAATTGTGATTTTGTTGGATTTCGGATTCTGAAAGTCTTTATGGTTTTTTTTAATAATTTATTTTTGGTGTTTTGTATATTAGGGAGAGATTGTTTTCTTTCATTTGTAAATTTATTAAATACATTTTATATGTTTTGGATATTAGGAAGAAAAAATTTTGATTTTGAGAAAGGTTGTTTTGAAAAAGAATTCCATTTTATAGAATTCTATGATGATGCACAAAATTTTAGGTTTTATTTAAAGAATTGATATTTTTTTCTATTTTAGCTTCCAAGATATATATATATATATATATATTATTTTATCTTTTATATGAGATTTTTATGCGTATTGGGCAGGTTAACAGCTAGTCAATTCAACCATGCAAACAATTTTTGACATATATAATTGACACTCCAAAAAAAAAAAAAAAAAAAATTTTTCATATATTTTCACCTTAAATTTTTTCAGTGAAAATGAAAATTGTTTTTCCTGTTTTTCATCTCATGACTTTTCATATGTATTCATCACTAATAATAAAAAAGTGCACTTTTACCTAAGGGTTTGCTTTTTTTTTTTTTTCCCAAAAAAATAAGTGCAGTATTTATTATGTTTTAACATGCCCTATGGCAGTCAACTTTTGCATAAAAGTACCAAATGATAGAAATCAATATTACCCAACCTTAGTATCACTGCCAAAGACTTTAATTAAATACTTAGGGGCCTGTTATAAATTAATTTGCTTAAATTAAGTGTCCGTTTGAGAACAATTTATTTAACTAAAATTTAAAAATTTTGTTGAAAGTACGGTAGATAAAACTAAAAATTAGCTGAAATAGTATAGTGGAACCCATGAATAGTACCAAAAAGTGCAATGTGACTCATAAATAATAACAAAAATAAGTTGAATAGTAATAAAAATAAGCTAAATAGTAAAAAAAAAACCTACTTTTTTAGCCAATACCAAACACAACCTAAGTTTTAAAAATATGAAAAGAAGAAAAAATGTCTATAATAAAAGCAATTATGAAACTACGTCCTTCTAGCTATGATAGAGTAAATAATTTCCAAGTACGTACTTTAAAGGGGGCGTTGGTTCACCATGATGTTATATTGCACCGTAATATTACATTATTATAATCTTATATTAATATAATCTTAATACAAGAATATAACATTGCATTATTTAGGAATATGATTTGATTAAGGTGATGTGATATATTTTGTAATTTTAGATTATAGTAATATTAGAAAAAAATAAATTAAACCAAAAATATTAATGTTACATCATCGTAATGTGTATCACATCATAACGAACTAAATGCCCTCTAAGTACTTCCGGCCCCATTCAACAAAAATGCATGGATGTAGCCCATCTTCTGAAACTTAGCCATGTCTTTTTATTCAACGTAATCATAGGAAAAAAGTATCTCACATTGTAAAATGATGAAACTTGTTCCAGTCTCTCACATCCAAAAAAAAGAACTCTATTGAATACTTCAATATCAGCTTTGTTTGGTAGCCAGATTTTAAGAAAAATCTTGTTTGACAACTTTTTTTTTTTTTAAAACACAAGGTTAGGATGCAAAAAGATCCTTGTCTTTGAGTTAGTTTTAAACTAATCTTTGTGCCATCAATTTTGTATTATTGATCCTTGAAATTTAAAAGTTATTCAAAGAGAGAGAGAGATAATCCCAAGTCCCCATAGTTCCTCTTTCTATGATCTTAGGTTTTGAAAGTGCTGAATTCCTTGTGAAACATTCTTCCTCGTATATGTAAGCTTAGATAAAAACCGTAATAAAGTTTTTAATTGAGCAAGAGCTCTCTAGGGGTCATCGTCAACCTTTAGTCCTTCAAGATCAAATACCACAATCTTACATAATTCAAGATTTTCAAAATGGAAAATGCTAACAAATGCCCTTAGGGGATTAGTTAATAATTTATTTAAAGAAAGTTTTTATGAAAAAAGGAAAAAAAAAATACAATTAATGTTTTGACAGTTTTTTTCATTTTTTATAAAAGTGGTGTCAAATTTTTTCTAAAATGGACTGTTAACTAATGCTTTAAAGACACTCATTAGCATGATCCTTAATAAATTTGGGTGCCACAAGATGCATTTGGATGAAAATAATTCACGAGAGATGGGCCTTAATTCATTAAATGAGTCAGTCTACTAAATGTCTGTCATCTCATCCTAAAATTCATCACTACTGATCCTTCCAATTAATGATATCAAGAACAATTTTCAACTTTCAAAATAAGCAGTAAATCCAAACCAGAGCTTGGAAAGTTAAAAATTGATATATCAATTTAAAAAGCAAAAAAAAAAAAAAAAAAAAAAGAGAATACCTTTTAGATATTTTCAATTTTCATTTTCTGATTCCAGTGACACTTTTTTAATTGAAAAATTACACTGACCTTCCCTCTTGTTTAGATGCACAAACCTCCCTTATTTTTCCTCTGTAATTCACTATAGAAACAAAAGGGGCAAAACTCGTCTGTGTGTTGATTTATAGTTGTGAAGGTTGTGCCATTTGAAATTGATTCGTGGGATTTATTTATTTTTCCATTTGGGTTCCTGTGCGTACATTTGGCATAACTCCAAACGTTTTCAGTTTTTTTTTTCCCCTGGTGTGTTCAAAGTTGGAGCAAAAAGTAAATTTTTTGGCATAGAAGTCTTGTAGCTGTAGGAGTATAGATTAACATTTAATGTTAAATAAGTGTTATCTAGGTGGTAGGATTATAGATTTGCGTAAAATTAGTTACTACGTATATCACTTATCACTTGGCCAGGGTGGAGCTACATGCTTAAGTGGGGGCTAAAATCCTCCCAAAAATTTTAAAATATTTTTTTTTACTATATATGCAAATATTTAACATTTTAATGATTAGCCTACAAAAATGGGACTTAGCCTTGACAAATATTTAAGTCCAATGATGCTTTTAAAAAAATTGTTCAAATGGACTAGCAGTTATAGAGAATGTTTTTTTTTTTTTTTTTTCATCACATTCACTTTTTATCGTAAAATGTGTTCTTGTGTCTATTTATGTTTTGGATTATTCATGTCATTGAATACTTCATTAGTTCAATTGAAAATTTTTTACTCACTTTGGTAGACAATTTGGTGACTTATATTAAAAATGGAAATATTAAGGATTCATTATGGAGGATACTAATTTATGTGTGAGTATAGATGTTTGTGTTTGTGCATGTGTATAGAAGTTTGTATAGACTAATAAATTAGTATCACAAGTTGCCCCCCAAAAAAATTTATGGCTACACCCCTGCACTTTTGCACTAAATGTGGCAGTCTATGAGAGTCATATAATATAGAAATTCTTTTATTATTTCAAAAAAAAAAAAAAAAGATATTAGTATATACTAGATTAGATGTGTGAGTTGTAGGTTCCAATTAGCTTAACTAGTAAAGTTTCTGATGGTTAAATAAGAGATCTGAGGTTCAATCTCCATTTATACCCAAAAACCAATTGGTGTTTTGGTCTGATGATAAAGAGTATCATTAAGAGCAGATGTGCATAAATTAGACATCTTAAATTTAGTATATTTTCATATTTATATTTCCAACTAGATGAACTTATGTCTCTTATGCTGCACCATTGGGAGTGGACGCCATAGTTGAAACTCCCTAAAAAAAACAAAAAGATTAGATGTGTGAGCTGCAATGCATAAATTAGACATCTTAAATTTAGTATATTTTCATATTTTTATTTCCAACTAGTTGAACTTATGTCTCTTATGCTTTGTCAATGGCAGTGGTTCGGAAACTAAATTTATCCAGGAAATTATTGAAGAGATTTCAAGATTCAAAATAATGGGAAAACTCTTATATGTTGCCAAATACCCTATTGGAGTAAATTCTCGTGCCAAGGATGTAGAATCTCTTATAGATATTGAGTCAAATGATGTACGTATAGTAGGAATTCATGGTCTTGGGGGAATTGGTAAGACTACAATTGCAAAAGTTGTTTATAACAAAATTGTTGGTAATTTTGAAAGAAGCTGCTTTTTAGCAAATGTCAGAGAAAATTCAAGGACAGATGATGACACAATTAAGCTACAAGAGAAAATTCTTTCTAAAAGCTTACAAAACCAACATTTGAAGGTGAACAATATATCCGAAGGAATTAATGTGATAAAGGAAAGGCTTCGTAGTAAAAGGGTTCTTTTGGTTCTTGATGATGTGAATGAATCAAAACAAATAGAAAATCTTCTTGGAAAACATGATTGGTTGGTATCAGGAAGTAGAGTCATTATAACAACAAGAGATGAACACTTGCTAACAACTCTTGGAAAAGTTTGTACAACTAAAAATTATGAGGTCAAGGAATTAGACAATCATGAAGCTCTTGAGCTCTTTAGTCAATATGCTTTCCAACAAGTCGAGCCCGATGAAGAATATTCTGAACTTACAAATCAAGCCTTGAATTATGCCAAAGGTCTTCCATTAGCTCTAGAAATAATAGGTTCTAATTTGTGTGGGGAAACAAAACCTGTATGGGAAAGTACACTACGTAAATATGAAAAATATCCCAATGAAAGAATTAATAAAATACTTGAGGTAAGTTATGATGGATTGGAAGAAAACGAAAAGAATATATTCCTTGATATTTCATGTTTCTTCAAGGGAAGGTCTAAGGATTTTGTTGTAAATATATTAGACAAGTGCAGCTTATTTCCAAATTCTGGTATTCCAATACTTGTTAATAAATCTCTCATAACTATAGATCAAATTGACACAATATCCATGCATGACTTGATACAACAAATGGGTATGGAAATTGTCCGACAGGAAGCGCCAAAAATCCTTAGAAAACGTAGCAGAATATGCAATCATGAGGATGCTCTTGAAGTACTAATTGGAAATAAGGTATAAGTTCTTTTTCTTCATTTTTTTTCCTTTCACAAGGAAGAAGTAATAGTTTTTCCCTTTGATATGGTTTCTTTTTAACACTGTACCCCAAAAAAAAAAAAAAAGTTTATTAGTATAATTCTTTAGTTTTGGTAAATTATATTGTGATATATGGTTTCTTAATGTTTTATCCAACCAGGGTTCTGATTATATTCGTGGTATAATGCTGCATCCACCTACTCCAGTACAAGTGCGATTACACCCTGAAGTTTTCAAAATGATGGAAAATCTCAAATTTCTAATGGTTAATAATGTTCAAATTTCTGAAGAACTTACATATCTCCCTAGTGGACTAAGGCTTCTTGAATGGCGAAAATATCCTTTTAACTTTCCATCCAACTATTGCTCTCAACAACTTGTTGCACTCTAGATGCGGGAAAGTTGCATTAGATTGGAGACGATATTTAAGCAGGTATCAATGTTTGTAATTGTATTTTTGAATTTTGATTTCTTTAAATATTAATTTAGAATTTCAGGAAGATAATAATTTTTGTTTTTCCCCCCTTACAGGATTACCTGTATGAAAATATAAAAAGTATTAATTTGAGGGAGTGTGAATTCATTAGAAAACTTCCTGGTTTTCGCGCTCCAAACTTAGAGACATTGGACTTGGGTGGTTGTGGAAATTTAACTGAGGTCCATGACAACATTGGATTACTTGAAAAGCTTAAAGACTGGAAACTTTATGATTGCAAAAAGCTCAAAATTCTTCCCAGCAAGCTCAATTTGAAATCTCTTGAATCTTTAACTCTAGGAGGCTGCAAAAGGCTTAAAAAGTTCCCCCAGATTCATCCAGAAATGAAATTTTTGAAGAACTTACATGTACATTTGGGTGGTACTTGTATTAGGAAATTGCCCTCATCAATAAGGTATCTCACCAGTGGGCTCAAGGCTTTAGTCCTAGATAAAGTTCAAAACCTAGATCTCAGCTTTGGGCAACATGAGTTTAAGAGCTTGACATATCTAGATCTCAACCATTTTGATAGAAATATGTTTGATTTAAATACTTGGTTGAAGCCTGATTACTTCCCAGTATTGGAAACTCTATGGCTAACTAACTCCAATATTGTTACCATACCTGAAAGCATTACCAAATTTACTAGATTACAATTTCTTTACCTATATGATTGCAAGCAGCTTCAGGAAATTCCAAGGCTTCCACAATCTGTAGAAGTATTGGATGCAAAGAACTGCCATTCGTTGCATCTACAATCATCATGGAGATTATTAGATCAGGTCTCTTTCTATCTCTCAATTATTGTTACTTTTCTCAATTACGTATGATGAGATTTTCTAAATTTCAATTTCTTGTATTGTATTTGCCAATGCATGCAGTGTGGGGAATTTCTAGGTATTTTACCAAGAAGCAATGTATTCTGTGACAATCATTGTCACATTAAAATACCAGGAGATAAGATTCCAATGTGGTTCAAATCGAACCGTCATCAGAGTGTTGGAAGTTCCATATCATTCTTTGTTGGACCCGAAATTCCAAACTTTGGTGTCTTCCTTGCTTTTCAATCGACGCAGCCATATAGAGACATAACGTGTTTTGTGAAGGCTCTCATCAATGGGGAGGTAGAAGAAAACTTAGACGACGATAGAAACTTCTGTGTAACCAAGGAAAGTATGTGTGATCATCTGTGGTTTATTTGTGTATCTTGTGGGTTATATCATGAATCACATCCATCTGGAGTGAATCACATTGAAGTTGTATGTGAAACTGATGATCCAATGAAAAATCCTTATGATAACACTGACTTCATAAAATGGATGGGGGTCCATGTAGAATGCATTTGTTGTAGTCCAGGGTCGCCCATTAGAAAGCGGAGACCCACAATGTAGAATGCACTTGTGGGTCTTCCTCAGTTCTGGATGACACTGAACAACTACCTTTGCCACCGGTTTCCTCCACTTCTTATTGTTCAGATTTAGATCATGGGGTTTCCAACAGTGGAGGACATTCCAGGCGTGCCAGAATCCGACTGCGACGGCAAATAAGAATTCGACTCCGTCGGAAAAGCCCAGCAGAAAGCAGAGCTCTCCTCCAACCCCTTCCATGTGGCAAGACTGGGCTAAAGATGAAGTTTCTCTTAACACTTGCTATCTTCGTCATCCTTATTCAATGTTTTTCTCTTAGCTTAACATCAATCTAGTGCCAAGTAAGGTTACCTTCAATGTTCTGGAATAGCTCAATACCTCTGTTGTTGATAGTAAGGCCCGATTTCTCCCTTTCTTGGTTTTATGTTTGGGTTACGTACCATATCCTTACATATTCAATTTGGCTTTTTTTTTTTTTTTGTTGCTTTCGTGAATGCATATATTAATATAGAAATGTACTAGAATCTATATGATGGTTTTTATAACATATATTTGCTATGTATGCTGAATCTGTATATTATTACTTTTTGACCGAAAAACGAAATGCTTGAGTTCAATTTGAATGAAGATTCAAGATGATATTAAGGTTATATGTAGAAGTCGGGTGAGCTATAAATCAACTTGAAGGAATAGACTTTATAAGATTCTTATTAATTACAATATTCAGGTTTTGATATATGAACGTGGAGTGAAGGAATAGAGAATCACTATATTATGTTGCAAAGAAAGCTATCCTGATTTCATTTACCATTATTATTATTATTATTCTTTTTAACAAGAGTTGGTGACTTTAGTGCGTAATTGCTTAATTTCCTTAAATGTTTGATTTCATTTAAGAAATAATTGCATTTTCCCTTCTAATTAAAGAATAATAGATAATGCATTGAGCCATGTTATGAGTAGTACGTAGTGAGATTAATTCATATTTAGAAGAAAATGCTGAACTTTGCAGTTCTGTTGAAAATCAGCTTGAACTAGATTTCCTAAAGTGAAGTGGTTGAAATTGATATTGCATTCATGTATTATTCCTAACATTCCCTTATTTTGTTTTCTTGATGAAGGAAACATTCCACATGAGATAGGCTATTTAAATGATTAAGCTGAAATGTTATGTGTCTTATGCAGGAGCTACCTTGCGAGTAGGAATCATTGAGTGGTATATAGCATACATCAAGTGGTTATGTATGAAGGGTAAAAAGATTTTACAAGTCGTATGCAAACTTGCTTGGTCTATAGTGGTTTCTTATGTTTGGCTTCAAAGAAATGCTCCTGTATTCAATGGCAATGTCAAATCTAAGGTGATTATTCTCCTTATGATTAGAAGAGACATTAAGGCCTAGGTTGAATTTGTGAAGAGAGAAAATTTTGTTACCAAATAGTCTTATATTAATTGGGGTGAATTTCTCTATTTTTGATGATAGCCACAATTGTAGGGTTCTTGTTTGATTATTTGCAAGTTCAGTTTCAGTTGCAATTTAGTTTGATGCTTGCTCTATTTGTTATGCTATTTGTATGGTTTGTTACTTGAATACGTTCATTCATTCATAAAAAATTTATCCTTATCTATAATTCTCCTTAACCATTTTTGCTTACTTCTTTTCTAATGCCAAACAAACTACAATGAAAGTGTGCATCCAAACATGAATTGCTTGCAGACAAACTATTAATCTTCTAACTAATTCATATAAAGAACATTTTTTTATTGATTCCATTGCTCCTATGCTTACTATTCTTCTCCATATTTTTATATTTTCTAATTTAGTTTTATTGTTGAGAACTTCTAGATTTGGATAGAAAGTGTAAGAAAATGTAACTTTTGAGAAATGGCCTGCAACAATTTAGGTTCATATCCTTTGCAAGTTAAAAACCAGATGTGATTAAGATTTTTATGTTCTATACAATTTTTTGTTTTTTATTTTTCAATTTGTATCATTTTTTTTTCTATGTATTTTATTTTATGATATAAAATTTAATGTTAAATAGATTTAGGTGTTTCAGGTTCAATTCTTAGAGACCACAATACCTTAGATCTATAAATGCAAGCTGAATCAAGTAATGCTTACTGTGATAAATTCTTGAAAGGTCCTATCAGTCTAAAGGACTATTTTTGTTTTTTCTTTTCGGTTTTAGTTTGTCTTGTTCAAGGGAGTTTAAAACCTCTGAGGCTTCACTGTACAAAAGCTGTTTTGCAGATCCCCTGCTTTAGTGATGTTCTGGTGAATATTCAGGAATGGGAGGATGAGCACAAAGTACATACTCTACTTCTCTTTTTCAGATGGGAATGTACATACTTTGAAAATCTCTTTAACCAATTTTGCCTTCCATTTTATAGCATCTGATAGCTACAAAATCCATACCTCTTTACCCTTTTTGGTGCTCAAATCAACTTCAACACTTAAGGAGACATGTTGGATTGTAAGGTGAAAAGTAAGCTCCTCTGCTATGGCATAAACTAAAATTTTATTATTCAGTCAATTATGATTTAGAAATTTAATTCTTTTTATAGAAATTAATTGTTTTAAATCTTTGTTTGTTTGTATGTTTGACAAAGATTGCGGAGCAGCAATTACAAAGGACTATAGGCTATAGCTATGTTAAGGTCATCAAGATGTTACACTCCTACAGCTAAAAAGGTTGGTAACTTATTTGCATTATGTTCTGGAAGGCATCTTTTGAAGTACTAAAAATAATTTCACCTTTTGAATTCAAATATTAAGACAATAATTTGACTCTTTTAAACCAAAAATATATTTGGTCTGCTTGACAAGTGCCAACTAATCATGTTAAGAGAATTTTCGTTGTTCCATTATTTTGGACAAGATAAACAAAATTCTCGTAACTTATGAACCCTGTCTAGTGAGAAAAAGATATATAAAACATAAGACTTGTGATATGCCTTGTAGGTGTTCTTTACCTTAATTTTCTTGGCCAAAAATTGAGATGGGTGTTTGTTGAGATTTTGATTTTTCTGGTGATATTTCATTATTTTGAAACTGATAAACCCATGCTAGGTCTTACTAGAAAAGAACTGACTTAATAAAGTTTCAGTATTAGCTACTCAAGCAGCTAATTGGTGGAAATTTATGAGAGGTTGCCAAAGGTAGATGATTTCTAGTTGAAATAATTGGGATTACTAAGTTTGTTTGTGACTAAATGCATTGGGATCTATTCTTTTAGAAGCTAAATGGATAGTGGGAATTGGGAACTCTATTCCTATCAACCGTAACTTTTGGCCTAAAGTAAGATCCCATGTGTTTTGGAGAAGAGATATTTCAAGGGTGTAATTTTGTTGATCAAGTAGTATCACAATGGAATAGGACATTGGTGATGTTATTATTTGCACCTCATGTGACCAAATCTATTGCTAAGAAGCCTCCTAGGTTGGGAGTTGCAAATAAATTGATTGGTCCCATGAATCTGTCATTTCTCTTTAGAGTCATGCAAGTCTATTTGCTTCTCCATAGTGAATGTTCCGTTGGAAGAAGTAGAACTCAGATATAGTTCTCAGATGTGGGTTGCCTTCTGAGAGTCAAACTATTAAATGGTAGTCTTCCTATGAGAAGGGAGTTTGCTAAGACGAGTTTTATCAATGATGCTTCTTTTCCTTTCTGTGCTACAATAGAGGAGTCCTTGGACTACCTACTTATTACTTGTGAATTACATAATCAATTCAGAATTGGGTTGCTATTTGGTTGGATAGAGTGCACAAGGCACAAGACGTGTTATCATTTCACTTTCATCTTTGCCAACACTCTCTGGCCTATTGGATCCATAGAAACGAAGTGCTCCATGAAGCAATAAGTGTTAATGTTAGTAAAGTCCTGAGTCCCCCAATCCCACTGTTACCCATTTGCTATTTGTAGGGATGTAGCAATCACATGGAAACAGGGATCCTATAAACTGTTTGTTATAATTTACAAGCACTAATCATGACTGAAGGGAGTAAAAGCAATAGAAATCAATTGAGGAGTGTTGCACTTCTTAGTAGAGATTAAATTGGGAGACCCTTTTTGAATTGTTTTTACCTATAATGTGCTCCACAATGCCACAGTTGTTTGTTTGGCTATTAGTGAAGCACTACTCTCTTTTTTTAATAAAAAAAGGAGTAAAATGGAGGGTGAAGCTGTGGGTTATAAGAGGAACCAAGTGCACATGTAAATTACTAATAAAGAAAATTATCTGTAGATGTATTAATTGAATTTTCACCATATATATATATATATATGGTGAAACTTTCATTTTGGTGTATCAACCGTCTATTAAAGTTTAAAGTTGTGTTCGTAATTAGTACCAAGACACCATATTTTTAGTGTAAGATGTAAATTTTTTCATTGATATCCCTTTTCTTTATCCTCACTATTCTTATTCAGGACTAGTAGCTATTGATCATTATACTAAGTTTTGTAATCTATGTCTTTGTCTTGTAGCTTTTTGCCACAACAGAAAATTTCTTGGCAGTATGGCATGTGAACAGATGTTGAAGGTGTGAATCTCTCTCTTTCTCTCTTTCATTATATGTCTATACAATGGTGTGAAACCTGTAGAGAATTTGGTAAATATAAATTATTGTTGGATGCTTCATTGGTCAAATGGGTTGCATCTGCCCTCATGGTTCAAGTTTTTGTCATTACAGTGCAGTTGTTTTTTACAATATATATATATATATATATATATGTGTGTGTGTGTGTGTGTTAATGTCGAAGTAAACTTTGCCCACATTTTATTGCGAACTTATATCTTTTAACCATGGTTGAGATAGTAGACTCAACACCTAGCAAATGCATGTGTAACTTACCGCTCAAAAAAATAAAGAATGTATATTTAAAAGATGCAATATTTTCTTTGTATTATGAGCAACCACCAATTCTCTAAAGTTCTTAATGCAACAATGGGAATCTATTTCTTTTTAATAAATGAACATAACTTTAATTAAAGAAGGTAGAAACAATCTACAGAAAGAAATAGATAAACAACCTGGCCCAAACCAGAAGCCACTTAGGACTACCTAATGCTACCAAACACAGAGGAGAGGGCCATGCCTCAAACTACACAAACATCTAATTGGAGTAGTATTCTTGATGCTTTTATGCAAAAACAACCTATCTGGCGTTATGCCTAAAAGCTTGGGATTTAGATGATTTACTGTGAGGTTCTAGAAAAAAGTCCAACTAGTCTAGCTACTGTGGCAACTATGATATGATAGTGTTGATAGATGGATGTAGAAAATAGTGATCCAAATATTAACAAGTGTATAAATCTTTTAGGGGATTTTATGTGAAAAAATATCTTACCTTTGATCTATTGAGAAAACCCTTGTTATCTTCATCAAAGATTTTTTTTTTTTTTTTTTTGGATAAGCCTATCAAAGATTATTTAGTTGGAATGCTTTCAAACTAATTCATTTGAAGATGTGTTTAAAACTGTTGTTTACCTGTGATTGACAAAATAATATTTTCTTGAATAATCTTGTTCTAATCAAAATTTTGGGGGCAACTTGGCCAAGGGATGGGGGTTGTAGTTTAATGCTTTGAACACCCCAGTATTCTTTTTGGCTGTATAGAAAGCTCAAATAATCCCCAAATGAGTGTTTGTTTACTTGTCACTTGTTATGATATAGGAAAAAACCAAAATTTGATACCACGAAAATTGAAAAATGGAAACACAATAAAGATCACCTAGGTGTCAGCAACTAGGGTTGTTTGGAGTGAACACCAAACGAGATAGAAGACCTAGGAGTAAGCAACTAGCATTGGCGGGAGTCAACACTAGACCATTGAAAAATTCTCAAGAGAAATTTATATTAATCAAGAAAATTGTAAATTGTCTCCAAAGACGTAAAATATAGATTACTATGACAAAAACATAATTCTATATGACTTATGAAACCCTAATTCTAATTGATTTGGGAAATCCCAATAAAAGGATTTATAAAAATAACCTTCGCTCTAGGAAATAAATAAAACCAATTAACTTCTAAGACTTAAAATAAAACAAAATTGACTTCCAAAATTAAATAAAACTGAATTAAAATAAATATTTCTTTATGCTTTATGCACCATGATCTTACCTTGAGATATGGTGCAAATTATTGTTACCAGTACATATACATTTATGATTGCTTTGAAAGCCAATGAAAAGTACATTCATTCACTAGGAATTAACATTTGGCTTTGCAATAGAATTTGTAACCAACACAAGGTTTATAATTTGGACTTCTGCTTATTGTTTTTTTTGTATTGCATCTGAACAACTCACAATTTTTTCTTATAGCTTGTTTAGATGATTGACTCTGTAATTGATCCTTGTAAATGACCAATTTTATTATCATTTTTTTCTTATAAGCATGCTAATTTGTCTTTTCAAATGCTATTACTATGGGTCATTTATCGCTTTTTGATCCTTTGCGCATTAACTATTTTGAGGGAATATTACATACCTATCAATAATTTAGCGGGATCAAGGTTACTGTATTTAATTGAGAGCATCTATGTGTATATTTGATTTTAATGTTTGAATCTTTCAGGTACCAAGAGAGAAAGTGCAATTAAAGGAACCAATTTTAGTAGTTTGAAGAGTTTCTTTGCTGATTTGTAGATGGATGGTGGGGTAGGTCTTTTAGCAGTTCAAAGAATTTCTTTGTTGATTAGTTTCAACATAATTCTAATACAAAACTTTTCACTTCAGATTTCTTTGGTAATCCTATCCTTGACCTTCATTTGACATCCTGATGAGAGTATTGTTTACCATGCCCATTTACATGGTGGTCTTGGTTGATCTTTTTTGGGAGGATTATGATGTATTTATTTTTGATGGATCACTTTTCTTTTGGTGTATCCATGGGTGGAAGATTATAAAGTATTTAAGTTTTCTTTGTAATGTGTTCTGTCTCTCTTTTTGTATTTAATATCTTTTCCCTAGGAGGACTTGGCAAGGATCATACGGCATTTAATTTTGGTGTACCATGTTTTTATTTTTAATTTCTTTTCTTCTGTTTTTGGACTTCTCCCTCCCATTTGTATATGAAATGACGTAAGTTGAAGGCTGTTGGAGAAAGTTTAATGAGATAATACCTGATTATGGCAAAATTGCATTGTTTATTCTTCTGGTTCAAGAATAAAGTTGATATAATCTTTATTCCATAATATCATGTTCTTGAAAATGGTTATCGTTGATGACTTAGTTGGATGTTTATTATTATCATTATGATTGATGGAAAAACATATCTGATGGAAGAGAGAGTGATTAAACCAATCACAAGGGGTACTTTTACAGTTTTATACTGCCATTCATAGGCAAAAAAATTTATTCCCATATTTATATATGGCTATAGATTTCGATGCCTTTCTTCCATGTAGATTTTGAATTTCTATCCAGAACCAAAGGTAAGAGATTCTTGATGTTCAATGTTTAGTGTCATTAGCTTTAGAGCACCGGTCAAATTTACCATCAAAATATATGGCGGGTAGTAGGCTATTTGCAGTATTGCCCTTTAGGCCTCTATCCCTGTCTGTCTTCTTTGATGATTGGGTTCTTCATTATCGGCGATTTCTCCACATGGCTTAGCAGTGCCTTGTGGTGGACGGTAAAATTTTTGAAATGTTGCTTATATGAAGCTATAATATATTTGATAATAATAGAAAATCAAAAGAGCCAACTAATCAAAATCAAAACTGAAACTGGCTGTGTGGCCACACACACACCGACTAACATGCATCTAAAGCAATCAACATGGCATAATAATCCCAAGCCTAATTATTCATCTATCATGGCATGTAAGCATATATCTCCAAGGGCATAAACATCACAAGGCAGATCAGGATAAACATATTATAGCATCTAAACACCAAAAACATGGGATTCAATCAAGAATATCATGTTAATCACCCATAACATATTCATCAACCAACAGAATGCATGTTTATGCAATAACACATGGCTTACCTCACTTACCTTACTGCATCACAACACCTATACATCAATGTATGATTATATTCATATGTATGTTCATATTATTAAACAAGTTAAAATCCTAATAAGCATAAAAGGAATAAAACAAAACAAAACAAGCTAAAAACAGAAAGGCAAAGACTCAAGGACAGAAAAAATGGGTTAAATAGAGGCTAAAGCATGTGAATAAAACAAAAGAAAAACAGGTAGGAAGAATATTAAAATTTCTGGGCAGAGATATGCATGCGCATACATAGGGCATATGTACGCAGCCCAGTTGTATGCATACACATATCATGAGTATGCGTGTAAAATAGCCAAAGTTGATTTTGAATAAACACATAAAAACGTAAAGAAATAAAGAAAATCAAAGAAAAGCAAATAGCCAAAGTTAGAAACTTTACCTCAACACTAAAACTCTTTAGAACTTGATTTTGACTGTTCTCCTCAATCAATCTAGTCACAACCAATTCAAAATAAGTTAGTAAACTTTAGAACTCAAATATCAAGACCAAAAAATGTCCCAATCAAACAAAACTTGACTTGAGGATATTTTATGAAAAACTCCTTCTTTGATGCAATATTTTCTGGTGAATCTTATGTATTTTTCTACTGGAATCTATCCTCCTTGAAAAAGTACCTTTTATGGCTTTATATAGTTGAAAAATAAGGGTTTGGGGTGGCTCGCAGACAATGTAAGATTCATTTCAAACCTAATTTAAATACAAAAAACTTGTCTTACATAGTTTCTGGAACCCTAGCATGCACAACATACACATGTATGCATACGCATGTCCTAGGGTTTTCATGGTCTTTCTTTTCTAAAAATAGTTTATTTAGCCCAAAAATAAGTTATATTTTTCATGTATCAACTTGTAATTGAATGACATCTCTTACACATAGGTCCACCATTAAAATGCGGTGAAAAATAATCTAATTACCACTTAACAAAGTCCATATTCCTAGAATTTTCTGTTCAGAAATCAATGGCCTCAACTACGAATTCCAAAAAGGCAAAAGCAACACAATATACGATATGACATCGACATACAAGCGTTAAGAACTTTACAACAAAATCCAAGTAAATACAGTGATTAACCACCTATGAGGTTAGGTAATGTGTATATATTGAAACCCAAGAGAGACTCAGATTGTTTCACATTTTGGCCACCCTTTGAAAAAAAAATTCTAAATTTTAAGTTTAGTTTATTTTTTTTAATGTATTTTTCCTAAATAGGCTGTAGATTAAAGAAATGAAGAGGCTTCCTAGCCTCCGAGGGTTCTTACTTCTTAGTTCTTACCACAAGGGAGTCTTCAGACTTCCCCTCCTTGAATTTCTTCAAATGTTTCCTCTCTAACTAAGAAGTTTATTTACTGCTTAGGTTACAACCAAGTTTTTGTATTTCTTACAGGTAAATTCAAATAATATAACCAGTACAATTATAAGGTCTACTCTATTTAATTAAATTTAAATAACCTTAGAAATTTTAATATGAATTATATAATTTATATAAATTATTAATTTTATAATAAAGATTTTAAATATATTTGAGATGTAAATGATTAAATGGATAAAACATCTAGAGCTGTAAGGTCTCTACTCTTTAGATGGCTGCAGTTATATAAATATAAATTATATATATATATATATATATATATATATTAGATTTAGGGTATTAATGTATTATAACTAGTTACTTTTTCCATTAATTCAATTTTTTTTTGAGTAAACAGTAATACTTATTAAAACACACACGAAAATAGTAATATTAGTGTTTTAAATCGAGTTTATAATACATTATATAATCAAAATACAACTACAAAAGGGCCTAAGTTTTGTAGTTGTAAACTAGGGTTATAAACAATGGACACTAGACACACAACCAATATGGGATAAACATCCCCCTTTTTTTTTTTTTTTAGTAAACAGTAATACTTATTAGAATATACATGAAAATAGTAATATTAGTGTTTTAAACCGGGTTTATAATACATTATATAATCAAAATACAACTACAAAAGGGCCTAAGTTTTGTAGTTGTAAACTAGGGTTATAAACAATGGACACTAGACACACAACCAATATGGGATAAACATTCCTTTTTTTTTTTTTTTAGTAAACAGTAATACTTATTAGAACATACACGAAAATAGTAATATTAGTGTTGTAAATTGAGTTTATAATACATTACATAACTAGAGTACAACTACAAAAGGGTCTAAGATTTGTAGTTGTAGACTGGGATTATAAACAGCGGACATTAGACACACACACAACCAATGTGGGATAAACATCCCTAATTTTTTTCTTTTTTTTAGTAAATAGTAATACTTATTAGAATACACACAAAAATAGTAATATTAGTGTTTAAACTAGGTTTATAATACATTACATAACCAGAGTACAACAGCGAACATTTGTAGTTGTAGACTGGAGTTATAAACAGCGAACACTAGACACACAACCAATGTGGGATAAACATCCCTATTTTTTTTTTTTTTTTGAGTAAACAGTAATACTTATTTGAACATATACTTACATTCTTTTTTCTTTATTTACACGTACTTAACTTTCTAAGAAGGAAAACGCGCTATAAACTTTTCTACAATCGGCTAATGTGTTGAACAGTTATTGATAAGTGAAAAATTGATGTAAACCAATAATTAAGAATTTACTACAAAACCACCGCACACCCTTAATGTAATGGTCACTCCACAGGTATAAGTACTTGTGAGGTGTGATAAGTAAGGATTGGGGTTCAAGTCTCTAGGAAGGAGCTTCACACACATATACACTTAAATTAGGTTAGAGTAGAATTTTTATCTTGTATCCCAAAAAAAAAAAAAAAAATTTACCACAAATTTAATTTGTAAAAATGTTGTAAATTATTTTATGACTAGCACTACTCTTCTAAAAAATACTTTGCATATCCACCCGTGTTTAAGGCTATAAACAAGCGAAGTCAAGTCAAGTATTAAAAGTTCAAACTTGTTTATTTAAATTCCTTCTGAAAATGAATTGAGCTCGAATTCATCTCCAAACAAGATTTTATGTTCAAGGTTGGCTCATTTTCTTATCTAGCAAGCTCAAGCCTGTTTATGAGCTATTTTATTAACTTATTTGTTTCCTATATATTGTGAAACAATGACTAAAATACATTACCTCCTTACAATTCTATGTATTTTTACTACAAATAGACTGTTTATATTTAGTGGGGACTCTAAAAAAATTTTCTAGGGTGGTCATTAAAAAATTTAAATTATACATAATTTAATAAATAAATAAATAAGAGAATTTGAATATAATGCCATCACAAAAAAATAAAACATGCAAAAATAAACTGATAAGAGATAAAGTGAGAATTGAGAATGCAAAAATAAGAATAATAAAGTAAGAGAGAGTCTGAAATGCTAATATCCTTATATATATATATATATATATATAACAATACGTTTATAAAATGGGTTGAATGAGTTTTTTGTTGAATATTTTGTTCATTTGTTGTTGTTTAGCCTAATCTTGTTATTGTTTGAGCGCTATTTTTGTTGTTATTTGGACTAATTTTTATTTTTTTTATTTAGTGTCCGTTTGACATGATTAATTGTGCCAACTTATTTTACAATTCAACTTATTTTTGCTATTATTCATAGGTCTCACTACACTTTTGAATACTATTCATAGGTCCCACCATACTATTTCAGCTAACTTTTACCTTTATCTACAGTACTTTTAGCAAAAAGTTTTCAATTTCATTAATATAAGTGGACCCCAAACAGACCCTTAAGTTTTTATTTTCGTTATTTAAAGCGTTAAAGATTATGTTTGCGGGACCAAAATATTTTTTGTAAAAAAAACTATGTTTACAAAAATTTCACAACAAATCCTAGGTGTAAAAAAGTAGTGTCAATGGTGGGTCTAATTTAAAACCAGTATTTTTTTGTAAAAAATAAAAATAAAAATAATTTAGAACTAATTATTTATATAGCTTTTTTTTTTTTTTTGTAAGTATAAAAAAATCAAGTTGAACGATGATAATGCCAAAAATTGTCAGTGAGCCACACGGTCCTCACGTGCTCTAGACAGAACCTGCGAAACAAAAACAAAGAAGACCTTGCAGAGAGTACCGGTGTGGTACCGGCCAACTACCCTCTGAAGGTTAAGTTAGAGAACTTTCACAACTCTAGAGTGCCAGAGCTGAGGTAAATTATGCATACCTTGGTTTGTGAGGGTTTTAGGGTTTTTATAATAGTGCAGAGCTGGCATTCATTTTTTAGCGGAGAGGGTCTTTCCTTGTAGGGAAGATCCTCATAAATACACATAATTGGTGGAATCCTTTCCTTATAGGAATTCCCCTTATCAGGGCTAATCGTGAGGTGCAAGATATTAGATTGTATAGATATCTATGGGGGTCAAGCAAAGCCATGCTGGACTCGTCATGCTCTTTATTCCCGTTGGCTTCTTTTACCCCCGTCAGCCTCTTTCTTTTCGTCGGCCTAGGGATTCCCATCGTCTTATGCAGATACCGTTAGGTATTGGGGTAATGTCGTTGGCTTATGGCATTGCCAATATCGTTTTACTTCGCACAAGTATGAAGCTGACGGGCTCATGGAGTCATCAACTTCTTTGTATGTAACGAGTTTATTTCTTCATAAAAACACCCTTGTCAGTTGCCCCCTACTCCATGGCTCCGTCAGTCTTAGCTGATGGGTCGTGGAGTGTAGCTTTCCTTTTACTATTTATCCGTTGGAAGAAAGGGTGTTCATTAATGGCTTCTTGAGCAGATTTTATTAAATGCTAGGACACGTGGCACAGGCTAGTTGGCCTCATTTCTGAACAAAGGTGTCGCTTCGTTTCCCATGCTCTTTTGCCCTATATATAACTCACCACCTCTTCTCATTTTTCCTTATTTCATCATTGCTAATCTTAAGAGAGAGAGAGCTGTCATTTCATCAACTTGCTAATCTCGTCACCTTCATGAAATTGTCTGTTAACCTTGTAAGTCCTCTTCTCTTTTCATTCCCTTTTTTTTTCCCGTTTCTTTAGTTGGTCGTCACTCCTATAGAGAGACCTGTCAAACAGGTTCTTAGAATACCTCTGTCGCTTGTAGGTGAATAGATGTCAGGAAATTAAGAAGCGACGAGTGAGCAATCGTCTTCAATCCGTGAGGGAGCGAGCTACGACAAAGTCTACCCGTCAGGTCATAGGCTCGAGGAAGGCTTATCCTGGTCGTCAGGGAGAGAACCGTCTACCCATTCTTCTGTTGACGAAGAGGAGGATTATGACGGAGAGGAAGTAGAGGAAAGAGAGGGAGATGAGGACGAGTACGACAAGGGAGAAAGGGAGAATGAGAGGGAGTGCGAGGGAGAGGATGACGAAGACGAGGGTGAAAGCAATAAGAAAGCTTCTGAGGGAGGAAGTTTAGGAAGCTCAAAGGATGGTCATACCCATCCCTTCATCCTTCCCACGATATGGACAGTCAACGACTTCAAGCCGACAATGACAACTAACATTTTCAAGAATTTATGGGATCGTTACCAAATCCCTGATAACATTCCAATCTGTCTGCCCGGGAAGTTTGAAAAGTGCTACTCCGGGAAGACCGCGAATATCGGCATGTATGACACCATGTTCACGGCAAGATTGAGATTGTTGTTGATGGCATTACACCGTCAGTTGGTCATTTTCCTAGGTCTATCCGTCAGCTAAATTGCCCCCAATGCTTGGAGGATATTCATAGAGGCTGAAATCCTCTAGGGTTGTCTTAGTGGAGGGAACAATCAGCTTCCTCTAGACGAGTTCTTTTGGTGCTACAGACCCCAACATATCTCCTTATCTAAGAGGATATATCATTTTACAACAAGGAAGAAAACACTTAGGCTTATGTCGGATATACCTGACTCCAATAGAAATTGGAAGGATAGATACTTTTTTGTTCAAGGGACAAACTGAGTATGCTATCGGGAAGAGTGGGTGACACTGCCTAATGGTTTTGACAATACTTAGGGTATTGTCAAGGATTCAAGTCTAGCACCGTCCACATTTTCACTTTTTCTTTATTTATTCGTTTAAGTGTTTAACGTCATCTGCTTTTTCTCTTTTTTAGCTAGCGTTCATCCACGTATAACCGACGAGCAATAGGCTTTTATCCGGCGAGTGCTTGAGATAACCTTTGACGAAAGGAAGTGCAAGGATCTGATCGCCCTTAACACACTGCACGCCTATTGCGGTGGTCCTATGCCGATGCTTGCAACTCATAAACTAAACACATACTCCCGTCGACATAAGTTCCTACTCCTTTGCTTCTTTCTTCCCATTGTCTTCTTTTTGTTTGCTTATCTAACGTCCGTCTCTTACCCTTTGCAGAAATGGAGGTAGCGAGGTAAAGAGCTTTGATAAGGGCGTCAACCGCGGCATGCAAGCAAAAGGAGAAGAAAAGGGCCTCCTTGTCAGCTCCCAAGGTCATCACCAAGGGGTCGTCCAAGTGAAAGAGTGAGGGGAAGGACGACCGTCCACTCAAGAAAGGACCGATCATCCCTGTGGGTGACAAACTAAAGAAGTCGTCGCCTCCCAAACCTAGCCATGGAGCTGGCAAAGGTTTAATGACGGCAACTGGTCCCGTTACCCAGGGAATTGTTCGTCGTCTTCTCACGCATAAGGAACATGTCGTTGAAATGATTGAGTCAATCATTAAGGATACGGACTTGGACCCTTGCGCCGAGCAGACGACAGAAGACTTGGGGGCGTCGGGTCTTTTTGACCTTTCTAGGGTATGTCCTTTTTTCAAACTTCCTTTTACTCTGTTGTTCATTCCTTGGCTGACAGTTGTCTTAGTTTTAGGCACTGGTGCGTATGAAGGTGCTTCAAGATAAGAGCGTCGCTCAGGAAAGGGTGATCAGCCAGCTTAGGAAGCGTAATGAGACCCTGACCAATGAGTAGGAGCAATACAAGGGGGCCCCCCGTACTCTTAACAAGGAGGTGATGGCTTTGATCGAGAAGCAGAAAGAGGAAGCCCATCTCTGAGAGAAGGTGCAAGAGGCCAAGGAAAGCTTGGAGTCAGAGCTGACGACCCTTCGTGGTTAGACGGAGAAGGCCAAAGCTGACGTCGTGGTGGATTTTAAAGCCTCGCAATCTTTTATTGATGTGTGCGTTGTCTACTATGGCAAAGGTTTTGATAACTGCCTGAAGTAGGTGGGGTCCGTCTATCCAAACCTTGACTTGTCCAAGATCTCCATGGACGACCTAGTGCCAACGACTCCTGCAGGTGATGACACCGTCAATGAGGAGACCAACAACTCTACTCAATCAGAATGAGATCTAAAAGATGACAGTGTGGTCCTTGCTCAACTTGCTATCGAAGGACCCATTGCTCCCTTGGTTCCATCTGCTGATGACCCTCCTTCAAAAGATGCTAAGAGCCCTTCTGCCCGGGACGCTGAGAACCCTTCCTCCCTGGACACCCAAAACCCTTCAATATAGTTTTAATTTTTTAAATTTTTTTTGTATCCTATCTCATTCTCATTTTCAGACAATGTTAAGTGCCCTTTTTGTTTTTGGGCTTTATTGTAAACACTTCTTTTAATTTATGGCATTGGTTTAATACTTTGTTATTTCATTCGTCGCTCTTGGTATGCTTTTGTTATGTGTTGATTCTTATTTTGAGATATGCATATGTCCGTCCATCTTTGTGCGTACATGTTAGGATGTACTTGTCCCCTAAAGGACTTGGTGAATAATTGGGATGAACCCGTCTACTTTGGTGTACTCGTCGACTCATAGATTTAATAATGAACTCGTCCACTTGTGGACCTAATAATGAACTCGTCCACTTGTGGACTTAATAATGAACTCGTCCACTTGTGGACTTCATAATGAACTCGTCCACTTGTGGACTTAATGATTTCAAGGCATCCCTATGGGATGAACTCGTCCACTTGTGGACTTAATAATTTCAAGGCATCCCTATCGAATGAACTCGTCCACTTGTGGACTTAATAATGAACTTGTCCACTTGTGGACTTTATAATGGTTTCAAGGCATCCCTATGGGATGAACTCATCCACTTGTGGACTTTATAATGAGCTTGTCCATTTGTGGACTTTATAATGAACTCGTCCACTTGTGGACTTAGTCACAGATGTAGTTTTGTAGAGGCACATACATACACAGGTCATATTTGAATAACTCCTCTTATTGTGATAAATGCGTACATAAGTAAAAAATTGTTCTTGAAAGAATAAAAAACTGCCTTTTAGGCTAAGAAAGTACTGTAGATAGTAAAAATTAACTAAAAGGAAGTAAACTAGAAATGAGGAGTGTTGCTCTTCGTGCCATTGTCTACTGGTAGTATTTCTTCAGGTGCTCCGTGTTCCATGGGTGGTGCAACTTTTGCCCGTCTAGTGTCTCTAAGTGGTAGGTTCCTTTCCTTTGCCATGAAGAGATCCTGTAGGATCCTTCCCAATTAGGTCCTAGCTTGCCCTGGGAGGAATCTCTTGCAACGCCTGTCACCTTTCTCAACATAAGATCTCCAACCTGAAAGTCTCTGTGCATGCTAGTCGAAACGATGTCTCTCCTGTAGGCGTCCTTGCCGTCATCCTATACGCCCATAGAACGCTTGGCAATTCTTCCGGCCATATACCCTTTGCCCCCTCAAGCCAAGTCTTAATGATTTTAAGCAAGGATCTGTTCGTGACCTCGACTTGTCCGTTGGCCTGAAGGTGGGCGGGTGAGGAGTAGTGATTCTTGATCCCTAACTGTAGCAAAAAATTTTGAACGAGTCATTATCGAACTGCTTCCTGTTGTCTGAGATTAGTACTCTGGGTATGTCGTACCTGCAAATGATGTTCCTCTAGACGAAACTTCGTACGTTCTTCTCTGTGATGGTGGCCAGGGCTTCAGCTTTCACCCATTTGGTAAAGTAATCTATGCCAACCACTAAGAACTTTAGCTATCTCATCGCCATTGGGAATAGGCCCATGATGTCCAACCCTCATTGAGCGAAAGGCCATGAGGCTGTCACTGGAGTGAGCTCTTCCGTTGGCTGTCTAATGACGTGGCCAAACCTTTGACATTTGTCACAGGCTTTGACATAGGCTTGGGCATCCTTCTACATGGTGAGCCAATAGTATCCAGCCCGAATCAACTTGTGCACCAACGACCGTGACCTAGAATGGTTCTCGTAGATCCCCTTATGGACTTCTCTCATGACATAGTCCGCTTCCTCGGGGCCCAAGCACCTTAGGTACAGGTGGGAAAAGCCTCTTTTGTACAAGACATCCTTTATCAGGACGAATCGTGCTGCCTGTACCTTTAGCTTTCTTGCAGCCTCCTTGCCGTCAAGTAGTGTACCATCTTTCAAATAAGAATCTATCGGTGTGGTCCAATTGCTTTCCGAGTTTATTTCCTGCACACCGATGCCATCTATCAAAGGTAAGAGCTAAACAAAAGAAAGTATCTTACTGGGGATGAGCATGTGTTCTGCTGATGCGGCTTTCGCAAGACGGTTGGCTTGCTCGTTCTCTTCCTTGGAGATTTGAACAAACTTGGCCTAAAACTCGCCCCTCCGTTTCCTTACTTGCTCTAGATATCTCTTCATTCTTTCCCATTTGTATTCGTAATCACCATTCACCTGACTTGTGACTACTTGAGAATCGCAGTACACAACCACACTCGTGGCCCCTACGGCTTTGGCAAGATCCAGTCTTGCCACTAGAGCCTCATACTCTGCTTCATTGTTGGTCATAGGAAAGTCGAGACGAACCATACACTTAATCTCGACCCCTTCTGGAGAACGAAACACTATACCTGTTCCACCAGCCTGTCTATTAGACGATTCGTCCGTGTGAATACTCCATTGGGTATGCTCCTCTACCCCCTGGTCTTCCATGTTGGTGAATTCCGCAATGAAACCAGCGACCACCTGTCCCTTTATGGCAGTACGCGGGCGGTATTGTACATCAAACTCGCTTAATTCTATTGCCCATAGTACCATCCGTCCAGCCGCATCAGGGTTACTCATTGCCCACCGTAAAGGTTTGTCTGTCAGAATGATCACAATGTGGGCCTGGAAGTATGGCTTAAACTTATGGGCTGTGGTAACTAAAGCGAAGGCGAGCTTCTCCATTAGTGGATACCTCTCCTCTACGCCACGAAATGCCCAGCTAGTGTAGTATACGGCTTTTAGTACCCTGTCTTCTTCTCTTACTAAGGCTGAACTGACGGTAGCCGAAGAGACGGCTAGATAGAGAAATAGCTCTTCCCCTGGTTGGGAGGGACTTAGCAATGGTGGGGAAGAGAGGTACGCTTTTAGATCATCAAAAGCTTGTTGGCATTCGGCTATCCACTCGAAGGACTTCTTCAGCATGCGAAAGAATGGTAGACACTTGTCCGTCGCCCTTGAAACAAACCTGTTTAGTGCTGCCACCTTGCCGTTGAGGCATTACACTTCTTTTGTGTTCTTTGGTGGTGCTATCTCCATTATGGCCCAGTTCTTGTCTGGGTTAACTTCGATACCTCTTTAAGACACCATAAACCCTAAGAATTTTCTAGCCATCACCCCAAATGTGCATATGCTTGGATTGAGCTTTATGTTGTAAGAATGGAAGGTGTCAAAGGTCTCCTTGAGGTCATCTAAATGATCATCCTCCTTTTAGCTTTTCACTAACATGTCATCCATGTAAACTTGGACGTTTCTTCCTATCTGCTATGCAACATTTTGTTCATGAGCCTCTGATAAGTTGCGCCTGCGTTCTTGAGACCGAACGACATCACCTTATAGCAGAAAAGGCCTTAATTAGTGACAAACTAAGTTTTCTCCTGATTAGCATTATCCAATTTGATCTGCTTGTAACCAGAAAATGCGTCCATAAAGCTCAATAACTGGTGTCTTGTTGTGGTGTCAACCCGCAAGAGGGGGTAGCTATCCTTAGGGCACACCTTGTTCAAATCTGTGAAATCTACACACATCCTCCATTTCCCGTTGGCTTTTTTAACCATCACTACATTGGCCAACCAATCGAGGTAGTACACCTACCTGATGAATTCTACATCCTGCAGTTTTCGGACTTCTTCCGCTATAGCCCGATCTCGTTCTGGGGTGAATACTCGCTTCTTCTGACAGATAGGGGGAAAGAAAGGTGATACATTCAACTTGTGCACCATGACTGAAGGGTCGATCCCGAGCATGTCTTCATGACTCCAAACAAAGACGTCCTAGTTTTCTTTTAGGAATGTCATAAGCGCTTGACTGACTGGTAGACTGGTGAAGGTGCCGATCCTAGTCATTCGCTTGGGCCTAGAGTTATCTAGAAGTATCTCCTTCAATCCTTCAACGAGCTCAGCGACCGCCCTCTGTTCTTCAATGCTCATGGTCTGCAAGTGGTCGTCCATCTCCAACATTGCTATGTAGCACTCGCATGCTGCCACTTGGTCCCCACGTACCTCTCCTACTCCATACTTGGTGGGGAATTTAATCATCAGGTGATAGGTTAAAGTCACGGCCTTTCATGAATTGAGGGTAGGTCGGCCCAGTATGGCATTGTAGGCAGATGAGCAGTTGACAACAAAGAATGTAACATCCTTAGTAATTTGCTGAGAGTAGTCACCGACCATCACAGAAAATGTGATCGCGTTGAGGGGTAATACCTTCGTTCCTCCGAACCCAACGAATGGCACATTGGCTGGTACAAGTCGCTCTTTCACGATTCTCATCTACTGGAATGCCAAGTAGTATAAGATATCAGCAAAGCTTCCATTATCAACTAGGACCTGGTGAGTATTGTAGTCCCTTAGCCGAATACTAACAACGAGTGCATCGTCGTGTGGGTTGTAAAGACGTCGAGCATCTTCTTCCGAGAATCCAATTATAGGGTTGTCGACCCGTGCCATCTTTAGGACGAAACCTGTCAGCTAGACGTTCTGAACCATCCTAAGGTAAGTCTTATGGGCCTTCTTGGATGAACTAGAAGTCGTGGTGCCCCCTACAATCATCCTTATATCCCCTATGGGTGGCCTGGGGTGCTCATTATCTATTCTAGCAACCTGTTCCTATGGTGGATCTACCCTTTCTTTGCTGAAGAATTGTTGTAGTTTCCCCTGTCTAATAAGGGCTTCAATCTGCTGCTTCACGTCATAACACTCAGACATGTCGTGACCGTGGTCTCAATGAAAATGGCAATACTTGTCCCTGGACCTTTTACTGGGATGTCCCTTTAACTTGTTGGGCCACATCAAGGCTGCATCATCCTTGATCTACATCAGGACCTGGTCAATAAGGGTAGTCAGCGGGGTAAAGTTCACAAATCTCCCAACGGAGAGCTTAAAAAGCCTATCCTCTCGTCAATCTCCAGCTCTGGTTGTCTTCCGTCCACTGTCTTGTCATGTATCTTCTTGCCTTTCCCTCTTCTTGGGTTTCTCCTCTCGAGCTAGTAATGCGTCTTCGGTGTTCATGTACTTAGTAGCTCAATAAAGCACATCTGACATTGTCTTTCGGTCGTTTTTGTATAAAGAGAATAAAAACTTCGCCTTCCATAATCCATTAGTGAATGCATTAACAAGTATCTTATCATCAGCCTCGTTTATCGAGAGGGCTTCTTTATTGAAGCAGGTTATGTAGGATCTCAGCATCTCATCCTCCCATTGCTTAATGCTCATCAGGAATGCAATGGACTTCTTATACCTGTGCCCCCCAATAAAGTGCGAGACAAACTGCGCTTTCAGCTCCTTGAAGGTACCGATGGAGTTGGGCATTAACTTGCTGAACCATACCCTTGCAAGACCCTTCAGCGTAGTCGGGAAGGCTTAACACATGATCTCGCTCACGCCTTGTAGGTGCATAAGGATTTTGAATGACTCTAGGTGCTCTAAGGGATCCTTTGACCCGTTGTAGGCTTCTACCTCCGGCATACGGAACTTCGGCTGAAGGGGGAATGAAGTGACGGGTGCAGTAAAAGGCGAGTCCGTATGATGGACTAACTCGTCGAGGTCGCTTAACACCTGTCCTCTGAGGGCGTTCATCATGAAATCCATCAGCTCCTTCATCATCTGTATCTCCGCAACTATGTATGCTGGTGCTATTTCTACAACGGATGGACGACTGGTATCTTGCCACTCTTGCCTGCTCGGAGCATTGCTGACTTCTGGTCCTTCTCGATCCCTCTTTTCGGCGCTAGTGCCCTCTTGCTCTTCTCCGTGACTGTTAGGCCAAGCATCCCTTTGGCACAGGTGTTCCTCCAGGTCGTGGTTTTGCTTGGTAAGGTGTTCCACAACCGCAGCTAGGGTCTGTACCTGTCTTTCAAGGGCAGTAGTGCATGGTTCTTCTCCGGTATGGTTATTGGTTTCCATTGAGTGAGTGAGTACCATACAACTCTTTGTCTGGGAAGTGGTAATATGGTTATTACTGTTTTCGATACGTTTCCCACAGACGGCGCCAACTGATGATGCCAAAAATCGTCAGTAAGCCACACGGTCCTCACGTGCTCTAGACAGAACCTACGAAACAAAAACAAAGAAGACCTTGTAAAGAGTACCACTATGGTACCGGCCAAATACCCTCTGAATGTTAACTTAGAGAACTTTCACAACTCTAGAGTGCCAGAGCTAAGGTAAATTATACGTACCTTGGTTTGTGAGAGTTTTGGGGTTTTTATAATAGCATAGAGCTGGCATTCGTTTCTTGGCGGAGAGGGTCTTTCCTTGTAGGGAAGATCCTCATAAATACACGTAATTGGTGGGATCCTTTCCTTATAGGGATTCTCCTGATTAGGGTTTGTAAAGTTGTAATTTATAACTATGTGTTTTGTTGGCTTTTATTTCGTACCAAATTTGATTGTAATTTTATTCAATCTTTTGTACCCTGTATTTATTGTGGGATTTAATTGTAAGGGTTGTGTGATAGAGAGAGAGTGTGTGAAGACTCAAGCAATTGAAGACTGAGGAGTTCTCACGGGTAGCTCGCGACTAAGCATCCCGCGAAGTGACCCATGTGCCCTACACATGACTGGAATGCGAAGAGACAGGACAGATGGTGACAGCTGTGTTCCGCGAGCAGCTCGCGGGTAAGGCCTTCCCGCGAGACACTCGTGAGACATTCTATTTTGCCAGACTGTGCTATCTGATACACACTTTCTGTACCCACACTATATATACCCACATTACCCACAAATGTTGAGGAGTGCTTCAGAGAGAAAACCCTAGCCACAAACCTTGAGAGTTAGAGATTGTTATACCCACAATCCTCTACACAATTGCTTGTGGATTTTCCTCAACTCCTACCTCTCCATTTCCATACCATTGAGAGGTTGATAGCCCAAACACTTACCACACCCTTTCAGAGTGTCAAGTAAGGTTTTGGTGTTGCTAGGAAGCATTGGAAGAAGCCAGGCTTTGGCGGATGCAATCGGGCGTATTGCGGGATCCGGAGAGCTAGACAAGACACGGTTCCGAGAAGCCTTGTTGGAGTAGGAGCTTGGAGGGCTTAGGTACATCGGGTAGATTAGGCTTGGAGGGTCTCTTGCTAACCCATGTATCCCAACTGATTGTCTAGTGGATTGATTACCGCTTGGAGGGCGACGGAGAGGTTTTTCGCCGAGTTCTTCGGTTTCCTCTTCGATAACACATCGGCGTGTTATCTTGTGTTTGCATCTCTCTTCCCTACTCTTTTACATTCCATTTTACTGCTGTGTTGTTAAGTTTATGGATTAGAGTAGCTTGTTTGTTTATCCGCTCGCATTTACACTATTCCGCACTTAGTTTTAAGTTAGTGTAAAATCAATCGAGCCGTAACTTTAATTTGGGGGTCTAAACAGCTCTTGTGTTTTCAACACATTTTCGACCATTCAGGGTTAATCGTGGGGTGCAAGATATTTTCTTGTATAGATATCTGTGGGGGTCAAGCAAAGCCATGCTGGACTCGTCATGCTCTTTATTCTCGTTGGCTTCTTTTACTCCAATCAGCCTCTCTCTTTTCGCCGGCTTGGGGATTCCCATCGTCTTATGCAAATACCGTCGGGTATTGGGGTAATGTCGTTGGCTTATGGCGTTGCCAATTTCGTTCTACTTGCACAAGTATGAAGCTGATGAGCTCAATGGAGTCGTCAGCTTCTTTTTATGTAACGAGATTAGTTCTTCCTAAAAACACCCTTGTCAAACGATATCATCAATAAGCTACAAATAATAATTTCATTCTAAAATATATTTATATATATATATATATATATATAAAATAATTTAATATCATAAACAGAGTTTGCCCCATCACAAACGACCCGTCTTTGTCAATTGACTCCAAGGCACCTCCTAGAAAGTTTGATTACATGGTGAACTTCATTGGGACGAAAACTTCGTGGTTTCACTCACCTTAATCACAATTATAAATACACAAACGAAGGAATATGCTCTACTAAGAGTATCTCCAATAGGCTCTCTAAAGCTTAATTTGGAGAGCAAACACACAAAAAAACCCCTCCAACAGCCTTTCTATCTCCAAATTTTTTTTTTAGATTTGCTACAGTAGCTCTCTAGGCATGGAGAGCACTGTAGCAAATACTGTAGCGCATCTAAACAATATTCAAGCTTAAAATAATACCAGGTTGAATAAAAAATAATTCTTTCTCTCTCATCCCTTTTCTCTTTCGTTCTTCACTCTCTCGTGCTTCTCTATCTCAACGGTTACAATCTAAAACATACCACAATCAAAACAAAAACCCAATCGAAAGATTTGAAACACAAAAACAATCTTTCTCATAAGCCTAATGAAATCTGAACAATAAAATAAAACTAATCAAACCAGAACAAAAACAAAAACAAAAACAAAAAAAAACCACGTAGAACGCCGATCTGACCAATATGGTGATTAAGCTGCATGTTCTTAGAAGTGGGGAGGACTCTAATCTTTGTTCTCTACCGGTGATCTATGTGTGTATGAGAGAATTTGTGTGTGTGTTTGTGTGTAAGAGAAAGAGAACGAAAGAGAGAGGGAGAAGGGGAGAAATGTTCTGGAGATAACTAGAAAAAAAAAAGTCAAATAAAGAGTAAAGATAGATATTGGGGGTAGGTGTACGTGTGTGGAAGAGAAAAAACAAGGAAAAAAAACGTATGGATGAAAAAAAAAAACTAAAGAAAGAAAGAAAAAAAATAATATAATGAATAAGAAATCAAAATTGAGTAACATTACTACTATATTTTCACAATGAATTTTAAGTGACAGATTGTTATTAGTTGATATTGGTGAGTAAAAAAATAATTTAAATGGTGGGTTCAAATTAGAACTAGTAACAACTTACCATATAAGATTTTGTTGTGAAAGTATTGCGAAAAAATGTTATAGATGCAACATTTCTCATTAAAAAAAAAAAAATTGTTAATCTTGTTTGGAATTTGAAAAATATTTATTGTGATGTGTTCAAATTAAAATCAGTAATAACTTACCACATATGATTTATTGTGAAAATATTGTAAAATGTTAAGAACGTATCACTTCTCATTAAAATTAGATGAATGAAAGAAGATTGAAAAAGAAATAATATTTAAATGGGATAGAGAAAATAATAGAGAGTCTGTTAGAAAGTATATTTGAAAAAGTAGGTAGGTAAAAGGTAAAATGAACTGTTCACTCTCTAAACAGTACAAAAATTTGAAGAGCCTGCTGGAGATATTCTAAACTCACAGGTATCATAGGAAGGAGGCTTTGAATTACTACCTCTATTTTCCGTATTGAAATCCTGCATATATAGTACGTAGTCGTACGTAGGGTTTGAAAACGAAGGCACTATCTTCAATTAAAACCCATAAACTAATTGCATCCAAGGGCGGCTCAATAGTAGAAGCAACCGATGCCATTGCCTACGGTCCCAAGTGATAGAGGACCCCCAAAATCAAGCCCCAGGTCAACAAAATTTAAAAATATAATCTCAAATATTAGTCAATACTTATCCAATACTATATTTAAAAAACAAAGACCGGTAGAAGAAAATTTTGGATTATTAATTATCTTGGAGAGTATTAATTAAGCCCTAAAATTTAGCCAATACATGAAAATTTCAATCTCAATATGCGTGTATTTTGTTTGACTCTCTCTTTCAAAATTTTAGACTAAATTGAGTCTCCTAGACACACTAAAAAGTAAAAACATAGACCAAACTCTCTCAATCTCTCCAAAACTCCTAAACTAAAACTGATTACCTAAAGAGGTTGAAATATTCTCCCAGATAATCAAAAATTGCCACTAGATTTTCCGTCTCTACCTAAAATGGTAGTCAGTTACAAGCAGCTCCCTCGACAATCGACAGTCCCTAGAAGATGTAAAGCAAAGCCAATATTTTACCTTTTTGTGACATAGCTTTCTTATTTTACTTTCTCTAGGTTATTTAAAAAAGAATGGGAGAAAGAAGACTATTTTTTTTTCTTTTTAAAGAACATGGTAGAGGTTCTCTGGGTTTTTGAGGCAAATGTTTGCTAAAGAGGAAAGACTCCTCTAGTGGTTGTATTACAGTGACTACACACTTCTAGATTTATCATTTTGTTCTTTTTTATTTTTTTTTAATTCATAAATTCTTATTTTAAAATATAAAGAATAGTCTAACACTAGCTACTTTTTTTTTTTGAGAGAAAGTTTCAACCTATGGCGTCCGCTCCTGATAATTGCCCTTTATTATCAGACCAAGACACCAATCAGTTTTTGGTGTAGGCGGGAATTGAACCCCAGATCTCTTATACAACCATCAGAAACTTTACCAGTTGAGCTAACTGGAACCCACAACTAGCTACTTAATTCGTTGTTTCTTGGTCCAATTAGGCGTTATTTAATCTTTATTTTTTGAAAAGTATTTATTCTATTTGATTTTATTAAATAAATCTGTGAATTTGGTATAAAAAAAATTTAAAAAACTTTTTAAACCAAATCTCAAAACAAATCTCTAGAATAATTTGTCACTAGCAATAAAAAAAATAAAACTAAAAATTCAGTTAAAAATCTTACAAATGAACAATAAATTTATAAAACAGAGTTAAAAGATAATAATGAAATAATTGCACTTATTATCAATTAAAAAGAATATTTTAAAAGAAGTTGAATACAAAAACTTAATTAATAATTTTGCATCTTAACAAGCAAGAAAAATAAAATTTAAATAAAAATATTTTATATAAAGTTAATAATATAAAGTAGATATTTAAACAATAAAAAAGGCCATATTTAAAAGTTTCGCTTAAGGCCTCAAAATACCTTAGGCTGGCCCTGATTGTATCTGTGACTCTAATCGATCAACCATCAATCAACAAATTATCAAAAATCATTCGAAAATCAATCAAGAAACTATTGAATCTTGAATATTGATTGATCAAGTTACCGAGTTCTAGAAAATGCACTTCTTGAGTTGTTTTATCACACTTTGATCTTGAACAACCTTTTACAAACTCATTAAATATTACATTACATTGACATTGAATTTTCAATCTAAGACCTAATAATCTCATCATTTGGCAAATATTATCTAAGTTGAGATGCATAAAAGCATGGACAGAGGGAGACTTTGACCAAGGGGGGCAATGCCCCCCCCCCCCCCCCCCCCCCCTAATTTTTTTGTAAAAAAATATTAGCATATATATATATATAGGTATAAATTTTAGCAATTTTGTGCTATAAAATTACGCTTTGCCTTCCTTAACAATATCATTAATTCTTTTAAGAATAATACTATAATTACAAACTTTTCTACAACATTTTTACAAACTACTGAGGCAGTAAATTCTTATTAGTTTGCATCTAGGCTCATTTGTAACTGTAGCATTTTCTTCATTTTGAAGGGCATAAAAAAAATTTATAAACCTAAAATCTAAAACAAAAAATGAAAGCACCAAAAAATTATCCCAACAACAAAAATTACCAATAATAGTTTAAAAATAATTTTGTCCTTACCCAATAGAAAATGCACACATAGAAAAAAAAAATAATTATTTAATTAATTTATAAAAAAAAAAAAAAAAAACCTTTAGCAGTTAAGCAACAGAGCTAGAGGTTGGAGCAGCCGCACACAACCAGTAGTAAAGCTGCCCCCTCTAATTTCAAGCTCTCACTCTGCCCCTACATAAAAGAACCACTTCAAATCTGTATGCAATTAACATTATTCCAAGAGAGGGAAAAAAGTCTCTTGTTAAAATAACTTTACAAATAGATTTTGATAAGGATGTTCTTGCAAGAGATTTAAAGTGACACAAGGAACCCAACGGTTCCTCTGTACCCGTCAGACTTCTTGTGAGTAGACGGGAGGACCAAAAAGCAGCAAACACCACAAAGCCAACGACCCCACCATGGTATCTGATGGGCGCATCCATAAGCCAACAGGGAACTTTCGAACGAGGCAAGTGGCCGACAAGGGAGAAGAGGCCGATGGGTATGAAGAAGCCGACGGGTCCGGCCTGGCTTAGCTTGACCTCCACGAATGTCTAAACATGGAAATGTCTTGTACCCTGATCAAAGGAATCTCTACAAGGAAAGAATCCCGTAAAATACGAGCATTAATGAGAGTCTTCTCTGCAAGGAAATACCTTCTCCACTAGGAAACGAATGTCAGCTCCACACTACTAAAAGAACCCTCATAAATCAAGGTAAGCGTAATTTTCCCATCTCTGGCACTCTAGAGTTGTAGAAATTCTCTCTAATTTAACCTTTGGAGGGTATTTGGCCGATACCACACCGGTACTCTCTATAAGGTCTTCTTTATTTCTGTTTCCCAGGTTCTGTCTAGAGCACGTAAGGACTGTGCAGCTCACTAATGATTTTTGGTATCATCAAATTTCAAGGTAAACTTCAAAATGAGGAAGGATTTCAAGTCATTAAATTCAAGGAATTTCGTTTGAACAAGTTGGCAACTGTGAATAAACCACCTTTAATACAATGATCAATAATATTGCTAATAAAATCTCAAGGCATTCTAAGCGTAAAATAACCTATATCAATAAGGGGAGATGATTCTTTTATCACATTATTAATTAAACACAACAAAGCCTTTCATTTTTATTTTTATTTTTAATTCAATGAATGAGCAGAATTTTATTAATACAGCAAAATGATAACCAGCTACTAACTAATCTGCAAACAAAACAGGTAACAGTAGACAAGCAAGTTGCAGCAGACTACCAAAACAAATCTAACAAGAAAGTTCAAAAGTAACAAATTAGCACTAAGCTTGCTTAAAAACCAAAAAAATGACACCCTATCCAGTTGCCAATAACTCTAGTTCATTATAGTGTTCACTTTTTTGCAATGCTCTAACCTAGACTTGATGTCTTATTTTCAACGTCAAGATTTTAGCCTTCAAGCTTGATAGTGGGAGGTATCAAATTAATTTCCACTTGAAAAAAAAAAAAAAGATTTCCTCTACCCTGCCCTATTCCCTTTTATTTGTTTCAGTCTACTTAAACCTGAGCAGAGAAAACAAAAAGAGTAAAATAAGGTTAGGTAGTAGAATCATTACTAGTTAATAGGAGGGGAAAGACATCGATTCACTGATTTACTTTTAATTATAATCGATGTAGGAATCAAAATATTTTACACTATAAATTTAATTTAGACGAAAAATCTAATTTGCATTGAGGTTACTGTTTTTCTATTTCTCAACCAACTATCCTTTAATTTTACTTAAGAAGTACATGAAATATGTAGCCAAACAACCCTATTTTCAAACTATGTAGCAAGATACCCTGTCTTGAAATTTGATATTGCTGATATCAAGTTTTGCCTGGAACTCGACTTATATTCCCACTTTCCCACGGACTTTTTACTCCCAAATTCCAATAATAAGTTGTTACTTCCTCCTCCATGTCTCTCAATCCTTATCATATTTTTACTACATTTAATAGATATGAGAACTTGGAAAGGGTCTTCAAATGAAGGCAATCACTCAAAACTCAATTAAGAAGGTATGAACATACCATTTGTTTTTAATAAATTTCATTTTATTGCTTTCTCTTTCCCTTTGTCTTTCTTTTCTCTCTTTTTCTCTAATTGTTCCACCCCCAAAAATTTCATATTATAGATTCATTTAATATTAATAAAAAATTATGGCACTAAACCCAAAATAATAATTGTATGGACTAGGTTTGAGCACTTCTACTATGGGATGAGTGGACTCAGGCCCAACTAGCCCAATACAATAAATTTATAGAGAATGAGTTTAAGAACTAGGCCTTAGTGAGAGTTACAACAGCTAGACATGGTTATGAGTGGATTGAATAATCAAGGACGTGGATTAAAGTGTAATATTCTGTCCTCGGCCTTCACCTGAGGAGCTGGTTGGTCTTATTGTTTCTTCAATGCGTAGTTCCTAAGGCTTCGAAGATGATGCAAATTGCTACAGTCTTCTCTATTTCTAATTCTCCACCCCCTTTTCTGGAGGATTTCTTACATTATATACCCCCTTCCAGTTGATCTTGGCCCTCCATTTGTTGATCATGCAGGTCACTACTCCAGTGTTTGTCCCATCAACCACCTTCCCACACCTCTTGTGAGTTGCAGCAACCAAGGCAGCACTGTGCTGGGGTCATTTCCTCATTAATGCGGTCAGGAAGTTAGTTGTGGGCATTTAATGTGGATGTGACAGTTTCTCCTTGAATTGTTCCTCCACCATGCTCCCATGGCTGACCCATTGCGCTTGTCCTTTTTCTTGGGATGCTCTGGGAGGCTGCCTTTGATGGCGTTTCGCTCTTCCCTTCTATGATCTCGATTGGCCGAGAACAGGATTGTCCTCGGCAATGTCTCATGGCAATTTGGACTTTCTTCGTTCGTCCTCGGACATTTCTTTCTCCTCGGCGTGGGCCTTGGGCTTGGTATAAAATGGGCCGGGGTTGCCAAATTCTTTGACCCCACAATAGCCCCTCAAAATCCTGCTGTCCGGCTCCTTGGATGGAGAGAAGGATTTTGATGTCCTCGGGCCTTTGTCATGGCTTGTCAAGTCTTGTCCTCTGTCAGTGCCAGAGTCTCTTCACCTGTCTAAGGCACATTCCTAGCGCTTCGGTATACGGAGCGCGCCTTCATTAAATTTTAGCGGCTCTGTGCTCGCCACGTTCAATGGTGTGATGGTAATCTAACGGTGGGGATTTCTTTAACTTTATGTGCGGGAAACCCGCACGGTCCTTTTTAACTGGAGGTATAAATACCCATTTGAACCGATTTGTCTCTTTACTTTTACACTCAAGAGTTCTTGCGCACATATCCTGAATTCGGTCAAATCTCCAACCAAACTCACGTCTCTTTTCAGCATAAAAAGCCTGTCTGAGGCGCTTTTCCTCATTTCTGTAAGTTTTCTTCTCCCTCTAATTCTCGATTTCTCTCTTTCCTTCGTCCTTCCCTGAGTCTTTTAGCTGTTTCTAGGGATGGGTAGGTTTAAAAAGTTGGTTGAGTCTGAAGAGGCAATGGAGAAGTTCATCGCCGATTATAGGATACCCCGTAATGTAGGTTTAAGATACTGTGAAGAAGGGGATTGGCATTTTAAGAGACAAAAGGGGGAAGTGGTGATTCCTATAATCGCCTTCCTAGAAGGTGGTATGAGAATCCCTTTGGGGCCGGTGATGAGGGACTACCTTAGGCATTTCCGGTTAGCTCCCACCCAGTGCGCCATCAACGAGATTAGGATCCTGGGTTGTGTGGATGCTTTAAATGAGAAAATGGGGTTGAGGTTAACCTACCATGATGTAAACTGGTGCTACAACCTCTAACACCTAAAGAGTAAGTCTTATTATATGAAGACGATGGACGATAAGGTTCAACTTATTCAGTGCCTCCCTAAGTCCAGTAAGAGGTTGAACAAGGACTTTCTCATCGTGTCTGGGAAGTGGCACGACGGCCTTCATTGTCTGACGGAGGAGGGGGTACTAGGTGGGGTATTCAGAGTAGGAAAGGATGGATTTTTTGTGTCATCATAGTTTGCACTGTTAGGTTGCTAATGTTAATGTGATTTCTTTTGCAGATCCACACGCCTTTGAATGACATCTCCACTTGGTCAACTGGAAGGATTTGCAAACCATCCTTAGGGTGGAGGTCTTTGTGAACGAAGCTGACAACCAAGTCCGAGCCGCTCACAAGATTCTTGGATACAATCCCCTACAGAAATCGTTCCCAGCTCCGAAGTACTTGATTAGAGCCAAAGATCCTCGGCTTCACAGGATCACCGTAGCAGAGCACGGGTTCTTGCTTCCTGAAGGATCTCCTATCCCAGAAGGCGTTCTGTTGGCAGGCCCTTCTTCATCCCATCAGGCTGCAGAGGCCGAAGGAGGAAGAGTAGAAAGAGAAGAAGAAGTCGCTGACTTGGGTCCGTCCAAGGACGAATTTGGTGCTTTCGACCAAGTCAATCCATCCAAGGATCCCTTTGATGACTTGGGTGATCCCAATTTGACTGAAGCAGATCTCTCATCAGTAGGGACTAATTCTCAGGCCGAGATGGGTTTTAAGAGAAAACCTCAAACCAATTTGCTCAACCTAATCGAGGGCCAACCGGGGAGGGACGCGCCGGGGAAGCCACAATCCAAGCTTCCTCCTCCTCCACCCAAGCCTCAGCCTGTGCAGACCAGGTCATCTTCCACCCAGCCGACCATGTCTCCTCGACCTGAGCCCACCGATCCAAAAAGGAAAAGGGCTTCCAAAGGCAAAGAGCCAATGGATGGGGGGAGATCTCGCTCCTCTTAGGAGAAAGATGAAGCCTGACGAGCTTCAAAGCAATTGAAAACTGGGCACCCGGGCCAAGAAAAAGAGGTCACCACGCAATCCGAGCCCCAGGCCTGGCTCATTGCCCCGATGCTCCATGGGGAGCCTTTGATGGACAGCGCCTCCCTCAGGGACTTCCGAGGGGGCGAAGGCACTTATGTGGTTGATGCGCTGGAGAGAGACCTACTACTCCCCGCCGACATGGCCGAGTTGGGGAATTTAAGGAGGCAGGAGGTCTTCCTCAGCCTCAAGAGGTACTTGGGCATGGTAAGACATCTAACATATGTGACTCTACTGATTTTTGTTCTTTGGTTTCCAACTTATCGTGTGCTTGTTTCAATTGGCAAACTGTCCAGGCCACTTATAGGTTGGAAGAGGTAGCCAACGAGCAGAGCAGGGCCCTGGATCTCGAGCGTGACAAGAGCCTGGATGCTGTGCGGACCCTTAAAATCTCCGAGGTTGATCTCGCGAAAGCGATGGAGGATCTTAAGGAGATGACAAGGGCCAGAGATAGCGCTGTATCAGGCCTAGTTGGTGCTCAAAAACAAGCTGAATAACAGACAAGTCGCCTGCTTGATGCTGAGGATCAGCTGAAGATTTCCAAGGAGCATGTCGCTGATCTGAAGAAGAAATTGGCTGAGGCAAAGGGGGCCAAAAATGTCGCAGAGTGGGCCAGGGATGAAGCCCTAAGGGTTAAAGCAGAGGCGGAGTTTGCGAGGGCAGAGGCTGAAAGCTCTAAGGAGCAAGCCGAGGAGAAAGCTTTTGCCTTGGGAGTGGCCGAGACCGAGGCCACTCTCAAGGCTCAAGTACCTGGGGTATGCAGGCTCTACTGTTCCCAGTCTTGGAATGAAGCCCTCAAACAAGCTGGGGTGGAGGCTTCATCAGATCTGTGGAAGGTGGAGAGTGTATACTTCCCTCCTGCCATCCGAGAGTCTACCCCCTCTAGCTCCGAGGCTGAAGTTGCTCTAAAAGAGGCTGAGACTGCTCGACCTGGTTTGAGTCCGAGGACCATGCAAGACCCTGGTTCTGTCTAGCACTTAGAATTTCTTGAAAATAGTTAGTTTCCCCATAGGTTTGAGTCCGAGGACCATGCAAGACCTTAGTTCTGTCTAACACTTAGATTTTTCTTGAAGTAACTAGTTTCCCCATAGGCTTGAGTCCGAGGACCATGCAAGACCTTGGTTTTGTCTAGCACTTAGATTTTTCTTGAAGTAACTAGTTTCCCCATAGGCTTGAGTCCGAGGACCATGCAAGACCTTGGTTCTATCTAGTACTTAGATTTTTCTTGAAGTAACTAGTTTCCCCATAGGCTTGAGTCCGAGGACCATGCAAGACCTTGGTTCTGTCTAATATTTAGATGGTCCTTGAAAGTAGTTAGTTTCCCTATAGGTTTAAGTCCGAGGACCATGCAAGACCTTGGTTCTGTCTAACACTTAGATTTTTCTTGAAGTAACTAGTTTCCCCATAGGTTTGAGTCCGAGGACCATGCAAGACCTTGGTTCTGTCTAGCACTTAGATTTTCTTGAAAATAGTTAGTTTCCCCATAGGTTTGAGTCTGAGGACCATGCAAGACCTTGGTTCTGTCTAACACTTGGATTTTTCTTGAAGTAACTAGTTTCCCCATAGGTTTGAGTCCGAGGACCATGCAAGACCTTGGTTCTGTCTAGCACTTAGATGGTCCTTAAAAGTAGTTAGTTTCCCCACAGGTTTGAGTCCGAGGACCATGCAAGACCTTGGTTCTGTCTAACACTTAGATTTTTCTTGAAGTAACTAGTTTCCCCATAGGCTTGAGTCCGAGGACCATGCAAGACCTTGGTTCTGTCTAGTACTTAGGTTATTGCCAAAATACAAGACATATAATCATAATGGACTTAAAATTTGAATTAGAGAAATACTTTCATTAATAATAATACCTTCTCAGGTTATTTACATTCCATGGACGAGGTACAGCATTTTCATCTAAGTCTTTTAAATAGTATGCACCTACCCCTGCTACTGAAGTAATTCGATATGGTCCCTCCCAATTGGGTCTCAGCTTTCCCCAGGATGGGTTCTTGGCCGCACCCACAACTTTCCTCAACACTAAGTCCCCTGGTGCTAGCAATCTCAGCTTCACATTGGCATCATATCCCTGCTTGAGCTTCTGGTGGTAATAGGCCAACTGGATCACTGCCTTTTCTCTTCATTCGTCAATCAGATCTAGGCTTTTCTCTAGTAGTTCATCATTACTGCTTGGAGTGAAGGAGCTCGTCCTCAGCGTTGGGAAGTTCGCCTCTAGAGGGATAACAGCCTCGGCCCCATAGGTCATAGCAAAAGGCGTCTCCCCTGTTGACCGCCGTGGCGTAGTCCGGTAAGTCCATAAGACGTGTGGCAGCTCTTCTACTCATCTTCCCTTAGCGTCATCCAGTCTCTTCTTAAGCCCACTGACTATAACCTTGTTGACAGCCTCGACCTGTCCATTTCCCTGGGGATAAGCTGGAGTTGAGTACCTGTTTGTGATCTCTAGTTCGCAACAGTACCTTCTGAAGGCTTTGCTGTCAAATTGGAGTCCATTATCTGAAATGAGGGTATGAGGGACCCCGAACCGTGTAACAATGTTTCTCCAGATGAATTTCTTAGCATCCACATCTCTGATGTTGGCCAATGGCTCAACTTCGACCCATTTGGTGAAATAATCTGTGCCGATCAACAGATATCTCTTATTTCCTGGCGCCTTGGGGAAAGGGCCTACAATATCCAGGCCCCACTGTGCAAACGGCCATGGACTAGACAAAGGGTTGAGGACCCCTCCTGGCTGATGAATATTTGAGGCAAACCTTTGGCACTGGTCATATTTCTTAACGTATTCTAGGGCTTCCTTCTGCATCCCCAGCCACCAATATCCATGGGTAATGGCTCGGTGCGACAGAGATCTACCTCCTGTGTGACTCCCACAAATCCCTTCGTGCAGCTCTTCAAGCAGTAACTCTGATGCTTTGGGGTGAATACACAGTAAATATGGCCCAAAATAGGATCGCTTATACAATTTGTGATCCTCGGACAACCAGAACCGAGGAGCATTTCTTCGTATTTTCTCAGCCTCTGACTTCTCCTCGGGCAGAATAGCATCTTTAAGGAATCTCACCATAGGGTCCATCCAGCTAGGACCCACTCTGGCTTGACGGACATGGACCATGCCTTTTACAACCTCACTTGCCCTATCCAGATGCTCGACAAGAATAATTCAAGGCAGACCCCTTGCCGAGGAGGTAGCAAGCATGGCCAATGAATCTGCATGGGTGTTTCCACTTCTGGAGACGAGTGACAAGCTGAAGAGATCGAAGTCTGACTGCAAGCGTTTGACTTCGCTTAAATACTCTTGCATCCTCGCATCTCTGGCTTCCAACTCTCCCTTTACCTGGCCCACTACCAATCTCGAGTCCGAGAACATCTCTACTGTTTTTTCTCCTATTTTCTGCACCATGGCCATTCCTTGTAACAAGGCCTCATACTCGGCTTCGTTATTTATGGCCGAGAACCCAAGTCTTAGGGATTTCTCTATGATAGTCTTCTCAGGAGATACTAGGACTAGCCCCACTCTGGACCCCCTTTGATTTGCTGTGCCATCAATGTATACCTTCCACATGGGGGTCCAGGCATAGAGATTATCCCAACGAATTTTCCCTCCATCTTTCGCCCTTCTGCTACTATTTCCACTGGTGGTTCAGCAAATTCGGCCACCAAATCGGCCAGGACCTGGCCTTTTTTGGAGGTCCGAGGCATGTACTTGATGTGAAAAGCTCCCAGAATTGTGCTCCATATGGCAATCCTTCCAGTGTAATCAGCAGTCCGAAGTACAGACTTCAAGGGTAGTTGGGTTAGAACAACCACTGTGTGGGCTTGGAAATAATGGGGAAGCTTTCGCGTAGCATGGACCACAGCTAGTATGGCTTTCTCCAAGGGTAAGTATCTGACCTCAGCTTCATGTAGTGACTTGCTCACGTAATAGACTGGCTTTTGAAGGCCATTGTCATCCCGTATTAGCGCCAAGCTCACAGCATGAGAAGCCACAACAATATATGCGTATAGGACTTCATCAACCCTAGGACTGGACATGGTAGGTAGCCGGGATAGGTACTCCTTGAGTTGCTGGAAGGCCACAATACAGTCCTCGGACCACTCAAATCCTTTCCACTTGTTGATCAAGAGATAGAATGGTCTGCATCTATCCGCCGACCTGGAAATGAATCGATTCAAGGCTGCGATCATTCCAGTAAGCTTTTGGACCTCCTTAGCGTTTTGCGGTGGTTTTAAATCATTAATAGCCTTGATCTGGTCAGGGTTAACCTCAATTCCCCTATGAGTAACCATGTAGCCTAAAAACTTGCTTGATCCCATGCCAAATGAGCATTTGGAAGCATTTAGGCACAACTTGTGCTTCCTTAAGACATCAAAGGTGCTGCCGAGGTCTCCTAAATGCTCGGACACCACTTTACTCTTCACCACCATATCATCAACATAGATTTCGATGCTCTTGCCCAACTGCGGCTCGAACATCCTCATCATCATCCTTTGATAAGTGGACCCTGCGTTCTTCAGACCGAACGGCATTACCTTGTAATGGTAGTTTCCAATAGGTGTCACGAAGGCTGTCTTCTCCTGATCCTCCAGGGCTAGTGGTATTTGATGATAGCCTTGAAAGGCATCTAAGAAGCTCATCCGAGGATGGCCCACAATTGCATCCACCAGCTGGTATATTCGAGGTATTGGGAACGGGTCTTTCGGGCACGCCTTATTTAAGTCCATGAAGTCTACACAAACCTGCCATTTTCCACTTTTCTTCTTGACCACCACGGTGTTGGCCAACCACTCGGGGTAAAAAACCTCTTTGATAGCCCCTGCACGCTTAAGCTTCTTCACTTCGTCCCTAATCGCATCGGCGTGCTCTCTTGATGGGCGCCGGGGTGGCTGCTTCTTGGGAGTGATGGACGGGTTGACATTGAGATGGTGACAGATGAAGGCTGGATCAATCCCTGGAGCATCACAGGCATCCCAGGCAAATACGTCAATATTTCTTTTGAGAAACTCAATCAACTCCTCCTTCTCCTGAAGAGGCAGTTGAGCCCCGACCTGAAAGAACTTCTCTAGGTCACCACCAATGACCACCTTCTCTAGATCTTCACATTTTGCCTCCTCGGCAGCTGTATCAGGAGGCGACACCGAGGCCTTTGATTGCTATAAGTTCTTTTCAGCAGAGGCCGAGGACTCCGCATCGAGCCGATGTGAAATGGCAGCCACCATACACTGCCTTGCCGTGGATTGGCAACCACGGATTTCGAGAACCTGGTCCCCTGACGGGAATTTCACCTTCTGATGCAAGGAGGAGACAACAGCCCCCAAGGTATGGAGCCAGGGCCTACCGACGATGGCTGTATATGGAGAGTAGGTGTCCACCACGATAAAGTTCACCTCCACTATCTCTGGGCCGGTTTAGATAGGTAGCCTGGTCATGCCCTTTGGAATGACAAGCTTCCCATCGAAGCTCATCAAAGGAGAGCTATAGGGCACCAAATCTTCCGGTTTTAACCTCAGCCCCTTGTAGAGGTCAGGGTACATAACCTCAGTGCCACTGCCATCATCCACTATCACTCTTTTTACATCATAGTCCCCGATTCTGAGAGTGATCACTAGCGCATCATCATAGGGCTGGGTGGTTCCAATCTTGTCTTCTTCTGAAAAACTTAAGATTGGGTAACACTTGATTCTGGCCCTCTTCGGCTCTAGTTGGGAATCCTCGGCAGGCAGCTGAGCCACAGATAACACTCGTGAACGGCGCATGCCTGTTCTTCTTGGCGCGACCAAGATTACATTGATCGTCCCTGCGGGTGGCCCTAGGGCAGTGTCTCTCTGGGGCTCCCGATGGGTCTGGCCATGAAATGATGCAGAAGGTCCTTAAGCTTTCCTTCTCGAACCAGTTGGTCCAGGTAATTCCAGAGGTTCCTGCAATCCTCCGTGATATGTCCGTGGTCCTGGTGGTATTGGCAATAAAAGTTCTGATTACGGCTCGTGGGTTCTCCCGCCATCATATTTAGCCACTTGAAGTATGGCTCGTTCTTGATTTTTCCAACACCCGATGTACTGGTTCTCGAAATACAGCATTGACAGTCTATGTGTTGGTTGCTCTAGATTGCCCTACGAAATCTCTCCTTGGGCAGTTGATGTTGTATCGGTTCGACCTGAAATCCCTTCTCTCCTGAGGGATAACCTTCTCTTTTCCCTTGCCTTGCAGCTGGTCTTCCTCTACTTGCTTATACTTATCGATCCAATCATTAGTTAGCGCACACTGGTGGCAGGCTTGCCAGCCAGAAACTTCCTCAAGCCATGCTCGGCTGGGAGACTATTTTTCAAGGTGCTGATGGCGACATCATCAAAATTGCCATCCATTTCGTTATACATCTCCCGATATCTGTCCGAGTAGGCCTTTAGAGTTTCTCCATCATGCATGGACAAAGATAATAACGCACTCAAGGGCCAAGGAGCTCTGCTGTTTGTAACGAAACGGGAGCCGAAGGCTTGGGTTAGCTGTCTATACGAATCTATGGAATTCGTCTTCAAGCCATTGAACCACCTCATCGCCACTGGTCCCAAGCTGGACGAGAAAACCTTGCACATCAGCGCCTCGTTTTTAGAATGGACAGCCATCCTTTGGTTAAACTGGCTCACATGCTCCACAAGATCTGTTCTGCCGTTGTAAATGGTAAAGGTTGGCTGTTGGAATCGCTGAGGAAGCGTAGCCCCTTCTATGTGGCATGTGAAAGGTGACTTGGAGAGTTGATCAAGTGCCTTACTTATGGCATCGTTTCCCAAGCCCCTAAGAGATGGGCTTTTACGTTTACGCCTGCGGTAGTACTCTTCTTCGTGAGAGAAGGTCTCGCTTGGAAGGGTTCGCGATCTTTGTCTATAGTCATCATCGCCTTCATCACTAGAGGGCATGTCAAGGCTAGAATGAGACCGCCTTCGTTGTGCATGGCGCAGCTTTCTCTTCAAATCTCCTATCTCTCGTTGCATAGCTTGATTATCATTCTGTCTCTGGTATACGTGACTCCTAACTTCTTCTTATTGCATGGGCCGGTTGTTATTTTGTCTCTGGAGCACGTGACTCCTCACGCGAGACTGGCTTCTGCCGGTTTGAGTGGTGTGCACACTTCCCTCTCGAAACCTTCCATTCTCTTCATTTCGATCACGCTCAGGGTTGGGAAAGTTACCCTGTTGTTGGGATCTAGCCGGTACAGGCTGATGGGAGCCCGCTTAATGAGGGCCTGATCCTGCCATGCTTGATTGTTGCCCTTACTAACACACAAGTTCTTCTCACAGACGGCGCCAATTGTAGGGACTGGGTTTGAACACTTCTACTATGGGATGAGTGAACTCATGCCCAACTAGCCCAATACAATAAATTTATAAAGAATAGGTTTAAGAACTAGGCCTCAGTGAAGGTTACAACAGCTAGACATGGTTATGAGTGGATTGAATAACAAGGACGTGGATTAAAGTGTAATATTCTGTCCTCGGCCTTCACCTGAGGAGCTGGTTGGTCTTATCGTTTCTTCAATGCTTGGTTCCTAAGGCTTTGAAGATGATGCAAATTGCTACAGTCTTCTTTGTTTCTCATTCTCCACCCCCTTTTTTGGAGGATTTCTTACATTATATACCCCATTCCAGTTGATCTTGGCCCTCCATTTGTTGATCATGCATGTCACTACTCGAGTGTTTGTCCCATCAGCTACCTTCCCAAACCCCCTGTGAGTTGCAGCAACCAAGGCAGCACTGTTCTGGACTCATTTCCTCATTAATGCGGCCAGGACGTTAGTTGTGGGCATTTAATGTGGAGGTGATAGTTTTTCCTTGAATTGCTCTTCCACCATGCTCTCATGGCTGACCCATTACGCTTGTCCTTTTTCTTGGGATGCTCTGGGAGGCCGCCTTTGATGGCGTTCCGCTCTTCCCTTCTATGATATCGGTTGGCCGAGAAAAGGATTGTCCTCGGCAATGTCTCTTGGCAATTTGGACTTTCTTCGTTCGTCCTTGGGCATTTCTTTCTCCTCAGCGTGGGCCTTGGGCTTGGTATAAAATGGGCCGGAGTTGCCAAATTCTTTGACCCCACAATAATAAAATAAAATAAAAAAAGAATCTCATCGCATGTTATGAGGCTAGTAAACTATAAGTTTCTCTTTGATCAACTATAAGTTTCTTTTTTAAAAATGAAAAAAATAATTAATAATTTTTATTCATAACTATATGAACTATAAAATTTTAATCCTAACAAAAAAAAAATTTAAAGGAACAAAAAAACAATTAACAAATTTTTATTCAAAAAAAAATTAAAATGAATAAAAAAACAAAATTCATAACAAAAAAATTTTGAAAAAGAAAAAAAAAAACAATTGATAAATTTTTATTCATAACAACATAACTAGATGAACTATAAATCTTTATTCATAACAAAAAAGTGGAGTTCCGAAGACCAGTACTGTTCCACTTACTGCCCCCCCATGTATAAAATTCGAGTTTGCCGTGTAACTTGAGTTCAAAAAAATTGAATTCTTTAAAAAAAATAACCTTCAAATTTACCATGCTATTTTTTTTGAATCTCAAGTTCCTAGAACTTGAATTCCATAAAAAAATTTCAAAATTTTTCCTTAGAACTCAAGTACCATGGAAAACTCAAGTTCCCCAAACTCGAATTTCCAATTAGTGATAGATCCCTACATATTTCAAAAACAGTGTTAGATTGCAAAATATTTTCAAAAACAGTGATATTGGCCATTTAGGCCATTTGGTAGCAGTGAAATAGTGGGTTCTAGTGGTAACCATTTAGATTGAGAGAGACTTTGATCATTATCAATCAACAAATCAAAAGTATCCAGATCGCTATTTGGAATTTTGGAACGTTTAGTCTCTTTATGTGAATGGGAACTTATAATTTTATCTTCGGGTTGGAATTTTTCATGGAATGGGATTGAACCATTATTGATCAGTGGCTTGGCCTCTAGGTGATTCTTTACTATTGTATTCTTGCATCTCTCTTAAGATATAAAAGGATGCAACATACTACGTGCTTAAAGAGAACGACGAGCTAGAAATAATAGAAGTTTTTCTTCAGTTCTTTTCAGTTTTCTCGTGTCTTTGTAACTGGTATCAAAGCCAGATTATTGGTTCCCTATTTTCTAATTTGTTGTTCCTAAACTATCAAGAAAAGTGGGAAGCATGTCTAAAGTAGCAATAATATTTAGCGAATCAAATTAGTGAGTAGCAACAATATTAACTTGGGGTCTTCTATACTATTATGATTTATAGTTGCCTAAGTCAGTGTTGGAAGTGAAGACCTACTTGGCCACGATTTGAATCTCATTCGTAACAAAAACACAAATTCTCATTTTATATAAATCCCAAAGTTCGAATTTCTTTTAAATCGGCTAAAATTATATCAAAATTTGCCACAATTATTGTTTATAAATCATCCTTTTAGAGTCCAAGGGACATTTGAAACATCAATTTGAGCAACATACAAGTTGTATGATACAACTAATCATTCGAAATCCCATTTTCGTGAAGGCCTACATTTGGAATAGCCATTTACCAAAAATTCATCAATTTCGAACCAAAATGAAGTTACCAATCTTCAATTCCAAGTCTCAGTTACATACTAAAATTTCCAATTGCATTCAAAACAACAAAATCCTCGAAACAAATTCAGTATAAATCCTAATTTTACAAAATTATTAAATTCAATAAAACCAAAACAAATTGAGCTTACAATACTTCAAATTATAAAAGATGAAAGTTATGGGTTCTATTTGTCACTGATGGCTGTGCCCAAATGACAGAAGGCACCATCCGCAGTGGCGTTCTTGTGACCCGGCCTTTTGGATCTTTCCAAAATTGAAAAGTGGAAGTGGCTAGTTTTTCTTCGGGACCCGACCTCCTCTGCCATTCGATCAGCAATGAGATCAAACCACCATGTGATTGGAAGTGGAAGTGGCTAGTTTTTCATTTCTTTTACCTTTTCAGCCAGAAGCAAGCAAGACATTGAGCACTTATTTACTGTTGGATATATTTCAACAAATTACTTTTGTGATAAAGCAAAAGGAACAAAACACAGATCTAAAAATAAGCAATAACACAAATAGATATCAAAGGCAAATACAATTAACAAATACTGTATATATATATAAATAGAAATCTGCAAATAATTAAAGACTCACAGACCAAATGCGTGAAAGGATGAACAATTGAGATCAAGTCTTGTGTTTTACACAATCTCCTTAAAGCAGATTTCGCCCCTCACACAATCACTGTGGTGCTTTGAGACTCGTGGACGTCTGCCTCCCAGGATAAAATGATCTTCAGCACGAAAACGAAGCACACAAGGTCGTGCTCTGCGAACTACTCAATGCCTCTTTCTCTCTCTTTGACACAAAATGAATGCACAAAATTCTCACTGTGTGAGTTTTCTCTGAAAAGTTCTTTTTCATGAATGAGGGACAATGAAACTATACGTAACTTAAAACTGAAACACTGTTTCAGAGATAACTGCTGTATACAAACTTACTGACTCAAAATAAAATAATAAAATATTATTATTAATTGGATAAGTGGGCCTAGTCCACACATGCCTAAAGCCCAACCCAATATCCAACCCAAACTCATATTCTCTATCATTTCCAATGTGGGACTCAAGGATTTTCACCACTTATAATAACATCCTCAAGTGAACATAGAAAACATCAATTTCTTATTCACTCCATGCTATTTTTCCAACAATCCCCCACATGAATAGAAATTGATAAAGCACGATACAAATGATGATGCAGACACAGAGAGAGTAGAAGAAAAGTTACTGTATCGGGAGAGGTGGCTTTTGGCTTTGAACCTTCCTTTGTGAAAGACTATCGGATATACTAGCTAACCAGTGAACATGATGTCTTGAACTGTTCAGCCGTTTGTGTATACCAAGACAATAGAATTCACACAGCTCCTTTTCGGACATTTTTCGATTCTTATAATTGTGTTCATTTCGGCCTTGAACATATCCTGGTAAATTCATGAAGTGCTCTAGAGAATTCAGCCTTAAAAACTCTCATGGAAGCGGCCCACTTCACACTCATATAGGTGATTCTTATTAAGAGTATCCTGCTATACCCCACTCGGAATTCCAAGATATAAGAATCATTAAAAGCAAAGCTTACCCTGAACATCGCTTACAGGTATCACTATTTCATCATAGGAATGGGAGGGAGATGTTATCTCCATAGTGATAAAAAATAGTCTCCACACTTTTGTTGTCCCTTTGAAAACCTAGATCTTGGGATCTCCAGTCAACTAGGTGGGGTTACTGTTATGGAAACTTTAGGTTATAGGCTCTAACCTCATTCCCCTCGATGAGTAGTTTACTTGCTCTCTACTCAAACTTTTGGTTAATGGATCTGCTATATTCTCTTTCAACTTTATGAAGTCAATGGAAATAATTCCATTAGAGTGCAACTGCCTCACGGTATTATGTCTTCAACGTATATGTCGAGACTTATCGTTGTACATATGACTCTGTGCCCTACCAATAGCTGATTTGCTATCACAATATATACAAATAGAGGGCATAGGTTTCATTCACATTGGCATATCCTCTAAGAAATGACGAAGCCACTCTGCTTCTTCTCCTGCTTTGTCCAATGCAATAAATTCTGATTCCATTGTGGATCTAGCAATGCATGTTTGTTTAGAAGACTTCCAAGATACCGCTGCAACACCAAGTGTAAAGACATATCCACTCGTGGATTTAGTGTCTTTTGTGCCGGATATCCAATTAGCATCACTATACCTTTCTAGTATAGCTGGATACTGAGTGTAGTGCAACCCATAGTTTAGGGTGTATTTCAAATACCTCAAAACCCTAACTATTGCCTTCCAGTGGTCTTCCCCTAGATTACTAGTGTATCTACTCAACTTGCTGACAGCATATGCTATGTCCGATCTAGTGCAGTTCATTATATACATAAGACTGCCTATTATTCTCGAATACTCCAATTGAGATATGCCTTGCCCTTTATTCTTAGTTAGATGTAAATTTACATCTATAGGTGTTCTCACTGGACTGTCATCATATTCCTTGAATTTCTCAAGAACTTTCTTAATATAATGTGATTGAGATAAGACAAGTCCATCAAATTTTCATTCCTAGTATCACATCTGCAACACCTAAATCTTTCATGTCGAACTCACTAGTTAACATTCTCTTGGTAGCTTTAATGATATTATTATTGCTACCTATAATGAGCATATCATCAACATAGAGACACACAATGACATAGCCATTTGCAGTATCTTTAATATACACACATTTGTCACACTCATTGATTCTAAACCCATTTGACATCACTGCATTGTCAAATTTCTCATGCCATTGCTTTGGAGCTTGCTTTAATCCATAAAGAGATTTAACAATCCTGCACACTTTCTTTTCTTGGCCAGGAACAATGAGCCCCTCAGGTTGTTCCATATAAATCTCCTCATTTAATTCACCATTCAAGAATGCTGTTTTTACATCCATTTGATGTATTTGTAGGTTATGCAACGTTGCAATAGCCACCAACATCCAAATGGACGTTATTCTTGTAACAGGTGAATATGTGTAAAAATAATCCACACCTTCCTTTTGTTTATAACCCTTTACAACAAGTCTTGCCTTGTCCTTGTCAATAGATCCATCAGCCTTTAATTTCCTCTTGAATATCCATTTATATCCTAGAGGTTTACAACTTGGTGGAATATCCACTAGTTCCCATGTATGATTTTGTAAGATGGATTCAATCTCACTATTGACAGCTTCTTTCCAGAAAGGCGCCTCAGGTGTAGAGATAGCTTCCTTGAAGCTTTGAGGTTCATCTTCTAACATATAAGTTAGAAAATCCGGACCAAACGATTTTGACGTTTTAGCCCTCTTACTACGTCTAGGCTCAACCTCATTCCTCTCTTCCATCAACTCTTGATCGTGAGAGGTACTAGACATAGACTCAAAGTTTCTCTTAAGAGAACTTGATTCTTGTGTGGATTTGTAAGGAAATATTTCTTCAAAAAATACTGTATTCCTTGATTCAATAATGGTATTCACATTCATGTCAGGAACGTCAGATTTATGAATTAGAAACCGATATGCACTACTATTATGACCATAACCAATGAAGACCCAATCCACTGATTTTGATCCTATCTTTATCCTTTTAGGAATAGGGACAGTCACCTTTGCCAAACACCCCCACACCTTTAAGAATTGATAGGAAGGCTTTTTACCTTTCCATAACTCGTATGGTGTCTTTTTGGTTTTCTTTTTAGGAAATTTATTAAGAATATAATTGGCAGAAAGAATAGCTTCCCCCTACAAGTTTTGTGGCAAACCGGAACTTATCAACATTGCATTCATCATTTCTTTTAAGGTTCTATTTTTCCTTTCAGCAACTCCATTTTGTTGAGGTGAATAAGGTGCAGTGGTTTGATGAACAATACCATGCTGTAAACAGAACTCACCAAAAGGTGATTCATATTCCCCACCTCTATCACTCCTTAGAACCTTAATCTTTTTGTTGAGTTGATTCTCAACCTCATTCTTATATTGCATGAATGCCTTAATTGCCTCATCCTTGCTCCTTAGCAAGTACACATAACAGTATCTAGTGCAATCATCTATGAAAGTGATGAAATATTTCTTACCACCTCTAGTTTGTACAGATTTCATATCACATACATCACTATGTATTAAATCTAGAGGTTCAATGCTTCTTTCAACTGATTTAAAAGATGCTCTAGCCATCTTAGCTTCCACACAAGTTTCACATATATGATCAAAATCAATTTCAAATTTAGGCAATAAATTTAAATTGATTAGTCTATGTAAAGTATGATAATTAACATGACCCAATCTACCATGCCATACATAAGATGACTCAAGAATGTAAACAGAAGATGCACCCTTATTATTATCAACAACAGTCATTACATTCATCTTAAACAGGCCATTGCTCAAATATCCTTTGCCCACATACATTCCACTCTTAAAGAGTGAAAATTTATCAGGCTCAAAAACCAACTTAAAACCATTTTGCTCAACAATGAGCCAGATACAAGGTTCTTTTGAATTTTTGGCACATGCAGTATATCTTTCAAAGTAAGAAACTTGCCCGCAGTCATTTTGAGCACAACCTTTCCAATTCCTTCAATCTTAGAGGTTGAGGAATTTCCCATGAAAATTTTTCTTCTACTACCCACAGGATTATATGTAAAAAACATTTTCTTTTCTGAACATACATGACGAGTAGCCCCTGTGTCCACCCACTATTATTATTATTATTATTTCTACACCGAATTGCAGAGAAAGAGCAGCACAGAACACGTAAACTAAACAAAAGAATATCAAAAACCCAGCCAAGCAAATAAGACAAAAAGGCTTAATTTCCACCAACACTGTCAAGCACGAAACACAGAGCAGGCACAATACATACTGTGATTGAACAAATGAAACCAAACCCCAGCCAAACAATGATTCAAGCAAGACAAATATCCTAATATTATAATATAATTTAATTAAACCCTGCACTACTGTCAAGCATGAAATTAACTTTATCAAATGCTTAGAAAAAATCTAAGACACAGAGCAAACTCTAGCAAATAAGACAAAAAGTCCTAATCTAATATAATAATCAAGAAGAAAAATATCAACAACAAAACAGTATATGTAAATATCAACAACAAAACAGTATATACATATACTGGTTTGTTGTTGATCTTTTTCTTCTTGATTATTAGGGCTGGGCTCAGCTAGCATGGTTCGTTCGCTTCGCCTAACCAGCCTAGGTTCGATTCCTGCTGTCAGTGGGCTCTTGTTGGTGGGCTGCTGTGTGAGGGATTTAAGGGGAACATTGGGTCGAGCCTTGGCGAGTACCTCGGTGGGCTTAGTGGGTCATGTCCCTCATACAGTTATTAACATCCCGGGTGGTATAATACAACTATAAAGACCCCATTTTTGTTTAGCAAAAAAAACAAAACAGTATATACAAACCAAATTCTGCAGCCAAACACGAATTCAACGTTTTCAAGAAATCAAAGTTCACAATTTAACATTATAAAATAAACCAGTACATGGATATTCACGATAGAGGATAAACACTAACTCAGTATTTCCAAGTTCTGCGCAGGTATATACAGTTGCCGATTTACGTATTTAAACAAACACAGAATTCCTTTCATCATAAATCACAAGAGTAAATTAAATTTTGCTTTAAGACGGTAGGATATATTTCAACAATTTACTTTTATGATAAAGTAAAAGGAACAAAACACTGATCTAAAAATAAACAATAACACAAATAAATATCAAAGGCAAATACAATTAACAAATATGGTATATATATAAAAAGAAATCTGCAAATAATTAAAGACTCACAGACCAAATGCGTGAAAGGATGAACAATTGAGATCAAGTCTTGTGTAAAACAATTTACTTTGTGATAAAGCAAAAGGAACAAAACATAGATCTAGCAATAAGCAATAACACAAATAGATGTGAAAGGCAAATACAATTAATAAATACTGAATATATATAAATAGAAATCTACAAATAATTAAAGACTCACAGACCAAATGCATGAAAGGATGAACAATTGAGATCAAGTCTTGTGTTTGACACAATCTCCTTAAAGCAGATTTCGCCCCTCACACAATCACTGTGATGCTTTGAGACTCGTGAACATCTACCTTCCAGAATAAAATGATCTTCAGCACGAAAACGAAACAAACAAGATTGTGTTTTGCGAACTATTCAATGTCTCTTTCTCTCTCTTTGACACAAAATGAATGCACAAAAATTCTCACTGTGTGAGTTTTCTCTGAAAAGTTCTTTTTCATGAATGAGGGACAATGAAAACTATTCATAACTTAAAACTAAAAACACTGTTTCAGATATAACCGCTGCATACAGACTTACTGACTCAAAATAAAATAATAAAAAATTATTATTATTAATTGGATAAGTGGGCCTAGTCCACACATGCCTAAAGCCCAACCCAATATCCAACCCAAACTCATATTCTCTATCATTTCCAATGTGGGACTCAAGGATTTTCACCACTTATAATAACATCCTCAAGTGAACATAGAAAACATCAATTTCTTATTCACTTTATGCTATTTTTCCAACATTTACACCATCATATGGGCACAAGGGAGAGAATATGTTGACACAAATGTAACAAACTTACATTCACTCTACATTTGTCTACAATCAAATTTGATGTTCACTGTCCTATTAAAACGCTCCTTCGTAACTAGAAAGCAAGCACAAAATGAAATACACATCTATTTGATGAACACTAACATGAGGGAATAGTGAACTTTTTTTTTTTTTTTTTTTAGAAACAAAAATAGGGGTTCGCTAGGTTACGCTAGCTCCCGGGTTTGTTGGCATATAACCCCCACCAACGGACTCCTGCTGGTAGCGGGAATCGAACCTGAGCGTGTTAGGCAGAGCGAACGAACCATACCCAGCTGAGCCAAGCCCCCGTTGGCGGAAATAGTGAACTTTAAACACAGGTAATTAGATGTCTATATCTCTTATCAAAAAAAAAAAAAAATAGATGTCTATATCTAGTAACTAGAAAGTTAGAAGTCTCAACACTAGATCTAAATAAAGAATAAAGAAAGTAGAAACAAGTACAAGAAAAGTGACACAGACTAGCCTACATTGCCATCATAGAAACAGAGTCAGGCTCCCGACCATGCACCCTGAAGCGATAAATGCATGTATGGGAAGGGCTTCCGTGGTTGGATGTGTAGTCAAGCCTAACTGTGTCAACAATGCCAGAGCCCGCTGAGTCCAACACATTGAAGGTTTGAGCATTGCTCTTTTCAAGGTCATAAGTAAACTCGGTTAATAGAAACATCTGCTCAGTTTCAACTGCCACGTCCATATTATGCCCTTGCAGCCATCCAGAGACCCTGCAGTCCTTTGGAGCACTGGATCTGTCATATGCAACGCTCTGTCCCAAAATAAATTTTCAAGTAAATCAATTATTAGCACAATTTTCAAGCTGTTACCAAATATAACCTTAATATCACTCTTTATGGGAAATATAAAAAGCAATAAAAATAATGTCAATTATTTTTTTTTCTTTTTGGAAAAAAAGTTTCTAAAACTGACTTATTAACAAATGCCATGTCTTTAGGCTGTGTTTGTTTTGGGTGTAATTGAATTTTTGAAATTGTTTTACACCGTTGCTGGTGTTTAGCAACACAAGAAATTACAGTCAAACTGAAAATAGATTTTAGTTGACCGTAAAATACCCACCCCACACCTGTAAATCATTTTACACATTCAATTTACCTTCAAACTATTTCCACTCTCCTCAGAAAGTTCCTATCCTCACTCTCTAAGCTCACTCACACCAAACCAAAGTAGAAGGAGGGGAAAGAGATAACACACCCGAAAAGAGAGAGAGAGATTGAACCAAGTCTGATCGTCGCCGCCGCCTGAAGCCCGTTGCCGCCGCCTAGATCGCCTCGTCCTCCTCTCAATGTCATCACTGCTGCCCCCTAGGTCAGATCATCTCCTCTCGATCTCACTGTCGTCGCCTTCTGGGTTAGATCGTCTCCTCTCAATCTCGTCTCCACCACTCGCCGATCTACTTTCTCTCTCTTTCCCTCCAACCAACCAAGGTCAAATCAAACACTACATGTCATCGATCTAGAGCCTTCACTCAAGAACCACACTGAGGGGCGGCGCTATGTATGATCCAGCGTGGTCACGGAACCACCCTGAACTTGGGAAATTTTTTTTTATACCATAAAAAAATAATTTTAAATTAATATGGGTTGTTAACCACTCTAGAAAAAAAATTTGACCGCCCTAAAAAAAACTTGAACGTCCTAAATAAAAATTTAAGCCCATTAAAAATAAAATTTAACCTCTCCAAAATTTTGGCCTGTTAAAGATTGAACCAAAGAATTGCAAAAAATGCTATATTCATAATATTTTTACAACAAATCCTAGGTAGTAGGTTGCTACAAGTAAACAAAAAAAAATTTCAATGATATGTAAATTAGAACCGATAACAATTGCCAACTAAGATTTGTTATGAAAATTTTGTGGAAATAACATTTCTCATATATTGTCCAAACAAATAAATTAGCCTAAAAGATCAAATCAAATGTTTAATTGTGATATTTTTAAATTTTTTTTTCAAAAGATGTATTTTTAAATTGTTATTTTTATACATATAAAAATGCATATTTTCTAATAGCTAGTTGGTTAGTGCTTGCTTTAGTCTTTAGCTGAATTTATTGGATTTAAGTGATACATCTTGTACATATGCATATGCACTAAAATAATGTTTCAATACTTTATTGAACATGATTATTGTCACGGTTTAATGCCTAAATTGAATATTTTGAATGCACTCATAGTTTACCCTTTATTCTTTTGTTAGCACTATTGACAAAATTCTTATAAGGAAATCACTTTTATTGCAAAATTTATTTTCTAAGCAAATTTGTATTCACTCGAAGAATCTTCTTTCAGATCCTAGGTTATGAGAAAATGTCTCATCTTTTCATCTTAATGAGAATGAGAAAATAAATAGAGCATGTGGGGTCAAAGAATTTGGCAACCCCGGCCCACTTTATACCAAGCCCAAGGCCCGTGCCGAGGAGGAAGAAACGTCCGAGGACGAAGTGAGAAAGTCCAAATTGCCCAGGAACATCGCCGAGGACAATCCTGTCCTCGGCTGACCAAGACCATAGGAGGAAGAAGCAACAGGCCATCAAAGGCAGCCTCCCAAAGCATCCCAAGAGAAAGAACAAGTACAATGTGTCAGCCATGGAAGCATGGTGGAGGAGCAATTCTAGGATGAACTGTCACCTCCACATTAAATGCCCACAACTAACGTTCTGGCCGCATTAATGAGGAAATGACCCCTGAACAGTGTAGCCTTGGTTGCTGCAACCCACAAAAAGTATAGGAAGGCGGCTGATGGGACAGGCACTCAAGTAGTGACCTGCTTGATCAACAAATATTGGGCTAGATCAACTGAAAGGGGGTATATAATGTAAGAAATCCTTCTGGAAATGGGGGAGACAATTAGAAGCATAGAACACTATAGCAACTTGTATCACCATTGAAACCTTTGTAGCAAATCACTGAAGAAGTAATAAGAATTGCCAGCCCCTAAGAGGAGGGTCGAGGACAGAATTTCACACTTTAGTTCACGTCTCTGTTATTCAGTCCACCGCCAACCGTGTTTAGTTGTTGTAATCCTCACTAGGGCCTAGTTCTTCAATCCACTCTCTACAAATTCATTGTATTGGGCTAGTTAGGTCTGAGCCCACTCATCCAACAGTAGAAGTGCTCAAATCCAGTCCCTACAATTGGCGCCGTCTGTGGGAAGAACTTGTGCATTAGTGAGCGCAACGTTTAATCATGGTGGGATCAGGCCCTCGTCAAGTAGGATCCCATCAGCCTGAACCGACTGGATCCCAACAACAGGGTAACTTCTCCGACCCTGAGCGTGATCGAAATGAAGAGAACGGAAGGTTTCGAGAGGGAAGTGTGCACACCACTCAAACTAGTAGAAGTCACTCTCGTGCGGGCAGTCATGTGTTCCAGAGACAAAATAACAACCGGGCCCTGCAATCAGAAGAGGTCAAGAGTCACGTGACCCAGAGACAGGGTGATAAGCAGGCCATGCAGCGAGAGATAGACAACTTGAAGAGAAAGCTGCGCCATGCGCAACGAAGGCGATCTCGACCTAGCCCTGACCTGCCCTCTGACGATGAAAGTGGCGATGACTATAGGCAAAGATCGAGAACTCCTCCAAGCGAGACCTTCTCCCACGAAGAAGAGCACTACCAGAGGCGTGAACATAAAAGCCCATCTCCTAGGGGCTTGGGATACGATGCCATGAGTAGAGCACTGGATCAACTCTCCAAGTCACCTTTCACACGCCATATAGAAGGGGCTACACTTCCTCGACGATTCTAGCAGCCAACCTTCACCATCTATAACTGCAAAACGGATCCCGTGGAGCATGTGAGCCAGTTTAACCAAAAGATGGCTGTCCATTCTAAAAACGAGACGCTGATGTGCAAGGTTTTCCCATCTAGCTTGGGACCAGTGGTGATGAGGTGGTTCAACGGCTTAAAGACGAACTCCATAGATTCGTATAGGCAGCTAACCCAAGCCTTTGGCTCCCGTTTCGTCACAAACAGCACAGCCCCTCGGCCCGTGAGTGCATTACTGTCTTTATCCATGCACGATGGAGAAACTCTAAAGGCCTACTCGGACAGCTATTGGGAGATGTATAATGAAATGGACGGAAATTTTGATGATGTCACCATCAGCACCTTCAAAAATGGTCTCCCAACCGGGCACGGCTTGAGGAAGTCTCTGACTGGCAAGCTTGCCACCAGTATGCGCCAACTGATGGATCGGATCGACAAGTACAAACGAGTAGAGGAAGACCAGCTGCAGGGAAAAGGAAAAGAAAAGACTATCCCTCAGGAAAAGAGGGATTTCAGGTCGGACCGATATAACAGCAGCCGCCCGATGAGAGAATTCGCAGGGCAACCCAGAGCAACCAACACGCAGACCATCGGCGCTGTGTTCTGAGAACCAATACATCGAGTGTTAGAGAAAATCAGGAACGAGCCATACTTTAAATGGCCGAATAAGATGGCGGAAGAGTCCACGAGTTGCAACCAGAACTTTTATTGCCAATACCACCAGGACCACAAGCATACCACGAAGAGCTGCAGGAACCTCCAGAACTATCTGGACCAGCTAGTCCGAGAAGGAAAGCTGAGGCACCTTCTGCATCATTCCAGTGGTCACCAAGGCCAGACCCATCAGGAGCCCCAGAGAGATAATGCCCTAAGGCCACCCGCAGGGATGATCAATGTGATTCTGGCCGCTCCAGGAAGAATAGGTACGCGCCCTTCACGAGTGCTATCTATGGCTCAACTGCCCGTCGAGGAGTCCCAGCCAAAGTCGAAGAGGGCTAGAAGGAATTTTCACCCGATCTTAAGTTTTTTAGGAGAAGACAAGATCGGAACCACCCAGCCCTATGACGATGCGCTGGTGATCACTCTTAGAATCGGGGACTACGATGTGAAAAGAGTGATGGTGGATAATGGCAGTGCGGCCGAGGTCATGTACCCGGACCTCTACAAGGGGTTGAGGTTGAAACCGGAAGACCTGACGCCCTATAACTCTCCCTTGATGAGCTTCGATGGGAAGCTTGTCATTCCAAAGGGCATGATTAAGCTACCCATCCAAATTGGCCCAGAGATAGTGGAGGTGAACTTTATCATGGTGGACACCTATTCTCCATATACAGCCATTGTCGGCAAGCCCTGGCTCCATACCTTGGGGGCTGTTGCCTCCTCGTTGCATCAGAAGGTGAAATTCCTGTTAGGAGACCAGGTTCTCAAAATCTGTGGTTGCCAATCCACGGCAAGGCAATGTATGGTGGTTGCCATTTCACATCGACTCGACGCGGAGCCCTCGGCCACTACTGAAAAGAACTTATAGCAATCAAAGGCCCCGACGTCGTCTCTTGATACGGCGGCCGAGGATGCAAAATGCGAAGATCTAGAGAAGGTGGTCATTGCTGGTGACCCAGAGAAGTTCTTTCAGGTCAGAGCCTAGCTACCTCTTCAGGAGAAGGAAAAGTTGATTGAGTTTCTCAAAAGAAATATTGACGTATTTGCATGGGATACCTGTGATGCTTCAGGGATTGATCCAGCCTTCATCTGTCACCATCTCAATGTCAACCCGTCCGTCATCCCCAAGAAGCAACCACCCCGATGCCCATCAAGAGAGCACACTGACGCGATTAGGGACGAACTGAAGAAGCTTAAGCATGCAGGGGCTATCAAAGAGGTTTTTTTACCCCGAATGGTTGTCCAACACCGTGGTGGTCAAGAAGAAAAGTGGAAAATGACGGGTTTGTGTAGACTTCACAGACCTGAATAAGGCATGCCCAAAAGACCCGTTCCCCATGCCTCGGATAGACCAGCTGGTGGACGCAACTGTAGGCCATCCTCGGATGAGCTTCTTAGATGCCTTTCAAGGCTACCATCAAATACCACTAGCCCTGGAGGACCAGGAGAAAATAGACTTCGTGACACCTAGCGGGAACTACCACTACAAGGTAATGTCGTTCGGTTTGAAGAACGCGGGGTCCACTTATCAAAGGATGATGACGAGGATGTTCGAGCCGCTGCTGGGCAAGTGCATCGAAATCTATGTTGATGACATGGTGGTGAAGAGTAAAGTGGAGGCCGAGCATTTAGGAGACCTCGGCAGTGCCTTCGATGTCTTAAGAAAGCACAAGCTGCATCTAAATGCTTCCAAATGCTCATTTGGTGTGGGATCAGGCAAGTTTTTAGGCTACATGGTTACTCATAGGGGAATCGAGGTTAACCCTGACCAGATCAAGGCTATTAATGATTTGAAGCCACCGCAAAACCCCAAAGAGGTCCAAAAGCTTACTGGAATGATCGCAGTTTTGAACCGATTCATTTCCAGGTCGGCGGACAGATGCAGACCCTTCTATCTCTTGATCAACAAGTGGAAAGAATTTGAGTGGTCTGAGGACTGTATCGTGGCCTTCCAGCAACTCAAGGAGTATCTGTCCAGACCACCTATCATGTCCAGTCTTGAGGCTGATGAAGTCCTGTACGCATACATCGCTATGGCCCCTCATACTGTGAGCCTGGTGCTAATACGCGATGACAATGGGCTCCAAAAGCCAGTCTATTATGTGAGCAAATCATTACATGAAGCTGAGGTCAGATACTTACTCTTGGAAAAAGCTATACTCGCTGTGGTCCATGCTACGCAAAAGCTTTCCCATTATTTTCAAGCCTACACAGTGGTTGTTCTAACCTAATTACCCTTGAAGTCTGTACTTCGGACTGCTGATTACACTGAAAGGATTACCATATGGAGCATGATTCTGGGAGCTTTCGACATCAAGTATACGTCTTGGACCTCTATAAAGGGTCAGGTCCTGGCTGACTTGGTGGCCGAGTTTGCTGAACCATCAGTAGAAGCAGTAGTAGAGAAGTGAAACATGGATGAAAAATCAGTTGGGGTAATTTCTATGCCAGGACCCCCATATTGGAAGGTGTACGTCGATGGCGTAGTAAATCAAAGGGGGTCTGGAGTAGGGCTAGTCCTAATATCCCTTGAGAAGGCTATCATGGAGAAATCCCTAAGACTTGGGTTCTCGATCACGAATAACGAAGCTGAGTATGAGACCTTGTTACAAGGAATGGCCATGGTGCAGAAAATGGGAGGAAAAGCAGTAGAGATGTTCTCGGACTCAAGATTGGTAGTAGGCCAGGTAAAGGGAGAGTTGGAAGCCAGAGATGCGAGGATGCAAGAGTACTTAAGCCAGGTCAAATGCTTGCAGTCAGACTTCGATCTTTTCAGTTTGTCATACATCCCCAGAAGTGAAAACACCCATGCAGATTCATTGGCCACGCTTGCTACCTACTTGGCAGGGGGTCTACCTCGGATTATTCTTGTTGAGCATCTGGATAGAGCAAATGAGGTTGCAAAAGGTATGGTTCATATCCATCAAGTTAGAGTGGGTCCTAGCTGGATGGACCCTATAGGAAGATTCCTCAAAGATGATATTCTGCCCGAGGAGAAGTCAGAGGCTGAGAAGGTACGAAGAAACGCTCCTCGGTTCTTGTTGTCCGAGGACCACAAATTGTATAAGCGCTCCTATTATGGGCCTTATTTGCTGTGTATACACCCTGAAGTATCAGAGTTACTGCTTGAAAAGCTGCACGAAGGAATCTGTGAGAGCCACACAAGAGGAAGGTCTCTGTCGCACCGAGCCCTTACCTAGGGATATTGGTGGCCTGGGATGTAGAAGGAAGCCCAAGAATATGTTAAGAAATGTGACCAGTGCTAAAGGTTCGTCCCAAACATTCATCAGCCATGAGGGGTCCTCAACCCTTTGTCTAGCCCATGGTCGTTCGCCTAGTGGGGCTTGGATATTGTTGGCCCTTTCCCCAAGGCGCTAGGAAATAAAAGATATCTGCTGATCGGCACAGATTACTTCACCAAATGGGTCGAAGCTGAGCCATTGGCCAACATCAGAGATGTGGACGCTAAGAAATTCATTTGGAGAAACATTGTTACGCGATTCAAGGTCCCCTATACCCTCATTTCAGACAATGGACTCCAATTTGATAGTAAAGCCTTCAGAAGATACTGTTGCGAACTAGGGATCACAAACAGGTACTCAACTCCAGCTTATCCTCAGGGAAATGGACAGGCAGAGGCTGTCAACAAGGTCATAGTCAATGGGCTTAAAAAGAGACTGGACGACGCCAAGGGAAGATGGGTAGAAGAGCTACCACACGTTTTGTGGACTTACCGAACTACGCCGCGACAGTCAACAGGGGAGACACCTTTTGCCATGACCTATGGTGCCGAGGCTGTTATCCCTCTAGAGGCAAACTTCCCAACGCTGAGGACGAGCTCCTTCACTCCAAGCAGTAATGATGAACTACTAAGGAAGAGCCTAGACATGATCGATGAGCGAAGAGAAAAGGCAATGATCCAGTTAGCCTATTACCACCAGAAGCTCAAGCAGGGGTATGATTCCAATGTGAAGCTGAGACCGCTAGCCCCAGGGGACTTAGTGTAGAGGAAAGTTGTGGGTGCAGCCAAGAACCCATCCTGGGGAAAGCTGGGGCCCAATTGGGAAGGACCATACCGAATTACTTCAGTAGCAGGGATAGGTGCATACTACTTGGAAGACTTGGATGAAAAAGTTGTACCTCGTCCATGGAATGTAAATAATCTGAGAGGGTATTATTATTAATAAAAACACTTTCTCTAATTTGAATTTTAAAGTTTATTATGATTATAGGTCTTGTATTTTGGCAACCGTTTAAGTATTAAACAAGACCAAGGTCTTGCATGGTCCTCGGACTCAAGCCTATGGGGAAACTAGTTACTTCAAGAAAAATCAAAGTGTTAGACAGAACCAAGGTCTTGCATGGTCCTCGGACTCAAGCCTATGGGGAAACTAGTTACTTCAAGAAAAATCTAGGTGCTAGACAGAACCAAGGTCTTGCATGGTCCTCGGACTCAAACCTATGGGGAAACTGGTTACTTCAAGAAAAATCTAAGTACTAGACAGAACCAAGGCCTTGCATGGTCCTCAAACTCAAACCTATGGGGAAACTAACTACTTTCAAGAAAAATATAAGTGCTAAACAGAACCAAGGTCTTGCATAGTCCTCGGACTCAAGCCTATGGGGAATCTAACTACATTCCAAAAAAAAAAAGAAAAAAAAAAGGGGAGTCTGTCACCTCGGACCACTTGCCCTGTCCTCATTCAATAAGGATGTAAAGCAACACAAGCCTATGAGCATCACTTAAAGTACTTTAAGTTATGACAACCAAATTCATGGGGTATAGGAGTCCTGTTACAAGGTTATTGCCTTTCATAGTCTATTCAGCAAAAACAAGTCATAGTATTAAGGTGGCTCAATTATTAATCAGAGTCTAAGTGGAAACTATCATTATGGACTTTACCTTTTTTGGCTGTTATTTCAAAAGGGAAAGCAAGTCACATTATTGAGATTGTTTAGCTAATAATCAAAGCACAGGTTATACAAGTAACAGAACCCACCATAATAACAATAAACACATAATGTAAAAAAGAAATCTCGTATATTCCATCTGAAAATCACATTACAATGTTCAAAAAAAAAAAAAAAAAAAACATAAGGCAAAAATACAACTAGACCTAGCCAAGAAGGCCTATTTCTTTAGCTTCATTTTGATCCCTTCCTTGGGGAGCTGAGCAGAAAGGGTCTCAGGATCCTTAGGGCCCTCAGTTGGGGGAGCAACCTGCAGAGGATCGACTAGAAGAGGTGCCTCCTCGACATTAGGGGCTTGGGCACCAGATGAGGACTTTGTAGTATCCTGGGGTGCCTTTGTGTTTGGACCTTTGTCTGTTTCGATCACCCAGCGGGCTCAGCTTCCTTGGCAGGCTCATCAGAAGTGGCAATGGCCAGAGCAGCTTCATTTGGAGCAGTACCAACTTCCTCAGGAACCACCTCAGCCTCGAAGCTAGAGGGAGCGACCTCACGAATGGCAGAAGGGTAGTATACATGCTTCACCTTCCACAGGTCAGATGAAGCCCCAACTCCAGCTTGTTTGAGGGCATCATTCCAAGTCTAGGAACAGTAGAGCCTGCATACCTCAGGCACTTAAGACTTGAGAAGGGCCTGGGCCTCGACCACTCCCAAGTCATAAGCCGCCTCCTCAACCTTCTCCTTAGAGGCCTCGGCCTCTGTCCTGGCGAATTCAGCCCCCTCCTTAGCCCTCAAGGCCTCGTCCCTGGCCCACTCTGCAACGTTCTTGGCCCCTTCCGCCTCGGTCGTCTTCTTCTTCAACTCAACGATCTGCTCCTTAGCGATCTTCAACTGATCCTCTGCATCGAGCAGGCGCCTCGTCTGGTCTTGGGCCTGCTTTTGAGCGCTAGCAAGGCCTGACTCAGCGCTGTCTCGGGCCCTTGTCATCTCCTTCAGCTCCTCCCTTGCTTTTGAGAGATCGGCCTCGGAGGTTTTAAGAGTCCGAGCAGCGTCCAGACGCCTGTCGCGCTCGAGGTCAAAGGCCCTGCTCTGGTTGTTGGCCACCTCTTCCAACCTAAAAGTGGCCTGGACAGCCTGCCAATTGAAACAAGCACACAGTAAGTTGGGAACTAAAGAGCAAAATTCAACGAGGTCTCAAGTGCTAGATGTCTTACCATGCCCAAGTACCTCTTCAGGTTAAGGACGACCTCCTACCTCCTCAAGTTCTCCAATTCGGCCATGTCAACAGGGAGTAGCAGAGATCTCTCCAACGCATCGGCCACGAATGTGCCTTCACCCCCTCTGAAGTCCCTAAGGGAAGCATTGTCCATCAAAGGCTCCCCGTGGAGCATTGGGGCGGGGAGCCAGGCCTGGGGCTCGGCCTGTAGGGCCACTTCCTTTCTTTGGCCCTGGTGACCATTTTTCTGTTGCTTGGAGGCCCGCCGAGCTTCGTCCTCCTCTTGGGAGGATCAAGATCTGTCTGCTCCCATGGGCCGTTTGCCTTTGTCCTTCTTATTTTTGGGATCAATGGGCTCGAACCCTTGGGGCAGACTTGGCTGAGGTGGAGGAGGTGGAAGCCTGGACTGGGTGGAGGATAACCTGGTTTGAACAGGCAGGGACTTGGGTGGTGGAGGAGGAGGCTTGGATTGGGACTTCCCCGGCGCGTCCCTCCCCGACTGGCCCTCAATCAGGTCAAGCAAGCTGGTCTGGGGTTGCCTCTTGAAATCCATCTCGGCTTGAAGAGAAGTCCTTGCAAATGAGAGGTCCTTGGACGGATGGACTTGGTCAAATGCGCCAAATTCGTCCTCGAACGGACCCAGATCAACAACTTCCTCTTCTTCTTCTAGTCTTCCGCCCTCGGCCTCTACAGTTTGAGGGGATGAAGAAGGGCCAGCCAACGGAACGCATTCCGGGGTAAGGGATCCTTCAAGGAGCAAGAACCCGTGCTCCGCTACGGTGATTTTGTGAAGCCTAGGATCTTGAGCTCTGATCACGTATTTTGGAGCCGGGAATGACTTCTGGGTTGGATCGTACCCGAGGATCTTGTGGGCAGCACTAACTTGGTTGTCAGCTTCGTTCACAAAGATCTCCACCCTAAGTACAATTTCCAAGTCCTCCCGGTTGACTAGGTTGAAGTGTCGTTCGAAAGCGTGCGGATCTGCAAAAAAGAAGGCACATTCGTATTAGTGACCAAGCACTGCAAACTTTGACATCACAAAAGATCAACCCCATCCTATCCTGAATGCCCCACCTGGTACCCCCTCCTCTGTCGGACAGTGAAGGCCGTCATGCCACTCCCCGGACACGATGAGGAAGTCCTTGTTTAACCCCTTGCTGGACTCAGGGAGGCACTGAATAAGCCGGACCTTATCATCCCTCGTCTTCATATAATAGGATTTACCCTTTAGGTGTTGGAGGTTGTAGCACCAGTTTACATCGTGGTGGGTTAACCTCAACCCCATTTTCTCGTTTAGGGCGTCCACACAACCCAGAATCCTAAACACGTTAGTGGCGCACTAGGTAGGGGCTAATCGGAAGTGCCTAAGGTAGCCCCTCATCACCGGCCCCATAGGGATTCTCATACCGCCTTCAAGGAAGGCGATTATGGGAATCACTACTTCACCCTCATTCCTCCTGATATGCCACTCCCCTTCTTCACAATACCTCAAACCTACGTTACTGGGTATCCTATAATCGGCAATGAATTTCTCCATTGCCTCTTCAGACTCAACCAACTTCTTAAACCTACCTATCCCTAGGAGCGGCTAAAAGACTCAGGGAAAAGCGAAAGAAAGAGAGGAACGAGAGAAAAAGAAACTTAGAAGGAAGAAAATATGAGTTAGAGAGAGAAGAAAACTTACAGAAATGAGGAAAAACTCCTCGGACAGGCTTTTTATGCTGAAAAGAGACGTAAGTTTGGTTGGAGACTTGACCAAATTCAGGGTATGTGCGCAAGAACTCTTGAATGCAAAAGTAAAGAGGCAAATCGGTTCAAATGGGTATTTATACCCCCAATTAAAGATAACCGTGCAGGTTTTCCCGCTCATAAAGCTGAAGAAATCCCCACCGTTGGACTATCATCACACCGTTGAATGTGGGGAGCACAGAGCCGCCAGAATTTAATGAGGGTGTGCTTCGTATACCGAAGCACCAGGAACGTGCCTTGGGCAGGTGAAAAGACTCTGGCACTGACGGAGGACAAAACGTGACAAGCCATTATGACGGCCCGAGGATATCAAAATCCTCCTCTCCGTCTGAGGATCCGGATAGTAGGATTTTGAGGGGCTATTGTGGGGTCAAAGAATTTGGCAACCCCGACCCACTTTATATCAAGCCCAAGGCCCATGCTGAGGAGGAAAAAACGTCCGAGGACGAAGTGAGAAAGTCCAAATTGCCCAGGAACATTGCCGAGGACAATCCTGTCCTCGGCCAACCAAGACCATAGAAGGGAGGAGCAACACACCACCAAAGGCAGCCTCCCAAAGCATCCCAAGAGAAAGAACGAGTACAACTTGTCAGCCATGGAAGCATGGTGGAGGAGCAATTCCAGGATGAACTGTCACCTCCACATTAAATGCCCACAACTAACGTTCTGGCCGCATTAATGAGGAAATGACCCCTGAACAGTGCAGCCTTGGTTGCTGCAACCCACAGAAAGAATGGGAAGGCGGCTGATGGGACAGGCACTCAAGTAGTGACCTGCTTGATCAACAAATGTAGGGCTAAGATCAACTGAAAGGGGGTATATAATGTAAGAAATCCTTTTGGAAAGGGGATGGACAATTGGGAGCATAGAACACTGTAGCAACTGGTATCACCACTGAAACCTTTGTAACAAATCACTGAAGAAGTAATAAGAATTACCAGCCCCTAAGAGGAGGGCCGAGGACAGAATTTCACACTTTAATCCACGTCTCTGTTATTCAGTCCACTTGCAACCGTGTTTAGTTGTTGTAATCCTCACTAGGGCCTAGTTCTTCAATCCACTCTCTACAAATTCATTGTATTGGGCTAGTTGGATCTGAGTCCACTCCCCAACAGTGGAAGTGCTCAAATCCAGTCCCTACAGAGCATATTTACAATGATGTTCTTGTCAACCTCTTAACCATGATTTTCCAAAAAAAGAAATTAATGGAGCATTGCATTGATTTAATCTTGATTTGTTTAAAGAATACAAAATATTGGTTGGAACATAACATAAAAAATGATGATGCATTTTGTTTATATTGTTACTTATTTAAGTAAGATTTTGGTAATTGAACGAGAGATTAGTAATTCAATGATTACTTGGTTGTATGTATTGAAAAAGATGTAACTGATAGCATTCATAATAAAGCTATCATACAACAATTTCAAATATGAAAAACTCATAGAAGAAAATTGTAAAAGAAAATTTTAAAACTTTATGTATTTGAGATTTTTTTAATGTTAATATATTCAAGTTTTATTTTTATTAAATTTTGTTTAATTTAAGTTTCTTAATGACCACCCTTAAAAAAATTCCTGGAGCTGCCACTGACTACACCCTCTCTTCCACTCTCACTCACGGCACTCTCTTTCATCTCACTTTTTCTCTCTGACCCGAACCAAGCCTCCTATTTATTTTTGTGTCTAATTTTCGTTTTCTTCAATCTCTGATTTTTTTTTTTTTTTTTTTTTTTGTGGTGGTGTGGGAGGTGGTGTTTTGATGGTTTTTGTGTTGTGTGGTGGTGGGTTTTGTGTGGATAGTGATGGATTTTCTATGAGTAGTGGTGGGTTTTGTGTGGGTGGTGGTGGATTTTTTGTGGGTGATGATGGCAATAGAGCAATGGTGGCAGTTTTTTCCCTCTTCCCGATTTGGATTTTGTGTGGGTGGTGGTGGGTTGTGCTTGTCCTTGGTGGTGGTGATGGCTAGCTTGGGCTTACATTTTCCAGAGAATAGAGATTTTTTACATCCAAGAACAAACACAAGAAATAATTATCCGGTGTAGTTTGCACAACACAATCAAACAATAGAAAATGTTTTCCTTTACGTAAAATATTTTCAACTGAAAATATTTTACACTCGAAAAACATTTTACATATTGCCAAACACAGCCTTAGACATTTATTACCTTTTCAAAATTCAAAGTATAACTTTTTTTTTTTAATACAAGATAGAATTTCTACTATAGTCTAATCTAAGTGTATATGTGTGTGAAATTCTCTCTTAGAGACTTGAACCCCGACCCTTATCCCTCACACCCCACACGCATTTATACTTGTAGAGTAACCACTGCACCAATTGTGTGCGGTGGTATAATTTTTTTCTTAATGTGAAAGGTAGAAAAATTTCATTAAAATATATAAATAAATTGTACAAACACGATGAAGCTACTTGGAACATGACTCCACCAACTATCTCCCAACAAAAACTGAGTATTGACCCCTCACGTTAAATGTAAATTTTTTATTTTTTTCAATGTGAACGGTAGAAAAACTTGATTGAAATCTATAAGAAAGTGTACAAACATGACGAAGAATTGAAGCAACTTGGAACATGACTCCAACAATTGTCTCCCCGTTAACAATTCCTGTGAAATAAAATAAAAGTTAAGCGTGTGGAACGGTGAAAGTGTTAGAACTTTTTAAAAAGGTGTTCAAGTTGAACAACACTTTTTTTTTTTTTTTTTTTTTGTAAACAGTTGAACAACACTTTATATCATATGATTTCGTTTGTAAAATTTGAAAAATAAATAATAAAAACAATTTTTTCAATGTGAAAGGTAGAAAAACTTTATTGAAATCTATAAGAAATTGTACAAACATGATGAAGAATTGAGGCCACTTGAAACATGACTCCAACAATTGTCTCCCCGTTAACAATTCCTATGAAATAAAATAAAAGTAAAGTGTGTGAAACGGTGAAAGTGTTAGAACTTTTTAAAAAGGTGTTCAAGTTCAACAATACTTTATATTATATGATTTCATTTGTAAAATTTGAAAAATAAATAAAGTTAATATTAAAAAAACAGTATATTAGATACGAGATAATCCAAGTTCCTCTTCTCTGTCGGCCCATTTGTTCTGCCCACCAATCACGTGAATATTTTTTTTTCTTTTTTTGTTTTCAAGATGTTGCTTTTCATCTTCTTTTAAATTTTGAATTTTTTTTTTAATTTTAGTTAATAAAAAAATGTCAGATTTGTATTACTTTTTTGTTTTGTTCCCGCATGAAAATTAGTCTTTTAAAATCCAGATAAGTCTAAATAAAATAAATAAACTCGTTAGGTCCTACCCAACCTAACCCACCACAACTAAAATAAAAAAATAAAAAAAAATGCTTTTCTAGCCAGCACAGCACAACAGCATTGCTTTTTCCATTAACCGGTCGGGTGGACCGTGGTCCGTGGGGTATGACTTATGAGACAACCACACTAATCTGTCATAAGTCAAAAAAAAAATTAAAAATAGAGACAGCAAAAAGCCAAAAAGGCTAGGAAACAATTTTTCTATGAACAATTTTTCATTTTTGAGTTCTTTTTTGATTGGCGTAATTACCAAATATAAATAAATAAAAAGAAGGGTGTCAAATTTCCACACGGTGTTATTGACGATGGTCGAAGACTCGAAGGGTTCATTTGGACCGAGGCCTCGCTCATAGATAGACCCAAAATTTACGTCAATTTTATGCAAGACCCATCATTTCAATGAAATTGTAATATTCCGATTTATATTCAGTTATTTATCAATCTAAACTTTTACAATATACGATTATTATTCTAAACTATAATTAGTGTTTTAGTTTGTACTCTACTATCATTTGGATTATTAACTTAAACGGAAAAGTATTTCATGTGATTTTTGCATACATGACACCACACAAAAATATTGATATGTCACTCCTCATTAAACAAAGATTAGGTTGCACTACAAGGGTTAAATTTTGTTAAACAGTTTTATTTTAAAGGATTGAAGAATGAAAATTTGGTATTTTCATGTAGTACATACAAAGGTCATGTGAGCCATACATGACATACGTTTCTATCCAAGTTAATAACTCAATTGACATTAGGATGCAAAGTGAAACACAAATTATAATTTAGGGTGATAATCTTGTAATTCTGAAAGTTTAGGTGATAAGTATAAATAGAGCTATAGTTTAGTGTGATAAAATATAATTTCCATCGATTTGAAAGTAAAAGGGTAAAGAAGACTAGACTCCAAGGACAGAGCCAAGACTTGGATTTTGGGGGGCGACTCTGCTGCTAACTGTGTGCGGCGGCTTGAGTCTACTGCTTTATTACTAAGAATTTTTGTTTAAAATTTTTTAAGTGGCCAAGTTGTTTGTTTTGGGTAAAATAAATTGATTGGGCTTAATTTTTTTAGTTTTATTATTGGTAATTTTGATTGTTGGGCTAATTTTTTTAGGCTTGTATGTTTTGTTTTAGATTTAATATATTAATTTTTTATGTTCTTTAAAAGGTGAAAAATGCTAAAACTACAAAATTTTTACAAATTGCTAATGTAGTGAGTGGTTATTGATAAGTAAAATGTGATGCAAGTGTACGAACCAATAAGAATTTGCTAACTCAATAGTTTGTATAAACATTGTAAAATGTATAAATGCACATAAATGAACAACACTTTATATTACATGTCTTATCAAAAAAAAAAAACACTTTATATTATATGATTTCATTTGTAAAATTTGAAAAATAAATAATAAAAAACAATTTTTTCAATGTGAAAGGTAGAAAAACTTTATTGAAATCTATAAGAAATTGCACAAACATGATGAAGAATTGAGGCCACTTGGAACATGACTCCAACAATGGTCTCCCCCGTTAACAATTCCTATGAAAGAAAATAAAGTATAGTGTGTGAAACGGTGAAAGTGTTAGAACTTTTAAAAAAAGTGTTCAAGTTCAATGACACTTTGTATTGGTTTAGATACAACGTTTTGTAGCGTTGCGTTTTCAATTTTTTTATTTTTTTTGCTTTCATGCGCTTCAGGAGACAGAATTTACTGTTCAGGAGACAAATGCTACTGTTCATGCACTGTAGCAGTACTGTTCACGCACTATTCATGAGACCCACAACCACTTTATTCAGGAAAAAATATTAAAAATAGGTCTCACGGCACTATTCATACATTTAAAAATTATTTTGCTACAGTGTTTTCAGCAAAAATAAGTTGTATCCAAACGGACCCTTTGTGTGGGTTTGGATACGGCGTTTCCAAACCCACGTTTGCGTTTTCAGACCTTTTTTTTTTTTTTTTTCAGCGCGTGAACAGTAACTTCACGTGAATTTACTGTGCAAAGAAAAAAAAATACTGTTCACACACTGTTCATACGCTGTTCACACACTGTTCATACACTATTTATACATTTAAAAATATTAAAAATAAGTCTCACAGATAATCCAAATTCCTCTTCTCTGTCGGCCCATTTGTCCTGCCCACCAATCACGTGAATTTTTTTTTTTTTGTTTTCAAGATGTTGCTTTTCATCTTCTTTTAAATTTTGAATTTTTTTTTTTAAATTTTAGTCAATCAAAAAAAAATGTCGGATTTGTATCCCTTTTTTGTTTTGTTCCCGCGTGAAAATTAGTCTTTTAAAATCCAGATAAGTCTAAATAAAATAAATAAACTCATACGGTCCTACCTAACCTTTTTTTTTTTGAGAAACCGGTCCTACAACCTAGAACCTAGCATTGCTTTTTCCATTAACCAGTCGGGTGGACCGTGGGGTATGACTTATGAGACAACCACACTAATCTGTCATAAATCGAAAAAAATTAAAAATAGAGACAGCAAAAAGCCAAAAAGGAAACAATATTTCTATGAACAATTTTTCATTTTTGAGTTCTTTTATTGATTGGCGTAATTACCAAATATAAATAAATAAAAAGGAGGGTGTCAAATTTCCACACGGTGTTATTGACGAAGACTCGAAGGGTTCATTTGGACTGAGACCTCGCTCATAGAAAGGCCCAAAATTTACGTCAATTTTACGCAAGACCCATCATTTCAATGAAATTGTAATATCTCGATTTATATTCAGTTATTTATCAATCTAAACTTTTACAATATACGATTATTATTCTAAATTATAATTAGTGTTTTAGTTTGTACTCTACTATCATTTTGGTTGTTAACTTAAACGGAAAAGTATTTCATGTGATCTTTGCATACATGGCACCACATAAAAATATTGATAAGTCACTCTTCATTAATCAAAGATTAAGTGACACCACAAGGGTTAAATTTTGTTAAATGGTTTTATTTTAAAGGATTGAAGAATGAAAATTTGGTATTTTCATGCAGTATATACAAAGGTCATGTGAGCCATACATGACATACGTTTCTATCCAAGTTAATAACTTAATTGACATTAGGATGCAAAGTGAAACACAAATTATAATTTAGGGTGGTAATATTGTAATTCTGAAAGTTTAGGTGGCAAGTATAAATAAAGCAGTAGTTTAGTGTGATAAAATATAATTTTCATCGATTTGAAAGTAAAAAGGTAAAGAATACTATAAAAACAAGTTGCTTATTGTCTCTATAGTTATTGCTCTTAAAAGTTGTGTAAACTATCTCTACAAACACACACACACACATACACACACACAAAAACACAAACACAAACACCAACGAACTTATTTTCATTTTGAGTTATATCAAATTTACCATATCATTGATTTTTTATAATTATTTACATATAGATTATTCTTCTTATTTTGCACATGTGTTATGTATATTTATTTTCCACAATTATTATTCACAGCCTAATTCTTTAGTCTATAAGATTGAAAATTAAATTTTTATGTCTCTCTTCTTTTGGATAATGATTTAAAGGATTGTAGTGGGTCCACATTTTTCCATGTTATTTTCTATAATAAAAAAAAATTATTAATTTTTCTGCAGTGGTTAGAATTATAGTAATAGCCAAGTCATATATATTCATACATTCCCACCGAATTAAATGGAAAGAAACAAGCAAAAGATAAAATACTTAAAATTATAGCATCTTATGCAAAATCTTCATGAATAGCATATTTCGAATAGACTGAGAATTTCTTTATTTTCACATTATTTAATTTAAAATAAATAGGTAAAATACTCAAATCAAAGCATCATGTATGGGGGACGTTTAATAGAGAAAAAAAACCCTATTATATGCATACAAAATATCTAATAGTTATAAATTAATAAATAAAAACCATGCAAGGGACGGAACAACAACTAGTAATTTTGTAATTAAAAAAAAAAAAAAAAGTCTGATAACTTGTATAGACTCGTATAAATGGTCTCCGCCTGCTCAATCTTGCAAATTTTTTTGCCATTCTTTAAGGATTAATACAAAATTAGAAACAACACTAGCTGGCTAGCTAGCTAAGTTTGTTAATACTAAAATTAATTAAACAAAACAAACCTTGTCTCGAGGCCAAGAGAGTCAATTTCGTACCTGAGGCCGTACCGGTTTGACTAGTAGAACAATATATTTTGATACCAGTCAATACCAGTATACCGTTTCGGAGTTACCGCTAATTCTATAATAATAATAATAATAATAATAATAATAATAATAATATCAATAAAAAGTATACAATATTTTTTAAAAAGTTACTACTATTTAACTAAGGTAGAATATATAGTTTATTATAATATATATTTTTTTGATAACTTGTTTATTTTATATATATATATGTGTGTGTGTGTGTGTGTGTGTGGACATTCTGGCATTTTACCCCCCTTTTTTTTTTAATTGGCAATATACCCCTGTTTCGAAACTATATAGGTTCGTGCCCCTGTTTCGATACTCGATGACCCTAAAATCGAGTTACTTAAAGTACTCGATTGGTTTAAAATCGAGTTATGCCCGATCAAACTTAATAAAATAAAAAAAAAAAAATTGCATGAAACTCGAGTAAATGGAAATCGAGTTCCAAAATGCCACTATAGGGTTTAAAAACGTCACTATAGGGCTCAAAAACGCCGCTATAGGGCCACTGAACCTGGTATTCACTCAAACTTATAAAAAAAAATTTCCAGAAAAACGCTACTATAGGGATTAAAAAACGCCGCTATAGGACCACTGAACCTGGTATTCACACTAATAAAAAAAAATTTCCATAAAAACGTTACTATAGGGCTTAAAAACGCCGCTATAGGACCCCTGAACTTGGTATCTTATAAAAAATTGACATAAAACTCAAGTTCCTGGAACTCGAGTTCTATGCAAATTTTTATTTTTTTTTAGTTTGATCGGGCATAACTCGATTTTAAACCAATTGAGTTTTGCATTGAAACTCAATTAAATGGTAATCGAGTATCGAAACAGGGGCATATTGCTAAATTTTTTAAAAATTAAGGACAAAAGGCCAGAATGTCCGTGTGTATATATACACACACACTATTGTACTCTTTTTTTTTTTGAGTTAAAGACTAGTCCTTTTTTTTTCTTTTGTTTTTTGAGAAGGTTAAAGACTAGTACTATAACATAGTTAAAGGGAATAAAAAATACACCATCTATAGGCCACGTGAGTGACATGACCATTTGGATGGGTAAAAAGTGAACTTGAAGACTTGTCTTTTTCAATTCCCATCACTGACCACAAGTTTCAAAATTTTTCATTGAGATTCACAACCGTATAAAACAAAGAAAAAGAAAAAGTGGGGGAGAAGGAACTTGCTAGAAGTAAAAGGAGAAAAAGTTCATGAGGTAGCATAGAGAGGTAGCATAGAGATATGAGAAGAAGCAGTAGCATAATTGATCTGCAACGACAGGTGAAATTTTTTTTCAAAGATTCACAAAAGCCTCAACTGCTTCCTCTATTTTTATTCTTCTTCAAAGACCTTCAGGACCCGTTTGGTATATGTGTTTAAAAACTGAAAATTGTTATTTAAAAATATTTGTGGATATACGTGTAAGTAAAAAAATATATAGAAATGCGTAAAATATTGTTTAAAAACTAAAAATAGTTGTTTGAAAACATAAACCAAACACCCCCTCAATTTCTTAGAAATCTACAACAAAACAATGGAGATTTTTATTTCGGCCCGGTATCTATTTACCGGTTGAAATTTGGTATTCGATCTGATATTACCGGAATGACTCCGGAACGGCCGGTATTTAAATCGGAACGAAATACTAGCGTTCTTGTACCGGCCAAGGTTCCGGTACAGTAAACACCAGCCGGTACGGTACGAAATCGACTCCATTGAGTTTAGTTTAGACACATCGAAAATGGAGACAGTACCATTGTAAAATAATAGTTAAAGAAGCTGAATCTGAAAGGTTCTCCGAACTAGGCCTGAATTTCAGCAAAGCAAATTACTATTAAGAGATATGCTAGGTCCACAATATTTTCACAACAAATTACAGGTGGTTAGTTATTATTATTTCAAATTTGAATCTAACACTAAAATTATTTTTTTGCCCCAACAATAAAAACTAGTAATAATCTGCCACTTATGATATGTTGTAAATATGCTGTGAAAATATTGTGGACATATTATTTCTCTATTTTTAATACAAATAAAGGTGCAACTTCTGTCCTGTAACACTGAACCCGTTGTAATCATAACACGTGTCTATTTTCAGACACATGTCATGATCATAGTGAGTGTAGTGTATTGGAGGAACCAGATAGAAAACGCGTCCTACAAATAAAAACAATTTTTCAATTTTTTTTTTTTAATTTCAAAGAATAAAAAATGTGAATTTACTCATTTAGTACCTGAATGTAGGAGGAGCACGGACGGGCAAAACAGGAAAGAGAATTTACTCTCTTGTCTTTATATAAATACCTCTTTCAGTGTCTATTAGGAGCCACCGTAGCCTTCTTTTCTTCTCTCATATTGCACACTTGGTGAAAATTATCTTTCTTTCATCAATTTCCCAATCAAAAGCATACGTTTTAGCCTTTCAAATTTTAGAGCTCTCAACTCATCCGTGAAACTCCACTCAAACTGCACCTATTTACTTATCTTTTATAATTCTCATTTCATCTTTATCCAAACAACCCCCCCCACCCCCCCCCCCCCCCCCCCCCCCCCCCCCCCAAAAAAAAAAAAAAAAAAAATCCCATTTCATCACGTCTTTAATCTTTCTTACCTTCTCCTCCTCTTTCTGCATCTTCTCAATCTTCAGCTAACAGGTCATACCTATGGCTATCCTCACCAATGAAGGAAACCATTTATATGAATATGATATCTTCTTGAGTTTTAGAGGTGAAGATACCCGCAATAAATTTGTAAGCCATTTATATGAAGCTTTGTGTAACGCAGGCTTTTACACCTTCATTGATAATAAGCTTCAAAGAGGAGAAAAAGTTTCAAAACAACTTTTCAAAACAATTAAAATGTCCAAGATTTCAATTGTTGTACTTTCTGAAAACTATGCATCTTCTACTTGGTGTTTGGATGAACTTGCCTATATTCTCAAATGTAAGAAAAATGGTTAGTTCGTGTTGCCAGTTTTTTACAAAGTGGATCCGTCAGAAGTACGTAAACAAGAGAAAGAGTTTGGAGACAACTTAAGTAAACATGAGGAAAAATTCAAGGATAAGGTGCAAGATTGGAAAGCAGCTCTAAATGAAGTTGGTCATTTGTCTGGATGCCATTACAAAGGGTACGTATTTTATAATAGGCTCATTCTTTAATGAATTTAAGAAAGTATTTTATTTTGATAATGTCTTCTACTACTGAGGTAGTTTAATTCACAAATTAAGGTTAATGTTTGAAATATAAAATTTTACAGTTAAAGAGTTTCTCCCATTGTTTTTATAGAAAATTTTCAAAAGATTTTTTCATCATTTTGGTCAAGTATGCAAAGCCTAAATCTGATTTCCTAGAGAGAAAAAAAAAATACTTCTCAAATATTTGAATAATACTTTTCAAATCTTTTTGTTACTATCGATCACATTTTCACATCACATTTGCTAAAATTTGTCTATTTTATGTTTTTCATACTCCATATTTAATCTTACCCTTGGATGTGTTTTGCACTGTTTGGCACATATCTTTTAGTGTTTTGTTGTTTTGTTTCCCTTTTTTAAACTAATTTTTTTGTTTCCATTTTTATTAAGCTCTGGTATAGTAGGTTTGACTAAAACAAACATACCATCATATATGTCCTTATAATATATAGAGTTAGATCAATAAGTATAAAATGAAAAAAAAAAAAAAAAAAAAAAAAAAAAAAAAAAAAAAAATCTTTTAGTGTGGCAATGGATTAATTAAAGGAAATTATGCTAGCATTTCTTAAATAATCCAATAGAAATACAAGAAGTACAAAGAGAAGAATATATATATATTGATTGGAATGATTTTTCATTTCCTAGAAGTATATTTATTTTGTTCAATTTGTTTCTATTTTACATTTTACCAATTGTTTTATTTTGTCAATTGTTTCAATTGTTTTATATTTTATATTCCAATTTTTTTTTGTGTGTGTGTGTATGTGTGTGTGTGTGTTGATGATGAATTATAGATATCAATTATTCACCTCTTCCAATTGTAATAGCATAAATGATAATCAAAATTCACAACTTATTTAGTTAAAATTGAAAACTTTTTTATTAAAAGTACAGTAGATAAAGCTAAAAATTAGCTGAAATAGTATAGTGGGACTTATGAATAATACCAAAAAGTGCAATGTGACTCATGAATAATAGTAAAAATAAGCTGAATAGTAACAAAAATAAGCTAAATAGTAAAAAAAAGCTGACTTTTTTAGTCAATACCAAACACAACCTAAGTTTTAAAAATATGAAAAGAAGAAAAAATGTCTATAATAAAAGTAATTATGAAACTACGTCCTTCTGGCTATGATAGAGTAATTAATTTCCAAGTACATACTTTAAAGGGGCGTTTGGTTCGCCATGATGTTATCTTACACTGTAATATTACATTATTATAATCTTATATTAATGTAACCTCAATACAAGAATACAACATTATATTATTTAGGAATGTGATTAGATTAAGGTGATGTGATATATTTTGTAATTTTAGATTATGGTAATGTTAGAAAAAAATAAAATAAACCAAAAATATTAATGTCACATCATTGTAATGTGCATCACATCAATGGCACATCATAGCGAACTGAACGCCCCCTAAGTACTTCCGGCCCATTCAGCAAAAATGCATGGATATAGCCCATCTTCTGAAACTTAGCCATGTCTTTTTATTCAACGTAATCATAGGAAAAAAGTATCTCACATTGTAAAATGATGAAACTTGTTCCGGTCTCTCACATCCAAAAAAAAGAACTCTATCGAATACTTCAATATCAGCTTTGTTTGGTAACCAGATTTTAAGAAAAATCTTGTTTGACAACTTGATTTTTTTTTTTTTTTTTTTTTTAACACAAGGTTAAGATGCAGAAAGATCCTTGTCTTTGAGTTAGTTTTAAACTAATCTTTGTGCTATCAATTTTGTATTATTGGTCCTTGAGATTTAAAAGTTATTCAAAGAGAGAGAGAGATAATCCCAAGTCCTCATAGTTCCTCTTTCTTTGATGTTAGGTTTTGAAAGTGCTGAATTCCTTGTGAAACATTCTTCCTCGTATATGTAAGCTTAGATAAAAACCGTAATAAAGTTTTTAATTGAGCAAGAGCTCTCTAGGGGTCATTGTCAACCTTTAGTCCTTCAAGATCAAATACCACAATCTTACATAATTCAAGATTTTCCAAATGAGAAATGCTAACAAATGCCCTTAAAGTATTGGTTAATAATTCATTTAAATAAAAATTTTATGGGAAAAGAAAAAAAAAATAATGTTTTGACAGCTTTTTTCATTTCCTATAAAAGTGATGTCAAAACTTTCCTAAAATGGATTGTTAACTAATGCCCTAAGAGTACTCGTTAGTATGATCATTTCTAAATTTGGGTGCCACAAGATGCATTTGGATGAAAATAATTTACGAGAGATGGGCCTTAATTCATTAAATGAGTCAGTATACTAAATGTCTGTCATCTCATCCTAAAATTCATCACTAATGATCCTTCCAATTAATGATATCATGAACAATTTTCAACTTTCAAAATAAGAAGCATTAAATCCAGACCAGAACTTGAAAAGTTAAAAATTGATATATCAATTTAAAAAACAAAAAACAACAAGAGAACACCATTTAGGTATTTTTATTTTTCATTTTCTAATTCCAATGGCACTTTTTTAATGGAAAAATTACACTGACCTACCCTCTAGTTTAGATACACAAACCTCGCTTATTTTTCATAAAAAAATTACAATCACCTCCTCTGTAATTCACTATAGAAACAAAAAGGGGAAAAACTCCTCTGTGTGTTGATTTATAGATGTGAAGGTTGTGCCATTTGAAATTGATTTGTGGGATTTATTTATTTTTCCATTTGGGTTCCTGTGTGTACATTTGGCATAACTCCAAACGTTTTCAGTTTTTTTTTTTCCTTGTTGTGTTCAAAGTTGGAGCAATAAATAATTTTTTTGGCATAGGAAGTCTTGTAGCTGTAGGAGTATATATTAAAATTTAATGTTAAATAAATTTTATCTAAGTGGTAGGATTATAGATTTGCGTAAAATTAGTTACATCACTTATCACTTGGCCAGGGTGGAGCTACATGCTTAAGTGGGGACCAAAATCCTCTTAAAAATTTTAAAATATTTTTTTACTATATGTAAATATTTAACATTTTAATAATTAGCCTACAAAAATGGGGGACTTAGCCTTGACAAATATTTGAGTAAGTCCAATGATATTCTTAAAAAAATTGTTCAATCTACCGAGGCCGAGGCCACTGGCTCTCTGCCCGGGGGTGCAATATGACCATAAAGACCCCCATTTTTTGAGGTTCAAAAAAAAAAAATTTGTTCAATCGGTCTAGTAGTTATAGAGAATGTTTTTTTTTTTCCTCACATTCACTTTTTATTGTAAAATGTGTTCTTGTGTCTATTAATGTTTTGGATTATTCATGTCATTGAATACTTCATTAGTTCATTTGAAATTTTTTTACTCACTTTGGTAGACAATTTGGTGACTTATATTAAAAATGGAAATATTAAGGATTCATTATGGAGGATACTAATTTATGTGTGTATAAATGTTTGTGTTTGTGCATGTGTATAGAAGTTTATATAGACTAATAAATTAGTATCAAAAGTTGCCCACCAAAAAAATTTATGGCTACACCCTTGCACTTTTGCGCTAAATGAAGCAGTCTATGAGAGTTATATAATATAGAAATTCTTTTATTATTTCAAAAAAAAAGAAAGATATTAGTACATACTATGTTAGGTTCTAAATGTTTAGAACAATTGGCAAATCGTGAACACAAACTTGTCTAGATATAGATCTTAGAGTCTATAGGTTTTATTAGACAATGCTCAAGGTGATTCAAGTCAAGATTCAAGAACATACAAGTTGCAGGAAGAAGACTTTATATTCTGCCTGGTTCGATCGATCGAAGAACAGGCTCGATCAATCGAAAATCGTATCTGCAGAATTTTAAGTCGGCCCAAACAGCAGCTTAAGCCCATTAAGGATTAGGGTTTCAGATCTACTTCTCCCATTATATAAAGGAAACCCTAAGCCACGTTTTTGAGACTTTTGAAGAGAGAGATTAGAGTGCCTTTTGTGCCTCCTTTTATTTTTAGGGTTTTGTACCCAAACCTCTCTAAGTCTTTGTTGCTCATATTTACGGTTTATGTGAATCTCTTGTGAGATCTTTGAGGAGCTTTCCTTCACATAAACTTAGGGGTTTCAAGATAGATATTATCTACATCTTGATGATTAACAAGGTTACTGCCATTGGAGCTTAAAGAATAACAAGCGTGGGTGCTTGTAGCTGATTGAAGAATTCAAGAAAGAAGGAGTCCATGGATTCGAAGCTTGCATGTGGTCGTGTCAGTAAGTTCTACTGGTAGGTAGCATTAGGAAGTTGAGCGGGGAGCTTGTAAGTCCTTTTGTATGAACTTTGATTCTTTCATAGTGGATTCAGTTTTGCCTTGAGGATCGGTGGGTTAAATCCTCCCTAGGTTTTTACCGGTGTGGTTTCCTGGGTGATCATATCATTGTGTTATTTATTATTCCGCTACTTTATATTATTGATATGATTGTTTGATTGTTTTAACCTAGAATTGCATAATTTGACTAAGTAACAACTTGGCTAATTAACTAGGCTAATCAATCTGGTTGGTTTAAGGGGTCTAAAACCGTACATACTAGATTAGATTTGTGAGTTGTAGGTTCCAATTAGTTCAACTGATAAAGTCTCTGATGGTTGAATAAGAAATCTAGGAGTTCAATCCCCGCCTACACCAAAAAACCAATTGGTGTCTTGGTCTGATGATAAAAAGCATCATCAGGAGCGGACATGCATAAATTAGACATCTTAAATTTATGAAAACATCGTAATTTTAGGAAAACATCGTAATTTTAGGAAAACATCTTAAATTTAGTATATTTTCATATTTATATTTCCAATTAGTTGAACTTATGTCTTTTATTCTGCATCATTAGGAGCGGACGCTATAGTTGAAACTCCCTAAAAAAAAAAAAAAAAAAAAAAGATTAGATGTGTGAGCTGCAGTGCATAAATTAGACATCTTAAATTTAGTATATTTTCATATTTATATTTCCAACTAGTTGAACTTATGTCTCTTATGCTTTGTCAATGGCAGCGGTTTGGAAACTAAATTTATCCAGGAAATTATTGAAAAGATTTCAACATTCAAAATAAAGGGAACACTCTTATTTGTTGCCAAATACCCTGTTGGAGTAAATTCTCGTGCCGAGGATGTAGAATCTCTTATAGATGTTAAGTCAGATGATGTACGTATGGTAGGAATTCATGGTCTTGGGGGAATAGGTAAGACTACAATCGCAAAAGCTGTTTATAACAAAATTGTTAATAATTTTGAAAGAAGCTGCTTTTTAGAAAATGTCAGAGAAAATTCAAGGACAGATGATGGCACAATTAAGCTACAAGAGAAAATTCTTTCTAAAATCTTACCAAACCAACATTTGAAGGTGAACAATGTATCCGAAGGAATTAATGTGATAAAGGAAAGGCTTCGTAGTAAAAGGGTTCTTTTGGTTCTTGATGATGTGAATGAATCAAAACAAATAGAAAATTTTCTTGGAACGCATGATTGGTTGGTATCAAGAAGTAGAGTCATTATAACAACAAGAGACGAACACTTGCTAACTACTCTTGGAAAAGTTTGTACAACTAAAACTTACAAGGTCAAGGAATTAGACAATTATGAAGCTCTTGAACTCTTTAGTCAATATGCTTTCCATAAAGTCGAGCCCGACGAAGAATATTCTGAACTTACAAATCAAGCCTTGTATTATGCCAGAAGTCTTCCAATAGCTCTAAAAATAATAGGTTCTAATTTGTGTGGGAAAACAAAACCTGAATGGGAAAGTACACTATGTCAATATGAAAAATATCCCAATGAAGAAATTTATCACATACTTAAGGTAAGTTATGATGGATTGGAAGAAAACGAACAGAATATATTTCTTGATATTTCATGTTTCTTCAAGGGAAGGTCTAAAGATTTTGTTGAAGATATATTAGACAAGTGCAATTTATATCCAAAGTCTGGTATTCCAATACTTGTTCATAAATCCCTCATAACTGATCAAAATGACAGATTGTCAATGCATGACTTGATACAACAAATGGGAATGGAAATTGTTCGGCGGGAATCGCCAAATATCCCTAGAAAACGTAGCAGGTTATGCAATTATGAGGATGCTCTTCAAGTACTACTTGGAAATACGGTATAATTTCTTTTCTTCTTCTTCTTTTTCTTTCCCAAGGAAGAAGTAATAATTTTTCCCTTTGATATGGTTTCTTTTTAACATTGCACAAAAAAAAAAAAAAAAAAAATTATCCAATTAGTTTAGGTAAATTCTATTGTGATATTTGGGTTTCTTAATGTTTTATCCAATTAGGGTTCTGAGGAAATTTGCGGTATAATGCTGCATTCACCTACTCGAGTAGAAGTGCGATTACACCCTGAAGCTTTCAAAATGATGGAAAATCTCATATTTCTTATGGTTGATAATGTTGAAATTTCTGAAGAACTTACGTATTTCCCCAGTGGACTAAGGCTTCTTGAATGGCCTAATTATCCTTTTGACTTTCCATCCAACTTTGGTCCTCAACAACTTGTTGCACTCCAGATGCCGCAAAGTTGCATTACATTGGAGATGATGTTTAAGCAGGTATCAATGTTTGTAATTGTATTTATGAATTTTGATTTCTTTAAATATTAATTTAGAATTTCAGGAAAATAATAATTTTCGTTTTTTCCCCCTTACAGGGGTACCTGTATGAAAATATAAAAAGTATTGATTTGAACAATTGTGAATTCATTAGAAAATTTCCTGGTATTCGCGCTCCAAACTTAGAGACATTGAACTTGAATGATTGTGTAAATTTAACCGAGGTACATGACAACATTGGACTACTTGATAAGCTTAAAGAATGGAGACTTTGTGATTGCAAAAAGCTCAAAATTCTTCCCAGCAAGCTCAATTTGAAATCTCTTTCATCTTTAATTCTAGAAGGCTGCAAAAGGCTTCGAAAGTTCCCCCAAATTCATCCAAAAATGAAATGTTTGAAGAACTTACATCTACATTTGGGTGGTACTTGTATTAGGAAATTGCCCTCATCACTAAGGTATCTCACCAGTGGGCTCAATTATTTATACCTACCTGAAGTTCAAAACCTAGATCTCAGCTTTGCGCAATATGTGTTTAAGAGCTTGACAAATCTAAATCTCAGCCATTTTGATAGAAATATGGTTGATTTAAATATTTGGTTGAGGCCCGATTACTTCCCGGTATTGGAAACTCTAAATCTAAGTTATCTCACCAGTGGGCCCAATACTTTACACCTACCTGAAGTTCAAAACCTAGATCTCAACTTTGCGCAATATGGGTTTAAGAGCTTGACAAATCTATATCTCAGCCATTTTGATAGAAATATGGTTGATTTAAATATTTGGTTGAAGCCCGATCACTTCCCGGTATTGGAAATTCTAAAGCTATCAAACTCCAATATTGTTACCATACCTGAAAGCATTACCAAATTTACTAGATTACAATTTCTTTTCCTATATGATTGCGAGCAGCTTCAGGAAATTCCAAGGCTTCCACAATCTATAGTAGAGCTGGATGCAAGCAACTGCCATTCGTTGGATCAACAATCATCACGGAGATTATTAGATCAGGTCTCTTTCTATCTCTCAATTATTGTTATTTTTCTCAATTACGTATGATGAGATTTTCTAAATTTCAATTTCTTGTATTGTATTTGCCAAATGCAAGCAGGTTGGGGAATTTCTAGGGATTTTACCAAGCAGCAATGTATTCTTTGACCATGATTGTCAAATTGAAATACCAGCAGATAAGACTCCAATGTGGTTCAAATCGAACCATCATCAGAGTGTTGGAAATTCCATATCATTCAAGGTTGGACCCGAAATTCCAAAATTTGGTGTCTTTATTACTTTTCAATCGATCAGCAATGTATTCTGTTGTGTGAAGGTTCTCATCAATGGTGAGGAAACAGATGAAGTACACTTAGGCAAAAATAACTTTTACAGATGCGAAATGGGTGATCATCTGTGGTTTATTTGTGTATCTCGTGGGTTATATTATGAATCACATCCATCTGGAGTGAATCACATTGAAGTTGTATGTGAACTGAAAAATCATCATCATAAACGATTGCCATGTGATGATAACACTGACTTCATAAAATGGATGGGGGTCCATGTAGAATGCATTTGTTGTAGTCCAGGGTCGCCCATTAGAAAGCGGAGACGGGTCTCTCCTCCAATGGATCTAACATATTTGGGATTTACAGATGGATTTGATTTGGGTTCATCTTCAATGACCCAGATTTTGGATAGCACTTGTGGGTCTTCCTCAGTTCTGGATGACACTGAACAACTACCTTTGCCACCGGTTTCCTCCACTTCTTATTGTTCAGATTTAGTGGGGTTTCCAATAGTGGAGGACATTCCAGGCATGCCAGAATCTGACTGCGACGGCAAATAAGAATTCGACTCCGTTGGAAAAGCCTAAAGACTGGGCTAAAGATGAAGCTTCTCTTAACACTTGCTATCTTCGTCATCCTTATTCAATCTCTTCTTCTTCTTCTTCTTCATTTTGCAAACAACACATAATTATGATTTAAGAGAAGAGAATATCCTTGAAGACACTGCCACCTTTCTCTACTAAGGTGTGCCTCCTTCAATTACATATATAGGTGCCTCTCTCCCTCTCTCTTCACTCATTGGGAAATCATGAATTTAATTGTAATTATAAATTATAAAATAAGTATTAATTTCTTTTATTCATTTATTGTAATGCAGTTACCTGGACTTGCTGCTGTTGAGGCAATTGGAGGCCCCAAGATCCCTTTCCACCTTGTAATGTTTTTCTCTTAGCTTAACATCAATCTAGTGCCAAGTAAGGTTACCTTCAATGTTCTGGAATAGCTCAATACCTCTGTTGTTGATAGTAAGGCCCGATTTCTCCCTTTCTTGGTTTTATGTTTGGGTTACGTACCATATCCTTACATATTCAATTTGGCTTTTGTTTTTCATGTTCCATTTTTTTTTTTTTTTTTTTTTTTGTTGCTTTCGTGAATGCATATATTAATATAGAAATGTACTAGAATCTATATGATGGTTTTTATAACATATATTTGCTATGTATGCTGAATCTGTATATTATTACTTTTTGACCGAAAAACGAAATGCTTGAGTTCAATTTGAATGAAGATTCAAGATGATATTAAGGTTATATGTAGAAGTCGGGTGAGCTATAAATCAACTTGAAGGAATAGACTTTATAAGATTCTTATTAATTACAATATTCAGGTTTTGATATATGAACGTGGAGTGAAGGAATAGAGAATCATTGTATTATGTTGCAAAGAAAGCTATCCTGATTTCATTTACCATTATTATTATTATTCTTTTTAACAAGAGTTGGTGACTTTAGTGCGTAATTGCTTAATTTCCTTAAATGTTTGATTTCATTTAAGAAATAATTGCATTTTCCCTTCTAATTAAAGAATAATAGATAATGCATTGAGCCATGTTATGAGTAGTACGTAGTGAGATTAATTCATATTTAGAAGAAAATGCTGAACTTTGCAGTTCTGTTGAAAATCAGCTTGAACTAGATTTCCTAAAGTGAAGTGGTTGAAATTGATATTGCATTCATATATTATTCCTAACATTCCCTTATTTTGTTTTCTTGATCAAGGAAACATTCCACATGAGATAGGCTATTTAAATGATTAAGCTGAAATGTTATGTGTCTTATGCAGGAGCTACCTTGTGAGTAGGAATCATTAAGTGGTATATAGCATGCATCAAGTGGTTATGTATGAAGGGTAAAAAGATTTTACAAGTCATATGCAAACTTGCTTGGTCTATAGTGGTTTCTTATGTTTGGCTTCAAAGAAATGCTCCTGTATTCAATGGCAATGTCAAATCTAAGGTGATTATTCTCCTTATGATTAGAAGAGACATTAAGGCCTAGGTTGAATTTGTGAAGAGAGAAAATTTTGTTACCAAATAGTCTTATATTAATTGGGGTGAATTTCTCTATTTTTGATGATAGCCACAATTGTAGGGTTCTTGTTTGATTATTTGCAAGTTCAGTTTCAGTTGCTATTTAGTTTGATGCTTGCTCTATTTGTTATGCTATTTGTATGGTTTGTTACTTGAATACGTTCATTCATTCATAAAAAATTTATCCTTATCTATAATTCTCCTTAACCATTTTTGCTTACTTCTTTTCTAATGCCAAACAAACTACAATGAAAGTGTGCATCCAAACATGAATTGCTTGCAGACAAACTATTAATCTAACTAATTCGTATAAAGAACATTTTTTTATTGATTCCATTGCTCCTATGCTTACTATTCTTCTCCATAATTTTATATTTTCTAATTTAGTTTTATTGTTGAGAACTTCTAGATTTGGATAGAAAGTGTAAGAAAAATGTAACTTTTGAGAAATGACCTGCAACAATTTAGGTTCATATCCTTTGCAAGTTAAAAACCAGATGTGATTAAGATTTTTTTGTTCTGTACAATTTTTTGTTTTTTATTTTTCAATTTGTATCATTTTTTTTCTGTGTATTCTATTTTTATGATATAAAATTTAATGTTAAATAGATTTAGGTGTTTCAGGTTCAATTCTTAAAGACCACAATACCTTAGATCTATAAATGCAAGCTGAATCAAGTAATGCTTACTATGATAAATTCTTAAAAGGTCCTATCAGTCTAAAGGACTATTTTTGTTTTTTCTTTTCGGTTTTAGTTTGTCTTGTTCAAGGGAGTTCAAAACCTCTGAGGCATCACTGTACAAAAGCTATTTTGCAAATCCCCTGCTTTAGTGATGTTCTGGTGAATATTCAGGAATGGAAGGATCAGCACAAAGTACATACTCTACTTCTCTTTTTTGGATGGGAACGTACATACTTTGAAAATATCTTTAACCAATTTTGCCTTCCATTTTATAGCATCTAATAGCCACAAAATCCATACCTCTTTACCCTTTTTGGTGCTCAAATCAACTTCAACACTTAAGAAGGAGACATGTTGGATTGTAAGGTGAAAAGTAAGCTCCTCTGCTATGGCATGAACTAAAATTTTGTTATTCAGTCAATTATGATTTAGAAATTTAATTCTATTTATAGAAATTAATTGTTTTAAATCTTTTTTTTTTTTTAGAAAGTTTTTAAATCTTTGTTTATTGGTATGTTTGACTAAGATTGCGGAGCGGCTATTACAAAGGACTGTAGGCTATAGCTATGTTAAGGTCATCAAGATGTTACACTTCTACAGCTAAAAAGGTTGGTAACTTATTTGCATTATGTTCTGGAAGGCATCTTTTGAAGTACTAAAAATAAGTTCACCTTTTGAATTCAAATATTAAGACAATAATTTGATTCTTTTAAACCAAAAAGATATTTGGTCTGCTTGACAAGTGCCAACTAATCATGTTAAGAGATTTTTCGCTGTTCCATTATTTTGGACAAGATAAACGAAATTCTCGTAACTTATGAACCCTGTCTAGTGAAAAGATATTTAAAATTGAGATGGGTGTTTCTTGAGATTTTGATTTTTCTGGTGATATTTCATTATTTTTAACCTGATAAACCCATGCTAGGTCTTACTAGAAAAGAACTGACTTAATAAAGTTTCAATATTAGCTACTCAAGCAGCTAATTGGTGGAAATTTGGGAGAGGTTGCCAAAGGAAGATGATTTCCAGTTGAAATAATTGGGATTACTAAGTTAGTTTATGACTAAATGCATTGGGATCTATTCTTTTAGAAGCTAAATGGATAGTGGGAATTGGGAACTCTATTCCTATCAACCCTAACTTTTGGCCTAAAGTAAGATCCCATGTGTTTTGGAGAATAGATATTTCAAGGGTGTGTAATTTTGTTGATCAAGTAGCATCACAATGGAATAGCACATTGGTGATGTTATTATTTGCACCTCATGTAACCAAATCTATTGTTAAGAAGCCTCCTAGGTTGGGAGTTGCAAATAAATTGATTGGTCCCATGAATCTATCATTTCTCTTTAGAGTCATGCAAGTCTATTTGCTTCTCCATAGTGAATGCTCTAATGGAAGAAGTAGAACTCAGATATAGTTCTCAGATGTGGGTTGCCTTCTGAGAGTTAAACTACCTTTCAAAGTCCTTACTTTTGTATTAAAACTATTAAATGATAGTCTTCCTATGAGAAGGGAGTTTGCTAAGACGAGTTTTATCAATGATACTTCTTTTCCTTTCTGTGCTACAATAGAGGAGTCCTTGGACTACCTACTTATTACCTGTGAATTACATAGTCAATTCAGAATTGGGTTGCTATTTGGTTGGATAGAGTGTACAAGGCACAAGACGTGTTATCATTTCACTTTCATCTTTGCCAACACTCTCTGGCCTATTGGATCCATAGAAACGAAGTGCTCCATGAAGCAATAAGTGTTAATGTTAGTAAAGTCCTGAGTCCCCCAGTCCCACTGTTACCCGTTTGCTATTTGTAGGGATGCAACAATCACATGGAAACAGGGATCCTATAAACTGTTTGTTATAATTTACAAGCACTAATCATGATTGAAGGGAGTAAAAGCAATAGAAATCAATTGAGGAGTGCTGCACTTCTTAGTAGAGACTAAATTGGGAGACCCTTTTTGAATTGTTTTTACCTATAATGTGCTCCACAATGCCACAGTTGTTTGTTTGGCTATTAGTGAAGCACTACTCTTTTTTTTTAATAAAAAAAGGAGTAAAATGGAGGGTGAAGCTGTTGGGTTATAAGACCAACCAAGTGCACATGTAAATTACTAATAAAGAAAATTATCTGTAGATGTATTAATTGAATTTTCACCATATATATATATGTGTGTGTGTGTGTGTGGTGAAACTTTCATTTTGGTGTATCAACCGTCTATTAAAGTGTAAAGTTGTGTTCGTAATTAGTACCCAGACACCATATTTTTAGTGTAAGATGTAAATTTTGTCATTGATATCCCTCTTCTTTATCCTCACTATTCTTATTCAGGACTAGCAGCTATTGATCATTATACTAAGTTTTGTAATCTATGTCTTTGTCTTGTAGCTTTTTGCCACAACAGAAAATTTCTTGGCAGTATGGCATGTGAACAGATGTTGAAGGTGTGAATCTCTCTCTTTCTCTCTTTCATAATATGTCTATACAATGACGTGAAACCTGTAGAGAATTTGGTAAATATAAATTATTGCGAACTTATATCTTTTAACCACGGTTGAGATAGTAGACTCAACACCTAGCAAATGCATGTGTAACTTACCGATCAAAAAAATAAAGAATGTATATTTAAAAGATGCAATATTTTCTTTGTATTATGAGCAACCACCAATTCTATAAAGTTCTTAATGCAACAATGGGAATCTATTTCTTTTTAATAAATGAACATAACTTTAATTAAAGAAGGTAGAAACAATCTACAGAAAGAAATAGATAAACAACCTGGCCCAAACCAAAAGCCACTTAGGACTACCTAATGCTACCAAACACAGAGGATAGGGCCATGCCTCAAACTACACAAACATCTAATTGGAGTAGTATTCTTGATGCTTTTATGCAAAAACAACCTATCTGGCGTTATGCCTAAAAGCTTGGGATTTAGATGATTTACTGTGAGGTTCTAGAAAAAAGTCTAACTAGTCTAGCTACTGTGGCAACTATGATATGATAGTGTTGATAGATGGATGTGGAAAATAGTGATCCAAATATTAACAAGTGTATAAATCTTTTAGGGGATTTTATGTGAAAAAATATCTTACCTTTGATCTATTGAGAAAACCCTTGTTATCTTCATCAAAGGAATTTTTTTTTTTTTTTTGTATAAGCCTATCAAAGATTATTTAGTTGGAATGCTTTTAAACTAATTCATTTGAAGATGTGTTTAAAACTGTTGTTTACCTGTGATTGACAAAATAATATTTTCTTGAATAATCTTGTTCTAATCAAAATTTTGGGGGCAACTTGGCCAAGGGATGGGGCTATAGTTTAAAGCTTTGAACACCCCAGTATTCTTTTTGGCTGTATAAAAAGCTCAAATAATCCCCAAATGAGTGTTTGTTTACTTGTCACTTGTTATGATATAGGAAAAAACCAAAATTTGATACCACAAAAATTGAAAAATGGAAACACAATAAAGATCACCTAGGTGTCAGCAACTAGGGTTGTTTGGAGTGAACACCAAACGAGATAGAAATTTATATTAATCAAGCAAATTGTAAATTGTCTCCAAAGACGTAAAATATAGATTACTATGACAAAAACATAATTCTATATGACTTATGAAACCCTAATTCTAATTGATTTGGGAAATCCCAATAAAATGATTTATAAAAATAACCTTGACTCTAGGAAATAAATCAAACCAATTAACTTCTAAGACTTAAAATAAAACAAAATTGACTTCCAAAATTAAATAAAGCTAAATTAAAATAAATATTTCTTTATGCTTTATGCACCATGATCTTACCTTTGAGATATGGTGCAAATTATTGTTACCAATACATATACATTTATGATTGCTTTGAAAGCCAATGAAAAGTACATTCATTCACTAGGAATTAACATTTGGCTTTGCAATAGAATTTGTAACCAACACAATGTTTATAATTTGGACTTCTGCTTATTGTTTTTTTTTTTTTTTTTTGTATTGCATCTGAACAACTCACAAATTTTTCTTATAGCTAATTGATCCTTGTAAATGACCAATTTTACTATCATTTTTTCTTATAAGCATGCTAATTTGTCTTTTCAAATGCTATTACTATGGGTCATTTATCGCTTTTTGATCCTTTGCGCATTAACTATTTTGAGGGAATATTACATACCTATCAATAATTTAGTGGGATCAAGGTGACTGTATTTAATTGAGAGCGTCTATGTGTATATTTGATTTTAATGTTTGAATCTTTCAGGTACCAAGGGAGAAAGTGCAATTAAAGGAACCAATTTTAGTAGTTTGAAGAGTTTCTTTGCTGATTTGTAGATGGATGGTGGTGTAGGTCTTTTAGCAGTTCAAAGAATTTCTTTGTTGATTAGTTTCAACATAATTCTAATACAAAACTTTTCACTTCAGATTTCTTTGGTAATCCTATCCTTGACCTTCATTTGACATCCTGATGAGAGTATTGTTTACCATGCCCATTTACATGGTGATCTTGGTTGATCTTTTTTGGGAGGATTATGATGTATTTATTTTTGATGGATCACTTTTCTTTTGGTGTGTCCATGGGTGGAAGATCATAAAGTATTTTAGTTTTCTTTGTAATGTGTTCAGTCTCTCTTTTTGTATTTAATATCTTTTCCCTAGGAGGACTTGGCAAGGATCATACGGCATTTAATTTTGGTGTACCATGTTTTTATTTTTAATTTCTTTTCTTCTGCTTTTGAACTTCTCCCTCCCATTTGTATATGAAATGACGTAAGTTGAAGGCTGTTGGAGAAAGTTTAATGAGATAATACCTGATTATGGCAAAATTGCATTGTTTATTCTTCTGGTTCAAAAATAAAGTTGATATAATCTTTATTCCATAATATCATGTCCTGAAAATGGTTATCGCTGATGACTTAGTTGGATGTTTATTATTATTATCATTATGATTGATGGAAAAAACATATCGGATGGAAGTGAAAGAGTGACTAAACCAATCACAAGGGGTACTTTAACAGTTTTATACTGCCATTCATAGGCAAAAAAATTTATTCCCATATTTATATATAGCTATAGATTTCGATGCCTTTCTTCCATGTAGATTTTGAATTTCTATCCAGAACCAAAGGTAAGAGATTCTTGATGTTCAATGTTTAGTATCATTAGCTTTACAGCACCGGTCAAATTTACCATCAAAATATCTGGTAGGTAGTAGGCTATTAGCAGTATTGCCCTTTAAGCCTCTATCCCTATCTGTCTTCGACGAAGACTGGGTTTTTCATTAAAAATTTAAAATTGGACCCTACTTGTTAAAGAGGCGTTTGGGCTTTTATACATGAGGAAAGTAATAATTTTATTTTCATCAAATAAATATAAGGTAACTCAAGATTTTCATAATTTCATTCTCACAAAGTCATATCCCTTTCCAACTTTATTTTCCAATTCAATCACTGTTTATATTGACAATACACTGTGTACAGAGAGAGACTAGTCGTGAGTCAACAGAGAATTAAAAATTTTCGTGCCAATGAGGCCGGCAGAATCTCAAGCCCGTAATGTCTCACATAATTTGTTTTGTTGAGAGCTGCAACGTCCACAAAACATTGTTCTAGACTTCTAGTCCATCTCCATCACCAGTGATTGAGATGCCAACTGGGGCTTCAAAGTGGACATAGATTTCGGGTCTGCCAGAGGGTGTACCGAAGTGGTATGGTGACAACATACACTCACTTCGCTGGACTACTTCATGTGCTAATTGAAGTCATTGGTTTTGTATGGGGGCAAAGAAGCCTAAACGTAGCTGTCTCACTGTTATTTCCTATGTTGCTTATATGAAGCTGTAATATATTTGATAATAATTGAAAATGAAAAGAGCCCACTAATGTCTACAAGGAGATTCTTCCATTAGATGAGGATTTCTGCTTAAAAATTGAATGTTTAGATAATGTAGATAAAAAACGATCATGAAAAATGTATTTTTCTTCTGTTTTTTTTTTTTTTTTAGTACATTTTTTTTTTGTTACTTCATGCCAGGAGCATGAAGTAACCTTGTTTAATAAAATATTTCTTACTTAAAATAGAAAAAGAAAAATATAGATCTCTAAAGGATCCTTATTATTATATAGAACATATTGACATTTTTTTTTTTTTTTGAGACAAGGCGGCCAAGTGTAGTTTAAATGTTATATTATTGAGAGAGAGAGAGACCACTGAACAGAGGAGGTGTTGTTGATGGTGATGGAGGTTGGAGAGATACCAGTCGTTCAAAGTTCTGTTGAAGCCGGCTGCTTGATGTTGACGCCGATGAAATTTAGAGTTGGGCTGTGGGTTGTTTGGTTACAAGGTTTTGTTATACAACTAATGATTTGAAATCCCATATTCGTGAAGGCCTACATTTGGAATAAGCCATTTACCAAAAATTCATCAATTTCGAACCAAAATGAGGTTACCAATCTTCAACTCCAAGTCTCAGTTACATACTAAAAGCTCCAATTGTATTCAAAACAACAAAATCCTCAAAACAAATTCAGTACAAATCCTAATTTTACAAAACTATTAAATTCAATAAAACCAAAGCAAATTGAGCTTACAATACTTCAAATTATGAAAGATGAAAGTTCAGGTTCCATTTGTCACTGATGGCTATCCCCAAATGACAGAAGGCACCATCCGAAGTAGAGTTCATGATGACCCGGCCTTTTGGATCTTTCCAAAATTGAAAAGTTCCTGCTACCAACAAACTTCTCATAGTCTTGTCTTCACTAGCTTTCCGGATTCCGCAATTCAACTCGATTGCATCCGCCACTTAATAGCTCCTTCCAATGCTTCCCAAAGGCACCAAAACTTGACTCAACACTTAGATTAGGCGAGGTAAGTGTGCTTCACATGTGGCATGACTCTTCAGCTTCTAGTCATGTACTTCACACGTGGCCTTTCGCGGGTTACTCTTTTCTCGAGCTTCTCGCAAGCTAGTCGCGAATTGCACTGATCTTCTTTTGACGCTTGATTCTTCACCAATCTCTCACACTCATCCCTTACAAATAAACCCACATAAATACAGGAAAATTATTAAAGAAATTACAATCAAATTTGGCATGAAATTAAAGCCAACAAAGGTTAGTTGGAAATCACAACTTTACATTTAGATACTTCAGCTAACATTTCATTTAAAAAAAAAAAAAAAAACCAAAGTACACATAGAATAACCCCCAAAATAGAGTAGGGAAGGAACCTAAAAGTCCTAAACTGGAGATGTTATCTTGTGAGACATGCACCCGTCTCACCTAGGATTTTTTCCCTAAACAGGGGCACATCAATATTTTGCAGAACCTAATACGCAGTTCACAAGAAGTGATTGATAATCAAAATTGCTAGTTTTTTTTTTCCCCTATTGTAAGTTACACCTGCACTCATGGTCTTGAATCCACATCCTCCACCTCCAAAATATTGACACCAGGGGAAGGTGTCATTTGAGTGGAATCCCATTGACAAATGATAATTAATATATTCAATATGACTTAGCTAATGAACAAAAGGCTTATTTCACAGGACCATGAAAAGCTGAAACATTAAGGTTGGCAGAACCAACGCTATAGGATATTAATGGTGTTTAGGAATCACAAAAGAAATTAAATACTAATAACTCTATTTGCTTATTGTTCAGTCAACCATATTGACAAAAACTGCGTTATAATACCAAATATTCCAAAAAATCCACTCAAATCATCTCAACAAACCACAATCTAATATATTAAGTGGGACAGACTAGGTTTCTCAAAAAAAAAAAAAAAAAGTGGGACAGACGATTTCCTCGCACTATGATGATTAGAAATTTTGGAATAAATTTACTTCAAAGAAAAGAGATTGGTTGATAGCTTTCACAACATAGTGCTCTTAAATAATTGAACTCAGATCCTGATTGGCTCTCCCAAGTTGCGTACTTGGGGGAACAATAATCAAAGTCAATGTAAACACTCCATTTTGAAGAGAAAACAGAGAGAGAGAGGACCAAAAGAAAAGGTGCAAAGAGAAAAAAGAAAAGATGAAAAAAAAGGGTACAATTTACCTCACAATGACCCTAATTAAAATGGATGTGCCAAAATGGGACAGAGGGTGTACTGAATTGATATGGTGACAACATACACTCACTGCTGACTGTGTTTAACTATTCTTGTACACGTGTTAGAATTACTGGGATGGTAGGTGAGGTGTTTAGTTTTTGTTGAGGTGCCATGACGCCTGCACAGACACACATTGATGTAAACTAACATCAAATGCATCTGATGTAATCATATAACCACCCTTAAACTTATAGATGATAAAAACATCATTATACATCATCTCTCCCTTGTAGGAGCCCCTCCCTCTCGACCTTGAACGAGCCTTCTCTACCCTAGCTTCCCCTAGGGCCCCTCCCTTTGGCCAGCCTTAGATCTCTTCTATGTGCAGTAGACAATTGTTCTCAAACCATGGAAGACAGTCCTTTATGGACTCCAAAACCTTCGCCTAACCAAAGAATAAGAAGAAGAGATAAACATCACAAACACCAGCCAACCCACCCTTCTTGAATAGTGCTCCCTGAGTCTCTTTAGGAAACTACTCTCCAACCGCCAGCAGAACCACAGAGCCCTCAAAAACACCCTTAGAGCAGCCTGGAAGATAGGATCAGACCTAAGGATAGTAGATGTGGGCAACAATGTTATGCAGTTCAAGTTAGCTCTAGCTATCAAGTGGAATGGGTAGAAAAAAGCGGCCCCTGGAATTTTGATAACAACCTCCTTTTGTTTTGTCGATGGAAAAAAGGCCTTTCCTCAACAAATATTGTTTTCACACACACCCCCTTTTGGGTTTAGATATGGGGATTACCCTTTGAGCATTTGTTTGAGGAAGTGGGCAAAGACATCGAAGGCAAAATAGGAAATTTCCTTGAGGTGGACAGACGCTCCTGGCAATCTGACCAAGCTAAGTTCTTACGCATCAGAGTTGACATACAAATCGACAAGCCCCTACGAAGAGGAGAGTATTTAACAAACACAGAAGGTGGGAAACACTGGGTTTCTTTCAAATACGAGTGGCTCCTGACCTTATGCTTCATCCGTGGAAGAATCGGTCATGACGATAAACGTTGCTCAGAATCCTCCGATTGGCAGGAAACTGACAAACAATATTGAGACTGGATGAAAGCAAGGTGGAATCCAAAGGGAGAACCCACTAGAGCATGGGCCACTGGCAATGGGGACCAAGCCACGATGGAGAGAAACACCGGTGGCACAATGTCCCATACATCTACAGACAACTCAAACCTTCGTGAGTCAGTTGGCTTCGAAGGAAACAATTCGTCGGGCGGGAAACCTACTTTGGGAAGTGTCCTACACGTGGAGGCAGTGACAAATCTAAACTCTGCACTCCTGTAGATGGCGGGAAATTTGGATGGATGGGACAAGGCAGAAAATGCGAAGCATATTCCGAAAGTCAATGAGAGGTCACTTGATCAGCATATGAATGTACTCTCTGAAAACCCCTAGCTTCCTGAAAAGTAAAAAGAGGATGCCCTTTCCACAGTGGGCCAACCATGATTGGTCAACACTAAAGCCCATGAAGTAACAAGCCCACTGAAGTCGATGCAAGATCACAAACCCAAAGCTGACACTATCCACCATGGACCAAGCCCACAAAATAGCAGGCAACCCAAAAAGAAAGGCCAATGGAAAAAGATTGCTAGGGAAAAAAGGCAAAGCCCAAGCCCAAGTCCAAGAAATGGAGATGCTAGGCCCTAATGCTGAAGTTGGTACTAAAAGATCAGGTAACCTTGAATCCCTAGAACACAAAAAGAACAGAATTCAGAAATGCCTCTTTAATGATTCTACCTCCCCCAACCCCTCCTATGACTGCATATCGGCAGTGGCTGCTATAAAGTTGTTATTTCCTACTAGCCTTTGTTGGCTTTAATTCCGTGTCAAATTTGATTGTATTTTCTTCAATTATTTCCCTGTATTTATGTGGGTTTATTTGTAAGGGATGAGTGTGAGAGATTGGTGAAGAATCAAGCTTCAAAGATGGATCAGTGCAGTTTGCGACTAGCTCGCAAGAAGCTCGCAAGAAGAGTAGCCCACGAAAGGCCACGTGTGAAGTACATGACTAGAAGCTGAAGAGTCATGGCAGGCCATTAAATTTACGAGTACTTCGCGAGAAAGGCCATTTGGCGAGATACTTACGAAACTCTTTATTTGGCAATAAAATAAAATAAAAAAGGTGCTTTATCAAATTCTTTACCCACACTATATATACCCTCATTACCCACGAAATGTTAGGAGTGTTTTTCAGAGAGAAAACCCTAACAAATACACTTGAGAGTTAGAGACTATTATACCCACAATCATTTACACATTTCCTCTTGGTTTTCCTCTTCTCCTACCTCTCCATCTCCACATCATTGAGAGGTTCTTAGCCCAAACACTTACCACGCCCAATTTGAGTGTTGAGAAGTTTTGGTGCTATTAGAAAGCATTGGAATGAGCCATTAAGTGGCGGATGCAATTGGGCTGAATTACGAGATCTGGAAAGTTAGTGAAGACAAGACTCTAAGAAGTCTGTTGGTAGCAGGAGCTTGAAGGGCTCAAGTACATGAGGTAGACTAGGCTTGGAGGGTTTTTTGTTATTTGTCTACTCCAACTTTATTCACTAGTGGATTGATTTCGACTTGGAGGGTCGCGGAGAGGTTTTTCGTCGAGTTCTTTAGTTTCCTCTTCGATAACACGTTTTGGTGTTATCTTGTGTTTGCATATCTCTTCACTACTCTTTAAGCTTTTCATTTATTGTTCATTGTGGTTGGATATGGCTTAGAGTAGTGTTACCAGTTCATTGCGCATATTTACTCTAGTTCCGCACTTTGTTAAGTTAGAGTAAAAGCAATCTAGCCATAATTTTAAATTTGGGTTCTGAACAAGCTCTAGTGTTTTCACACTAATTTGAGCTTTCAATTGGTATTAGAGCAGGTACACTTTGTTGGATTTCAATATTCTTGTGTGATCCTAGACCCCTCCTTGCTATGGATATGGCAATGGAAAAAGCTAACATGAATTGTGGTTCATGTGCTTGTGATAATGACTCTATGAGTATCTTTGGAGATTGTCCTGGTAATAAGCTCATAGAGTTATTAAGTCAAAGAAACATGCTAGAATGTTCATACATATGCTGAAATGTTTAGAGCATAGAAATCACATGCTTCATAATAGTTTGTGTGAGTCTAATTTCTTGATTGAAAAAGAGAAGAGAAGGAATAGACACTTGTGTAATACGCTTAATGGTTTAAAAAGAAAGCTTCATTTATCTGGTCAAAATGAAAAGGAAGATGAATCTTGTTTTGAAAAACAAGAATGCTTATCTCATGCTTGTCTTTTTGTTCATACCACATTAAAAGTGTTTAACTCTTGTTTATGGTATCTTGACAGTGGGTGCTCAAGGCACATGATCGACGATAAATCTCTTTTTAAGAGCCTTAAAGAAAAGGAAGATGGCTACATCACGTTCAGAGATGGTAGCCATTCTTAAGTCCTTGGAAAAGGAACGATTGACATTCCGGGACTTCCTTTGTTAACCGATGTATTATACATCAAGGGGTTGAAGTCAAGCCACCCTAATGTGAATGTAATCGCCACGTCTCGACCCTTGGAGTTACTCCATGTTGATTTAATGGGTCCAACGAGAACGGAAAGCTTGGGTGGTAAAAGGTACATCATGGTTGTGGTTGATGATTTTTCAATATACTCTTGAGTAGAATTCCTTAGAGAGAAGTCAGAAGCATGTGAAAAGATGGAGAAACTTTGCAAGAGGCTTCAAAATGAAAAAGGGAGTTCCTATCATCAAAATAAGAAGTGATCATGGGAAGGAATTCAAGAATGCAAAGTTTGAAGCATTTGGCAATGAGCATGGAATAAAAAAGGAATTTTCAGCCCCAAAAACTCCACAACAAAATGGGATTGTCGAAAGAAAGAATCATGTTATACAAGAGATGGCAAGAGTAATGCTTCTCAACAAGGATATTCCTCAAAAGTTTTGGGGTGAAGCAGTGAATACATCATGCCATATTGGAAATAGAATCTTCTTTCGAGCGGAAACAAAGAAAACATCATATGGTAGTAAATGTTTCATCCTCAATGATAGAGAAAATCTTGGGAAGTTCGATGCCAAGAACGATGAAGGAATTTTTCTTGGGTACTCCGTGAATAGCCGAGCATATAGAGTTTACAACAAGCGTACCTAGACAATCATGGAGTTAATAAATGTGGTCATAGATGATGCCATTACGGAAAAGAGTGTTGATGAAGGTAGAGAAGTTTCAAGCCTCAAGAAGAATGATGATGATGGTAACTCTTCACAAAGTGATGATGTTGAGAAACAATCACCGGAAAAAGAAACTACTCTTATCACAACAAGAAGGGAAACTAGATCAACCCAAGTGCTATCAAGTCCACTCACTCCACCCGAAGTCCAACCTCCAATATCTCTTGATGATAAGCCCTCTACTTCAAAGAAACCATCATCAAGTGTAAGTCTAAATCATCCCAAAAATAACATAATTGGAGACTTGGATGAGGGCCTTCGTTTGAGAAGAGGACCTAGCTATAGTGTGAATCATGTGACTTATCATTGCTATCTTGCTCAATTTGAACCAATGAAGGTGGAAGAAGCCTTGAAAGATGAAAATTAGGTAGACTCCATGCACCAAGAATTACATCAATTTTTTAGAAATGATGTGTGGGAATTGGTTCCAAGACCAAAAGACACTCATGTGATTGCTACCAAGTGGATTTTCAAGAACAAAACCGATGAAGATGTTGAGGTTGTGCGAAACAAATCTAGATTGGTGGCTCAAGGTTATACTCATGTTGAAGGTGTAGACTTTGATGAGTCATTTGCTCCGGTAGCAAGACTTGAGTCAATCCGGATTCTTCTCTCCATAGCATGTATCATGAATTTCAAGCTTTATCAAATGGATGTGAAGAGTGCATTCTTGAATGGGCTTCTACAAGAAGATGCATTTGTTAAGCAACCAAAAGGGTTTCAAGATCCTCATTTTCCAAACCATGTTCTCCGATTGAAGAAAGCTTTATATGGGTTGAAGCAAGCTCCAAGGGCATGGTATGATCGTCTAATGTCATATCTTTTGAATCATGGTTTCAAAAGAGGTCAAGTCGATTGGGCTCTTTTTGTCAAACGAGATGAGAAATCTCTTTTTGTAGCTCAAGTGTATGTGGATGACATTGTATTTGGCTCATCAATTGATGTTCTTGCTCAAGAATTTTCAGATGAAATGAAGAAGGAATTCGAAATGAGTAGGTAGGGGAGCTAAGCTACATTCTTGGTCTTCAAGTGACACAACGAAAAGATGGTATATTCATATCTCAAGAGAAGTACACTAAAAATATAGTGAAGAGATTTGGTTTAAATTCCAAGAAACATGCATCTACTCTAATGAGTTCGTCGGTCAAACTAAGCTCCGATCCAACCGGTGTGGAAGTAGATCCAACCCTTTACAGGAGCATTATTGGCAGCCTCTTATACCTCACTGCAAGTAGGCCGGACATAGCCTTCAGTGTTGGAGTATGTGATTGTTTTCAAGCAGCACCAAAGGAGTATCATATGATGGTGGTTAAAAGAATCATTCGTTATGTTAACGGAACATCCGACTATGGGATTTGGTACTCAAGAGATTCAAATGACTACCTAGCCGAATACTCGGATGCTGATTGGGCTAGGTGTGTTGACAATAGAAAAAGCATCTCGGGAGGATGTTTCTATCTCGGAAACAATTTGGTGTCATGGATGAGTAAGAAGCAAAATTCAGTGTCATTATCAACTGCTGAAGTGGAGTATATTGCAACAGGTAGTTGTTGTGCTAAACTCCTATGGATGAAAAAGCTTCTTTATGATTATAGGATTTTTCAAGACACCATGTGCATTTTCTATGACAATACAAGCGCCATTAATCTATCCAAGAATCTTGTTCAACACTCAAAGGTCAAAGCATATCGAAATTTGATATCATTTCATTCGTGAGTTGGTGGAAAAGAAAGTGGTATGGCTGGAGTTCATCAACACCGACAATCAAAAGGCTAATATTTTCACTAAACCACTTGATGGTCCTCGGTTTGAATCTCCTTGTAAGACCATCGGTGTCAGTATCATTCCTTGACTCATTTCTCTAGTGTGACCCTCATTTGTCTTTCATTGGTACATTCATGAAGAAAGGGTCTCACATGTCATCATTTTTCTTTTATAGGTTTTTGTTTTATTTACCTTGTTTTGTTGATCTTACTTTATTGCTTTGTTTTCTAGTGTGTTAAAAATTCAAAAACCCATAAAACGTATAAAATATCAAAAAGTTTGATCACTTGTGTTATGTATATCACATGTTAAGTTTGGCCTAGTACCTTCGTACTAATGGTGTAGTGCATTTACAAGCTTAGCTTATTATGTATGCACATTTTTAAGTGTGGGCAAAATCTAGAAATCTATGTTTGATTGTTGTAAATAGATCTTTAAGCTTGTCATGAATGATTGGTCAATAGTCTTGCTTGATCTTGATACATGCATAGACTTGTGCCTATATATCTCCTCACATTTATTTTTATGTCAAAAAGCTCTACAAACGTCAATCTCTAAAATGAGAAAGAGTTTTAAAAGTCTTGCTTTGAAAACTAGTTTGACTAGGAAAAGGTGAAGCAAAATGTACTCAAAATGTATGATGCTAAAACTAAAGGCTTATTCCTCAAAGAAATATAAAAAATTTCATGGCATCGTTGCTCAAAAACTGAGTTGTATTGATCAAAAAGTATGTGAAAAGTTTTAGACCCCTTAAACCAACCAGATTAACCTAGTTAATTAGCCAAGTGATTAACTTAGTTAATTTATGCAATTCTAGGTTATCACAATCACACAATCATATCAAGAATATAAAGCAGCGGAATAATAAATAACACAAGATATGATCACCCAAGAAATCACACGGTAAAAACCTGGGGAGGATTTGACCTAGCTATCCTCAAGGTAAACCTGAATCCACTATGCGAAAGAATCAAAGTTCATACAAAAGGACTTACAAGCTCCCCGCTTGACTTCCTAATGCTACCCACCAGTAGAACTTACTGACACGACCATGTGCAAGCTCCGAATCCACAGACTCCTTCTTTCTTGGATTCTCCAATCAGCTACAAGCACCCACACTTGTTATTCTTTAAACTCCAGTGGCAGCAACCGAGTTGATCATCAAGATGTTGATACTATCTCTACCTTGAAAACCCTAAGCTTTGTGTAAACGAAAGCTCCTCTAGATCTCACAAGAGATTTACACAAAACAGAAAAGTATCAGCAACAATACAACAGGAGCAACTCTCAAAAACGTGGCTAGGGTTTTGCCTTTTATACCTAGGGCAAAAACAGAAAACCCAAAACGTTTAATGAGTTAGGGCTGAGTTGTAAAATTCTGCAAAAAAAGCATTCTGGCCAAGATTTGATCGATCGAGTCTTTCTTTCGATCGATCGAGTCAAGCCGAAATGCACCAATGCATCTGCAGCCTCTTGATTCCAACTTTACATGAAAGACACAACTTTGAGCAAGCCTAAACAAGACTAAACAACCTGTTTTGATCATGGTTTGCCAATAATACAAATTAGAGTTCTAAATACATAAATTCCTAAATCTTTAGAACCTAACAGTATGAAAAATGGAAGCCAAATGAAAAGCTTTCAATCAATGCAAACACTTTGGTGGGGGGTTATATATGTTCATTTCTGTTAGGACATGTGTGATTTAATGTTAGGAACATATATCAAGTTAGAATTGGCTAATTCTTTGACAAAATGCACTTTACTTGTAATTTGTAATTTGGTAGATCTAGGATGTATTTAATGCTTTAAGGAACAAGGTTTCAAGTTTAAGTGTTAAAGCCATGCAAGTCTATCCAAGAAACAAGTGAAGAAGTGCTGAATTTTAAAACTCAACAGCTGTTCGGGGGCCTTTTTCAGTTGCCCAGCCACGTGTGGTCTGTTGGAAGGATGACCTTACTAGGCCCGGGTTCTTTTTGGGGAGTTGTGTTCGGAACTCAACATTGGGCCACGTGGTCCAACGGCTACCGACGTATTTTTAAGCCTACAAAATCATTAAAGCCAAAGTCTAAGAATCACGATAATGGTTGAATAAAGATAAGGGTTGAATAAATATGTAATGTGTGTTTGATATGATAGTTTTGATTAGTAGTTGTGATGGCAGTTGAAATAAAGTAGTATTTATCTAGAGGTAAAGTAATCATGTACTCAAGGATGTAAACTTAAAGATATGCAAGCAAAGTCACTTATCTTTGTATGGTTTGTAGCCCAGCTGTGTAGCATCAGTGAGCTGATAGGGTTCTAGCAGAATGCCAACGGTAGAGACTAGTTAAGCTTGCTCTTCTTATCATGCATTCAAATGAGTTTAAGCCTTAGTCAATAGTTGTAATAGTAGTTGGAATAAAGTAATATGTATTTAAATGTGAAGCAATCATATACTCAATGATGTAAATTTAAAGATAAGGAAAAAAAGTCACTTATCTTTGTATGATTTGTAGCCCCAGCTGTACAGTTTCTGTGAGCTAATAATGTCCCAGCAGAGTGACCCCAGCGGTAGAGAGGCAGTTTGCCATGATAACTTCAAGATTGAGGGGGAAAAATGGGTGCAACTGGAGGGAGAGAGAGTATGCCCAGCTGTGTGTAGGGGCTGGTTGAGCTTGCTCCTCTTATCATGCACTTAAATGAGTTTCCCCTTTGACAATGCTCTTTTAGTTGTTGTGAGGTTATGAATAGAGTTGCCTTCCGTGGGAAAGGCTTTTGTAAGATGTAATTTACGCCTTCTAATAGAAGGGCTTTTGTAAGAAGTAGTTGTGCCTTCTAAGAGAAAGGTTTTGATATGAGATCTTGGTGCCTTCTAGGAGAAGGGCTTTAATATGAGTGATTGATATCTCTTGAGAAGTGTGGAGATGGTAAAAGATATAGGTATGTTGTGAGATGTAGTATATGATATGGAAGTATGAGAGATATGGAGGTTAAAGATAATAAAAATGTGAGATTATAACCTTTGGAGAAGTTGTAGAGATGACTTTCCAAGAGGAAAGATTTTGTAAGAGAAGAGCATGGAGATGTGTTTAGGTATTTGGAGATAGGAGCCGTGAGATAGGAATATTTTCTGAATATGGAGAGTGAGATGATGAGTATAAGAGAGTAATAGTATTGTAGTGTGCTTAGCAAAGTTGCTGGGATTGTATAAAGGCTTATGAAGGGCATTTGTGAGCTAAGGGTTGAAGAGTTTAGTTCTCATTTAGAAACTCCAAATAACTCAGAAGTTCAGCACTTCATTAATGGCTTAGGAAGATAATTCAAGGGAGAAAGAATAGGGAAGCTTATGAGAGAGTTGTCCTCCATTGGTGTCCCCCTTGAGGTGTTGATGAAAGGTCCCCTTTAGCTGAGTTTAAGGGGGTATTTTAGCAAAGAATATCAGCCCAAAATCTGTCCCAAACAGCAATGAATCTTTAGAGAATCCATCTTAAGATTTGGCCAAAAATGGTATGTTAGTTTTAAGGTATTCTTGCTATTTCGGGTAAGAGCTGCTGGGGAAAAAGTAGCAGAAAAGGAAGGTATTTTAGCAAGGGAAAGGTAGTTTCAATAGTTGGTTTTGGTTTTAATCAAAAGTGGAAAAATCAGTAATGCTCAAGCTGCTGGGTCAACTGTTACAGCTGTTCTGAAAAGGCTGTCCCAGCTGTCAGGAAAAGCTGTGACAGCTATCATGAAAAAGCTGTCCCAGCTATCAGTAAAAGCTGTGACAGCTATCATGAAAAAGTTGTTTGCTTTGGGCAGAACCAATGAGATCAGATGGGTCATTTCAGACTGCTAGGGAGGTCATTTCAAGGATTTGGCTGAAAAATGGTAAGATCTCTTTGGAGGGTATCTTGCTATTTTGGGTATAACAGCTGGCTGCTGGGATTTCAGCCTTAAATGGCTGGTGATGTCACTCCCAGCCAGGTGTCAAGTGCTGAATACACTGCTGGGATTCAGCTGGAAATGTTTCTTTTTCGGGTGTTTGTGTTTTTGGTGCAAGGTTCCATTACAACACATTTCTAGTAAGTAATAGAAGGATCGGTTGAAAGTTTAATGAAGCTTTGGAGATTTAGTAAAGGCCTCATTGGGTTGTGACATAAGCAAGAAGAGTATTTAATGCTCTGCCCTGGCAGCTGGCAGAGAAATATATGGTCAGATTATGGCAGACAACAGCTGGGTATTTGTGATATCATGAATATTTTGTATAGAGAGAGATAAAAGATAGCCAATCAGATTAGGCCACGTGTTTGAGTTGGATTTTAGCTGAAAGTAGTAATAAGATTTATGTAGAATAATATAATGAAGTTTCTAAATTTGTATAGCAACAGCTGGGGATTGAATGAACAGTTATCTTCCTAGCAGTTAGATAGCTGGAGATATTGAGTATTTGTCACATGATGAATATTAAGCTTTAGGCAAAGAGCAATAGGGAATTTTATCATTTTAAGTGCTACGTGATAAGAGATGCTTACCATATGTTACCCGCTACACACGGACTCATCAGAGTTTAGGGAGTTGAAGAAGACACGCCAAGCAACATGTTTCTTTTATCAACTTTAAACCGCTGGAGCTTTACTGAACATACCTCTTGGCCCTCCAAATCACGACTCCCAAAGTTTCCCCAAAGAGACTTATGAGCTTGGATCATAAGCCGAAGGTGAGATGACATACCTCGGGTTTTGTTGTCATTTTGTGTAAATATGGGCTCTTGTTGAAGAAGCCGCTTGCCATGAGTGTATGAGAGGTAATATGGGCCGTGAGCTTTGATTCATTGCTTAAGCCGTATCCATATGTTGATGTTGATGATGTCGTGGGGTTATGATCCCAATTGATGAAGAGGAAATGTGGACATGAATCCGCCTCTTGAAGTAAGGATCTCGCGGGCCATGTGAGACCGATCCATATAGTTGAATGAGACATGAGCTTATTTTGGGTTTTAAATAGATTTGCCCAATAAATCAATAATACGTTGATGTGGCATAGGTTGCCAATGAAGTAATGCCATGTGGGCCGAAAAAACGGTCCTCAACATTTAGCCCCCGAGTGCATGGGCTTGTACTGCAAGGGCATGCAAGAGTAATGGGTTTGCTTGAAGACCTTTTTAGATGAGGCAGTCCGAGATTGTTGACTGCTGGAGGTGATACTGCTGGATTGAAGGCAGCAACGTAATGTTGAAGTTAGTCAGGATTGCAGCTGGGCGTTGTGCTGCTTTAATCATGATTAAGTTTGTTGAAGTCGATGCATTCGGAGCTGACTTTATTCTTGTAGTTGTGACCGTGTTTGGTCCATTTAGAAATATTTTGAGTAGAACTTTTGATGCTACGGCTGGGGAGGATACTGCTCTTGATCCTGTGGAGCTGAAGCATTGAAGTTGTTGCTGCTGAAAGTCTGAATACTGAATTTACTGCTGGGGCAGTCCAGAATGTATTTTGACATCATAACAGATGAATATTTTACTGATACTACTGATTGTAGTCAGTTATTGAAGAAATTTGATAGAGATGGCCAAGATAATATGAGCTTTCCATTGAGATTCTATCCTTGTTGGAAGAGTTGGTTTAGGAGGCATAGAGATCGCATGGCCGCTTGTAGGATTGGCTACATGATTATGATTGTATTGATAGAGTCGTAAGTGATGATCATGTTGTTGAATCTGATAGTACTGCTGGAGTAAGGAAATAGGTGCTGCTAGGCATGTGGAGATTCAATATGGCAGAAAGTTCCATAGCTGGGGCAGTAGCTTTGCTTTAATTGGTGGAATGGCTGGTCTTCATGTAGATCTATGTGTAGTCTTCTCAAATAGATAGTGGGAGACCAAGCCCCCAAGTGTAAGATGATGTTTGCAAAGATCCCAGCGGTGTGATGCATAAGACCGCTATGATTCCAATAATGTAGTGCGTGGGACTACCACGGCTTTGAAAAGGGTGCGTGGGACTTCCACGGCTTTGAAGAGAGTGCGTGGGATTTCCACGGCTTGATATAATAGTACTCCAATGGATAGAGCTTCATTTGTTGCTTGTAATCTTGTGAGAGTGCTAAATTGATAAGTAATGTGTTCTTGAAAGAAATTGGCCACTGCTGGGCCAATAGACTTGTATAGTAGAAATGCCTCTATTGATGATAAATATCCAATTGCAGCCCCTAGAGATGGAACCTTTGGATTGATAAGACTAAGCCCCCAAGTGTAGAGAGGCCTTGGATAAGCATATATTAGCAAGTGAGGAGTACCTTAACAAATTTAACAATGAAATTGGCACTTTGTTGCTTGAAATAGTGTAGGTACTTGTGGTAATGATCTTGTGTGATGATCGCTTGATTGAGTATGCTAGATCAGTAAGTCTATCTGTTGGAGGCAACTATATAGACTAATGGATCTGTTGGAGTTCTGAATATGAGCAGCTGGAGTTTGTTCTGTCTGCCCAGGCAAGATGCTAGGTGTGTGTCAGTTTACTGCTGGAGTAATCTTTTCTTGATTTAAATAAGTGATTCATCATTCCGGATGACTTTGTGATTTGCTGAATGTAATGACCGCTGAGTAGATGATAATGATTGAAAATATTTGATCTTTGTGTCATTATGAAGGGAATGGTATTGGCAGCTTCTAGGAAAGTATGGCTGGCATGAGTTCTAGCAGTAAGATAGAAAATACCAGATTGATGACGATGGTCTGGATCCAGCAATAGAATAGTATGGTGGCAGCTTTCACCTTATGTTTAGGAAGTAAGTTCAGCTGAACCTCTTGTTGCCCTCAAGTAAGGATCAAGGGTGCCACTTGACAATGTTGGTAGATGATACTTTGTTGGACTTAGATAGTTTGGAGACTACTTCATCGTTCCCAGCGGTAGGTGTATTCTTGTCAAGTTGTTGGCCATTGGCTTCTTGCATTTTTCACCATTCGCTGGGTTATGATCAGAAGTAACAAGGACTGTGGAGTACTCATCTTGCTTCCCAGCGGTGCAAGGATTTTACCGATGCAGTAACTTTTTAGACCTTTGCAGCAGCTGGGTAGATTGTGTGCTGTGAAGATACAGCAGTAGGTAGCTTGGAATAGTGCCATGGAATTGCTAGATGTATTCAAGTAAGACTTGAATCTGATTTTTGCCTGTGGAGGGCGGCAAGAGTGATCCTTAATTCTTCATGAGAGCATTTTTCAGCAAAGATTCCAGATGTAGCAATGGAAGTAGGTTGAATAGTAATGTAGCAAAATGTTGGCATGATTTGAGATGGATTAAGAAGGTTCTCTTGCAAAATTTTCCATTTCTTGAATGTAGGCCTCGAATGATAACCTGTATGTTAGTGAAATAGAGATAATTGCCATGAGATTTTAGCGAAATAGAGATAATTGCCATGAGATTTTGAGTATTTGTAAAATTTTGCCAAGCTAGTATTTGGGCTTTTGACAAAATATTGCCAAGGATAGCACTTGGGCTTTTGAGCATTTGAGTTTATTTTGTAAATAGTTGCCAAAATAATATTGGGCTTTTAGAAATAGTTGCCAAAATAACATTTGGGCTTTGTAAAAATAGGTGTCAAAATAGCATTTGGACTTTTTATGAAAATAGGTGCCAAAATAGCATTTGGACTTTGTAAAATGGGTGCCAAATTAGTATTTGGGCTTTGTAAAAATAGGTGTCAAATTAGCATTTGGGCTTTTGTAAATAGGTGCCAAATTAGTATTTGGGCTTTTGTAAAAATAGGTGCCAAATTAGTATTTGGGCTTTGTAAAAATAGGTGCCAAATTAGTATTTGGGCTTTGTAAAGATGATTTAGGATTTTGTAAAATATTGCCGTGTAGCAACGGACTTAGTAGAAGTGTCGTATCGTAACGAGCTTTGTAAATGGTGCCGCATTGTAGCAAGCTTTGTAAATGGTGCCGCATCGTAGCGGGCTTTGTAAATGGTGCCACATCGTAGCGGGCTTTGAAGTTGCCACATCATAGTGGGCTTTGAATTTGCCACGTCGTAGTGGGCTTTGAAGTTGCCACATCGTAATGGGCTTTTGTGGGCTTTGAAGTTGCCACATCGTAATGGGCTTTGAATTTGCCACATCGTAGTGGACTTTGAATTTGCCACATCGTAGTGGGCTTTGAATTTGCCACATCGTAGTGGACTTTGTAAGATGCCGCATCGTAGCGGGTTTTTAGAGGTGCCGTGTAGCAACGGGCTTTAGAAGGTTTGGTTGGGCTTTGTGTTGGGGATAGTGTAATTTTGTGGCCCAATATGGTAATGGTATGGTGAGTATTTTTGTGAAAACCCAAGTTGGATAATATGTGGGATATAATGGGTAATATTCGTGAAAGGGCCCAAGGCAATTTATGGGCTTGTATAGAGAGTGTATTTTGTAGTTGGTGAGTGGGCAAATAGGGATTTGAGATGTAATAATTCATCCAACTGAAGAAGTGTTTTCTGTTGGAGGTTTTTCTGATTGAACTGTTGGGGAAGAAAATTGATTGTTCAGCAAAATGAGGGCTTTCTGCTTGATGAGGCCTGCTGCTGCGAAAGTGATGGATAATAATGAATATGTCTAGCAGCATGAGGGTTTGCTGCTGATCTCTGTCTGTCCTAGCGGTTGATCAGAGAACTCTTCCTTCAGCATTTATACCACTGGGATTGGCCTTTTCACAATAGTAATTTCTGTAGTTACACCTTCAAATCTGATTTTTTATCCCAATATGGCTAGAGCATCGGCGAAGCGATTGTCGGACCATAAGAAGTGTTCAATATTGAACTCTTCAAAAGAGTCCTCCAACCTTTGAGCGATAGCTCTATATGGAGCTAAAGATGGTTCCTTGAGTGCAAAATCTCCTCTAGCTTGGCAAACAACCAGATTTGAGTCTCCAATTACTCGAAGACGTTTGATACCCATTTCACGAGCTACCACTAGGCCCGTGAGGTATGCCTCATATTCAGCCATATTGTTGGTGCATAGGAAGTCAAGCTTGAATGACATACCTACTATTTCTCCGATACTTTTGGATAAGACTATTCTAGCCCCTCCTTCAGAAGTGGTAGAGGATCCATCAAAATGTAAAGTCCAAACTGCCCCAACTGCTTCCATCAGTGCAACTGTTGGCAGCTCCCCAGGTACATCATCAGTAATGTCCCAGCTGTCTTCGTCAGGAAAATTTGCCAACAAATCAGCGATGGCTTGACCCCTTACAGCCATTGGGGTGATTGCTATGATTCCAAACTCAGATAATTGTAAGAGCCATTGTGCTAGCCTTCCAGAAAGAACCGGTTGCCTCAAGAATGAATGGATTGGATGAGATTTTGTCAAGAGCTGTACAATGTGAGCTAGCAGATAATGGCGCAGTCGCTGGGCAGCATATATCAGAGCAAGACAAGCCCTTTCAGCTCTTGGATAGCGGGTTTTAGCATCCTTTAATTTTCTGCTAACATAATAAACCGTCGCTCAGTCCCCTCTTGATCATCCTGGGCTACGAGTGCCCCTATTGCTTCATTATTGGTAGCCAAGTACAGCTTGAGTGGTTTCCTTGGTATGGGTGCACATACGGTTAGCAGTTTGGTCATGAGTTGTTGCAGCTGGAGAAATGCCTGCTGATATCTGGAACCCCAGCAGAAGGGTTTTCCTTTCTTCTACAGTGGTGCAAAGGCAGCTGTGAGGGCAGCGAGACCCGGAATAAACCACCAGATGTATGAGAGTTTACCAAGGAAACTTTTGAGCTGTGTGAGTGTTGCAGGTGGCTTCATAGTAGCAATGGCTTGTACCTTATTAGGATCAACATCTATGCCTCTTTGGTGGACAAGAAATCCCAGAAATTTTCCAACCGTAACTCCAAAAGCACATTTGAGTGGATTCATGCGAAGCTTGTGAAGTCGACACCTTTCAAAAACCTTTCATAAGATGGCAAGATGATCTCCTCTAGTCTTTGACTTCACAACAATGTCATCCACATAGTTCTCGATCTCTTTGTGCATCATGTCATGGAAGATTGCGGTCATAGCCCTTTGATTTGTGGCTTCGGCATTTTTGAGACCGAAGGGCATGACGGTATAGTAGAAGTTATCAATAGGAGTTCGAAAGGCTGTTTTGGCTGCATCTTTGGATGACATTCTGATCTGATTATAGCCACTGAAGCCATCCATGAATGAAAACATAGCATGCCCAGCAGCTGAATCAATGAGCATATCCATGTTGAGAAGTGGAAATTCGTCTTTGGGGCATGCTTTATTAAGATTTCGGAAGTCAACACAACATCGTATTTGCCCATTCTTTTTCTTGACTGGTACAATGTTTGAAAGCCACCTTGGATGCATGATAGGCTTGATGAACCTAGCTGTGAGAAGCTTCTAGATTTCTTGAATGATTTGAGCTTCAACATCAGGATGGAAGGTCCGCATGGGCTGTACTACTGGCTTTGCCCCTGGTTCCACATTAAGAGCATGTGCTACTAGGTTGGGATCCAAACCGGGCATCTCATGGTACTCCCAAGTGAAGACATCAATGTACTCCTATAATAATGAAATGAGTTAAGCTTTCTCCAACGGTGGCAAAGTTACATTAACTGAAGTTGGTCATTGAACATTAGGATCATCACTACGATTAATGGTTTCCAGCTCCACATCAGTTGAGAAATTAGTTACTGCTGGGGGCTCTTCAGATAGTTCTGCCAGACTACTGGGCAGATTTTCTTCTACTGCTGGAGTTTTTGCTTCGTAAGCACAGTAGCATGTTGGTGTAGTGCTTGCTTCATTCAGTCCAGGACCCTTCTGTTTGAGACAGCTAGGCCTTTTGTTGTTGGACTGCTGGATAATAATAGCTCTGCCTAGCTGTATGAGGGTTTGTTGATAAAGCCCTCTAATGTTGAACTGCTGGCTAATAGTGCAGCCAAAGAAGGGTAATCTATCGCTGTGTCCCTTTGTTGCTAGAGAGATAAACATGTCCAGCGGTAAAAAGGGTTGTTGTCGATTAGACCCTTTCTTATTGGACTGTTGGATAATAATAGATCTGCCCAGCTGTACGAGGGTTTGCTGATAAAGCCCTCTGATGTTGAACTGCTGGGTAATAATGTAGCCAAAGAAGGGTAATCTGTTACTGAGACCCTTTGTTGCTGAAGAGATGAACATGTCCGCGGTAAAAAGGGTTACTATTGATTAGACCCTTTCTTATTGAATTGCTGGATAATAATAGATCTACCCAGCTGTATTTCTCTTGCTAAAGAGACGAATATGCCCAGCGGTAAGAGGAGTTTCTACTATTGAGTCCATTTGTCACTGGAATGATAGATAATAACGGAGACCCCCAGCGGTAAGAGGAGTTCCTGCTACTAGGGCCCTCTGTGGCTGGAATGACAGATAATAGTGAAGATCTCCAGTGGTAAGAGGGGTTCCTGCTACTAGGGTCCTCTGTGGCTGGAATGAGTGAATATCCCCAGCGATAAGAGGGTATTCTGCTGCTGAGGCCCTCTATGGCTGGTATGACGGATAAGAGTGAATATCCCTAGCGGTAAGAGGGTTTTCTGCTACTGAGTCCCTCTGTGGCTGGAATGATGTATAATAGTGAATATCCCCAGCGGTAAGAGGGTTTTCTGCTGCTGAGGCCCTCTGTTGTTGGGATGATGGATAAGAGTGAATATCCCTAGCGTAAGAGGGTTTTCTGCTGTTGAGGCCCTCTATAGTTGGAATGATGGATAATAGTGAATATCCCCAGCGGTAAGAGGGTTTTCTGCTGCTGAGGCCCTCTGTTGCTGGGATGATAGATAAGAGTGAATATCTCCAGCGGTAAGAGGGTTTTCTGCTACTGAGGCCCTCTGTGGCTGGAATGATGTATAATAGTGAATATCCCCAGCGGTAAGAGGGTTTTCTGCTGTTGAGGCCCTCTATAGCTAGAATGATGGATAATAGTGAATATCCCCGGCGGTAAGAGGGTTTTCTACTGTTGAGGCCCTCTGTTGCTGGGATGATGGATAAGAATGAATATCCCCAGCGGTAAGAGGGTTTTCTGCTGTTGAGGCCCTTTATAGCTCAAATGATGGATAATAGTGAATATCCCCAGCGGTGAGAAGGTTTTCTGCTGCTGAGGCCCTCTGTTGCTGGGATGATGGATAAGAATGAATAACCTCAGTGGTCAGACGGTTTTCTGCTGCTAAGACCCTCTGTTGCTGGGATGATGGATAAGAGTGAATATCCCCAGCGGTAAGAGGGTTTTCTGCTACTGAGACCCTCTGTGGCTGGGATGATGGATAATAGTGAATATTTCCAGCAGTAAGAGGGGTTTCTACCGTTAAGGCCCTCCATGGCTGGAAAGATGAAAGAGCTTCTTTTATGGAGTCAATAAGCTTGTAATAAGTATGTTACAAGCCTTGGTGCAGCTTGAATGATAGAAAGACACGTGGAATAGCATTTTCGTGAATAATAATGAGATAATATTGTTGTGACTCAGCGTCGTGAGCTGCTGGATCAAGTGATTTTGAGTATTGGGAGTCAAGTTCTCCTTTATGACATGTGATTCTAGACTTTGGGGGCATGATACACCAATACATGCAACTCCCCAGCGGAGTCGCCAAATGTTCGGGGGCTTTTTTCGGTTGTCCAACCACATGTGGTCCGTTGGAGGGATGACTTTACTAGGCCTCGGTTCTTTTTGGGGAGTTGCGTCCAGAACTCAACATTGAGCCACGTAGTCCAACGGCTACCGGCGTATTTTTAAGCCTACAAAATCATTAAGGCCAAAGTCTAAGAATCACGATAATGATTGAATAAAGATAAGGGTTGAATAAATATGTAATGTGTGTTTGATATGATAGTTTTGATTAGTAGTTGTGATGGCAGTTGAAATAAAGTAGTATTTATCTAGAGGTAAAGTAATCATGTACTCAATGATGTAAACTTAAAGATATGCAAGCAAAGTCACTTATCTTTGTATGGTTTGTAGCCCAGCTGTGTAGCATCAGTGAGCTGATAGGGTTCCAGCAGAATGCCAACAGTAGAGACTGGTTAAGCTTGCTCTTCTTATCATGCATTCAAATGAGTTTAAGCCTTAGTCAATAGTTGTAATAGTAGTTGGAATAAAGTAATATGTATTTAAATGTGAAGCAATCATATACTCAATGATGTAAATTTAAAGATAAGGAAAAAAAGTCACTTATCTTTGTATGATTTGTAGCCCCAGCTGTACAGCTTCTGTGAGCTAATAATGTCCCAACAGAGTGACCCCAGCGGTAGAGAGGCAGTTTGCCATGATAACTTCAAGATTGAGGGGGAAAAATGGGTGCAACTGGAGGGAGAGAGAGTATGCCCAGCTGTGTGTAGGGGCTGGTTGAGCTTGCTCCTCTTATCATGCACTTAAATGAGTTTCCCCTTTGACAATGCTCTTTTAGTTGTTGTGAGGTTATGAATAGAGTTGCCTTCCGTGGGAAGGGCTTTTGTAAGATGTAATTTACGCCTTCTAATAGAAGCGCTTTTGTAAGAAGTAGTTGTGCCTTCTAAGAGAAAGGTTTTGATATGAGATCTTGGTGCCTTCTAGGAGAAGGGCTTTAATATGAGTGATTGATATCTCTTGAGAAGTGTGGAGATGGTAAAAGATATAGGTATGTTGTGAGATGTAGTATATGATATGGAAGTATGAGAGATATGGAGGTTAAAGATAGTAAAAATGTGAGATTATAACCTTTGGAGAAGTTGTAGAGATGACTTTCCAAGAGGAAAGATTTTGTAAGAGAAGAGCATGGAGATGTGTTTAGGTATTTGGAGATAGGAGCCGTGAGATAGGTGTATTTTCTGAATATGGAGAGTGAGATGATGAGTATAAGAGAGTAATAGTATTGTAGTGTGCTTAGCAAAGTTGCTGGGATTGTATAAAGGCTTATGAAAGGTATTTGTGAGATAAGGGTTGAAGAGTTTAGTTTCTCATTTAGAAACTCCAAATAACTCAGAAGTTCAGCACTTCATTAATGGCTTAGGAAGATAGTTCAAGGGAGAAAGAATAGGGAAGCTTATGAGAGAGTTGTCCTCCATTGGTGTCCCCCTTGAGGTGTTGATGAAAGGTCCCCTTTAGCTGAGTTTAATGGGGTATTTTAGCAAAGAATATCAGCCCAAAATCTGTCCCAAACAGCAATGAATCTTTAGAGAATCCATCTTAAGATTTGGCCAAAAATGGTATGTTAGTTTTAAGGTATTCTTGCTATTTCGGGTAAGAGCTGCTGGAAAAAAAGTAGCAGAAAATGAAGGTATTTTAGCAAGGGAAAGGTAGTTTCAATAGTTGGTTTTGGTTTTAACCAAAAGTGAAAAAATCTGTAATGCTCAAGCTGCTGGGTCAGCTGTCACAGCTGTTCTGAAAAGGCTGTCCCAACTGTCAGAAAAAGCTGTGACAGCTATCATGAAAAAGTTGTTTGCTTTGGGCAGAACCAATGAGATCAGATGGGTCATTTCAAACTGCTGGGGAGGTCATTTCAAGGATTTGGCTGAAAAATGGTAAGATCTCTTTGGAGGGTATCTTGCTATTTTGGGTATAACAGCTGGCTGCTGGGATTTCAGCCTTAAATGGCTGATGATGTCACTCCCAGCCAGGTGTCAAGTGCTAAATACACTACTGGGGTTCAGCTGGAAATGTTTCTTTTTCGGGTGTTTGTGTTTTTGGTGCAAGGTTCCATTACAACACATTTCTAGTAAGTAATAGAAGGATCGGTTGAAAGTTAATGAAGCTTTGGAGATTTAGTAAATGCCTCATTGGGTTGTGACATAAGCAAGAAGAGTATTTAATGCTCTGCCCTGGCAGCTGGCAGAGAAATATATGGTCAGATTGTGGCAGACAGCAGCTGGATATCTGTGATATCATGAATATTTTGTATAGAGAGAGATAAAAGATAGCCAATCATATTAGGCCACGTGTTTGAGTTGGATTTTAGCTGAAAGTAGTAATAAGATTTATGTAGAATAATATAATAAAGTTTCTAAATTTGTATAACAACAGCTGGGGATTGAATGAACAGTTATCTTCCCAGCAGTTAGATAGCTGGAGATATTGAGTATTTGTCACATGATGGATATTAAGCTTTAGGAAAAGAGCAATAGGGAATTTTATCATTTTAAGTGCTACGTGATAAGAGATGCTAACCATATGTTACCCGCTACACACGGACTCATCAGAGTTTAGGGAGTTGAAGAAGACACGTCAAGCAACATGTTTCTTTTATCAACTTTAAACCGCTGGAGTTTTACTGAACATACCTCTTGGCCCTCCAAACCACGACTCCCAAAGTTTCCCTAAAGAGACTTATGAGCTTGGATCATAAGCCGAAGGTGAGATGACGTACCTCGGGTTTTGTTGTCATTTTGTGTAAATATGGGCTCTTGTTGAAGAAGCCGCTTGCCATGAGTGTATGAGAGGTAATATGGACCGTGAGTTTTGATTCATTGCTTAAGCCCGATCCATATGTTGATGTTGATGATGTCGTGGGGTTTTGATCCCAATTGATGAAGAGGAAATGTGGACATGAATCCGCCTCTTGAAGTAAGGATCTCGTGGGCCATTTGAGCCCGATCCATGTAGTTGAATGAGACATGAGCTTATTTTGGGCTTTAAATAGATTTGCCCAATAAATCAATAATATGTTGATGTAGCATGGGTTGCCAATGAAGTAATGCTACGTGGGCCGAAAAAAAGGTCCTCAACAATAGCTAGTATCTATCGAGGTTTAAAAACTGCTGAAGCCCGATACTCGACAACTATCTCGACAAATAAGCTATCTATCGAGGTTTATGAAATTTAGTTTTTCAGAGATGATTTCAATTCAATCCGTGAATACATGTTTGGGCTTTCTTTTCTCACAACCCTAAATATATATGAGGATTGTTTTAAGGGCCGTCAAAGGTGGCGCGAGTGTGAAGCAAAGTTGTGTTCTTGCAAATTGTGACCAGAGACAGAATTTTCCCTAGTTCATCTTTCTCTTGAAGAAACTGTTATGTTTGTATACCATAGGGTTTTGTAACCAATAAGCTTCGTGATCTTCATCATGTGATGAACTGAAGAATTTTACAGCCAACATCTTTCTCAAGTTGGTGAGTAAGCCACGTACTAGGATCCGCACATCGAATTGGTTAGTCACGTACTGGGAGCCATGCAATAAAAGGAGAGATTGTCACTACAGAACAAGTCCAATTGGGTATTGGGATAAAGGTTCAATTGTAGGTTGGTATAAGGTAAGAGGATTCCTTTACTTGTAACTGCTTGTTGTGATAATAGTGAATTCTCGGAAATTGTGACCTTAAAATCACCCGATGGGGTTTTTGCTGTGTAGGTTTTCCCCATTCCTAAACAAATCACCGTGTCAATTTAATTTCTGCTGCATTTAGTTAATTGGTGATTTGTTTGTGCTACCACGTGTATTGCATGCTAATTGAATTAATTAATTAATTTGGCTAATTAATTGTTAATTCATCACAAGGGGTCAATACATTTTTGGCCTATCAAGTGGTATCAGAGCAGGCACTATGAACCCACCGTAACCCATTCCAAAATCAATCCAACCACAAAACCATGAACCCACTGTGACCCATTCCAAACCCATGAACCCACCATCGCCCACAACCATAGTTGAGCCATCGACACCCACAACCACAACCGTAACCACCATAACTCACAACATGATCGAAAGAGTGAAAGAAGAGATAAAATCTGAGAGTGAGAGATGAGAAGAAATCTGAGAGATGTTGGGGTCCAAGCAGGAGGAGAGATTAAAGAGAGAGACGTTAGAGAGAGTGAGAAGAAAATGATTTTTTAATTGAAGAAAGAGACTAAGAGATTATAAAATAAAAAATTGAGTTTTATTTTTAACTTGATGCTACAGTAAACTGTTATAGACTTAATGTAGCTGAAAGCTAAAAATTTTGTGTGAATGTTAAAATAGAGTTTTATTTTATGGTTTAAGGTGTTAAAAACTTAAAATAGTTTTTAAGTTATTTTAACACATTTGCCGTGAGTGCTCACTAGAAATTTTCTTGATAAAATTTAAAATAATATCATTACTGTAGTCATTTGTAATGCTCGAATGAGCGGCGGCAGAAATGAAGATTTCCTACATTTCATTGCGTCTTATCGGACAAGGAAGAAAAGTGATTCCTACTTTCAGTTTTTGTTTTTTTTTTTTTTTTAAATGGACATTTGTTAATAAACTATTTTTAAAAAGTTTTAAAGTATGTTTAGTAAATGTTTTTTCACTTATGTTCTGTTTCTAAAAATAATTTTCTATATTTGAGACTAAAAAACTTGTTTAACAACCCAAAATGAATAGAAAATAAAAACTGTTCTCAAAACTCAATTTGTAGAGGAAATTGAAAATATGCAAATGCTGTTTTCAGTTTCTAACTTTTAAAAGTCAATAAAAAACATATTTAATTTAATAAATCTATTTCATTTAATGAGTTAGCATTAGAGTTCAAATCCTAGTAACAATATATTTAAGTATTTTCTTTTCTTTTTTTTTCAAAAAACTATTTTTTTAATTTCATCTAACCAAACATGTTTTTAATTTCAAAAATACAAAAATAAATAAAAAAATAAATTGTTTGTTCTTTATATTCCCCAAAACAAGTTTTTAAAAATAGAAAACAAAAGTTGTTACCAAATATAACCTTAATATTACTCTTTATAGGAAATATAAAAAGCAATAAAAATAATGTCAATTTTTTTATTTTTTTTGGATAAAAAGTTTCTGACTTATTAACAAATGTCATGTCCTTAGGCTGTGTTAGTTTTGGGTGTAATTGAATTTTTGAAATTATTTTACACAGTTGCTAGTGTTTGGCAACACAGAAAATTACAGTCAAACTGAAAATAGATTTTAGTTGACCTTATACCCACCCCACAGTTGTAAATCATTTTATACATTCAATTTACCTTCAAACCATTGTTATGAATACTGTTTCGAAACCCGTTTCAGTTTGTTAATTGGAATGAAATATTTCGGCACCGGATTGGTACCGGACTATTTCAGTGTACCATTTCGAAGTTATTGCAAATAAATAAATATGTATATATATATTATTCATATATATAAAAAAAAATAAAAAATTCAATATATTAGGGTTTTTTTTTTTAACTCTTAGAAAAAGCAAACATATATGCATATAGTTATTTAAAAAAAAAATTATGACATTTTTGTAAATAAAGCCAACATTTTAAATAATTAAAAACATAGAACCTTCTTGAAATTCACTTTCCCATTTCCCAAACCCACCCACGTGAACCACTTTTTCCCACCTTTCCAATATATTTCAATTATCTCTCACTTCTCAGTATCCTTCTCAGAGTTTCAGACGGCTGGACAGTGGACACCATCACTTTTTTCTTAATGTGAAAGGTAGAAAAACTGAAAAACTTCATTAAAATCTATAATAAATTGTACAAACACGATGAAGCTACTTGGAAGTTGGAACATGACTCCACCAACTATCTCCCAACAAAAACTGAGTATTGACCCCTCACGTTAAATGTAAATTTTTTATTTTTTTTCAATGTGAACGGGAGAAAAACTTTATTGAAATCTATAAGAAATTGTACAAACATGAAGATGAATTGAAGCAACTTGGAACGTGACTCCAATAATGGTCTCTCCGTTAACAATTCTTATGAAATAAAATAAAAGTTAAGGGGGTGTTTGGTTTGTGTTTTCAAAAAATCATTTTCAGTTTTCAAATAATATTTTACGCATTTTCACACACTTTTTCACTCACACATATATTCACAAATGTTTTTAATCAACAATTTTCAATTTTTAAACACATATACCAAACTGCCCTAAGTTTGTGAAGCAGTGAAAGTATTAGAACTTTTTAAAAAGGTGTTCAAGTTGAACAACACTTTTTTTTTAAAAAACTACAACACTTTTTTTAAAAAAAAACTGAGTATTGACCCCTCACGTTAAATGTAAATTTTTTATTTTTTTCAATGTGAAAGGTAGAAAAACTTTATTGAAATCTATAAGAAATTGTACAAACATGATGAAGAATTGAGGCCACTTGGAACATGACTCCAACAATGGTCTCCCCCGTTAACAACTCCTATGAAATAAAATAAAAGTATAGTGTGTGAAATGGTGAAAGTGTTAGAACTTTTAAAAAAGGTGTTCAAGTTCAACAGCACTTACTTCTCAAAAAAAAAAAAGTTCAACAACACTTTATATCATATGATTTCATTTGCAAAAGTTAAAAAATAAATAATAAAAAATAAGTAACTTTTAATCCTAACCGTTAAATAAAATAAGTGAAAAAAAGTTAATATTAAAAAAAATAGTATATTAGATACCAGATAATCCAAATTCCTCTTCTCTGTCGGCCCATTTGTCCTGCCCACCAATCACGTGATTTTTTTTTTTTGTTTTCAAGATGTTGCTTTTCATCTTCTTTTAAATTTTGAATTTTTTTTTTTAAATTTTAGTCAATAAAAAAAATGTCAGATTTGTATCCCTTTTTTGTTTTGTTCCCGCGTGAAAATTAGTCTTTTAAAATCCAGATAAGTCTAAATAAAATAAATAAACTCATACGGTCCTACCTAACCTTTTTTTTTTTGAGAAACCGGTCCTACCTAACCTAACCCGCCACAACGAAAATAAAAAAATTAAAAAAAAAAAGCTTATCTAGCCAGCACAACCTAGAACCTAGCATTGCTTTTTCCATTAACCAGTCGGGTGGACCGTGGGGTATGACTTATGAGACAACCACACTAATCTGTCATAAATCGAAAAAAATTAAAAATAGAGACAGCAAAAAGCCGAACGAAATTGGAATTTAACCATAAAATCTCAACTATGTAGTTAATAGTCATTAGTTTCAAACTATATTTTTTACTAGTATTTCGAGTCTAAGAGACTCGATTTAGGAGCTATAAATCGAGTCTTTGAGGGTCGATTTTCATGTTTTGATCGGGTCTGAGTTGGCACTTTTTCCAGGTGGCGTCCACATGGAAATCGAGTCTCTAAGACTCGATTTACAAGCCCATATATAATATCACCACAACACAGAAAAGAAAGAAATCAGAAATCAGAGCCCCAAAAAAAAAAAAAAAGCTGAAGAACAAAACAAAGGCCCAGGCAGCGGCGACCCAGGTCGGCACGACCCAGGGCCAGGCCGCGCGACCTAGGCCTCGCGCGAGCCCAGGCCGCGCAGCCTCTTTCTCTCTGATCTAATCTCTCTCTGATCTAGTCTTTCTCTCTCTCTCTCTTCTCTGATCTGGTGACTGATCTGAACTGATCTTTCTCTCTCTCTGATCTGGTCTTTCTCTCTCTCTCTCTCTCTTCTCTGATCTGGTGAGGTGAGGCGCGTCTGAGACTTAAAATTTTTTGAAATTTTTTTGGTTTAGAAATCGAGTCTTTGAGACTCGATTTCCACGTGGTTGCCACGTGAAAAAAATGCCACATCAACTCATGAAAATCGAGTCCCAAAAACTCGATTTATAGGCCCAAAATCGAGCCTTTTAGGCTCGAGATGCTACTATGTTATATACTTTCCGAACCGGGCCAACTAACTATAAAGTTTGATATTTATGCCTAGTTACCCAGATTCCCCCAAAAAGCCAAAAAGGAAACAATATTTCTATGAACAATTTTTCATTTTTGAGTTCTTTTATCGATTGGCGTAATTACCAAATATAAATAAATAAAAAGGAAGGTGTCAAATTTCCACACGGTGTTATTGACGAAGACTCGAAGGGTTCATTTGGACTGAGACCTCGCTCATAGAAAGGCCCAAAATTTAGGTCGTTTTTTGGCAAGACCCATCATTTCATGAAATTGTAATATCCCGATTTATATTCAGTTATTTATCAATCTAAACTTTTACAATATACGATTATTATTCTAAATTATAATTAGTGTTTTAGTTTGTACTCTACTATCATTTTGGTTGTTAACTTAAACGGAAAAGTATTTCATGTGATCTTTGCATACATGGCACCACATAAAATGATAAAAATATTGATAAGTCACTCTTCATTAAACAAAGATTAAGTGGCATCACAAGGGTTAAATTTTGTTAAACGGTTTTATTTTAAAAGATTGAAGAATGAAAATTTGGGATTTTCATGTAGTATATACAAAGGTCATGTGAGCCATACATGACATACGTTTCTATCCAAGTTAATAACTTAATTGACATTAGGATGCAAAGTAAAACACAAATTATAATTTAGGGTGGTAATCTTGTAATTCTGAAAGTTTAGGTGGTAAGTATAAATAAAGCAGTAGTTTAGTGTGATAAAATATAATTTCCATCGATTCGAAAGTAAAAAGGTAAAGAAGACTAGACTCTAGGGATGAAGCCAAGACTTGGATTTAGGGGAGGCGACTCTGCTGCTAGCTGTGTGCGGCAGCTCCGGCTTTTGAGTCTACTGCTTTACTACTAAGGATTTTTGTTTAAAATTTTTTAAATGGCCAAGTTGTTTGTTTTGGGTAAAATAAATTGACTGGGCTTAATTTTTTTAGTTTTATTATTGGTAATTTTTGTTGTTGGGCTAATTTTTTTAGGCTTGTATATTTTGTTTTAGATTTAATCTATTAATTTTTTATGTTCTTTAAAAGGTGAAAAATGCTAAAACTACAAAATTTTTACAAATTACTAATGTAGTGAGTGGTTATTGATAAGTAAAAAGTGATGCAAGTGTAAGAACCAATAAAAATTTGCTACCTCAATAGTTTGTATAAACATTGTAAAAATATTTGTGGCTATAACATTACTCTCAAAAGAATTGATGGCATTATTAAGGGGGGCAAAGTGTAATTTTATTGAACAAAATTGTTAAAATTAGTACATATTAATATAGCAATATTTAAAAAAAAAAAAAATTAAGGAGGGCCATTGCCCCCTAGTCCAATAACAACTCCATCCATGCTAGACTCAATTATAGCTAGAAGTAGATTTGCGGCATTGCGCTCTGCATGCAGCAATGGCTTTCCATCGTACTTCATTGCTAACTCTACAATCACATTAATTTTCACACATTATTGTGGCAAGTTATGAATAGTAGATGATAAAGTGATATCATTTTCACACATTATTAAATACTTTCCCTTTTTTTTGGGGAGGGGGGGTTCTATTATTTCTTTTATACCTCATTTTACTCAATAAATTAAAATTTATTCAATGTGTACTTAACTAAAAAAATATATAAGTTTATATAAATGATAAAGTCTATTAATTATGATTCATATGATTTAAAAGATAATTCGTAGATTACCAAAAAAGTAAATGATACATACATACATATATTTATATAGACTTTTTTTTTTTTTTTTGAGGAAATATATAGACTTATGTTAAGACTTCTTTATCTAACTTTTTTTTTCTTTAGTTAAATATGATAAAATAACTTATTAGAAATCAAATTACAAATATTTTTATGTATATATATAATTAATAGGTTATACTTATAAATTTTATAAAATAAAAATGGCACAGTTGAAAAAAAAAATCTGACTTTGCCTCTAAAGGTCCTTTTTTTTTGGCTAAATGAGATAATATTATTGATGTCAAAATGTGTTGGAAGATCGTAGTATTTGAGTATTTTATTACGAAACTATTTGGAAGATTCTATTTGAGTATTTTATTGGGGATTGTGAAAACTTCGCGGAAGATTGTATTATTTGACTATTTTATTTATCCAATGAGGACCAAGCCAGCAACTCAGCACGGCATGTGACTTATTCTTAGATGATTGTATTTGCCCAGTGAGGACCAAGGCGGCAAGGCCTGTGACTTTTTCTCGCAGCAAATTCCAAATTTCCAGTTCTACTTCATCTCTCTTTCCTATTCAATTCCAGTTCAATTTAATCTACTTTTTTACAACCAAACACAAATTTAAAGCCTTCAAATCACAGCGTTCATAATAAGAGCATTTACATCAAATAATTCAAAATAGGAAAAAAATATATCATTTTTACATATATAATTTCTAAAATCATTCACGGCAATCAAACTAAAAATGTATAAATTTATAAAGTTACTATAGTTTATACTGCTACTATTCACTTTGCATATAATTTTTTATTTTTTATTTTTTTGTGTCCCAAAATTGAAAGAAGAGAATAGATGGTAGTTATTATATGTGAAAAAAGATAAATAATTTTAAAAAATCATGTAAAATTGATAATTTAATATAATATAACATAAAATAGATAATTTGATGTAGGAATTTTTAAAAAGTGAATATATAAAATAGAAAAAGTAGATTTTTATACTAAAAATAAACAGAATATTTTGCTCATGTGAATGCTCTAAATGACAAACAATGTTTATTTTTCACTTTTTAGACCATTAATTGGGCTGAATGCAAGTTGGCAAGTCATTACTCATTAAGTTATTATTAGAAAATCTCATTTTCATTCTATCATTTACGCCAAATTTAATTCTTATTCTAATTTCTAGTCCTTCTAACTTCTATCATACTCATGTGGTAAAGGGATATTATTTTTGTCAATTAACAAAAAAGGCACAATTTAAATAATGATTCCGAAGTTTTTGGTCTTAATTCATAGTTATCAAAATATGAATCGCATCATAAATTGATTTTTGATTTTTTTTTTTTTTTTTTGGGTATCATATCGTGCATCATAAGATATGCAAACACCTAAAACAATTAATAAAATACATATAGATATACGGGAAATTATTGTGTACTTCCGAAGTACCATAAATGCGTACTCCCTCCTCTCACATGAATGGTGGATCCCACTAATTAAATTCATGGTGGGACCCACCATTTATGTGAGAGAGGGGAGTACGCATTTATGGTACTCCGGGAGTACCTAATAATTTTCCATAGATATACATATATAAAAGATATATTCATTATAAATTTGAAATATATTCAAATTAGGACTAATTTAATAATCACTTACGTAATAATATTTGACAAATCTAAATAAATCAAATTACCACATGTTTATAACATACACATTCAAATTGATTATATTCAAAAGTAATAGTATATAACATATGAGCCAAAATAATACTTTCATTTCATCATATTCATTGTCTTGTCTAATCAATTCTATTTAAGTCAATGTTATCATCATGTTCATCGCCTTACAAAATTATTTCTTCACTGAAATTTTCTTCTTCATCATCAACATTTAATATCTCTTCTTGTTCTTTTATTTTAATAATTTTTTTCTTTAAATTTTTTCTTCGCATTCTAGCTTCTTATTGACTTATAACAATAAACTCAAAAATAAAATGATTATATTGTCATTAATATCTTATTCATAGTATAGAAAAAAAAATTGCAAATACAAAGGTGAAAGTGTCAAGTGTGTAGTCCAAATTTTTTTGGTGAAAGAGAGAAGGGAGGAAAAACTCATGAACATGTTATTTCATTAGATTCAATCAATTAGCCCTATAATTTTGTTATAAAAACAAGTCTAATAACTTGTTAGACTCATATAAAAGCACAAATTTTAATAAAAAACAAACTCATTTTAAATCCTATATATCATATGATACGTACGATTTTACAATACGATACACACCTATGTATCATATAATTCATGAACATTTACGATACGCCCTTATAATACGAAACATTTTGTACACAATACAATACTGACCACCCCTTTTTTTCTCATAATAAATTCCAAATTTCCAAAGTTTATCTCTCTTTCCTATTCAATTCGAATTCGATTTTGTTGGGTTAAAATGAATTGACCCCTTGCAAATTAATTAATTAGGTTCAATTACATGCAATAGCGTGGTAGCATAAACAAATCACCGATTGTATTAAATGCACCAGAAAAAAAAATTTGTAACGGGTGATTTGTTTATGAATAGAAAAACCCATCGAGGCAAAACCCCACCGGGTGATTTTAAGGTCACTACTCCCAAAAATCCACTATTATCAATCACAAGCGATTACAAATATAAGAAATCTTACCAAACCCTTTGGCCTATCCTGAAATACCAACCTACAGTTGAACCCTTACCCCAATATCCAATTGGACTTGTATTATAGTGACAATCTTTCCGTTCAATGCACGAATCCCAGTATGTGACTAACTAATAATGCACAGATTCCAGTACGTTACTAACTCCAGCAACTTGAAGAGGTTATTGGCTGCAAAGTTCCTCAATTCATTAACAATGAAGATCAAGAAGCTCCTTGGTCACAAAACCCTTGGCATAAAGACGCAGTAGCTTCTTCAGAGAGAATAATGAACTAGGTCACTATTTGCATGCGCGACGGCTTTTAAAATAATCCTTATATATGTCTAGAGTTGTGAAAGAAGAAACCCTATACAAATATACAAGCATGGATTGAAAATCAGATCTGGAATTTTTGATTTCGTAAGTCTCGACAGAAACAGCTTGTGTCAAGCTTTTGTCAAGTTTCAACTTTAAATCTCGATAGAAGTCTTTCTGTCGAGATTGCTGTCAAGCTTTAATGAACAGCTCTTCTTCACTTATTTCTTGGTCAGATCTTCATGGCTTTAACACTTGACTTGAACAACATGTTTCTTGAAGTACTAAACCCATCCTAGATCTACCAAATTACAAGTAAAGTGCATTTTGTCGAAGGATTAGTCAATTACATAAAATATGTCCCTAACTGATTTCATCTCTCTTTCCCAACTAAATGCACACAAATTTAAAGCCTTGCAAATCACAGCTCTCAACTCATTCATGAAAGTAGGTAGAGAAAAAAGAGATAATAAAGGACAAAATCGTATATATCTTCTCTTTTTTAGACCATAATTTAGGGTGAATGTGAGTTGGTGAGTCATTACTTATTAAGTGATTATCAGAACATCTCATTTTTTATTTTGTCATTTAGGCTTCGTTTGGTTGGAGGGGTGGAAAAGTAGAAGGATAAAAAATAGGAAAGGGATGGAAATGTGAGAAGATAGAAAATATTTTAGTTTTTCCGTTTGATTGGGAGAATAGAAAAGATTTTAGAAAGGATGATTCAAAACGTGTGGGACACCCTCAATGGAAGATTGCATTGCAGAAACTTTCGCAGCAACGGTAAGTAGTGAGTCAAGTGACACTTTATTGACTGCCCCATTGATCAAAATTTAACTTTATACCAAAATTACACATATATTCGACAATAATAAACCCCTTAGATTTTATTCCATTTCATTTCTAAGAGCATTAGTATTCAGTGTATGCAAAAAAAAAAAAAAAAAAAAAAAAATATAATTTAGTACACTATTTATCAATACACCATGTAAGGAAAAGCAGAAATAGATTTAGCTAAAAAACCTCAATTAACGCTTTGTTTGTTTCAATGATAATGTTTTCTAGAAAATGAGTAGTTTTTTAAAAAGTATTTTCTATAAAACTGTTAGGTTCTAAAGACTTAGGATTTGACGTATTTAGAACTCTAATATGTAATGTTGGCAAACCATGATCAAAACAATATGTTTAGTCTAGTTTAGGCTAGCTCAAAGTTGTTTAATTATTGTAAAGTTGGAATCGAGTGGCTGCAGAAGTCTTTGTGACTTTCGGCCCGACTCGATCGATCGAAGGATAGACTCGATCGATCGAAAGTCGGCCAGATCGTTTTTTCTGCAGAATTTCCAACTCAGCCCTATCTCATTAAACGTTTAGGGTTTTATGTTTTTTGTCCTAGGTATATAAGGCAAAACCCTAGCCACGTTTTGAGAGTAGCTTTTGATGCTCTTGTTGCTCATATTTGCGGTTTGTGTGAAACTCTTGTGAGATCCTTGAGGAGCTTTCCTTCACATAAACTTAGGGTTTTCAAGGTAGAGATATTATCAACACCTTGATGATCAACTCAGTTGCTGCCATTGGAGCTTAAAGAAAATCAAGCGTGGGTGCTTGTATCTTGTGGAGAATCCAAGAAAAAAGGAGTTCGTGGATTCGGAGCTTGCACGTGATCGTGTCAGTTAGTTCTACTAGTGGGTAGCATTAGAAAGTCAAGCGGGGAGCTTGTAAGTCCTTTTGTATGAACTTCGATTCTTTCATATAGTGGATTCAAGTTTACCTTGAGGATAGCTAGGTCAAATCCTCCCCAGGTTTTTACCGTGTGGTTTCCTAGGTCATCATATCGTGTGTTATTTATTTTTCCGCTGCTTTATATATCTTGATATGATTATTTGATTGTGTTAACCTAGATTTGCATAATTTGACTAAGTTAATCACTTGGCTAATAAACTAGGTTAATTCAATTGTTGTTTTAAAGGGTCTAAAAACCAACAAGTGGTATCAGAGCGGGTAGCTCTTTTGTTGTAGATCTTTTGATCTCTGAGCTGATCCTTGACCCTTGTTGTCATGGATTCTTAGAAAATCTTTTTGCTTATATGCCAGCATGTCTACTTGTTGTTATTGTCTCTTGTTGATTTTACTAAATCTTTTCTTGAGCATCTTGATCATATCGCCTGTGATAATAATTATCTATGTTATACTACCTTAACCGCCTTAAAGGCACGTGATTCTTGTCTATGGTATTTGGATAGTGGTTGTTCTAAGCATATGACAGGAAACAAAGGATTGTTCAAGACACTCTTTGAAGGAAATATTGGGACAGTCACATTTGGAGACGGAAGCAAATCTGTAATCAGAGGCATTGGAACTGTGGACATTCCAGGCTTGCCAGTCTTTGAAGATGTCTGGTATGTTGATGGGTTGAAAGCCAACTTACTCAGTATTAGTCAGATTTGTGACAATGGGCTGAATGTTCTCTTCACTAAGTATGAATGTGAGATACTTGATGGAGGAGGTGACTGTATGTGTGTTGGTGTAAGGACAGCTGACAACTGTTATGGTATAACACCAAGTGTAAACAACAAGTGTTTTAGTGCTAAGATTGATCAAGTTGAGCTGTGGCATCAACGGTTGGGGCATGCAAGTCATAAGCAATTGGAGAAGATTTCCAAGTGTGATGCTGTTATTGGTTTACCTAATTTTGAGAAGATAGAAAAGAGCATTTGTGGACCATGTCAAATAGGTAAACAAGTGAAATCCAAACATCCGTCTGTAACTGGTGTTCAAACTTCAAGACCTCTAGAGTTATTACACATTGATCTTATGGGTCATGCCAGAGTTCAGAGTTTAGGTGGAAAGAAGTATATTCTAGTTGTTGTGGATGACTTTACCAGATACACTTGGGTTGTGCTTTTGAAAGATAAAGCTGAAGCTCCTGAGAAGATGATACATCTGTGCAAGAAACTGCAGGTTGAAAAAGATACTGTGATAGCCAGAATTAAAAGTGATCATGGAAAAGAATTTGAGAATACCAAGCTGGCTACTTTCTGCAATGATCAAGGCACACATCAAGAGTTCTCTTCACCCAAGACACCACAACAAAATGGAATAGTGGAAAGAAAGAATAGGGTTGTTCAGGAGATGGCACAAGTCATGTTGCACAATAAGAAGTTGCCTAAATCATTCTGGGGGGAGGCTGTTAACACTGCCTGCCACATACTCAATCGGGTATATTTCAGACCTGATTCCAAAAAGACTCCCTATGAACTCTGGAGAGAGAAGAAGCCTGTTGTCAAATATTTCAGGATATTTGGCAGTGACTGTTATATCTTGCGTGACAGAGAGAACCTAGAAAAGTTTGATGCCAAAAGTGATAAAGGATACTTTCTAGGATACTCTTCCACTAGTAGAGCTTATAGAGTGTACAATCTAAGAACCAAAACAGTCATGGAATCTTCAAATGTTGTGATCAATGATGAAGTAGTTTCAGAGGCACATTCAGAAAAGACTACTCCTGTTCAAGATAAGTCTTTAGAAGTTGATGATACACTTCATGCTGATTATGTGGGGAAACATAGCGAGGAAGAGCTGTTGCTTTTGAATGATGCAGTTTCGGTACCAACAAGTCCAGAACCATCCACTCCAACTCATGAAACTCAACAAGCACACAGTGAGCTTAGTCCTCTTGCAAAACAAAAAGGTACCTCCACATCTCTGGTAAAACGTCCATCCTCTAGAGTCAGATTGAACCATCCTGCCACTAATATATTGGGTAGTCTGAATGATAACATGAGATTGAGATCAAAAGCCTTAAATGTGATTACTCACTCATGCTATCTATCCCAATTTGAACCAAAGAAGGTGGATGAAGCACTTCAAGATGCTGATTGGATAAATTCCATGCATGAAGAACTTCATCAGTTTGTTAGAAATGATGTGTGGGAATTAGTTCCTAGACCAAAGGGAGTGAATGTAATTGGAACTAAATGGATCTTCAAGAACAAGTCAGATGAACATGGCACTGTCATCAGAAATAAATCAAGACTTGTTGCTCAAGGATACACACAAGTGGAAGGAGTTGACTTTGATGAGACCTTTGCACCAGTAGCTAGACTGGAATCCATTAGAATACTGTTGGCCATAGCAAGCCATCTGAACTTCAAGTTGTATCAAATGGATGTCAAAAGTGCTTTCTTGAATGGGATGTTGCAAGAAGAGGTATATGTTGAACAGCCAAAGGGTTTTATTGATCCTCACAGACCGGATGATGTCTATAAGCTGAAGAGAGCCCTCTATGGTTTGAAACAAGCGCCTAGGGCTTGGTATGATAGATTGACTACATATCTCACTGAGCATGGCTTTAAAAGAGGATGTGCAGACACTACTCTCTTCATAAGAAAGGATAAGAATGGTTTTGTTGTAGCTCAAATTTATGTTGATGATATTGTTTTTGGTGCTACTAATGACTCTCTTGCTCATTCTTTTGCAGATGAAATGAATGCGATATTTGAAATGAGCATGGTTGGTGAACTAACTTACTTCTTGGGATTGCAGGTGAAGCAAACGGACTCCGGAATCTACATCAACCAAGCAAAGTATGCTAGAAATCTAGTCAAAAGATTTGGACTGGACAAGGCTGCCCATGCCAGGACACTAATGGCTGCAAATGCAAAATTGACAAATGATCCTTCAGGTGAGTCTGTTGATGTTACACTATATCGAAGCATGATTGGATGCCTTTTGTATTTGACTTCTAGTAGGCCTGATATTGCTTTTAGTGTTGGTGTTTGTTCTAGATTTCAATCTAATCCTAAGGTTTCACACTTGAATGCTGTTAAAAGAATAATAAAATATGTAAGTGGAACTTGTGAGTTTGGATTATTTTATAGCAAAGAATCTAATCTGTCTCTTGCTGGATTCTCTGATTCTGATTGGGCTGGTAATGCTGATGATAGAAAAAGCACCACTGGTGGGTGTTTTTTTGTAGGAGCCAATCTTGTTGCTTGGATGAGCAAAAAGCAAAATTCTGTGTCTTTTTCTACTGCAGAGGCAGAATACATTGCTGCTGGAAGTTGTTGCTCAGAGCTTCTTTGGATGAAAAAGTTTTTGAATGATTATGGGATAACCCAAGATACCATGGTTGTTTATTGTGATAACTCTAGTGCTATTGATATCTCTAAAAATCCTGTTCAACACTCTAAGACTAAACACATAGAGATTAGACATCACTTTATTAGGAATCTTGTTGAAAGAAAGATTGTCTCTCTTGAGTACATCCCTACTGAACGTCAGAATGCTGACATCTTCACCAAACCTCTTGATGGAAGTAAGTTTGAGACATTTCGTCAAGTAATTTGTGTGATTCTGGTTCCTTGATCATTCTTGGTTTTCTTGGTCCTTGTGCTTCATTGCTCTACTCTTTTGTGACCATTATTCTTTGGTTTTTGTTTTTTTTCTAGGATTTGCATTGCATAACATTCATGCATTTCATTCTAGGATTTATTGTGTTTTTCTCTTTAATAATTAAAAAAAAATTTAAAAAAAAGGAGAAAAAGGGAGCAAATTATGTTTGACATGATTCTTCTTGGTTTTTGAAAACAAGGTTGGTCAATTTATTTACACATAACATGTCTTGTGTACCTTGTTTAGCTTTGATGAGCTTATTCATTGCACTTTACTAGCTGAAACTTTGTAGTGCATGTTGTGTGGGAAAGATGTTTATGGTTATTAATCACTTTGTCTTGATCTTGAAGTCACATGTTATTTGACTGTCGGACTTGATCCTTTTGAGAAAGGCATAAATAACCATCTCACCACTGCTCACTAGTCAATCATGAACACCTTAGTGCATATCGTAAGATTTTGTGCTCGAGAAAGTGTAGCACATGCACAAAAAGAACATAAGGTGTAGCCTCGGTTTAATTGCTTAATGCTTAAAATTGGTGTGTACTATTAGGCTTGATGCCAAATCACTTAATTAAAATTGGTGTGTATATTATGAGGCAAAATTCAAGAAACTTACATGATTGCAAGCTTTTGTTATAGGAGATGTGAGAGTTATATGATGTAACTCTTTTGGTGATAGTCTCTTTCAAATTCCATGTGATGAATTTTGTTGACTTTGTGTTTGATTTCTATTCACATATCACCTCACATGTATCTCAAGTTTTTGCTAGTTGCACACACTACACAAGTTTCTCTTTGCTAAACTTCGTACATGTTATTGTGTGTGTTTTTGATCTGACCAACCAAGTTTGAAAATATTTTGAGAATTATGCACAACATATTTGTTGTTTGAAGAATTCAAAGGGAGAATGCTTGAAATTTTGTTTTGAGAAAAACTGGGTTTAAAACTTGGGTTTTTGAAAAAGCATTTCATCTCATACTCATGCATTTTGTTCATCATTGTTAATGCTTTGAGGAGTTTGTGCCAAAATGTGTTTGTTCTTTCAAAAACTGTGATTTTTTTTCAAACTTCTGTGAGCCTCTGCCTGTTTCGATCAATCCATTCTGTTTTTCGATCGATCGAAAATGTGCTTAAAATCCTTTTAGAAGTTTCGGGTTGATTCGATCGATCGAATGTATTTTTCGATCAATCGAATATCGCGAATCAGTTTTTTTAAAACACTGTTCTTGACTTTTTCAAATCACTTTTTCAAAAAGTTTCAAAACCTTTTTCTCTCTCTCCGACTCGGCAAGCTCACTCAGCAATTTTTTGTCGTTTTCTTCCGAATCTTTTGCAAGGATTTTGTCTTCTAGGGCCGGTAAGTCCATTATACCGCTCCTTTTCTTTTTATTTTCATGTTTCATGCATTATGCATTGTAATTTTCGGACCTATTCTTTTTGGGTTTTTTTTTGTGATTCAAGCATTTTTAAGTGAAATTGATCATTGGGTTTTTGTGGGGACATGATATAAACATGATTCTGATGATTTAATTTGGTCAATTTTGGGATTTGTGAAAAATTGAAAATTCTAGGGCTTGTAATTGATCCGAATTGGGGTTTTGTTCAATTAGGTTGAAATTAATGAAATTGGCTTGTTGTTTTGGTGTAATTAAGCATTATACTCTGTGTGTTGTGTTATGTGATGCTCAATTCATCAATTTGTTTAAAAAATTCAACAAGTGGTTTTCAAATTTTGGGTTTTTGTTAGAAACTCCGTGCTCAAGCCAATTTTGTCAATTTGAACTTAAATTGAACTTAATTTACACTGCATTAGAACATGCATCATGACATTTTGATTGTTCATGCATCATATAGATTTTTGTTCTATATTTTTGTGCTAACTTGCAGTCTGCCCTTGGTTTTTATTTTTGTTTTTGTTCCTTTTTGGTTTTTCTGTGTGTCTTTGTCCTTTCGTTAGCATCATGCCTAGGAAGACTAGAGCTCGTAGGAATGTTTCCTCACCTTCTCCTCCCCCACCTTCTTTTGACCGTGAGAAGTTTCCGAGTGAGAAAAACTAAGAGATTTTTGATAAGCTGAACCTTAAGAGGAAGATATGGGCTGAGCGTTCTGTGGTGTTAGATGAGCTTGATCCTGCCATTAGGGCAAATTTTGAGCGTCGGGGCTAGTTACCTTTGTTGGATATTTCTGATCCTCCTCCTCCAGCTACCCTGATTAGAGAGTTCTTTTCGAACATCTCTATCCGCATCTATGATTCCAACATTTTGGTTAAGAGTTGGATACGAGGTGTAGAGTACGTCATTACTCCTATTGTAGTGGCTAATGCTCTAGGGGTTCCTTTGGTCCAGCACCCTGTCTACCCTTATGATGAGTCTCCTCCTTTAAGTGATGTCATGTCATACATCACTGGGTCTACTATCCAGTGGGGTTCTGATCCTCGGATCACCACTGCTGAGCTATCTAAGTTGCACTATCTCTTCTTTAGGATAGCATGTCATTCTCTATGGCCCATTTCTCATCTTCATACCATTCCTCTCAAGCGGTGTGTCTTTTTATACGCTATAGTGACTGATGCTCCTATCAGTTTTCCTCACTTGCTTCTTCGTTCTTTGAACGAAGTTTATAGGAGTTCATCTTCCTCTCATGCTCTTGTCCATCCTATTTTTGTTCATAGGATTTTATTATATCTTGGTCTAGATGATTTCCCTTCTTCTGAGCCCGTCCATGTTATTGCTCCCATAGGTGCGTCTTTTCTTAGACAGAGGGATGCTCATCTTAAAGTTGGCTCTAAACACCCTAGGTCTGAGCCTTCTAGTTCCGCACCTCCTCCTTTTTCTTCTACAGGTCCTTCTGGTGAGGATGTTGCTGATGCTGCTGCTGCTGCTGTTCCTCCACCTCCTTCGGATGACTTCGATGTTCGTCGTACCTTGGAGACTGTCATGACCGTTCAGGCGTCTCATGGTCAGATTTTGGTGGACATGCTTGATGAGCTACGTGCCTTGAGAGCTAATTTGGCGCATTTGCGACATTCACCCTCACCACCTCCTTTTGATGACTTATGATTGTCTTTTGGCATTCCGTCACAAAAAGGGGGAGTAGAGTTTTGACACTTGTAGAGGAGATTTTGTTGTTAGGGGGAGTATTTCTTTTGTTTGTTTACGGAGCTAGTGGAGATATTAGATTGTATCTAGGTGCTTCACTTTGTATATCATTTTTTGGGGCTATTCATGTTAGGGGAGATACATTGTTTTTGATATATATGCTTCTTGTTTCTTGTGTTCACTGCTTATTGATTTATATTTATGAGTTATTCATTGATATATGTCTTTATTTTGTGTTGTGTGAACTTACAAGAATGCTTTATTTTGGATGTATCTAACTTAGGGGGAGAGTTAGTTTACATATCTGTTGATTTACTGTTTTTCTGTCACACATGCGTTTATGCGTTTGTTGAGTGTTTCAGGAATATACAGGTTGATTCAATTGAGCTGCTGTCTACACTTGCAACTGATGGATAGTAGTTAGGATTGAATTTTGTTTTATGAGCATTACTTTTTGTAAAGGGCTTTTTACTTTGTAAACTTTGAGCTTTTATTTTGTGTTTTGTCACGAATTGCCAAAGGGGGAGTTTGTTAGGTTCTAAAGACTTAGGATTTGATGTATTTAGAACTCTAATGTGTAATGTTGGCAAACCATGATCAAAACAATATGTTTAGTCTAGTTTAGGCTTGCTCAAAGTTGTTTAATTATTGTAAAGTTGGAATCGAGTGGCTGCAGAAGTCTTTGTGACTTTCGGCCTGGCTCGATCGATCGAAGGATAGACTCGATCGATCGAAAGTCGGCCAGATCGTTTTTTCTGCAGAATTTCCAACTCAGCCCTATCTCATTAAATGTTTAGGGTTTTATGTTTTTTGTCCTAGGTATATAAGGCAAAACCCTAGCCATGTTTTGAGAGTAGCTTTTGATGCTCTTGTTGCTCATATTTGCGGTTTGTGTGAAACTCTTGTGAGATCCTTGAGGAGCTTTCCTTCACATAAACTTAGGGTTTTCAAGGTAGAGATATTATCAACATCTTGATGATCAACTCAGTTGCTGCCATTGGAGCTTAAAGAAAATCAAGCGTGGGTGCTTGTATCTTGTGGAGAATCCAAGAAAGGAGTCTGTGGATTCGGAGCTTGCACGTGGTCGTGTCAGTAAGTTCTACTGGTGGGTAGCATTAGGAAGTCAAGCGGGAAGCTTGTAAGTCCTTTTGTATGAACTTCGATTCTTTCATATAGTGGATTCAAGTATACCTTGAGGATAGCTAGGTCAAATCCTCCCCAGATTTTTACCGTGTGGTTTCCTAGGTCATCATATCGTGTGTTATTTATTTTTCCGCTGCTTTATATATCTTGATATGATTATTTGATTGTGTTAACCTAGATTTGCATAATTTGACTAAGTTAATCACTTGGCTAATAAACTAGGTTAATTCAATTGTTGTTTTAAGGGGTCTAAAAACCAACAAAAACCATCTCATTTTTCTATGTTTAATAGCAACCTTAAATGAGATTAAAAAAAAATCTCCTACATGAAAAACTATCTTCACACAAGATTTTCTATCAAAACAAACGGAATGCAAGTGTTTGGAGTAGTTGTTGTTGCCTTGTTGGTCACTTGAAGGAACTGCAATTTTTGGGTCCAACGTACTTTCAACAACTTTCCAAGTTCCATCCACAGCAAGCTTCAAAATGGTCTTCGCCTAATCAATCATGCAAATTTGTAAGAGAAAAAGAGAAGGGTGGAAAAACTCATGAACATATTATTTTATTAGATTCAATCAAGTAGCCCTATTTATAATCAATCAATCAATATATATAAAAGCAGAGACCTCATACGGGAGTGAATGAGACCTTTCCAAGTGGTGCTCTAATTTTGCGTTTAGGCTTTTTTTACCTCTTTCATTATGTTTTTTTTTTACTGATACCCAAAAGTTCACATTAAATTATTTTACTGTTATCTCATTAGTCTTTCATTAATTGTCTAAGCTTACACCACACATTTCTCTCTTTTTCATGTTTTTTAGCATACCCACCATTTTAATATTTAAAAAAACAAAAAATAATAATTAAGGACTAATAGTAATAACTAACTAGATAAGGCCCTGGAGAAAGATAGCAAGACACAAAAATGTTGTAGATTGTTAAATAAAACGCATTGTCTCACTACATATTACCAAAATAAAAGACTTGAGACTAACAAAACATTTGAAAGTGAGAGAAAGAGAAATAAGAGAGGCCGCTGCCTCCATTATATTGACCTCCCACCACCATCAAGACGCCAAAACACCTAAAAGTATTTTTTTTTTCTTTTTAAATTAGGGGCTTAAATATGATTTTGGTTTGTGAAATTTGATTGGATAGTTTTTGTTTTGAGTATATAAGTAGAGAAAATATTTGGTACGCAATATAAAACCATATTCTACCATAGTTTTAAATCATCTATAAGATATATGCATACACACTTACCCCACACCATGTCTTAATGTTGCACTATCGATGAGTGAAGGGCGGTGAGAGAGTTGGACATACTTTCATTTCAGAGTATGAAATATGTGAATACAACACAAATTAGTTGATTTTTATGGTCTTGTTACTCTTTTTCATTTATTTTTGGTTTCATGATTTTTTTTTTTTTAGAAAAAAAAAAAATTACCTTGAGAAGGCTATAAATATGCAGTGAAACTACAAAACTAATTTTTAATATCTCAAAATATATATGTTTCTTTACTCTAATTTAGTTTACTTTTTTTTTTTTTTATAATATATATACAGCACTATCCAAAACCGTCTTATTTAAAATATTACAAATTATCAGTGCATTACACAAGCAACTTACTAGTATATTATAAAAGTTAGATTCCAAAACTGGTGGATGCACACAATGGTGCCACATGTACCTTTATTGAAGCATATATAACCTTCACACTTAACAAAATCCTTCATAAATGTAGGGTGCTATGGACTAATAACCAAACACAAGAAATAATTATCCAGTGTAATTTTCACAACACAGTCAAACAATAGAAAATGTTTTTCTTTATGTAAAATATTTTCAACTGAGAATATTTTACACTCGAAAAACATTTTACATATTACCAAACACAGTCTTAGACATTTATTACCTTTTCAAAATTCAAAGTATAACTTTTTTCTTAATGTGAAAGGTAGAAAAACTTCATTAAAATCTATAATAAATTGTACAAACACGATGAAGCTACTTGGAACATGACTCCAATAATTGTCTCTCCGTTAACAATTCTTATGAAATAAAATAAAAGTTAAGTGTGTGAAACGGTGAAAGTGTTAGAACTTTTTAAAAAGGTGTTCAAGTTGAACAACACTTTTTTTTTAAAAAAACTGAGTATTGACCCCTCACGTTAAATGTAAATTTTTTATTTTTTTCAATGTGAACGGTAGAAAAACTTTATTGAAATCTATAAGAAATTGTACAAACATGAAGAAGAATTGAAGCAACTTGGAACATGACTCCAACAATTGTCTCCCCGTTAACAATTCCTATGAAATAAAATAAAAGTTAATGTGTGAAACGGTTTCGTGTTAGAACTTTTTAAAAAGGTGTTCAAGTTGAACAACACTTTTTTTTTTTTGGGGTAAACAGTTGAACAACACTTTATATTACATGTCTTATAAAAAAAAAACACTTTATATTATATGATTTCATTTGTAAAATTTGAAAAATAAATAATAAAAAACAATTTTTTCAATGTGAAAGGTAGAAAAACTTTATTGAAATCTATAAGAAATTGCACAAACATGATGAAGAATTGAGGCCACTTGGAACATGACTCCAACAATGGTCTCCCCCGTTAACAATTCCTATGAAATAAAATAAAAGTAAAGTGTGTGAAACGGTGAAAGTGTTAGAACTTTTAAAAAAGGTGTTCAAGTTCAACAACACTTTATATCATATGATTTCATTTGCAAAAGTTAAAAAATAAATAATAAAAAATAAGTAACTTTTAATCCTAACCGTTAAATAAAATAAGTGAAAAAAAGTTAATATTATAAAAAATAGTATATTAGATACCAGATAATCCAAATTCCTCTTCTCTGTCGGCCCATTTGTCCTGCCCACCAATCACGTGAATTGTTTTTTTTGTTTTCAAGATGTTGCTTTTCATCTTCTTTTAAATTTTGAATTTTTTTTTTAAATTTTAGTCAATAAAAAAAATGTCAGATTTGTATCCCTTTTTTGTTTTGTTCCCGCGTGAAAATTAGTCTTTTAAAATCCAGATAAGTCTAAATAAAATAAATAAACTCATACGGTCCTACCTAACCTTTTTTTTTGAGAAACCGGTCCTACCTAACCTAGCCACAACGAAAAAAAAAAAAAAAAAAAAAAGCTTATCTAGCCAGCACAACCTAGAACCTAGCATTGCTTTTTCCATTAACCAGTCGGGTGGACCGTGGGGTATGACTTATGAGACAACCACACTAATCTGTCATAAATCGAAAAAAATTAAAAATAGAGACAGCAAAAAGCCAAAAAGGAAACAATATTTCTATGAACAATTTTTCATTTTTGAGTTCTTTTATCCATTGGCGTAATTACCAAATATAAATAAATAAAAAGGAGGGTGTCAAATTTCCACACGGTGTTATTGACGAAGACTCGATGGGTTCATTTGGACTGAGACCTCGCTCATAGAAAGACCCAAAATTTACGTCAATTTTACGCAAGACCCATCATTTCAATGAAATTGTAATATCCCGATTTATATTCAGTTATTTATCAATCTAAACTTTTACAATATATGATTATTATTCTAAATTATAATTAGTGTTTTAGTTTGTACTCTACTATCATTTTGGTTGTTAACTTAAACGGAAAAGTATTTCATGTGATCTTTGCATACATGGCACCACATAAAAAAATTGATAAGTTACTCTTCATTAATCAAAGATTAAGTGACACCACAAGGGTTAAATTTTGTTAGATGGTTTTATTTTAAAGGATTGAAGAATGAAAATTTGGTATTTTCATGTAGTATATACAAAGGTCATGTGAGCCATACATGACATACGTTTCTATCCAAGTTAATAACTTAATTGATATTAGGATGCAAAGTGAAACACAAATTATAATTTAGGGTGGTAATATTGTAATTCTGAAAGTTTAGGTGGTAAGTATAAATAAAGCAGTAGTTTAGTGTGATAAAATATAATTTTCATCGATTCGAAAGTAAAAAGGTAAAGAAGACTAGACTCCAGGGACGAAGCCAAGACTTGGATTTAGGGGGGTGACTCTGCTGCTAGCTGTGTGCGGCAGCTCCGGCCTTTGAGTCTACTGCTTTACTACTAAGGATTTTTGTTTAAAATTTTTTAAATGGCCAAGTTGTTTGTTTTGGGTAAAATAAATTGACTGTGCTTAATTTTTTTAGTTTTATTATTGGTAATTTTTGTTGTTGGGCTAATTTTTTTGGGCTTGTATATTTTGTTTTAGATTTAATCTATTAATTTTTTATGTTCTTTAAAAGGTGAAAAATGTTAAAACTACAAAATTTTTACAAATTGCTAATGTAATGAGTGGTTATTGACAAGTAAAAAGTGATGCAAGTGTACGAACCAATAAGAATTTATTACCTCAATAGTTTGTATAAACGTTCTAAAAACATTTGTGGCTATAACATTACCCTCAAAAGAATTGATATCATTATTAAGGAGGGCAAAGTGTAATTTTATTGAACAAAATTGCTAAAATTAGTACCTATTAATATAGTGTAATTTTATTGAACAAAATTGCAGCAATGGCTTTCCATCGTACTTCATTACTAACTCTACAATCACATTAATTTTCACACATTATTTTACAACCATAAAGGTGGCAAGTTGTGAATAGTAAATGATAAAATGATATCATTTTCACACATTATAAAATGCTTTCCTACTTTTTTTTGGGGAGGGGGGGGGTTCTATTATTTCTTTTATACCTCATTTTACTCAATAAATTAAATTTTATTCAATGTATACTTAACTAAAAAATATATAAGTTTATTTTTGGCTTTGCTAAATGACATAATATTATTGATGTCAAAATGTGTTGGAAGATCGTAGTATTTGAGTATTTAATTACGAAACTATTTGGAAGATTCTATTTGAGTATTTTATTGGGGATTGTGAAACTTCGTGGAAGATTGTATTATTTGACTATTTTATCTATCCAGTGAGGACCAAGCCAGCAAGGCACCAAGGCGGCAAGGCCTGTGACTTTTTCTCGCAACAAATTCCAAATTTCCAGTTCTACTTCATCTCTCTTTCCTATTCAATTCCAGTTCAATTTAATCTACTTTTTTACAACCAAACACAAATTTAAAGCCTTCAAATCACAGCGTTCATAATAAGAGCATTTACATCAAATAATTCAAAATAGGAAAAAAATATATCATTTTTACATATATAATTTCTAAAATCATTCACGTCAATCAAACTAAAAATGTATAAATTTACAAAGTTACTATAGTTTACACTGCTACAATTCACTTTGCATATAATTTTTTATTCTTTATTTTCGGATCCCAAAATTGAAGGAAGAGAATAAATGGTAGTTATTATATATGAAAAAAGATAAATAATTAAAAAAAATCATGTAAAATTGATAATTTAATATAATATAACATAAAATAGATAATTTGATGTAGAAATTTTTGAAAAGTGAATATATAAAATAGAAAAAGTAAATTTTTATACTAAAAATAAACGGAATATTTTGCTCATGTGAATGCTCTAAAGGACAAACAATGTTTATTTTTCACTTTTTAGACCATTAATTGGGCTGAATGCGAGTTGGCAAGTCATTACTCATTAAGTTATTATTAGAAAATCTCATTTTCATTCTATCATTTACGCCAAATTTAATTCTTATTCTAATTTTTAGTCCTTCTAACTTCAATCATACTCATGTGGTAAAGGGATATTATTTTTGTCAATTAACAAAAAATGCACAACTTAAATAATGATTCCGAAGTTTTTGGTCTTAATTCATAGTTATCAAAATATGAATCGCATCATAAATTGATTTTTGATTTTTTTTTTTTTGGTATCGTATCGTGCATCATAAGATATGCAAACACCTAAAACAATTAATAAAATACATATAGATATACATATATAAAAGATATATTCATTATAAATTTGAAATATATTCAAATTAGGACTAATTTAATAATCACTTACGTAATAATATTTGACAAATCTAAATAAATCAAATTACCACATGTTTATAACATACACATTCAAATTGATTATATTCAAAAGTAATAGTATATAACATATGAGCCAAAATAATACTTTCTTTTCATCATATTCATCGTCTTGTCTAATCAATTCTATTTAAGTCAATGTTATCATCATGTTCATCACCTTACAAAATTATTTCTTCACTGAATCAACATTTAATATCTCTTCTTGTTCTTTTATTTTAGTAATTTTTTTCTTTAATTTTTTCTTCGCATTCTAGCTTCTTATTGACTTATAACAATAAACTCAAAAATAAAATGATTATATTGTCATTAATATCTTATTCATAGTATAGCAAAAAAAATTGCAAATACAGAGGTGAAAGTGTCAAGTGTGTAGTCCAAATTTTTTTGGTGAAAGAGAGAAGGGAGGAAAAAACCCCTGAACATGTTATTTCATTAGATTCAATCAAGTAGCCCTATAATTTTGTAATAAAAACAAGTCTAATAACTTGTTAGACTCATATAAAAGCACAAATTTTAATAAAAAACAAACTCATTTTAAATCCTATATATCATATGATACGTACAATTTTACAATACGATACACACCTATGTATCATATAATTCATGAACATTTACGATACGCCCTTATAATACGAAACATTTTGTACACGATACAATACTGACCACCCCTTTTTTTCTCACAATAAATTCCAAATTTCCAAAGTTTATCTCTCTTTCCTATTCTATTCCAGTTCGATTTTGTTGGGTTAAAATGAATTGACCCCTTGCAAATTAATTAATTACCCAAGTTAATTAATTAGGTTCAATTACATGCAATAGCATGGTAGTACAAACAAATCACCAATTATACTAAATGCAGCGGAAAAAAAATTTGACACGGGTGATTTGTTTACGAATAAGGAAAACTACCGAGGCAAAACCCCACCGGGTGATTTTAAGGTCACCACTCTCAAGAATCCATTATTATCAATCACAAGCGGTTACAAGTATAAGGAATCTTACCAAACCCTTTGGCCTATCCCGAAATACCAACTTACAGTTGAACCCTTACCCTAATACTCAATTGGACTTATATTGTAGCGACAATCTTTCCGTTCAATGCACGAATCTCAGTACGTGACTAACTAATGATGCACAAATCCCAATACGTTACTAACTCCAGCAACTTGAAGAGGTTGTTGGCTGCAAAGTTCTTCAGTTCATCAACAATGAAGATCAGGAAGATCAGGAAGCTCCTTGGTCACAAAACCCTTGGCATAAAGACGCGGTAGCTTCTTCAGAGAGAAAAGAAACCTTATACGAATAAACAAGCATGGGCCGAAAATCATATCTGAAATTTCTGATTTCGTAAGTCTCGACAGAAACAGCTTGTGTCATTCTTCTGTTAAGCTTCAACTTTAAATCTTGATAGAAGTCTTTCTGTCGAGATTGCTGTCGAGTTTTAATGAACAGCTCTTCTTCACTTGTTTTTTGGTCAGATCTTCATGGTTTTAACACTTGACTTGAACAACATGTTTCTTGAAGTACTAAACTCATCCTAGATCTACCCAATTACAAGTAAAGTGCATTTTGTCAAAAGATTAGTCAATTACATAAAATATGTCCCTATCTGATTTCATCTCTCTTTCCCAACTAAATGCACACAAATTTAAAGCCTTGCAAATCATAGCTCTCAACTCATTCATGAAAGTAGGTAGAGAAAAAAGAGATAATAAAGGACAAAATCGTATATATCTTCTCTTTTTTAGACCATAATTTAGGGTAAATGTGAGTTGGCGAGTCATTACTTATTAAGTGATTATCAGAACATCTCATTTTTTATTCTGTCATTTAGGCTTTGTTTGGTTAGAGGGGTGGAAAAGTAGAAGGATAAAAAATAGGAAGGAGATGGAAAAGTGAGAAGATAGAAAATATTTTAGTTTTTCCATTTGATTGGGAGAATAGAAAAGATTTTAGAAAGGATAATTCAAAACGTGCGGGACACCCTCAATGGAAGATTGCATTGCAAAAACTTTCGCAGCAACGGTAAGTAGTGAGTCAAGTGACACTTTATTGACTGCCCCATTGATCAAAATTTAACTTTATACCAAAATTACACATATATTCGACAATAATAAACCCCTTAGATTTTATTCCATTTCATTTCTAAGAGCATCAGTATTCAGTGTATGCTAAAAAAAATCTAATTTAGTACACTATTTATCAATACACCATTTAATAAATCTCATATATTTTTTATATGTAAGGAAAAGTAGAAATAGATTTAGCTAAAAAACCTCAATTAACGCTTTGTTTGTTTCGATAATAATTTTTTCTAGAAAATGAGCAATTTTTCAAAAAGTATTTTCTATAAAACTATCTCATTTTTCTATGTTTAATAGCAACTAATGAGTCCAGAAAAATCATTAAGGCATCATTAGTGGGTCATCAAAGAAAGATGAGTAACTTCTCAACACATTCAATAACGACCATCAAAGGTCTTAAACTCTCCCATCAAGACAAAGAACGTTACGATTAGGGTAATAATCATCCTCATTTATGTCCAACCGCTACCTTACTCACCTATAAAAGGGACAATCTGTCTATTTGCTAAGGTACGTAAAAAAACTATTACAAAATGCTCTCTACATAGGAAAGGTATGGGCCGATACTAACTTGAGCATCGGAGGCTCCCCCACCGGGCACAACCTGGTGGTCTCTTCGATCAGTCCCTCCTTTATTTTGCAGGTCCTACAAGATCGTCAAGAGCTCCAGATTGGACGAGTGACCCAACTGATGATTTTGGCATCATCAGTTTGGCGCCGTCTGTAGGGAAAGATTATCCATTAACCTCTTCCTATGACAAAGGGTTACTCAGTTCAATCCAATGTTGTAAATACTGAATTGCTGCGCTCATCCAAAGTAGCAACAAAAAATGCATAGTCATGAATCAGATAGACTCTGTGGAGTTGAGTTTTGATGAAGATGTCATGGTCAAAAGTCCCAAAGTGGACATACAATAATGAGGGAAGAGCAAAGAGGCTACCTCTCGCCAAGGAGCAAGGCCATGAACGAAGCAAATGGAGGAAGCAGTATTGGAAAGTAAGTACCCAAATTTTCTATTTACTTCTTGATTATCTTAAGTGCCTCCACAATGCATATATTGGCATGTTTAGACCTAATGGATCCTTTATCCATCTGTTATCTATGATTCACGCCCCTCATTAATTCACTCAAACAATATTGCTTTGCTAAACTAAAATATAAGGCTATTCATAAACTAAATAGTCAAGCATATATTTAGTTAGAAAAGTGGAGAATGTTTGGTGATATCTCATGTACGAGAGATGCGCTTGTTCAGAAGGGGATATAAATATTTGTACAACTGTGAGGCTTTAATAGTTACAGCCCACACATGGTCAAAAAAAAAAAAAACACACACTACATAGATATATAATATATATGGTAAATAAAAAGGATCGGTCAATGGGGAGACTCACCATTTCCTCTATAATATTCCTATTAGAGTCAGATTTTATGGCCTTGATATCCTATTTATGGCCATCAAAAATGTTTTATTACATTTCCTAACATAATCATAGCATAACATCCTAGTTGATATGCACGCATTATAGCTTTTCATATCACCACTTTTCTTTCCTAATGCATCTTGCTAAGATAAGAAAAAAAAAGGGAGATATTGCTTCGGTTTCAAACTAAGATTCCTCAAATATCTTCTTCACATGGTGAATAAGTTTATGTGATGCCTCTATGCTCATGCACCATATGATAAAATGCTCATGTTATGTTTGTCAGTCAATGTTATGAATTTATGTTATTCCAACATTTAAACATTGCTGTTAAGAACTATATAAGGTAAAAACTCCCAACTTTTGTTTTTCTGCCAAATTTAAATATATTAATTTTGAGTATTAAAGAAAAACAAAACCAAAATTTATCTCATAATTTTGGACATTAAAGAGGTGGAGTCAAATCTTACTGCCTTTCCAGATTTATAAACCCCAGGTTTAGGCATTAAAACTAGAAGTTATTTGGTTGCATTTTTAGAATTTTGAAATTAAATCTAAAGTTTTCAAAGAAAATTCTGCCTAAAGAAAGGTAGTGAATTTCCTAATTGGCGTTAAGGATCCTCCTATGTATGCTCCTTGGGGCCTTCAGTCAAATGTGTTAAATGTTATTTTTGGGTCAAAAGATTTGATTATCGATATCACATAAAAAAGGAATGCAAGTTTGTGATTGAAAAAATCGTAAATTTTATGCCAATCTATATAAAGATATTTAGAATCAATATCTTGCAATGTTCTACCATAGAACGAACAAAGTTTATTGTTCAAAATTTTCCATGCATATATACATGTTGCTTTGACTTTGAAAATAGAGCACAAAAATTGTTCCATTTATACACAAATCTCACCACATGGTTTCATGAAAACTTTGGTAGTATCTATACGTCTGTGCATCATACTTTCATAAATTGAGCCATAATTTTAATGCTCAGTACGAAATAAATTACATTTTATTTATGCACATACACATGTGTTACATAAACACACTAAGGGATACTATGCTAAAGACTATGTCATAGACACATCAACATATACCGTCCCTAAGCCACAACAAATTTTATACATTTGTTGTTAATAATATTTGTGAATTTCTTACTTCACAATGCTGCTCCAAGTCTAATACTTTGCACAATAAAAGTAATAGACTATTTATTGTACCTATATTCTTAAGTTCATAAGCTTTAGAATGAGAACTTGTCAAAAAGAAACAACCAAGAAAGAGATCAAAAACTCTTAAGTGAAAAAGGGGAATACAACCAAAGATTGTGAAAATTCCTTTGACATCACAAATGGCGAATCAAGCCCTAGTAACTTTGAAGCCAATATCAACCCAACAAAGAAGAGCTCATTGAAAAAGGAATCAACTTAAAAGGATACCAAAAGTCCCACACACACATCCAAGTCACTTGTCATGTGCGCAAAGTGGTTCCAAGCCAAGCATGCATGTTCTAACATCCTTGCAAAGGTGGGCTCGGATATTCAATTTCTAAAAAAGTCTCCAAGGCGACAAGTAATTAAACCTTACTCACTCTCTCTCTTGTTAATTTGATCTCCAAAACTTGATTGTGATGTGTGTAACGTATATATCTTAAATTTAAGGCATTGAATAAGTTACCAACTAAATGCAAAAAAAAAAAAAAAAAAAAAAAAAAAAAAAAATCAAGGAAATCCTATACTTTCCTTTAGTCTAGCTCTATAATTACTGAGATTGTAAGAAAGGTAAAGTCAAATTCTTTTTAAAATATGCCCTGTTGAGGCACTAAAAAGTGGAATCAAATATCATTATGGTTTTACCATAACAGTATAGTAGAACGTGATGAGTTGCATTATTAATGATTCAACCATTTTTATCCTTTAAATGTTGTTATTTTGAAAGTTAATTACTAATATGATTTAGTAAGGTTGGAATAGAGAAACTTGAGGTCTAGAATAAAAGATTCACAACACCATTTTTTAAAAATATTCATGGTTGTTTCTCTAGTTCATATCTTACCAACTTATTGCACATGATATCACAACATCAAACACTTCTTTTTATCTTAAAATCATTTTTGATATACATTGGAAACTTGAGAATCCAAAATAATCGACATATCAGCTTTAACTTCGACATTTTAAAGAAGCATGTAGCCAATAGCTTCAGTCTTCACAAATCATATTATACTTATAGAATGCACTTCGTCAAATGACATCCATAATTGTATAGCATGCAATTGCATATTTGTATATTGTCATTCCTAACAAAATGCAGCTAGCACTATTGAAGTGACTTAAGTGTACAATTAAAGAAGAGAGAAGAGGAAATTGCTACTTCGAATAGCAATGACCATGGTCGTCAAAGCACAAAAAAAAAAAAAACACAAAAGTTCCAACCACGATAGACCATTCCTCTAGACATTATCAAACGAGAATTTCACTTTTCATTTTTGAATGGGGGCAACAACGTGGCCTAGTTTCTACGCTTTCAAAAAATTAAAGCAAAAGAGATCTAGGCCTTAGACATGAAGTATCATGTTAAGCTTAAAAATCTTAATAGAGAAAAGCTCGTCAAGAAGATCCTAGCAATGAAAAATCAAGGTGTGTGGCAAAATAAAGCCGTCATCTAAGGTAACATGTTTATTTCTATCTTTTTTATATTCGTCTATAAAATTTACACCTAGTAAGATTTCATGCAAAAATGTATGTACTAGTAGATGAATTACAAAAGAGGAAAAGCTCTAGGATTACAAGAAAGTAAGAAGAAGGCCTAACTAGGCCATTGGTAACTTATTATTTATATATAATCTATTATATGGTTCTTATTTAACAAAAATTTGGCAAGCGTATCTGCTACTTGATGCAGATAACAACATGACCTCAAGAAAGTCAAAAACGAAATAGCATCAAGGAGTCCCAAAAGCGACATAGTCTCAAAGAGACCCAAGGCTATATAATTTCCAAAGGAGCTAGAAAACCGATCCATGTGATCGTTGGTCTACTCAAGCAATGACCGTCAAAGAAAGAATCGATCCAAGAGATCACTGTCCAAAGAAGCCATTGAACTTCACCCAACAAAGACCACTAATCATGTGGCATTAAAGACCACGTAACCACGTGGCACACAAAGACCACTAACCATGTGGCATCAAAGACCACGTAACCACGTGACACACAAAGACCACTAATCACGTGGCACACAAAGACCACATAACTATGTGGCAACCAAAGACCATGTAATCATGTGGCACACAAAGACCACTAACCACGTGGCATACAAAGACCATTAATTACATGGCATATACATAAAAGACCCACTTGATATAGTAGGCACTCATAAAGACCCACATTTTCAACATTGGGCACTCAAAATGGTCATCCAAATAAAACAGCTTGCTCTTCAACAGTGATATAAAATGATCGTCCAAAGAAATCAGCTTACACCCAAGATCAAGCAATGATCCTTCAAACATCCAAAATGACCTTCAAAAGGCAAAAACTAAGAAGAACCACCATCCCTGAAGAAGAAATTAATGGAAAGACAAAGGAGTTTGAATCTAAACAAGTCAAGAGCATTCCCTAAGTCTGACCAACACAAAATCAAACTTGGGAATAGGGGGCAACTAATGAGTCCAGAAAAAATCATTAAGGTCGTCCATCTTAATGGATGACCATTACATCATTAGTGGGTCATCAAAGAAAGATGAGTAACCGCTCAACACATTCAATAACGACCATCAAAGGTCTTAAACTCTCCCATCAAGACAAAGAACGTTACGATTAAGGTAATAATCACCCTCATTTATGTCTAACAGCTACCTAAGTCACCTATAAAAGGGACAATCAGTCCATTTGCTAAGGTATGTCAAAAAACTATTACAAAATGCTCTCTACATGTGAAAGGTATGGGCCGATACTAACTTGAGCATCGGAGGCTCCCCCACCGGGCACAACCTGGTGGTCTCTTCGATCAGTCCCTCCTTTATTTTGCAGGTCCTACAAGATCGTCAAGAGCTCCGGATTGGACGAGTGACCCAACTAACGATTTTGGCATCATCAGCAACCTTAAATGAGATTAAAAAAAAAATCTCTTACATGAAAAACTATCGTCACACAAGATTTTCTATCAAAACAAACGGAATGCAAGTGTTTGGAGTAGTTGTTGTTGCCTTGTTGGCCACTTGAAGGAACTGCAATTTTTAGGTCCAACATACTTTCAACAACTTTCCAAGTTCCATCCACAACAAGCTTCAAAATGGTCTCCGCCTAATCAATCATGCAAATTTGTAAGAGAAAAAGAGAAGGGTGGAAAAACTCATGAACATGTTATTTTATTAGATTCAATCAAGTAGCCCTATTTATAATCAATCAATCAATATATATATATATATATATATATATAAGCAGAGACCTCATACGGGAGTGTATGAGGTATTGCCAAGTGGTGCTCTAATTTTGCATTTAGTCTTTTTTTACCTCTTTCATTAAGTTTCTTTTTACTGTTACCCAAAAGTTCACATTAACTTATTTTACTGTTATCTCATTAGTCTCTCATTAATTGTCTAATCTTACACCACACATTTCTCTCTTCTTCATGTCTTTTAGCATATCCACCATTTTAATATTTAAAAAAACAAAAAATAATAATTAAGGACTAATAGTAATAACTAACTAGATAAGGCCCTGGATAGCGAGACACAAAAATGTTGTAGATTGTTAAATAAAACGCATTGTTTCACTACATATTACCAAAATAAAATACTTGAGACTGACAAAACATTGGAAAGTGAGAGAAAGAGAAATCTGAGGGGCCGCTGCCTCCATTATATTGACCTCCCACCACCATCAAGACACCGAAACACCTACAAGTAATATTTTTTTCCTTTTTAAATTAGGGGCTTAAATATGATTTTGGTTTGTGAAATTTGGTTGGATAGTTTTTGTTTTGGGTATATAAGTAGAGAAAATATTTGGTACGCAATATAAAACCATATTCTACCATAGTTTTAAATCATCTATAAGACACATGCATACACATTTGCCCCACACTATGTCTTAATGTTGCACTATCGATGAGTGGAAGACGGTGAGAGAGTTGGACATATTTTCATTTCATAATATGAAATACGTGAACACAACACAAATTAGTTGATTTTTATGGTCTTGTTACTCATTTTCATTTATTTTTGGTTTCATGATTTTTATTTTTATTTTTTATTTTTAAAATCTTACCTTGAGAAGACTATAAATATGCAGTAAAACTACTAAACTAATTTTTAATATCTCAAAATGTATATGTTTCTTTACTCTAATTTAGTTTACTTTTTTTTTTATATATAATATATATACAGCACTATCCAAAATCATCTTATTTAATATATTACAAATTATCCGTGCATTACACGGACAACTTACTAGTATATTGTAAAAGTTGGATTCCAAAACTTGTGGATGCACACCATGGTGCCACATGTACCTTTATTGAAGCATATATAACCTCCACACTTAACAAAATCCTTCATAAATGTAGGGTGTTATGGACTAATAATGTTACGAGGCAAGTTTCAAAATTTTTTTTTTTTTTGAGAAATAGTAAGTAAAAGTTTCAATTTGTTTAAGTGACACAATTCATCCAATTATGCCACATGTTATGTTATTCATTGGCACAATAATTGTAAAGACATAAAGATAATGCTTATTATTTATAGGACCATAAAAGTCCAGTACCATAATTAGCCGGTTATCTAATACCATAATGCATCACTCCTTAAAAAATCTATCGTCTAGCTCCAAAAAAAAAAAAAAAACTATTGTCAAGAAATAAAAAATAAAAAATAAAAAACAAAAGAAAGGGAGTCGGGGAGACCATCACACCAGTTTGTGGTGAGTTCCCAAAAAAAAAAAAAAAAAAAAAAAAAAAAACGTTTTTATGTAAAAAAAAAAAAATGCATATATATATATATATATATATATATATATTTTTTCTTTTTTTCTATTTGAAGCAAAGCTGCCATTATTTTCTTTTGCCATTTTTCATTCAACATTTATTCGCTCGACCTATTGTGTTGCCAGAGAAAACTTGTCATTTAGCTTTTTAAGTTTTTTTTTTTTACCTGTGGGTTCTAGTCAACTTAACTGGTAAAGTCTTCGATAGTTGAATAAGTGATCTGAGATTCAATCCCCAACTATACCAAAAACTGATTAGTGTCTTAGTCTGATGATAAAGAGCTATTATTAGGAGTATACGTCATAGGTTAAAACTCTCAAAAAAAAGTTTTTTTTTTTTTTTTATCGATTTATCCCAATCTTTCATGTGTTGATACATGAATGCTACCAAAATGTAATTAACTTTCAATCTTCCTCATCCTTTATCCTTTGTCAACAAAACGTTACAAAACTTCAACTCTATATATTTCTCTAATTTGGATTGTCTCTCTCAATCTCTTTGATACCTGAAATTTAGGTGATAGGCCACAATCTGAATGACCCTTTGTGATTAAACCAGTTAATTAATTAGCCAAGTTATTAATTAATCAATTTAACATGCAAATACGTGGAAGCACAAATAAATCACCAAAAACTAAATATGCAGCGGAAATTAAATAACACGGTGATTTGTTTACGAATGGGGAAAACCCTAACGGCAAAAACCCCACCGGGTGATTTTCAGGTCACCACTCCCGAAACTCCACTATTATCAAATCAAGCGGTTACAAGTAAAGGAATCCCAAGTACCTTACCAACCTACAGTTGAACCCTTACCCCAATACCCAATTGGACTTGATCTGTAGTGACAATTTCCACCTTTGATGCACGGCTCCCAAGTACGTGACTAACCAATGCGCGGATCCTAGTACGCGACTTCAAACACCAACTTTAGAAGGAGAGGTTGGTTGCAAAGTTCTTCAGTTCATCATACACGATGAAGATCAGGAAGATGCTTGGTTACAAAACCCTATGGTGCAAATACACAGCAACTTCTTCAGAGAAGATGAACTAGGTTAAGAACTTCGTCTTTTGATCACAATTTGCTTGAACAAAGATTGCTCAATGCTTTTGCAACTTGTGTACAATTTGACGGCTCTTAAAACAATCCTTTTATACGTTTAGGGTTAGAAGAAAAGAAGGCCCAAAAACACATTCACGGATCCCAAGGAAATCAAATCAGAAAAACTGATTTTGTAAATCTCGACAGATAGCAGGTGTCGAGGTAGCTATCGAGCAGGTGTCAAGATTTAATGAAATTGCACTTCAGCTTGCTTTTTCTTGGACAGACTTGATGACTTCAACACTTGATCTTGAAACTTTGTTTCTTGAAATATTAAAAATACCTAGAACTACCCAATTACAAGTAGAGTGCGTTTTGTCAAAAGGATTAGCCAATTTACATAAATAAGTGACATATGTTCTTAACAAGTGAACACACATATGTCCTAACAATCTCCCCCTTTGGCAATCCGTGACAAAACCACAACAAACAAATGAACATATGAGAGAAGTCATAAATCACTCAACTCATATTCACTTGTTGAATACAATAAAATCTATCCTAACACAAACTCTTTAAAAACTTTGCAAGAAGAGAGTTTATGGCAAATAGACTTTGACAACCTGTATTTCTGAAACACTTTAAACAAAACTCATCAAGGCATCTTGTGTGAAACAGAAATAAATAGATTGCATACAAGTATAAAGAACATGTGTATAAAGATAGAGAAGAAACAACACATGAAGAGAGAGGTGAAAGAAACATACATCCACATATATAGAAAATAAGTACAATGTATGTAAAACTGGTCAAAAGACTTCATATATAAGATCAATGTATCTATAAAGAATAGAAAAGAAAAGATACATCAAAACCTCACTACATCCCTCAAAAATATCAACACTCCCCTTATCAAAATGTCCTATACTAACTCTCCCCTTAAGATGGCTACTCTCATAACCCAAAACTACTCCCCCTTTTTGTCACGAGTGACAAAGGGTAGAGTGTCATGTAGACATCTCATCAGTAGAGCTAGCATCCCCATCATCATCATCATCATCATCATCATCATCATCATCCTCATCATCCTCAGAATCTGAAGCTGCTGGAGTAGGTGGTGAAGAAGTAGCCTCTGGAGCAAAACCACCCATGGTCGCCTGCCGTCGTACAATACGACCAACACGAACATTCACCTGATACAACTCAGTGGAGAGTGTATCGAGGCGAGTGTCCATGCACTACAGCTGCGCCATAATGTCTCCTAGAGATACATCGCCCGTAGAGGAAGAAGGAGCAGATGTAGATGGAGCGGATCTGGATGGAGCTGATCTGGACGGAGCCGAACGAGAGGGAGGAGTGGAATCCTTTTGTCGCGACCTAAACTGAGCCTCACTACGTTTTACGGTAGCGGCATCTATGGCATAGATGTGAGTGAAGTGGTCGGACACTGGAAAAGGGATAGAAAAATGGCGTAAGATCCTCGTGATAGCGGAAGGAAAGATGAGCTTATCACGGGACGCCGAATCTAGATGGACATCTATGATAGACAGGATGAAGTGAGAAGGAAAATCTATAGTAAGATGCTCTAGAAGTGATAGCAAAAATCGAGCACGAGGCTCTGTGATAGAGTTGTAGTGAGATAGTGGATGGAGTACAAAGGTCATCACCATGTTAAGAAATCTATGACCTTTAGCAAAAGGCCTACATGATGTGTACTGATGCTCACCCCAATCAGCAGGATGCTGACAAAAGGCAGAGATGAGCTCATCTTTGGACACAGTCCTCAGACGCTCACATGAAGGGTAATCAGGAAAATCTATCCTAGGTTCCCTAAGCACATCCGCAACTAGCTGCGGTGTGACAGGAATGCGCATACCTCGAACGCGAGTGAAAAAGAGAGGTACTGAACGATATATCCCGTGCATGTTGGAGTAAAACTCCTGTATCAGCACGAGAGGGCAAGTGACCGGGACGTCACACAGTGACTCCCATCCCCTACTGTGAATGACAGAGGGAAGGTCAGTGTCGGCGAAATCCGCCAGAATGACTTGGCGTTCCGAATGAACACCTCGTCTAGAAAAGTTCTCAGAAAATGCCTTGTGGGCATCTCCATCACGGAACCAAAGGTTAAGAGGAGCAGAATCAGAAGAAGAGGAAGCTCCAGAACGCAGAGGGTTCCGAGCAGGAATGGAATTATGTTCGGGTGCCATAGACACTACTAACGTAAAAGAATGAGAAAGAGATAGAGAGGGAGACAATCAGAAAAGTCCCAAAACAGTTCATATATATCAGATATATTGAACAACAAGTACGTATGCATGGGAATGCATGAACATGTGACATGCAAAGGAAAAAACATCATGGGTTCAGCCCAATCCAATCCTAGCAGCACACAAACATAGAACACACATCTAAATGCATGTAAATACCATTCTAATGCATATGAAATGCAATGTATGACATTTTGAAAACATTTTAGTGAAAACCCAACCCAAAATTTGAAGAAAAACTCATCAATTTTGAAAAACCCCAAAAATTTCAAAAAATCCCAAAACCTAGGTTTCAAAACATGAAATGCATGAAAAAGGAAGGGAAAAATGATCTTACCAAGTGATTGAAGCAAGGAATGGTCAAGATCCAAGTGGGTTGGAAGATTTGAGTGAGAAAATGGTGTTTGGGAGAGGAACCGCCTCGGACAGATCGAGAGAGATCGAGTGAAATGAGAGAAAATCGCGACAGATCCTTAAATAGGCACCTCAGTAAATCTCGACAGCTGAGGTGTCGAGAGGTATCGAGGAAGCTGTCGAGGAAGGTATCGAGGAAATGGTCGTCGACAGCGAGAAGGTGTCGAGGTACAAGACCAATTTCAGAGAACAGAAGCTCGATCGATCAACAAGGTATCGAGAAGGTATCGAAAAGACAGAAGATTTCTCGATCGATCCACCAGGTGTCGAGACAGGTGTCGAGATTGCGATTAGAAAAGGCTAGAGAAGCTCGACAGATGACCAGGTATCGAGGAGGTGTCGAGGAGGTGTCGAGCTATCAGTGAAAAGCAGTTTTTCGAGAAGAGAAAAACACAGACATGAATGCAATCCAACAAGCACCTCAACCAATGATCCAATCAACATATTAAGCTCTCAAAATCATCTCTCAACAGAATTTTTAAGCACATGGATCCTCAAAAACACACACACACACTAAACAAGTCTAACCAATTTTATATTTCAAAAATAAGTCAAGACAGTTTAGTGAGCATACATTAGCACATGTAAACACTTGTGATGGCCAAATCACATTGTACCTGCATATGTATCAAAAGTAACAAAGAATATTGCGTGTTGTGTGTGAAAAACATCGCAAGATTGCATATGTGTATACATGTTATGACGATCTGAGATATGAGAAAATAACTTTAACTCACACACAATTATAACTGTTTGATGGGGACTATCACCTTTGAGGTACATCCTATGACTCCCACATCTCCTAGAAAACACGCTTGCAATCATATTTAAAGCATTTTAATCTTTTAGCTTTATATTTTCTTTGCATATTTTCTTTTAAGCATATCATGCATGGGCATAAAAAGAGAGAAAAGAAATACCCAACATGTTAAGCATAGACATTGCACTTTTGCTATGCCGAAGCATACGGATGTCTTTGACACTGCACTTTTGCTATGCCGAAGCATACAGGTGTCATATTATGATTGTCGGGCAACAGTGGTGAGATGGTCATTTATGCCTTTCTCTTAGGATTTTCTAGTCCTACCCGTCAAAAAGAGTGATATGAGTGTTAAGTTTAAGAGATAACTTAATCTTACTCATCACAAACAAGAGCCACAAAACTCACTTGCTTAGTTGTGCATAGAGATGCTCATCTAAGCTACAAGAGATACAAAGTTTAGAAAACTTTGTTTCATTGGCCATCCAAGGTACACAAATACCAAAGTACACAAAACACACACTGTTTTTGTATTTTTCTGATTTTTCAATTTTTTTTTTTATTTTTATATCAAAAACAAAATAAACAAAACTGAAAATAAACAAACAAAAACATGTTAAACAAACATGAAAGCATGAAAGAAAGATGCTTATGCATGAAGGCATGATAGAGAGATGCAGATGCATGAAAACATGATTTCAAAAGCAGATAAGAAATCAAGCAAAGAAAGTCCTACTTTAGATAGAAAGAATTAAAGCAGAGGACAAACAGAAAAGACAATTAAGTCTTAGGATCCTTTATCACCCACATAGCACGAGTCTTTGGCCGTGAAGATGAAAAGGCACGTGTCCTAGTATGATTACTAAAGGACATAGAGGAATAAGAATTCCCCTGAAATTGAGTCAAAAAGCTCAAAGCTTTTAATAACTCACCAAGAATAGGTACAGAGCCTTTAGACCAAGGGTGAGACCTATTGGACACTCGCTTATGAGGAAACAACTTGAAACAATTAGGACGAGTGTGACCAGAATCACCACAATGGTGACAAACATGAGTAGTTTTAGAGCTACTCGGCTTCCTAGAAGGAGGTCTAACCTTAGAGGTTGACAACTTAGGACAATTTGGCCTAATATGACCAACAATATGACAATGATGACAAGTGGGGACAAATTCAGAATTTTTATTCAACCTAGGAGGAGTTTTAGACATAGGTTTAGAAACTTCACCGTTAACATCAGAATTTTTACCATTGTCTATCCTAGCAATATTAGCCTTCAACTCTTCATTATTCCTTTTAAATGGGGGAACATAAAAATCTTTTTCTTTTGAGTTAGGCTTAACAACAAGTTTGGCACTAGTTAATTTTTCAACTTCAGTTTTAAATTCAACTAGTTGCTCTTCCAAACTCTTAATTTTGTCCACCTGAGATGAAATTTGATTTTTAAAATTCTCATTCAAATTATTGGCTTCATCCAATTTTGCAATCAAATCATCTTTTTCAAGCTTGACCTTTTTAAATTTAGCTTTTAATTTTGTAGAATATTCAAGAGATTTCATACAAAAATTATAAAGCTTGCAATAGGCATCTTGAATATCATCATCATTATTCAACATAAGATCATGCAAATCAAAACAATCAAGAGTTTCCATGACAACAGGGGTCAATGGATCAACACAGCAAATATTAAAACCTAATCAGAGTGTGCCCGCTCTGATACCACTTGATAGGCCACAATCTAAATGACCACTTGTGATTAAACCAATTAATTAATTAGCCAAGTTATTAATTAATCAATTTAACATGCAAATACGTGGAAGCACAAACAAATCACCAAAAACTAAATATGCAGCGGAAATTAAATAACACGGTGATTTATTTACGAATGGGGAAAACCCTAACGGCAAAAACCCCACCGGGTGATTTTCAGGTCACCACTCCCGAAACTCCACTATTATCAAATCAAGCGGTTACAAGTAAAGGAATCCCAAGTACCTTACCAACCTACAATTGAACCCTTACCCCAATACCCAATTGGACTTGATCTGTAGTGACAATTTCCACATTTGATGCACGGCTCCCAAGTACGTGACTAACCAATGCGCGGATCCCAGTACGCGACTTCAAACACCAACTTTAGAAGGAGAGGTTGGCTGCAAAGTTCTTCAGTTCATCATACACGATGAAGATCAGGAAGATGCTTGGTTACAAAACCCTATGGTGCAAATACACAGCAACTTCTTCAGAGAAGATGAACTAGGTTAAGAACTTCGTCTTTTGATCACAATTTGCTTGAACAAAGATTGCTCAATGCTTTTGCAACTTGTGTACAATTTGACGGCTCTTAAAACAATCCTTTTATATGTTTAGGGTTAGAAGAAAAGAAGGCCCAAAAACACATTCACGGATCCCAAGGAAATCAAATCAGAAAAACTGATTTTGTAAATCTCGACAGATAATAGGTGTCGAGGTAGCTATCGAGCAAGTGTCGAGATTTAATGAAATTGCACTTCAGCTTGCTTTTTCTTGGATAGACTTGATGACTTCAACACTTGATCTTGAAACCTTGTTTCTTGAAGTATTAAAAATACCTAGAACTACCCAATTACAAGTAGAGTGCGTTTTGTCAAAAGGATTAGCCAATTTACATAAATAAGTGACATATGTTCTTAACAAGTGAACACACATATGTCCTAACATTAGGAGTTGCAATGGGAAAATTAGCTTCAACATAGCAATGATCTCTCTCTCTCTCCCCCTCTCTCCCCTTATTATTTAGTGTATTTTATAGGAATCAATTCGCGTGTTTCTTTCTTTGTATTTAGAATTTTTGGTTGAATGATTAGTTCGTGGCCAAATATTGATTTTTCTAAAGGCTTGAGATTTATGACATTACTTTGAGGTTAGTGTCAAATTTTTGAATCTCAATGTTGGATGGGTTTACCTTGGATTAAAATTTGTACAATTTGAAGATCAAGTAGTTTTATAGGAATCAATTAATTTGTACAATTTTATTGGTCTCTTTAGTACAAAATTTATATTTGATTGGTATTATTCTTTGTATGGCATGTAGCACCGTTATAGGTCTTTGTTTGTATGATATTACATTGATCAAAGCTTGAGAAGATTGTGATGAGAAGCATGACTCAAAAAAAAAAAAAAAAATCACTAATAATTACAATAAAAACAGGTTGCTTATTGTCTCTATGGTTATTGCTCTTAAAAGTTGTGTAAACTATCTCTACAAACACACACAAACACAAACAAACTTATTTTCATTTTGAGTTATATCAAATTTACCATATCAATGATTTTTTATAATTATTTACATATAGATTATTCTTCTTCTTTTGCACATGTGTTATGTATATTTATTTTCCACATTTATTATTCACAGCCTAATTCTTTAGTCTATAAGATTGAAAATTAAATTGAGGAGTATATATTTTGAAGTACAAGTGTTGCACAAATCTATTTTGTTGGGTTTTGCAATTTTTTTTTTTTTTTGGGTTTTTTTTTTTCTCTATTTGTTATCTTTATTATTTGTTTGTTTTATAGGATACATTGTTGTTTAGCAATTTTTCTTGTTGTTTTTCTTTTATAGGGGGTGGAGCTTGTGTCTAGTGGCCAGTGCCACTGAACACGTTGCGATGCGGACACGTGTCCAAGACTGGACACGTGTATCCTAACGGGCTCAGTGGCCACTGGCCACTAGACACAAGCTGGACCCTTTTATAGGATACATTATTGTTTAGCAATTTTTCTTGGAGTAGTTGTGAATTCCAAAGCAAAAAGGTTGTGGAAACTTTGTTTAATTGATTGGTGCTTAAGAGATATATGAGAGACTCAATCTTTGGGATTTATTAAATTTTTATGTCTCTCTTCTTTTGGATAATGATTTAAAGGATTGTAGTGGGTCCACATTTTTCCATGTTATTTTCTATAAAAAAAAATTATTAATTTCTCTGCAATGGTTAGAATTATAATAATAGCCAAGTCATATATATTTATGTGAAGTTTTTCATACATTCCCACCAAATTAAATGGAAAGAAATAAGCAAAAGATAAAATACTTAAAATTATAGCATCTTATGCAAAATTTTCATGAATAGCATATTTCGAATAGACTGAGAATTTCTTTGTTTTCACATTATTTAATTTAAAATAAATAGGTAAAATACTCAAATCAAAGCATCATGTATGGGGGACGTTTGATAGAGAATAAGAACCCTATTATATATGCATACAAAATATCTAATAGTTATAAATTAATAAATAAAAACCATGCAAAGGACGGAACAACAACTAGTAATTTTGTAATAAAAAATAAATAAAATAAATAAATAAATAAAAGTCTGATAACTTGTTTAGACTCATATAAATGGTCTCCGCCTACTCAATCTTGCAAATTTTTGTGTCATTCTTTAAGGATTAGTACAAAATTAGAAACAACACTAGCTGGCTAGCTAGCTAACTTTGTTTATACTAAAATTAATTAAACAAAACAAACCTTGTCTCGAGGCACATCGAAAATGGAGACAGTACCATTGTAAAATAAAAGTTAAAGAAGCTGAATCTGAAAGGTTCTCCGAACTAGGCCTGAATTTCAGCAAAGCAAATTATTTTTAATACAAATAAGGGTGCGGCTTCTGTGACACTAGACCCGCTGCGATCATGACACATGTCTATTTTCAAACACGTGTCATGATCATAATGGGTTTAGTGTACTGAAGGTACTGGATAGAAGCGGCATCCTACAAATAAAAACAAATTTTCAATTTTTTTTTTAATTTCAAAGAATGAAAAATGTGAATTTACTCATTTAGTACCTGAATGTAGGAGGAGCACAGACAGGCAAAGCAGGAAAGAGAATTTGCTCTCTTGTTCTTTATATAAATACCTCTTTCAGTGTCTATTAGGAGCCACCGTAGCCTTCTTTTCTTCTCTCATATTGCACACTTGGTGAAAATTATCTTTCTTTCGTCAATTTCCCAATCAAACGCACACGTTTTAACCTTTCAAATTTAGAGCTCTCAACTCATCCGTGAATCTCCACTCAAACTGCACCTATTTACTTATCTTTTATAATTCTCATTTCATCTTTATCCAAAAAAACCCCCAAAAAAAAAATCCCATTTCATCACATTTTTAATCTTTCTTACCTTCTCCTCCTCTTTCTGCATCTTCTCAATCTTTAGTTAACATATCATACCTATGGCTAACCTCACCAATGAAGGAAACTCCTCTTTTTTTACTCGCAGACGGGAATTTGATATCTTCTTGAGTTTTAGAGGTGAAGATACCCGCAATAAATTTGTAAGCCATTTATATGAAGCTTTGTGTAACGTAGGCTTTTACACCTTCATTGATAATAACCTTCAAAGAGGAGAAATAGTTTCAAAACAACTTTTCAAAACAATTGAAATGTCCAAGATTTCAATTGTCGTACTTTCTGAAAACTATGCATCTTCTACTTGGTGTTTGGATGAACTTGACTATATTCTCAAATGTAAGAAAGATGGCCAGTTCGTGTTGCCGGTTTTTTACGAAGTGGAACCGTCAGAAGTACGTAAACAAGAGCAAAAGTTTGGAGACAACTTAAGTAAACATGAAGAAAAATTCAAGGATAAGGTGCAAAATTGGAAAGCAGCTCTAAATGAAGTTGGTAATTTGTCTGGATGCCATTATGATGGGTACGTATTTTATAATAGGCTCATTCTTTAACGAATTTATGAAAGTATTTTATTTTGATAATGTCTTCTACTACTGAGGTAGTTTAATTCACAAATTAAGGTTAATGTTTGAAATATAAAATTTTACGGTTAAAGAGTTTCTCCCATTGTTTTTTATAGAAAATTTTCAAAAGATTTTTTCATCATTTTGGTCAAGTATGCAAAGCCTAAATCTGATTTCCTAGAGAAAAAAAAAATACTTCTCAAATATTTGAATAATACTTCTCAAATCTTCTTGTTACTATCGATTACATTTTCACATCACATTTGCTAAAATTTGTCTATTTTATGTTTTTCATACTCCATATTTAATCTTACCCTTGGATGTGTTTTGCACTGTTTGGTACATATCTTTTTTCTTTTTCTTTTTCTTTTTTTCTTTTTGTGGTAAATAGGCACATATCTTTTAGTGTTTTGTTTTTTTGTTTCCCTTTTTTAAACTAATTTTTTTGTTTCCATTTTTATTAAGCTCTGGTATAGTAGGTTTGACTAAAACAAACATACCATCATATATGTCCTTATAATATATAGAGTTAGATCAATAAGTATAAAATGAAAAAAAAAAAGAAAAAAACTTTTAGTGTGGCAATGGATTAATTAAAGGAAATGCTAGCATGAATTTCTTAAATAATCCAATAGAAATACGAGAAGTACAAAGAGAAGAATATTTATCTTGATTGGAATGATTTTTCATATCCTAGAAGTATATTTATTTTGTTTAATAGTTTTCAGTTTGTTTCTATTTTACATTTTACCAATTGTTTTGTTTTGTCAATTGTTTCAATTGTTTTATATTTTATATTCCAATTTTTTTTTTTTTTTTTTTTGTGTGTGTGTGTGTGTGTATGTGTTGATGATGAATTATAGATATCAATTATTCACCTCTTCCAATTGTAATAGCATAAATGATAATCAAAATTCCTGTAATTGTTGTTTGAAATATTATCTTATGCAACATTTTATTCACCACTTGAGTGTGAATCTAAATTTTGGTTTACAGATGATGCAATTAAAAGATGGGGAAAAAAATAAATAAAAGAGTGGGATACTAGATAAATCAATGCTATGAAGCTAGCTCTGTTTATAAATAAAGTTATAAATAATATGTTTTATTTTGAATTGTGATTTTGTTGGATTTCGGATTGTGAAAGTATTTATGGTTTTTTTTAATAGTTTATTTTTGGTGTTTTGGATATTAGGGAGAGATAGTTTTCTTTCATTTGTAAATTTATTAGATACATATTATATGTTTTGGATATTAGGAAGAAAAAATTTTGATTTTGAGAAAGGTTGTTTTGAAAAAGAATTCCATTTTATAGAATTCTATGATGATGCACAAAATTTTAGGTTTTATTTAAAGAATAGATATTTTTTCTATTTTATTCCGAGATATATATATATATATATATATTATTTTATTTTATCTTTTATATGAGATTTTTATGTGTATTGTGCAGGTTAACAGCTAGTCACTTCAACCATGCAAACAATTTTTGACATATATAATTGACACTCCAAAAAAAAAAAATTGTTTTATTTTTCATATGTTTTCACCTTAAATTTTTTCAGTGAAAGTGGAAATATTTTTTCCTGTTTTCGATCTCATGACTTTTCATATGTATTCATCACTAATAATAAAAAAGAGCACTTTTACCTAAGGGTTTTGCTTTTTTTTTTTTTTCCAAAAAATAAGTGCAGTGTTTATTATGTTTTAACATGCCCTATGGCAATCAACTTTTGCATAAAAGTACTAAATGATAGAAACCGATACTACCCAACCTTAGTATCACTGCCTAAGACTTTAATTAGATATTTAGGGGCCTATTATAAATTAATTTGCTTAAATTAAGTGTCCGTTTGGGAACAACTTATTTAACTAAAATTGAAAACTTTTTGTTGAAAATACGGTAGATAAAGCTAAAAACTAGTTGAAATAGTATAGTGAGACCCCTGAATAGTACCAAAAAGTGTAATGTGACTCATGAATAATAGCAAAAATAAGTTGAATAGTAGTAAAAATAAGCTAAATAGTAAAAAAAAGCTGACTTTTTTAGCCAATATCAAACACAACCTAAGTTTTAAAATTATAAAAAGAAGAAAAAATGTCTATAATAAAAGCAATTATGAAACTATGTCCTTCTGGCTATGATAGAGTAATTAATTTCCAAGTACATACTTTAAAGGGGCGTTTGGTTCGCCATAATGTTATATTACATCGTAATCTTACATTATTGTAATTTTACATTAATGTAATTTCAATACAAGAAAACATTACATTATTTAGGAATGTGATTAGATTAAGGTGATGTGATATATTTTGTAATTTTAGATTATGGTAATGTTAGAAAAAAATAAAATAAACTAAAAATATTAATGTCATATCATCGTAATATGCATCACATCAATGGCACATCATAGTGAACTAAATGCTCCCTAAGTACTTCCCGCCCATTCAGCAAAAATGTGTGGATATAGCCCATCTTCTGAAACTTAGCCATGTCTTTTTATTCAACGTAATCCTAGGAAAAAAGTATCTCACATTGTAAAATTATGAAACTTGTTCCGGTCTCTCACATCCCAAAAAAAAAAAGAACTCTATCGAATACTTCTATATCAGCTTTGTTTGGTAGCCAGATTTTAAGAAAAATCTTGTTTGACAACTTGATTTTTTTTTTTTTTTTTTTTTAACACAAGGTTAAGATGCAAAAAGATCCTTGTGTTTGAGTTAGTTTTAAACTAATCTTTGTGCTATCAATTTTGTATTATTGATCCTTGAGATTTAAAAGTTATTCAAAGAGAGAGAGAGAGAGAGATAATCCCAAGTCCCCATAGTTCCTCTTTCTATGATGTTAGGTTTTGAAAGTGCTGAATTCCTTGTGAAACATTCTTCCTCGTATATGTAAGCTTAGATAAAAACCGTAATAAAGTTTTTAATTGAGCAAGGGCTCTCTAGGGGTCATCGTCAACCTTTAGTCCTTCAAGATCAAATACCACAATCTTACACAATTCAAGATTTTCTAAACTTGGGTGCCACAAGATGCATTTGGATGAAAATAATTTACGAGAGATGGGCCTTAATTCATTAAATGAGTCAGTATACTAAATATCTGTCATCTTATCCTAAAATTCATCACTACTGATCCTTCCAATTAATGATATCATGAACAATTTTCAACTTTCAAAATAAGAAGCAGTAAATCCAAACCAGAGCTTGGAAAGTTAAAAATTGATATATCAATTTAAAAAGCAAAAAAAACAACAAGAGAACATCTTTTAGATATTTTCAATTTTCATTTTCTGATTCCAATGACACTTTTTTAATTGAAAAATTAAACTGACCTTCCCTCTTGTTTAGATGCACAAACCTCCCTTATTTTTCCTCTGTAATTCACTATAGAAACAAAAGGGGCAAAACTCCTCTGTGAGTTGATTTATAGCTGTGAAGGTTGTGCCATTTGAAATTGATTTGTGGGATTTATTTATTTTTCCATTTGGGTTCCTGTGTGGACATTTGGCATAACTCCAAACGTTTTCAGTTTTTTTTTCCCCTGGTGTGTTCAAAGTTGGAGCAAAAAATAAATTTTTTGGCATAGGAAGTCTTGTAGCTGTAGGAGTATAGATTAACATTTAATGTTAAATAAGTGTTATCTAAGTGGTAGGATTATAGATTTGCGTAAAATTAGTTATATCACTTATCACTTGGCCAGGGTGGAGCTACATGCTTAAGTGGGGGCCAAAATCCTCCCAAAAATTTTAAAATATTTTTTTTACTATATGTAAATATTTAACATTTTAATAATTAGCCTACAAAAATGGGACTTAGCCTTGCCAAATATTTGAGTAAGTTCAATGATGCTCTTAAAAAAATTGTTCAATTGGTCTAGAAGTTATAGAGAATGTTTTTTTTTTCCTCACATTCACTTTTTATTGTAAAATGTGTTCTTATGTCTATTAATGTTTTGGATTATTCATGTCATTGAATACTTCATTAGTTCAATTGAAAATTTTTTACTCACTTTGGTAGACAATTTGGTGACTTATATTAAAAATGGAAATATTAAGGATTCATTATGGAGGATACTAATTTATGTGTGTGTATAGATGTTTGTGTTTGTGCATGTGTATAGAAGTTTGTATAGACTAATAAATTAGTATCACAAGTTGCCTCCCAAAAAATTTTATGGCTGCACCCCTGCACTTTTGCACTAAATGAGGCCGTCTATGAGAGTTATATAATATAGAAATTCTTTTATTATTTCAAAAAAAGAAAGATATTAGTATATACTAGATTAGATGTGTGAGTTGTAGGTTTTAGTTAGCTCAACTGGTAAAGTCTCTGATAGTTGAATAAAAGATCTGGGGTTCAATCCCCGCCTACACCAAAAAACCAATTAGTGTCTTGGTCTGATAATAAAGAGCATCATCAGGAGCGGACGTGCATAAATTAGACATCTTAAATTTATGAAAACATCTTAAATTTAGTATATTTTCATATTTATATTTCCAACTAGTTGAACTTATGTCTCTTATGCTGCATCATTGGGAGTGAACGCCATAGTTGAAACTCCCTCAAAAAAAAGAAAAAAAAAATAGATGTGTGATCTGCAGTGCATAAATTAGACATCTTAAATTTAGTATATTTTCATATTTATATTTCCAACTAGTTGAACTTATGTATGCTTTGTCAATGGCAGCGGTCTGGAAACTAAATTTATCCAGGAAATTATTGAAGAGATTTCAAAATTCAAAATAAAGGGAACACTCTTATTTGTTGCCAAATACCCTGTTGGAGTAAATTCTCGTGCCGAGGATGTAGAATCTCTTATAGATATTAAGTCAAATGATGTACGTATGGTAGGAATTCAAGGTCTTGGGGGAATAGGTAAGACTACAATTGCAAAAGCTGTTTGTAACAAAATTGTTGATAATTTTGAAAGAAGCTGCTTTTTAGAAAATGTCAGAGAAAATTCAAGGACAGATGATGGCACAATTAAGCTACAAGAGAAAATTCTTTCTAAAATCTTACAAAAGCAACATTTGAAGGTGAACAGTGTATCCGAAGGAATTAATGTGATAAAGGAAAGGCTTCATAGTAAAAGGGTTCTTTTGGTTCTTGATGATGTGACTGAACCAAAACAAATAGAAAATCTTCTTGGAAAACATGATTGGTTGGTATCAGGAAGTAGAGTCATTATAACAACAAGAGATGAACACTTGCTAACTACTCTTGGAAAAGTTTGTACAACTAAAACTTACAAGGTCAAGGAATTAGACAATCATGAAGCTCTTGAACTCTTTAGTCAACATGCTTTCCATAAAGTCGAGCCTGATGAAGAATATTCTGAACTTACAAATCAAGCCCTGTATTATGCCAAAAGTCTTCCATTAGCTCTAAGAATAATAGGTTCTAATTTGTGTGGGAAAACAAAACCTGAATGGGAAAGTACACTACGTCAATATGAAAAATATCCCAATGGAGAAATTTATCAAATACTTAAGGTAAGTTATGATGGATTGGAAGAAAACGAAAAGAATATATTTCTTGATATTTCATGTTTCTTCAAGGGAAGGTCTAAAGGTTTTGTTGAAAATATATTAGACAAGTGCAATTTATACCCTAAGTCTGGTATTCCAATACTTGTTCATAAATCCCTCATAACTATTCAAAATTGCAAATTGTCATTGCATGACTTGATACAACAAATGGGTATGGAAATTGTTCGGCAGGAATCGCCAAATATCCCCAGAAAACGTAGCAGATTATGCAATTATGAGGATGCTCTTCAAGTACTACTTGGAAATAAGGTATAATTTCTTTTTCCTCTTCTTTTTTTTCTTTCCCAAGGAAGAAGTAATAATTTTTCCCTTTGATATGGTTTCTTTTTAACATTGCACCAAAAAAAAAAAAAAAAAGTTTATCCAATTAGTTTTGGTAAATTCTATTGTAATATTTGGGTTTCTTAATGTTTTATCCAATTAGGGTTCTGAGGAAATTCGCGGTATAATGCTGCATTCACCTACTCCAGTACAAGTGCAATTACACCCTCAAGCTTTCCAAATGATGGAAAATCTCATATTTCTTATTGTTGATAATGTAAAAATTTCTAAAGAACTTACATATTTCCCTAGTGGACTAAGGCTTTTTGAATGGCCTAATTATCCTTTTGACTTTCCATCCAACTTTTGTACTCAACAACTTGTTGCACTCAACATTCCGAAAAGTTGCACTACATTGGAGATGATATTTAAGCAGGTATCAATGTTTGTAATTGTATTTATGAATTTTGATTTCTTCAAATATTAATTTTGAATTTCAGGGAGATAATAATTTTCGTTTTTCCCCCTTACAGGATCACCGGTATGAAAATATAAAAAATATTGATTTGGAGGGGTGTGAATTCATTAGAAAAATTCCTGGTTTTCGCGCTCCAAACTTAGAGAGTTTGGACTTGGGTGGTTGTGGAAATTTAACCGAGGTCCATGACAACATTGGATCATTTGATAAGCTTGAATATTTGAGACTTAGTGATTGCAAAAAGCTCAAAATTCTTCCCAGCGAGCTCAATTTGAAATCTCTTTCATCTTTAATTCTAGAAGGCTGCAAAAGGCTTGAAAATTTCCCCCAAATTCATCCAAAAATGAAATGTTTGAAGGACTTACATCTACATTTGGGTGGTACTTGTATTAGGAAATGGCCCCCATCAATAAGATATCTCACCAATGGGCTCGCTATTTTAAACCTACCTGCAGTTCAACACCTAGATCTCAGCTTTTTGCAATATGAGTTAAAGAGCTTGACAAGTCTAGATCTCAGCTATTTTGATAGAAATATAGTTGATTTAAATATTTGGTTGAAGCCCGATTACTTCCCGGTATTGAAACATCTATTTCTAACTAACTCCAATATTGTTACCATGCCTAAAGGCATTACCAAATTTACGAGATTAGAAACTCTTTTCCTATATGGTTGCGAGCAGCTTCAGGAAATTCCAAGGCTTCCACAATCTATAGTACATCTGGATGCAACCAACTGCCATTCGTTGGATCAACAATCATCACGGAGATTATTAGATCAGGTCTCTTTCTATCTCTCAATTATTGTTACTTTTCTCAATTACGTATGATGAGATTTTCTAAATTTCAATTTCTTGTATTGTATTTGCCAATGCAAGCAGTGTGGGGAATTTCTAGGGATTTTACCAAGAAGCAATGTATTCTTTGACCATAATTGTCAAATTACAATACCAGGAGATAAGATTCCAATATGGTTCAAATCGAACCATCAACAGAGTGTTGGAAATTCTATATCATTCTTGGTTGGACCCGAAATTCCAAAATTTGGTGTCTTTATTGCTTTTCAATCAATGAAGCCATATAGAGACATACTATGTCATGTGAAGGTTCTCATCAATGGTGAGGAAGAAGAAGAGGAAGATGTAGACGACGAAAAAAACTGTTATGAATACGTAGGCGAAATGTGTGAGAATCTGTGGTTTATTTGTGTATCTCATGGGTTATGTTATGAATCAGATCCATCTGGAGTGAATCACATTGAAGTTGTATGTGAAGTTGATGATGATAACACTGACTTCATAAAATGGATGGGGGTCCATGTAGAATGCATCTGTTGTTGTCCAGGGTCTCCCATTAGAAAGCGGAGACGGGTCTCTCCTCCAATGGATCTAACATATTTTGGATTTACAGATGGATTTGATTTGGGTTCATCTTCAATGACCCAGATTTTTGATAGCACTTGTGGGTCTTCCTCAGTTCTGGATGACACTGAACAACTACCTTTGCCACCGGTTTCCTCCACTTCTTATTGTTCAGATTCAGATCATGGGGTTTCCAACAGTGGAGGACATTCCAGGCGTGCCAAAATCTGACTGCGACGGTGAATAAGAATTCGACTCCGTTGGAAAAGCCTAGCAAAAAGCAGAGCTCTCCTTCAACCCCTTCCATGTGGCAAGACTGGGCTAAAGATGAAGCTTCTCTTGCTATCTTCGTCATTCTTATTCAATCTCTTCTTCTTCTTCTTCTTCATTTTGCAAACGAACACTTAATTATGATTTAAGAGAAGAGAATATCCTTGAAGACACACTGCCACCATTCTCCTTCAGTTACATATATAGGTGCCTCTCTCTCTCTCTCTCTCTCTCTTCACTCATTTGGAATCATGAATTTAATTGTAATTATAAATTATAAAATAAGTATTAATTTCTTTTATTCATTTATTGTAATGCAGTTACCTGGACTTGTTGCTGTTGAGGTAATTGGAGGCCCCAAGATCCCTTTCCACCTTGTAATGTTTTTTGCTTAGCTTAACATCAATCAAGTGCCAAGTAAGGTTACCTTCAATGTTTTGGAATAGCTCAATACCTTTGTTGTTGATAGTAAGGCCCGATTTCTCCCTTTCTTGGTTTTATGTTTGGGTTACGTACCATATCCTTACATATTCAATTTGGCTTTTGTTTTTCATGTTCCATTTTTTATTTTTTTTGGTTGCTTTCGTGAATGCATATATTAATATAGAAATGTACTAGAATCTATATGACAGTTTTTATAACATATATTTACTATGTAAGTTGAATCTGTATATTATTACTTTTTGACCAAAAAACGAAATGCTTGAGTTCAATTTGAATGAAGATTCAAGATGATATTGAGGTTATATGTAGAAGTCGGGTGAGCTATAAATCAACTTGAAGGAATAGACTTTATAAGATTCTTATTAATTACAATCTTCAGGTTTTGATATATGAACGTGGAGTGAAGGAATAGAGAATCAATGTATTATGTTGCAAAGAAAGCTATCCTGATTTCATTTACCATTATTATTATTATTATTTTTTTTTAACTAGTGTTGGTGACTTAGTGTGTAATTGCTTAATTTCCTTAAATGTTTGATTTCATTTAAGAAATAATTGCATTTTCCCTTCTAATTAGAGAATAATAGATAATGCATTGAGCCATGTTATGAGTAGTACGTAGTGAGATTAATTCATATTTAGAAGAAAATGCTGAACTTTGTAGTTCTGTTGAAAATCAGCTTTGAACTAGATTTCCTAGAGTGAAGTGGTTGAAATTGATATTGCATTCATATATTATTCCTAACATTCCCTTATTTTGTTTTCTTGATCAGGGAAACATTCCACATGAGATAGGCTATTTAAATGATTAAGGTGAAATGTTATGTGTCTTATGCAGGAGCTACCTTGCGAATAGGAATCATTAAGTGGTATATAGCATGCATTAAGTGGTTATGTATGAAGGGTAAAAAAAAATTACAAGTCATATGCAAACTTGCTTGGTCTATAGTGTTTGGCTTCAAAGAAACGCTCCTGTATTCAATGGCAATGTCAAATCTAAGGTGACTATTATCCTCCTGATTAGAAGAGACATTAAGGCCTAGGTTGAATTTGTGAAGAGGGAAAATTTTGTTACCAAATAGTCTTATATTAATTGGGGTGAATTTCTCTATTTTTTATGATAACCACAATTGTAGGGTTCTTGTTTGATTATTTGCAAGTTCAGTTTCAGTTGCTATTTAGTTTGATGCTTGATCTATTTGATATACTATTTTTATGGTTTGTTACTTGAATACATTCATTCATTCATTAAAAAATTATGCTTATCTATAATTCTCCTTAACCATTTTTGCTTACTTCTTTTCTAATGCCAAACAAACTACAATGAAAGTGTGCATCCAAACATGAATTGCTTGCAGACAAACTATTAATCTTCTAACTAATTCGTATAAAGAACATTTTTTTTATTGATTCCATTGCTCCTATGCTTACTATTCTTCTCCATATTTTTATATTTTCTAATTTAGTTTTATTGTTGAGAACTTCTAGATTTGGATAGAAAGTGTAAGAAAATGTAACTTTTGAGAAATGGCCTGCAACAATTTAGGTTCATATCCTTTGCAAGTTAAAAACCAGATGTGATTAAGATTTTTATGTTCTATACAATTTTTTGTTTTTTATTTTTCAATTTGTATCATTTTTTTTTCTATGTATTTTATTTTATGATATAAAATTTAATGTTAAATAGATTTAGGCGTTTCAAGTTCAATTCTTAGAGACCAAAATACCTTAGATCTATAAATGCAAGCTGAATCAAGTAATGCTTACTGTGATAAATTCTTGAAAGGTCCTATCAGTCTAAAGAACTATTTTTGTTTTTTCTTTTCGGTTTTAGTTTGTCTTGTTCAAGGGAGTTCAAAACCTCTGAGGCATCACTTTACAAAAGCTGTTTTGCAGATCCCCTGCTTTAGTGATGTTCTGGTGAATATTTAGGAATGGGAGGATCAGCACAAAGTACATACTCTACTTCTCTTTTTTGGATGGGAACGTACATACTTTGAAAATCTCTTTAACCAATTTTGCCTTCCATTTTATAGCATCTGATAGCTACAAAATCCATACCTGTTTACCCTTTTTGGTGCTCAAATCAACTTCAACACTTAAGGAGACACGTTGGATTGTAAGGTGAAAAGTAAGCTCCTCTGCTATGGCACGAACTAAAATTTTATTATTCAGTCAATTATGATTTAGAAATTTAATTCTTTTTATAGAAATTAATTGTTTTAAATCTTTGTTTGTTTGTATGTTTGACTAAGATTGCGGAGCAGCTATTACAAAGGACTATAGGCTATAGCTATGTTAAGGTCATCAAGATGTTACACTCCTACAGCTAAAAAGGTTGGTAACTTATTTGCATTATGTTCTGGAAGGCATCTTTTGAAGTACTAAAAATAATTTCACCTTTTGAATTCAAATATTAAGACAATAATTTGATTCTTTTAAACCAAAAAGATATTTGGTCTGCTTGACAAGTGCCAACTAATCATGTTAAGAGATTTTTTGTTGTTCCATTATTTTGGACAAGATAAACAAAATTCTCGTAACTTATGAACCCTATCTAGTGAGAAAAAGATATTTAAAACATAAGACCTGTGATATGCCTTGTAGGTGTTCTTTACCTTAATTTTCTTGGCCAAAAATTGAGATGGGTGTTTGTTGAGATTTTGATTTTTCTGGTGATATTTCATTATTTTTAACCTGATAAACCCATGCTAGGTCTTACTAGAAAAGAACTGACTTAATAAAGTTTCAATATTAGCTACTTAAGCAGCTAATTGGTGGAAATTTGGGAGAGGTTGCCAAAGGAAGATGATTTCCAGTTGAAATAATTGGGATTACTGAGTTTGTTTATGACTAAATGCATTGGGATCTATTCTTTTAGAAGCTAAACGGATAGTGGGAATTGGGAACTCTATTCCTATCAACCCTAACTTTTGGCCTAAAGTAAGATCCCATGTGTTTTGGAGAATAGATATTTCAAGGGTGTGTAATTTTGTTGATCAAGTAGCATCACAATGGAATAGCACATTGGTGATGTTATTATTTGCACCTCATGTAACCAAATCTATTGTTAAGAAGCCTCCTAGGTTGGGAGTTGCAAATAAATTGATTGGTCCCAGGAATCTGTCATTTCTCTTTAGAGTCATGCAAGTCTATTTGCTTCTCCATAGTGAATGCTCCGATGGAAGAAGTAGAACTCAGATATAGTTCTCAGATGTGGGTTGCCTTCTGAGAGTTAAACTACCTTTCAAAGTCCTTACTTTTGTATTAAAACTATTAAATGATAGTCTTCCTATGAGAAGGGAGTTTGCAAAGACGAGTTTTATCAATAATGCTTCTTTTCCTTTCGGTGCTACAATAGAGGAGTCCTTGGACTACCTACTTATTACCTGTGAATTACATAGTCAATTCAGAATTGGGTTGCTATTTGGTTGGATAGAGTGTACAAGGCACAAGACGTGTTATCATTTCACTTTCATCTTTGCCAACACTCTGGCCTATTGGATCCATAGAAACGAAGTGCTCCATGAAGCAATAAGTGTTAATGTTAGTAAAGTCCTGAGTCCCCCAGTCCCACTGTTACCCGTTTGCTATTTGTAGGGATGTAGCAATCACATGGAAAGAAGGATCCTATAAACTGTTTGTTATAATTTACAAGCACTAATCATGACTGAAGGGAGTAAAAGCAATAGAAATCAATTGAGGAGTGCTGCACTTCTTAGTAGAGATTAAATTGGGAGACCCTTTTTGAATTGTTTTTACCTATAATGTGCTCCACAATGCCACAGTTGTTTGTTTGGCTATTAGTGAAGCACTACTCTCTTTTTTTTAGTAAAAAAAGGAGTAAAATGGAGGGTGAAGCTGTGGGTTATAAGACCAACCAAGTGCACATGTAAATTACTAATAAAGAAAATTATCTGTAGATGTATTAATTGAATTTTCACCATATATATATATATATATATATATATGGTGAAACTTTCATTTTGGTGTATCAACCGTCTATTAAAGTTTAAAGTTGTGTTCGTAATTAGTACCAAGACACCATATTTTTAGTGTAAGATGTAAATTTTTTCATTGATATCCCTTTTCTTTATTCTTACTATTCTTATTCAGGACTAGTAGCTATTGATCATTATACTAAGTTTTGTAATCTATGTCTTTGTCTTGTAGCTTTTTGCCACAACAGAAAATTTCTTGGCAGTATGGCATGTGAACAGATGTTGAAGGTGTGAATCTCTCTCTTTCTCTCTTTCATTATATGTCTATACAATGACGTGAAACCTGTAGAGAATTTGATAAATATAAATTATTGTTGGATGCTTCATTGGTCAAATGGGTTGCATCTGCCCTCATAGTTCAAGTTTTTGTCATTACAGTGCAGTTGTTTTTTACAATATATATGTGTGTGTGTGTGTGTGTGTGTGTGTGTTAATGTCAAAGTAAACTTTGCCCACATTTTATTGTGAACTTATATCTTTTAACCACGGTTGAGATGGTAGACTCAACACCTAGCAAATGCATGTGTAACTTACCGATCAAAAAATAAAGAATGTATATTTAAAAGATGCAATATTTTCTTTGTATTATGAGCAACCATCAATTCTCTGAAGTTCTTAAAGCAACAATGGGAATCTATTTCTTTTTAATAAATGAACATAACTTTAATTAAAGAAGGTAGAAACAATCTACAAAAAGAAATAGAGAAACAACCTGGCCCAAACCAGAAGCCACTTAGGACTACCTAATGCTATCAAACACAGAGGAGAGGGCCATGCCTCAAACTACACAAACATCTAATTGGAGTAGTATTCTTGATGCTTTTATGCAAAAACAACCTATCTGGCATTTTGCCTAAAAGCTTGGGATTTAGATGATTTACTGTGAGGTTCTGGAAAAAAGTCTAACTAGTCGAGCTACTATGGCAACTATGATATGATAGTGTTGATAGATGGATGTGGAAAATAGTGATCCAAATATTAACAAGTGTATAAATCTTTTAGGGGATTTTATCTGAAAAAATATCTTACCTTTGATCTATTGAGAAAACCCTCGTTATCTTCATCAAAGATTTTTTTTTTTTTTTGGATAAGCCTATCAAAGATTATTTAGTTGGAATGCTTTTAAACCAATTCATTTGAAGATGTGTTTAAAACTGTTGTTTACCTGTGATTGACAAAATAATATTTTCTTGAATAATCTTGTTCTAATCAAAATTTTGGGGGCAACTTGGCCAAGGGATGGGGGTTGTAGTTTAAAGCTTTGAACACCCCAGCATTCTTTTTGGCTGTATAAAAAGCTTAAATAATACCCAAATGAGTGTTTGTTTACTTGTCACTTGTTATGATATAGGAAAAAACCAAAATTTGATACCACAAAAATTGAAAAATGGAAACACAATAAAGATCACCTAGGTGTCAGCAACTAGGGTTGTTTGGAGTGAACACCAAATGAGATAGAAGACCTAGGAGTAAGCAATTAGCATTGGCAGGAGTCAACACTAGACCATTGAAAAATTTCCAAGAGAAATTTATATTAATCAAGCAAATTGTAAATTGTCTCCAAAGACGTAAAATATAGATTACTATGACAAAAACATAATTCTATATGACTTATGAAACCCTAATTCTAATTGATTTGGGAAATCCCAATAAAATGATTTATAAAAATAACCTTGACTCTAGGAAATAAATAAAACCAATTAACTTCTAAGATCCTTGTAAATGACCAATTTTATTATCATTTTTTTCTTATAAGCATGCTAATTTGTCTTTTCAAATGCTATTACTATGGGTCATTTATCGCTTTTTGATCCTTTGTGCATTAACTATTTCGAGGGAATATTACATACCTATCAATAATTTAGTGGGATCAAGGTGACTGTATTTAATTGAGAGCGTCTATGTGTATATTTGATTTTAATGTTTGAATCTTTCAGGTACCAAGAGAGAAATTGCAAAGAATGAATCTTTTAGTAGTTTGAAGAGTTTCTTTGCTGATTTGTAGATGGATGGTGGTGTAGGTCTTTTAGCAGTTCAAAGAATTTCTTTGTTGATTAGTTTCAACATAATTCTAATACAAAACTTTTCACTTCAGATTTCTTTGGTAATCCTATCCATGACCTTCATTTGACATCCTGATGACAGAGTATTGTTTACCATGCCATTTACATGGTGGTCTTGGTTGATCTTTTTTGGGAGGATTATGGTGTATTTTTTTTTGATGGATAACTTTTCTTTTGGTGTATCCATGGGTGGAAGATTATAAAGTATTTTAGTTTTCTTTGTAATGTGTTCTGTCTCTCTTTTTGTATTTAGTATCTTTTCCGGGTACAGCTTCTGTCCAGAGGCCACTGGACAGAAACCAGATCCCTTTTCTTCTGTTTTTGGACTTCTCCCTCCCATTTGTATATGAAATGACGTAAGTTGAAGGCTGTTGGAGAAAGTTTAATGAGATAATACCTGATTATGGCAAAATTGCATTGTTTATTCTTCTGGTTCAAGAATAAAGTTGATATAATCTTTATTCCATAATATCAGGTCCTTGAAAATGGTTATCGTTGATGACTTAGTTGGATGTTTATTATTATCGTTAGGATTGATGGAAAAAACATATTGGATGGAAGAGAAAGAGTGATTAAACCAATCACAAGGGGTACTTTTACAGTTTTATACTGCCATTCATAGGCAAAAAATTTTATTCCCATATTTATATATAGCTATAGATTTCGATGCCTTTCTTCCATGTAGATTTTGAATTTCTATCCAGGACCAAAAATAAGAGATTCTTGATGTTCAATGTTTAGTGTCATTAGCTTTAGAGCACCGGTCAAATTTGCCATCAAAATATATGGCGGGTAGTAGGCTATTTGCAGTATTGCCCTTTAGGCCTCTATCCCTGTCTTCTTTGATGACTGGCTTCTTCATTATCGGCGATTTCTCCACATGGCTTAGCAGTGCCTTGTGGTGGACGGTAAAAATTTTGAAATGTTGCTTATATGAAGCTATAATATATTTGATAATAATAGAAAATCAAAAGAGCCCACTAATGTCTACAAGGAGATTCTTCCATTAGATGAAGATTTCTGCTTAAAAATTGAATGTTCAGATGATGAAGATAAAAAGGGTCATGAAAAATGTATTTTTCTTCTGTTTTTTTTTTTTTTTTAATACATTTTTTTCTTTTTTTGTTACTTCATGCTCCTAGCATGAAGTAACCTTGTTTAATAAAATATTTCCTACTTAAAATAGAAAAGAAAATATAGATCTCTAAAGGCCCAGTGTAGTTTTAATGTTATATTATTGAGAGAGAGAGACCACTGAACAGAGGAGGTGCTGTTGATGGAGGTTGGAGAGATACCAGTCGTTCAAAGTTCTGTTGAAGACAACTGCTTGATGTTGACAGCGGTGAAATTTAAAGTTGGGCTGTGGGCTGTTTGGTAGTGTATTTTAAACAACAGTTTTCAGTGTTTAAATAACATTACATGTATTTCTACACTTTTTTACCCACACGTATTTCCAAAAAATACAAACAACGTTACTAGAACAACATTACCAAACGGGCCTAATGATTCGAAATCCCATATTCATGAAGGCCTACATTTGGAATAAGCCATTTACCAAAAATTCATCAATTTCGAACCAAAATGAGGTTACCAATCTTCAATTCCAAGTCTCAGTTACATGCTAAAAGCTCCAATTGTATTCAAAACAACAAAATCCTCAAAACAAATTCAGTATAAATCCTAATTTTACAAAACTATTAAATTCAACAAAACCAAAGAAAATTGAGCTTACAACACTTCAAATTATGAAAGATGAAAGTTCTGGTTCTATTTGTCACTGATGGCTATCCCCAAATGACAGAAGGCACCATCCGTAGTATAGTTCATGATGACCCGGCCTTTTGGATCTTTCCAAAATTGAAAAGTGAGAGTGGCTAGTTTTTCTTCGGAACCTGACCTCCTCTGCCATTCGATTTGCAATGAGATCAAACCACCATGTGATGGGAAGTGGAAGCCGCTAGTTTTTCATTTCTTTTACCTTTTCAGCCAGAAGCAAGCAAGACATTGAGCACTCATTTACTCCATATGGGCACGAGAGAAAATGTTGACACAAATGTCACAAACTTACATTCACTCTACATTTGTCTACAATCAAATTAGATGTTCACTGTCCCATTAAAACGGTTTTTAGTTCACCTTAACATTGTAAGGTCAATTAAGCTCCTTCATAACTAGAAAGCAAGCACAAAATGAAATACACATCTATTTGATGAACACTAACATGATGGAATAGTGAACTTTAAACACAGGTGACTAGACGTCTATATCTAGTAACTAGAATGTTAGAAGTCTCAACGCTAGATCTAAATAAAGAATATAGAAAGTAGAAACAAGTACAAGAAAAGTGACAGATGTAGCCTACATTGCCATCATAGAAACAGAGTCAAGCTCCCGACCATGCACCCTGAAGCGATAAATGCATGTATGGGAAGGGCTTCCGTGGTTGGATGTGAAGTCAAGCCTAACTGTGTCAACAATGCCAGAGCCCGCTGAGTCCAACACATTGAAGGTTTGAGCATTGCTCTTTTCAAGGTCATAAGTAAACTCGGTTAAAAGAAACATCTGCTCAGTTTCAACTGCCACGTCCATATTATGCCCTTGCAGCCATCCAGAGACCCTGCAGTCCTTTGGAGCACTGGATCTGTCATATGCAACGCTCTGTTCCGAAATAAATTTTCAAGTGAATCAATTGTTAGCACAATTTGAAAAAGGGGAGCAATCAAGAGAAAAAGAGAGAACAGAAATGATACCAAATGATGTTGCAGTTTATTAAGAGTAATGAGGATGCAAAAGAAAAACAAATTGGAAATGCAGGCAAGTAGCGAAATAGCCTCGCACAAAGGCTTTCCTCATACAAAGAGTTACTGAAGCAATGCAGAAATCCAGCAAGTACAAACTCAAGAAGAACCGATAATGGGAATAAAACATAACATATGCAATCTTAGTAGTCAATTCTTCTAATCTTTGTAAGGCAAAAAATAGGTATACAAGAATGAGCACAAATTACAGTGAATATTTAAATTCATTATAGAAGATGCACTTTTAAACTTCTCTTGTATCTTAATCCCTCAGGTCTGTAAATCTCGAATATAAATTCAAAAAAATAAAACGGGTCAGTATAGATAAGGCAAGTAACAAAACAGAAAAAAGGCTCAAATGAATCTCAACACAACAGTTTAATAAATACAACCTGCAAGATAGAACTATACCTTATACACATGTCCCCTCATCTAGATGGTGCAAAATAATACCATGAAATGCACAAATTCTGATTTTTTTTAGATACTTCAGCCAATATTTCATTAAAAACAAGAGTACACAGAATAATCCCCAAAACAGAGCAGGAAAGGAACCTAAACAGGGGCACATCCCAGTCCAAAGCTTGATGTGTCTTTTGCAGAACCTAATAGGCCATTCACAAGAAGTGATTGATAATCAAAACTGCTAGTTTTTTTCCCCTATTGGTAAGTTACACATGCACTCATGGTCTTGAATCCACACCCTCATTAATCTAACTAAACCTGAAATAAATCAAATTAGAACAAACCACTATTTTGGTCCCAGACTTATGTGGAGGCAAAACTATTGAACTATTCTTAACAGGCATCCAACAAAAACTCAGAAGTGAGAAAATGGAACAGTCAGCCATAAAGAAAGAAAGGAAAGGAATCCCTCTAGTCAGGGAAACTACAATGTATAATACTAGTGGCATGTTACCAAAAAGCGCTCATGCCAAGCCCAAAGGCTGCTCTCCATTTGACATCTTAAAACATCTGAAGGAATCAAATTAACATCCTCCCAATAGACTGGCAATAAAAAAATTTCTAAAACGGCAGTTTTAAATAACAAATCAAAATTTTCAAACACCTATGAAGATTCAGAAACTAGCAATTATATATATATATATATATATATATATAAGAAGAAGAAGAAGAAGAAGATATAATCAATCAATGAACAAAACTTGGATAGTAGGATAAAATCAAAACTGCTAGTTTTTTTTTTTTGGAGAGGGGGGCCAAATCCACCAATGAACAAAACTTTTTTTTGATAAGTAAATAATACTTCATTGAATAAAAACAAAGAGAACACAAGGAACTAGAGCACATAGGCAGTGTGCTAAGGACGTAACAAAAAGAAACCACAATGCATGAAAATTACAACAATCAAGCAAATCAGCCAAAGAAACAAAAGAAAAAACACCCGAAGCATTTGTCCACTCAAATAAGGTCTAGAGGAAAGATAGCTTCAAATCATGAATAGATCTCTCACTTCCTTCAAAAGTACGAGCATTCCTTTCAAGCAAAATACCCCACATAAGAAAATAAGACAATGAGGGATCATGGCCCATATCACTGCAGATCTATGCTTGTTGAATTTGTGAAACCAGGTGGCCAAAAGTTCCACCACCCCCCATTGAACCCCGAATAATGGAAACACCAAATTCCACAATTCTCTAGCTATAGAGCAGTGCATAATTAAATGATCAATAGTTTCTTCACCTCTCTTACACATGCAATACAAGTCAACTACAACAACTTGACGCCTCCTCAAATTATCAATAGTTAAAATCCTTCCCAAAGCAGCAGTCCAAAGGAAGAAACTAACCTTGGTGGGCACTTTCGACTTCCATATGGTTTTCCAAGGAAAAGGGGGTTGGGTGGTAGACCGTGAGACCCTATAGTAGGATCTAGCTTCTAACATGAAAAATCTGCTTGGGAGATGGTTTCTAGCAAAGCTGATCCATTTCATTACTTCTCATTGAACCAGAATGATAAATATAAAAAAGATGCAACTGATTCCAACTCCCAATCTTGTGCTGGTCGAACAAAGCTAATATTCCAGTGATAACTATCCCCTAATAGAGATAACAAATCTGCTACTGACACATCCCTAAAACTAACATACCCATCCCAACCCTTCCTAATACTCTTCCAAAGGCAAAATTCATAAGGCCCCTGTACAGAATTGGAGCACCAACCGCCCCACATACTACCATATTTAGCATCCACCACCGTCCTCCACAAAGCATCCCTCTCCATTGCAAACCTCCACAGCCATTTACCAAGCAAAGCTTGATTAAATAGACCCAAGTCACGAATGCCTAGACCCCCATTTTGGATTGGTTCACAGACCCTCCTCCAACTATTTTAAATTGTCTTCATCTCCATTTTCCATTCCATAAACTATTCCTCCGAACCCATTTGAAATCATTTCCATGCTCTTTTTCTCCCATTACATTGTCCTCCAAAACATCATTTTTTCTAGTAAAATGATTTTATTAAATCCTTCTATATGCCATGCACATGTGAGATGGTGATGCAAACAGTAAAGAGTTCAAGAAAATACAAGTTTATAAATTTATATATCAAATTATTCAAGAGTTGTGATCTAGTTTAGATGGGGGCCCTTCTTGGCACATTTCATAGGCTAAATAGTAATCACTGCGTCTTATAAGATTCCTGATGTTAGAAAGTTTCTGGTTCATTTATAAGAAACTTTTACTAGAACAGGGATAGTTTGGTAAATTCTTAATTTTCTGGAATGGGTTGCAATGGACTGTACTGGAGGCCCTAGAGACCCATGAGTCTTACTTTATGTTTTTGGTCCTTTTTCTACTTGGTTAAATGTTCTTAAATGCTTTTCTTTGTTATTAAGAATCCTAGTTTTTTTAGGAAAAGGTTATCTATGAGCCCAAGTCTACTTAGGAAAGGGTTTGGCAATAGCCTATGATATATAAGGGCTTCTATGCAATCAATAAAATAAATATAAAGAAAGATTAAATTTAATGAAATTCAACAGCTTATTTTAATGCTTGATGGTGCAATTGCCTTCTCCTACCCAAGTGTAATTGCCTAGGGAAACCAGGTGTGATTGTTGGGTTTATTGTTCTTTGTGCCTTGTTCTATTTACTGTTCTGGCACCAAACAACCATCAAATTCATTCAAGATCCACTCTTTTAATTCCTTAACATTACCTAAGATCTTAAACATCAAACCCTATTTAAGAACCCTTCAAGATCTCCAAAAAAGAAATCCTAATTAAGCACCGAATTTCTAAAGATCCTACATCAAAACTGGTACCAAAGTCCATTAAGACTTCTGCCCAACATCAGAGGGCTGCAATTTTCTTCATTTCAGAGATCCTATATGTCTCTCTCTCTACCATCCTCCCTCAAGTTTCTTTTTTCTTCTCTTTTTTCCCCATTGTCTCTTATGTCTCTCCACTTTCCATTTTCTATCCTCTCACATTTGAATGAGGTTTTCTTAGGTCAAAGACTGACTCAATTTAAATTTTAGTATATATCATTTTGACTAATTACTACTTCAGATTTTTCTTTCCCTATATGGTCATATATTCCAAAAGGTTATTGTTGCACCCTAACTGAGTAGGGAAGATACCAACTTCAACAAACCAACTCAATCATTCTGTTCACCCACTAAATTACTACAGATTAACTACAAATTATAAACCACCAACTGCCAAAACCATATGCACCATTAAATCACATTATGAAAAATGTAAAATACTAACCCTGCCACATTTAACTATGCAATTGGTGACAATTAACTGTACATGAGTTCGCTGTGTTTTCAACGACTGCTAAGCCTCATAAGTCACACCACAAGAAGAACCTCAAAACATATAACTCTTACCCAAGATTCTTCTTTCTCCAGGCCTTTGCCTTCCCCAACCAAAATTAAACAGAATGATCCAAAATCATCAACTAAAAGATGCTTTCTCATAAATCATCCCCCCACCCCTCTAGAAAAATAAAATCTAGCAAATAGACTTCATGTAAATTTAAAAACTTTCAGGAAATAAAAGCTCACAAGTGCATACTTAACCAGGTGAGCTGGGGCAAAAGTTCACCTGTGCAACATCTCAATCTAAAAATTATTCGCACCTCAAAATATGAACTAATACATCAGCTTCCAACCCTTATATTAAGCTTCCATGCAATTACAACACTAAAAAAGGCTAAAATTCCATGTCTTCTTCCTTAAAAATTACTCCATCCTTCAACTCGGGCCTTTTTTTTTTTTAAAGTAAAAATAATTTTATGTAAAAGAAGAAAGAAGATATGGTTCAAATACAGGATGTGGACCAAATCACTCCTAAAAAATAGTTACAATTTCATATTTAAAAACTAAAAATACAAAATAAAGAAAAGACAATGAGGAAATGTTTCCCAGGCAGACATTTAATCATACAAGGACCTTTCCAATGATGATATTACATGACTAGGACTTTCACTTCCAACAAGCATTCTCCTATTTCTTTCTTGCCAAATTGTCCACACAACACCCAAGGGGACAACCTTTCATATTATTGAAATTCTATGACAACAGAATCTCCCTTGCTAACACTCCAGCATCTCAATTATAGTCTTGAGAATCAGGCAAAATATCCCAAACAATACACACACAAAATACTAGATATCAATAGCCATTTGACATTCCAACAAGCATTCTCCTATTTCTTTCTTGCCAAATTTTCCACAACACCCAAGGGGACAACCTTTCAAATTATTGAAATTCTATGACAACAAAAACTTCCTTGCTAACACTCCAGCATCTCAATTATAGTCTTGAGAATCACACAAAATATCCCAAAAAATACACACAAAATACTAGATATCAATAGCCATTTGACAATGGAATAACAAGTGCTCAAATGATTCCACACTGTTCTTGCACATGCAACACCAATTAATAATAATGATATGTCATTTCAGAGATTGTCCACCGTCATTATTTTCCCCAATGCTGTTGTCCTTGCAAAAACCTTACTTGGTAACCTTACAACCAAAATGCTCCACCAAGGAAATGAAGATCCAATAGTGCCCCACATAATATTGTAATAGAAACAAACTTCAAATCATCCACTTTCTGTTGCTCTCCAAGATATCTTCATGTCAGGCTTACGAGTATGTCTTCACTTCCCACCCTGCCTTAGGCATAAGTCATGATAGAATACCCCAAATTCCACCCCAATCCATAGCTAATATTATTGCTAATTACTAATCTGATTCCAATTAAACAGGAATATATAGCATATCACCCACTAAATTGAGGACACGTCCTTCCCAAAAATCAATTTGAGCTTCAAAGGACTCCAGATTTCATTGTTTAAAAATGCTCCCCACTCTTAGGGAAACAGTACGCTGTTGCCACTTCTTTTTTCCTCTCTTTTTTTTTTTTTTTGGGTTTCGTAACTATGAAATTGTCACTAACTAATGAAGATAATAAACCCTTAGTCTCACAGAAAGAGAACCCAGGAACAAACTAGGTAACTTCAGACACAATACTTCAGTTTCTGCCAAAAATCTTACTTTCAGGCATACATTGTTCAAAATAAAAGGTGCAAAAATGAATGCAAACACGATCTAGCATAATTATAATCTATCCATTTGCTTTTCATGCATAAAAATAATTTTTCACAACCATCCCACCAAATCTTTCAAATGTTAAAACCTATAATACTTTATCCGGGTATAGCAAAGCTTACTAAAAGTATAAAACATCCTTATCAAACATTTCAGAACTAAATTCAATATCCACCACCACTACTATCTTCAGCTTCCTAAAGACACAGATAACTACAAGTCCAAACTATCCAATCCATAGGTCTACTGTCAATTCAACATCTCATAATACACTTAAATTCAACAAAATAACACAAATGCACATAATTCAAAAATCAAATTCAATAACATCAATAGCAAAAGCAAAGAGCATAATAAGCATCATCACCTTAGCAACATGCTCCAAAGTAACAGCCTCGGGAACAATACCCGTCCGCAGCTTAATCTGTACGAAACCACTGCTACCACTCAACGCAAAGCACTGCCCGGGCTCTCCAAAACTCGGTCTCAACATCTTATCCGCATTGTTATGAACCACACCTCTACCGCCTTTCAAGAACCAATTCCCTCCTTTCCCAGCAGAAAACGGCTCCGAATGCTTCACCACCGACCCTCCTCCCGTCGCCAGCGCGTAATCCACAAGGCCTAACCCGTCCGCCGCGTGTTTCTCTATCTCTCTCTCGATCATTTCCCTCGCATACGCTCTTATCTCATTCAAACTCCCTTCACCGTCGCCTCCATACTCTTTACTCCTCGCTGTTTTCAAGTCCTCATATATCTTCTCGAATTCCTCCTTCGATAACCATTCCACTGACTTCGATTTCAATTCCGATACAGATTTCTCTAAATTCTCACTCTTCGCTTCCAATTCTTTCAAAATTCCGCTTCTGTCTTCAATTTTCTCGGCGAATTCCTTCTTTAACCCTCCGATCTCGTTGTCGATTTTCCGATCAACGACTTCGACTTGAACTTGCATCATCTTCGCCGTTTTTTTGAGAAAGGCTTCCATTTCAGCGATTCGTCCCTCGAATTCCATGTGCGTTCCGACAAACGCGTTTCCGTTTCCGCTTTCATCGAGATTCGGCTTCAGGGCGAGTCGGTAAACGAGTTGACCCAACCCGGCGACTGGACCTGTTCGGGTCGGGTCGCGCCAACCTTGGTCCGACCCCGACGAACAGCCACGTTCGGGTTGTTCGGCGCTATACTTGGTACCATCTTCACTGGTTCCATACCCAATTGCAGTATCATGACTTAAATTGGTCCCACATTGTCCTTGAATATCCCCTCTACTGCTGCTACTGCTGAAAAGGCCCAGCAACTTCCTAAATAAGAATCAACAATAACAAAAATCTTGTTAGGACATAAATAAATGTAGCCAATGAAGCTAGACTAGTTTGAGTTTTAGACAATGTTATTCTCCTACCACAGTACTGGCCTTGGCTCTTAATGGGGGTAACAGCTCCTTTCTCTCTCCAATCCATAGTCATTGGAATCCTGCTTAGGTTTCCATAACTAAAAGTTTTTTTAGGTGATGAACTTGGTTGGGTGGAAATCTTGTATCCAGTATGAGTGGCAATGAATTCTTCATTCGTTAAGTCTGCAAATTCATTGACACTTAACCTGTACGTGCGATTCCCATGATTATTGACTTTGTCTATATACTCCACATTGTCCTTGAATATCTTCAAACGCCTTTTCTTCTCAGCATCGTCTACGTAGTTACGACGTCCATGCTGAGTCACCCATTGCTCATGTTTCTCAACAAAGGATTCTTCAAGTAATGTACCGGACAAGGATTGAGATATCCAAGACCCAAAAACCAACAACACGACTGTGATAAGTTTTTTCCCAAGTGTTAAAGCCATATTTTTTACAAACCGAAGAGAGTTCTTTGACAATGGCTTTTTGTTATGTGCCCAATTCCTTCGTGGTTGCTTGGAAGGAACCAAGAGGTCCTACCCAATATCAATATATCAATATTTTTATATAAGAGTAGAAACTTCATGTGTGAGAGATTTGTATGATTTGGATCCTATCTATTTCCAAGTGAAATGGAAAGAGTATATTTAATGGTTATGATTCAAAATGAAATAAATATATAGTTTAGATTTGCCAACAAATTTAAAATTATCTTTCAGCTTGAATTGTGGCCATTAAATGGACATTCTATTTTCATAAAAATATGAAGTGGATCCAAATCCATCTTGGAGAGTTTGAGATTTTGGTGTCGCAAAAAATTGAGAATTCTTTTATTTAGCCTTTTAACTAATCTTTTAGTAAGCATTCCACCTCATCCTTTAATTAAGGCTTTGCTTTTTTAGAAAATCAATGCTCATTTTAATAATTAGTGTCAAGTGTCATTCTTCTTTAAAATGGAAATAAAATCCTTTTTCTTTTTTTCTTTTTTTGAGAAGAAGCACCTATTAATTTAACCTTTCACCTAAGTAAAGTTTTTAATGAATTGATTTCATTTAACCTTCCCCCTAAATAATGGATTTAATGAAATATTTATTTTTTATCATTTAATTAATGCCATGTGTCATTTTTCTTTGAAAGGAAAATAATAAGTACTAATTCATTTAACCTTTCACTTAAAAAATGGTTTTAATGAAATAATTATAATTTATTTTTTATTTGAATCAAAAATAAATTATTTTTTTATATAGTATTTAAAATTTAATAAAAAAATTTGGATAACCACTTAGTAGGATCGATATATATAGCATGTAAACTATGGTGTTAATTGATAAATGTTTTGAAAATTGAAATTATCTAGTGTATGTTATTCCAAGATCTGAACTAATACGTTTGTTCATAAAAAAAAAAAAAACTATACGGTTTTTTATATAAAATGTATATAAGAATATTTATCATCAAAAAGAAAAAAAGAAATTGATTTTAAAGATAAAATTATTCCTCATATTTAGCTGCTGTGGCAACAATTAAAAAAAAAAATCTATTAAAATGCAAAACAAATTTAATAACACTTGCAATAAAAATAAATAAATAAATCTGCACTTAAATTAATTTAAATTATTAAATATTTGAAAATAAAAAGAAAATAATATATTCAAATATATAGTTATATTAATCTTAAATAATCACATTTCCCAAATCCTTTTAACGATATGTAAATTATAGTTACCTAATTTTTCATATGTTATTTATTTATAGGTGCTACAATAATTATTTATGTCAGAAGAATTTTTATGATTACAATAATTGATGTGGAATTTATCATTCAAGCTCAAACTGAGTTGTTTTGGTATAGCAATTGAAACGAAGTTAAGCAAAAGATAAAAGCAAATTTACTTACATGTAATCAATAATATAAAAAATATAATTATACGCTCAAATTAGTAAAAATTATTAAATATTTATGAATTCACTCAATTAATTGGTTCATATTGTTGATAATCCTATTTTTCTAATACATAATAAGTATTATACATAACACATAAGTAAAAAATGTTTCAAATTAGTCTAACTTGAAAATGGACCTCTTCGAGTTAGTCCAGACCTCTAAAGTGAACTTCACTCAATAATAACATTTTTCTTAGCTTATTTTATTATTCAACATTAAGGCATATAAATAAATAGCTTTAAAAGATAAATCTATCATTGAATTTTAAAAGAACTCTAATCTTTATCTGCCACAAGTAAATATGATTTATTCAGATGCTAATCTAACAATCCATCCCATCATTATCTATATATCCAATCCCAAATAACAACAGTTACTATCTTGAAATGAAAATATTAAATAAAATAGATGAAAATAACATTCCCTCCCACTTAATTTTACCTTCATAAACAATTTCTTTTTTTCTTAAACCAGCTTCAATCTTGTCATGATGCCTATTTTTCCTTGTTTAATTCCTACCTTCTTATTGAATAACCAGTACTATAAGAATGTTTCTCAACCAAAATGATAAATCATTGTGGTGGGCCTTTTTTATATTCTAGGCTAGACCGCTCCTACCGTACTATGACCCAATGATTTTGAGGTAGGAGAGTCGAGACTGGCTCAACTGAAACTCACCTTAAGCCAGAGGGATGAAGACTTGCTAAGGTAGGAGAATCGAGACTGGCTCAACTAAAACCCGTGAACCTTCATAACTTGTAGACTATTCTTCCATCAGGGGCCCGAACCCTGATGCATTGCGATATGCCACTTGACTTCGAAGCAGGTGCTTCCTTCCTCTTCCTTTTCCGCATTAGCGACCCTTTTAGATCGGGCTCCGGGTCATCCGGAATATCCTTCCATCTAGGGAGGAAGGTGCCTTATGGTTTGGACACCGAGCTATCACCTGATGGCGCCTACTCATCGTAAAACATGGTTTCTACCAAATGAGTTTTTGCTGGCTCGAAGGGTAACGGGTTTGCTGCTATCCATATCATTCTACCATTTAACCTTCTCTTCACGTATTGATGATAGGTAGACGGGACCAATTGGTGTTTATGCAACCATGGCCTTCCCAACAAGATGTGGTATGAGACTTTTATTTTCATGACATGGAAGCGGGCCAAGAAGGCTATTGGTCCCACTTTCAACCATAATTGGATGTGGCCTGCGGTATATTCACCTCTCCTCCAAATCATGTTACCTCCATTGGGCACCCCTGTATTTTGCCTTCTGAAATTCCTACTGCTTGCAGCATACCAAGAAGGATGAGATTTACTGAAGTGCCTGTATAGACCAAAGTCCTTTTGATGAGGATTTGATTTATGGAGGCCGCCAGGTAGAAAGGTCTCCTATGATCTGAGTACCCTACTTCCATGTCTTCATCACTGAAAGTGACCTCATTGGTGTCGTGTATAAAGGCTTTGTCAGTTCTGATCTCTGCTGAGAGGCATTCTACTCCTACCCCTGAGGCAATGCTCACTAGAGCCTCTGTGGCAATTCTCTGCTCATTTGCTGTAAGTTCCAACTAATAAAATAGGTTCTTGAATCTAGAACTTTTTTGCAAGGTGGTAATTGCTGCAACAGGCAGGACTGGCCTTTCCTCTTCATCTTCCCCTGAATTCGCACAAATAACAACTGTTGCTACTCCTTTTCCCTTGTGGTTTGGGAGTGGGTTTCTTAGGACTTCTGGCTGAGATAACTCAAGAGTTCCTTCTTCGATTTTGCGATGCACTAATCTATGGAGCGCCTAGCATTCTGCGGTAGGGTGTTGCACATAATTGTGCAAACAGCAGAAACGCGAGTCTTTCCACTCTTCTTTAGTAGGTTCCTTGGAAACTCGGTTGGGCTTGAAGACCCCATCTACAGTCCATTTATCTAGGAGCACATCTAGCTCCTTTGGTGTACATGGCAATGGTGGAGGGGTCACATACTCCCTCCCATCCGCCTTCCTTTTCCTTTCTCCGGTAGATATTGCCATGGCCTGCAGAGTAGAACTCCATTCTTTGGGCTTGTCAGAGCTTGACCTTACTGATTTAGCGGTCTTTCTGGCTTTTTGCAACAACTGTGCAAACTAGAAGATTTCTAAGTTCTCCAAAACAGCTCTGTATTCCATAATCATGTTACCTATACACATTTCCACTAATTTCTTTCCCTCACAATAATCATAGCAATCAAGAGCTATGTCTCTGAATCTCTTGATGTATTCCATTAAGTCTTCGTCGCTCCTTTGCGTGGTTGCTTGCAAAGTTGCAAGAGTTACTGTCTCTTCTCCATGAAAGTATTTAGTGCAAAAAACATCCACCATGTCATCCCCTGTCAGAATTGACCCTGGTTTCAAACCAGTGTACCAAGTATACGTACGACCACATAGGGATTTGAAAAACTCTCGAAGACACAAGTCCTCGTCTGCCGCATAGGGACCGAGGGTATCAATAAACTTGCTCACATGTTCGATAGCACTTCCCCTTCTGCCATCATATTGTACGAAAGTTCACAGTTCATATCTCTCAAGATATGGCTTGCTGAGTATTCTCAGTGGATAGGGAGGCATTCGTGCATAAAATCTTTCCTTAGGCACTTTGGCCTTTTCCTGCTCTAGAAGCACAGCATCTTCAACCATGGTAAGGAAACGCTGCTCCGCATTCTGCGAACCACCCCTTACAGGGGTTCTTCCTCGTCTGCTGCATGCTCTAGATCATGCTGGCTTTTTTTCTTTCTTTTGTCTTGTCTGCCTTCATTTGGAGAATCTCTTCCATTATTTGCTGCTGGGAATGTTGTATAGATTGTAGCACCTCGATGAAAAAGTTGGCATTATCAGCAAGGACTCTCTACTGCTATGGTCCAACCCCCACTCCATTAACACCTTCCGTCTGGTTAGGCTAGTGTTGGTGGGGCATTGCTGGTCTTGACTCTGCCTATAAGGACACAGTGCTCATGTTCCATGTCATTTTTTTTATCTCGGGGGCATAACTTACGAGGGCTCTATCGACCTTCCTTGTCTTTTTCCCAACTCCCCAGTTGAGTTATTAATTTAAATGTGGTGGACCTTTTTCATATCCTGGGCTGGACTGCTCCTGCCGTACTATAGCCCAACGATTCTGAGGTAGGAGAGTCCTTGAGCTAGCTTGTGCGCAAGCTAAGACCTTGGCAAAGATCTTGGTCACGTGTCCATGGTTGGGAATACTGTCACAAATACGTTATGGCAGGAGAAACATAATACAGCGCGATGGTTAAAATATTCTAACTAAAGTACCAAGGATAATGTTTAAATGATTTTGCAACAGGAAAAATAAACAATAATATGAGTATGGCAGGAATGAATAAGCAACAAAAAAAATAGTGCTTGAACAACTATGATAAAAAAAAGAAGGGGGTAGGTTTGCTGAACTTGATCCCTCGGCAAATTTAAGTCCAAGAAGGAAACCAATTTGCAATGTAGGTAACCTCACAGGGAGATTCTGCCACAGAAATTGCCTACTTTGGAAAATGGGCCTAAAAGGCTTAATCTCAGACTCTTAACTTACTAGAGAATGGACTATTGAGAGGGAGAGAAGTAAGTAGCCTATTGGTGCATGCTCTATCACGCCTCACACTCCTATTTCCTCACTACTTTCTTATTTTCTTTCTTTTTGTTATCCTCTCTATTTTTCATTGCTTTCTATTTCTCTCTTTGTTTCTATGCTTCTTGTTGTTCTTCCTTGTTGTTGTTTCACTGTGCACGGCTAAGGGCTTTTTATACTGCCTGCCATGGTTAGATTTACCGTTTTAGCCCGCACCACTTTTGTCCTGTTGTGGGTGTCCTTCACAGACTACTCACTGGTCTACTGCCTACCCAGCCACCACCAATACCCTATGCTAGTTATGCCACGTTCCATTCCCAGACAGAGAGAGTTTTGTTTTATTTTCTTGCTATCTGTGGCGTTCACATCTAGATAAGGTCTGGGCATTCTCTCATACTAACTCCTATAGCATGCACCTAGTAATTCCAACTCTTTTTTGCCTCTTTGGGGTGGTATGTCATCCCAACAGGATATTTCCCCCAAAAGAGTTTAAGCGGGAACCCCAGAATAGGCTTTCCACTTCTCCCCACAACTAGACCACACCCTCTTTTACCTCTGACCCATGGCCCACCACCCCTGTATTGGTTGGGTACAAGTTAGTGGTGCCTGAGTCTTGTGTGTGCTCCACTCCAATATGAGTCCATTGCTTGTCTAGTGTTCACGCGTTTGCTATTGCCTATGGGTTTGTCTAGTATTGTATTGTGTTCTGCCGCTTGCTTAACCTTTTGTGGCGTTGGTGAGTCATTGGATCTTTATTTTTCGCATCTTGTTTCTTCTTTGGGCTGGGTATTGCTTGGATGTGGACCTTTGCTTCTTTCAATTCGACCCCTATCTCTTTTCACCCTTGGTTTGTGGGATGACTAGTACTCCTGCCATGCCATTGCATTGTTCCTGCTATGACATTGTTTAACTTTCGTTTGTAGGGCTTCCTCTGAGCCTGCCATGTATTATTTCTTCCTTCAGTTTACTTTACTCAGTATTTTTGCTGGGTCAATTCTCACATCATCTTGGGCTTCCTCAACCCTTTCTATTCCTTTAGGCATCCTTGGCCCGTTTCATTCCTTTAGGCATCCTCGACTCGTTTCATTCCTTAGGGCATTGTTGGCCCATCTCATTCTTTCCTACTTCTTACATTTCCATGGGCTTTTGCTAAATCTTTCGAGCTTCCCCGACCTAATTACCATATCCTTGTTAAGACTCTGTGTTGATGTTGTAATTGGGTTGTAATTGATTGTAATAAGCTGTTGTGATTGAATGAGTGTATTGGGTCTGTATAGATAAGCTAGTACAGGGGGTTGTAGAGTTAGGATAAAAAGGGCGGGAAAGTTAGTTAGAAGGGTTAGTAACTGCCAAGATGTATGGAATTAGCTATAAAGGGATTGTATGGTGTACATGAGAGGATAACAGAAATAATATCAATTTACTCTTCTTGATTCTCTAATTCTCTCTCTGTCTCTTCTAAGGAGGACTGGTTCCCTTGAAGTAACCACCCACAATTCCCAAATCCACCATTAATGTTCACTTAGAAGCTTAACAATCCTTTACTTTTGTGTTCACTGGCCTTTCAACCAACCCCATTTACTAATTCCTTTCTTTGGGCTCCTCCGGCCCATCTTTGCTTGCTTTCTACTTCTTACGATTCCCATGAGCTTACTACTTCCTTCTTTAGGGCTCCCTTGGGCCCATTTGCTTTTGCTAGGGCCTTTTTACTATTTTGTGGGCCTGTGTACTATTATTCTTGTCATTCAGGCCTAATGGCTTTTCTTACTTTGCTAATTCTTCTTTCTTCACCCGTTGTTATGTTGTTAGGCTTCTTCTTGCCATTGGGCATTTTCTTTTTGCCAAAATGGGCCTCAACACTCATCAAAATAATTTGTTCCTTATTTACTTTTTGGGTTTTTAGGTTTGACAAACCACTTGGGTGTTGACTAGTTTAGCCATTGACATATTCTGATTCTTTTAAATTATACAAATCTTCAGATTGATCACAATTTTGACAACCCACGGGTTGATTAGGACTCATTAGAACATCTTGATTCATTTCTTATTTTTGGCATCTCCTTAAGCATGCATTGTCACTAAAATCTAATAGCTCCAAGTTTATCTTCTAGACACTTTGGCATTGAAATGTCTGGCTCTGATACCAATTTTTATTGTTGATGCCGTATTATGTACAGACTCAATTAACTTACAAAAACTCCAATTTTTGAGCATTCAATATTCTAAAAATATCTTCTTCTTTTTTCTTTTTAATCAGAAAAATTAGGAAATTACATGAAATAAATTGTCCTCATTGGATGCTGGATACAACAATTTGATTATTTGAGAGTCAAAATGCCAAAATCATCCCTATCGACCTAATTTTGATCAAGCTGATCAATGGTCAAACCAACTAAAAATTCACCTGAGCACCAAGTTCTGCTTCATTTAAACCAAATCCACCATTTGACCAACCTTGTCCGAGGTTTGACCTTAGCTTGACCAAGCATTCGATTGTTTGATCATAACAAATTTATTCCCATTTAAGAATCATTAAATTTCCTTTAATATGATTGCTCACAAGTGTAAGATCCATGAATCGTACCTTTTTTATGACACATCAGTTCTTTTTTGCAAAGGCAAGGTACACGGTACTTAATCTCCCTGAAAGCGATTTTAGACTCAAAGTTAGTGCGAGCCTGGAAGTACGCAGAGTCTCTTAAAAAGAGACAGAGAAATCCCCACCTAGTTATAAGTCCAGGAACCAAAACATGACTCCATAAAGGTTTTTCTACCAAACTAGAAATGGAGCTAAGGTACAGGATGGGAAGATATTAGGCACCCCAAGCATGCTCAACTGTAGTTCTTCTTCATATATCGTTACTAAAAGGTGGTCAAGTGAGGTCTACCTAATGAGCCTATGTGAACACGCATATGCATCTAAGCCCTAGAGTTCTTTTACAGGTCATGTGAAACATGTAAACAAGAAAGTTTAAAAAAAAAAAAAAAATTAAATTAAAAATAAAAAGAAAAAGATCATGTAGAAGACAACCAACCTAAAGGTCAAAGGAATGTATGAGCATGTGCACATCTAATCATGTGAACATGGAAGCATGAGAACATCCAAACATGTGAACATAGAAGTATGTGAAGATATAATCGTGCAAGCATGTGAACATGTGAATGTGCAAGCATTTGAGGATATGAACATCCAAGCATATGAGTATCCTAGCATGTGAACATGGGAGCATCTTAACATGTGAGCATGTGAGCAACCAAGTGTATGAGCATGTGAACATCCAAGTATGTGAAAATGTGAACATCTAGCATGTGAACATAGGAACGTCGATGCATGTGAACATGGGAACATCTAAACATGTGAGCATCCAAGCATGTGAGCATGTGAGCATGTAAGAACATGTAAGCATCCATGTACATATACACCTTACCATCTAATCATCTGAACATCTAAGCATGATCATCAAAGCATGTGAGTGCACAGATGTCTTTTAGGAAGGATCATCACATTAATTGCTTTTCCCTTTCCTAATCAACTTTAAAATTAAAATTCAAATATCTTCAATCAATTAGGAAATATAATCTCTTGATTGCCAACTATTAATGTTTGATTATGCCAAATATTTTGGAATTGAAACGTTTAAGTATAAACATCGCATTTTGTACCCTTTACAACTTGGGCCCCTACTCCCCAATGGTAATACTCTAAAGCCTAAGGTTAGTTTAGGGTCCAATCTCATTAAAATTGACTTGAGGAAGGTATTTATGAAAAATATAACTTATTTTTGGAAGAATAAAACTATTTTTGAAAAAGAAAGGTTGCTGGAAACCCTAGAGTATGAGCATGCATACACGCGTATGCGTACGCACACTCAGGACATGCATGCGCATGCCATATGCCATAATGCTTATGGCATGCGTACACATACACGGGCATACGTATGTATGCTAGGGTTCCAGAAACTATGTAAGGAAAGCTTTTTGCACTTAATTCTAGTATGGAACGAATCCCACATCGTCTGAGAGCCGCCCCAAACCCCTATTTTTCGACTATATAAAGCCATGAAAGGCACTTTTTCAAAAAAAAGAGATGAAAACGGTGGTAAAACACACAAGATTCACTAGAAAATAGTAAATTAAAGAGTGAGTTTTTCACAAAACACCCTCAAGTCAAATTTTACTTGATTGAGAAATTTTTTGGTCTTAATCTTCGAGTTCTAAAGTTTATTAATCCTTTTTTATTTAGTTGTAAATAGATTGATTGAGGGGAACGGTCAAAATCAAGCTCTAAAGAGTTCTAGTGTTAAGGTAAAGGTTCTAGCTTTAGCTCTTCACTTTTCTTTACTTTTCCTTTGTTCTTGTGTTTGTATATATGTTTATATATTTTAACATGTTTATTTATTTTAGGTTTACATAGTGTTTGTGTTTAAAACATGTTAGGTTGCTAGATTTCCTGTTTTCTGTGTTTTGCTGTTCTGAGTTTCTAGGTTAGGGTTTTGGGTGTTTATGCATATGCATACTTCATGCATGCATATGCATATTCGAAATATGCGTACGCATACAGTTGGGATGCGCACGCATACTCTTGCCCAGAAACCCTAATTCGATCCTGTTTGTTCTTTCTTTGATTCATTCACATGCTTAGCCTCTATTTAAACTAGTTTTCATATCTATAAACCTTTGTGTATCTATTTTGTTTCTTTTTGTCTTGTTTTATCTCTTTGACATTTTAGGGTTTTAGTTTGTTTGAATACCATGAAATCCAAATAGGATTTCCTTCTCCTTAGGATGTGTTTTTCCTCACTACTCTCGTGTCTCTCTCTCTTCCCCAAATTGTCCAACCCCCTTTTTATTACCTCTCCTCCCCTATTTATATCCCTCTCTCAGTGGAGTTGTCATGATGGAAGGATATTCCCTATGTCAGTGGGTCCTTCCGTATCATATCACTGGTTAGAAGGGACCCACTTTCTGCCCTTGACATGATCTCCTTGTAACTTGTGCTTGTCGTCGGTTATTGCTCAGTGAGTGGATTCCCCTAAAGCATTATCTCTTGACCACAACATGTCTTGGGGTGCTTAATTCGTGTGTTCAGCCAGCTCCACACAGTTCGACTAGTGGGCTGAGATGGGCCAAGACTATCCAATAAATGGGCCTGCATTTCGGGGCCAATCTACCATTCTTGGTCCGTACAAGAATTATTTTTAAAAATTAAATTAAATTGGCATACTCAGAACACTGGCAATTCCCTTAAAACAATTTATAAAAAAATAAAAAACAATGACTTTTTCTCTCCTGGTAACAAGTTCGGTTATAATCGCTGTTACTGGTGGTGGAGCTGTTATTGCTATTGGCGTCGCAATTTGGAGCCTCGAAGTGGGGCGAGATGAGCGTGGTAGGAAGAATGCAAGGAGATATGGGTGTTGAGCAGTTTTCTAAAAGGAATCGTTTCGGAAAGTGGGTGCGTAGTTGTGGCTGTAGAGTTGGTGGAGGGTTTGGAAAGGACTATTAAACGTGGCCTAGACTGTGATCACTACGTTTGCAGAGTCTATGGATAGGACAGGGAATTCGTTTATGAAAGTGTTGCTCTTGTTGCAGCTTAGGCTTATATTGCAACTTGAGGAGAACCCAAATGGGTATTGCAGAGTTTTGGAGCCGCATGAGCGGTTGCATCATTTGTAGAAGGACAAGACTTGGGTTTCTTATGGTCAAGGAAAACCTTTTTTTTTTTTTTTTTTTAACTCTAAATCCTTCCTCGGTTTCCGTAATATGTCGGGATCAGCAATATTATTACAAAAAATTATTGGCCAAAATTTCCAAGCCACCTTAAAATTGTGATGTCTTCGGTTGTGTGACTAACTTGGCCCAACTCATGTTTAAGCTGGTTTTATTAAATAAATTTAAAAAATAATAATAATTCTCAGATCTCATCCCATTCTCTCTCCCTCGCTCTCTCTTCCACTTCGTTTGAGAGTTTATAATAAAATGGAATTGAATTAAATGAATAAATTATATAATAAAAAAAATGAATGAAATGAAACATTTTAAGTATTGTAAATGAATGAAAAAAAAAAGAATAGAATTAAATAATCTTATTTAGATGTTTAAAAATAAAAGGAATTAAAAATAAGTAATATTATTTGAGAGTAATATAAAAGTGAAAGAATGAAATAATTTTATAACAATATTACATTTAGTCATTTAAATGTTTAATATAGCTGCCCCTCCTCTCTCTCTCTCTCTCTCTTTTCTTTTTTTTTCTTTTTTTTTTTTCTTATTTTTACTAATCAAATCTATAGCAAATGGCCTAATGTTCTAGAAATTTTTATCCTTTTTGTTTTATTTATTTTTTATTTTTTTAATTCCATAGTTTAGCACCCAATTAATTTACAAGAATATTGATCATTGACATATATGATTTTTTTTTTTTTTTTGCTAAAGTCGGTAGAATAGCGTTATTAACATAATGAAAAGGTATAAATCAAGGGCCCACAGCCAAAAAAATTGGGGAACAAATAAGGTTGTGTGGCAATCAACATTCAAAGGACATCTATCAAAAAAACTCAGCATAACATGAATCACAACAAAGAACTATGAGTTTCTTTTAACTCCTGTTGGTACGGCAATTTATTAATGGTAAGTAAAAAATTGATGTTAATGGTGGGTTCAAATGAGAATCATTACATACATGTCACATTAGTAGGTGTCCAAAATATTGTCAAAGTTTTATATACATATATATATATATATATATATAATATTACTCGTTTTTTAAATTCACTACAAGCTTATGGTACTCTACATTCAGCTTAGTTGAGGTCCATTGTAGTTAACCAAAGCCAAAGCCCATTCTTCACAATGTTAAAGCCCATAAAACTATATGGTGTTAGGGTTTGAAAAACAAAATTGGCATAGAAATTTGTCATATTATTTTCCTCTCTTTGTCCTTTCCTTTATTGCTTGGCAACTTTGGTTTCACAAGAATGCATTCTTGTGAGCCAAGTTTTGTCGAGTATTGAGTATAGGTGGTAAAATTAGACACGACCTACAAACCCGACATAACACGACATGAAATTAGCAGGTTATGGGTTGAGATTTAATGGGTTCATGTTATATTCGGGTTAATAAGACTAACATGTTTAATAAACGAGTTGGGTTAGTGTTCAACCCATGGAACCTGTTTGACCATTTGACTCGTTTGACCTATGTAATTAAATGATATTTTACTAATATAACCTTCAAACCCTAGGTATATAAACTTATTAGTTGTTGTGGTTTTTTTTATTGACATATTGTGATTGATTATTTGTGATATGAGATGTGTTTTAGTTTTGAATGATTATTTGTGGTACTGTTACTCATTAGTTCTGAATTTTATATTAAAAAGATTTATTTATTTGTTTTTTCATAATTTTTTTTTTTCATTTTGATAAAATCTGATAAACAGGTCAATAAGGCTGACCCGTTTAATAAATGGGTCATGTTAGAATTGAGGAATCTTGACCTATTTAATAAACATGTCGACAAGGACGGACCCAAGTGGGGGCCCATGGGGGCCTAAGCCCTCCTTTGTCCAAATTTTTTTTTTTTTTTTAGTTATAATATATGTCATTTTTATAGTTGGACCCCCTTTCCAAAACCTTAGGCCTCCCTTCTCCTTAATAAGCCAAACTAGCTTCACCCAAATAGGAACTACTCAACCCAAAAACTTAACAAATGCAATAAAAACATTCACTATGGTGATTGTATTTTAGCAAAAAAAAAAAAAAAAAAAAAAAAAACACTATTTTACCACCAAAAAAGCATGTGTTATTGGAGAAACTAAAGCTAAAATTTTTGCAATTATAGTAAACTAGTATAAATACCAGTTGGCTGTAACAAGTTGTTAAAAATAAAATACAATATTTTATTAAGATTATACCTTTTCCTTCAATTAAAAAACTCAAATTCTCTCACTTCCTTTATTATTTTAATGTGTTGTTTATATTATTTTAAATGAAGTGATAAAAAAAATAGAACATTTGATATTGGGTGTATTATAAAGTGAAGTGATAAAATAAATAAAGTAACTTTTTGAGATGCTAAAAAGTAAAATTTTTAGCACCACTACTGTGAATGCTTTAACTTAAACAATAACAAAAACCCTAGCCAGCCTATTATTAAAAAATATATATATTTTGTTTTTGTTTTTGTCTTTGTTAATAAATGATTGCATCTTAATGTATTTAGATCAATGATTTTGAGTATTTATAATTTTTTAATACTATATGGATACCTATCTGGATTTTTTTTTCTTTATACTCCGGCTCCCACTAGCTTAAAATCCTGGGTCCGTCCCTGTAAGTCAGTTAGTGTTGACCCATATAATCAAATACTCATGAGTTGACATAATACAAACCCGACACGCAAACACAAATTGACACCCCTAGTAGTGAGTGTTAAAGTTTGGCTAGACAATGAATGTAAAATGTTCAAGGTTGGGCCGAACTTTAACCAAACCTAAACATTTATAGTTAACAAATGTAAAATGGGATTGGCTCGACTTGATATTGGACTCGAGCTTGGCTTGATACGGGCTGGTTAACAGATGCAAAATGTTCAAAATTAACTTGATAGTGAATGTAAAATGTTTAAGTTTGAGTTTGATATTGAACTTGAGCTCAGCTTGGTTATATAAAATGCGCGAGTTTGTTTTGAGTTTAGCTTGGCTCTTCTTGATTTATTAGTCAAACCAAGATCAAGTTCAATATTATGCTCAAACTCGAGATTAATATTAAGTTTTTGAGCTTGAGATCAAATATAGACAATTTGGAATCAAGTTGGATCCCGAATCAAATTATACACAACCAAAAACTAACATCATGCTTACGTAAGCCCTAACTTGGCTATATGTTGATTGTGAAAGTATTTAAATGGCAAAACAGATCCAAATGTTGATATGGGAGCTTGTATGAAAACTAATATGGCACTATTTTGGTGTTGAACTAACGTGGATGTTGATGTGGCGTTAGGACTGAATGGTATTGTCCCACATTAACATGTAACGTGAGACGTAATTACAAAGTAGTTCCAGCACGAAGAGGCACATGTCATAGATGAAATTGTGAGAGTGATCAGTTTAAGTTCCGGCTTAAGTATGATTGAGATGGGTCATTCTATTGTACCCATCTATTTTTTTTGTATTTATTTTGAGCCATTTGATAGGGATTTTTTTTTATATTTTTACTCTGGGTATTTTGGAGCACCATTAGGAATGTTATGAAATATGAACTTAAATATCTTAATAGGCAGATTCAAATTGCAAATCAAGCCACTTGCTTCGATTTTTCCCCAAAGGAAACCCATGTGAAAATTTTCCTTTGAAGAATCCTTCAGCAAATGTGTAATGTGAAAATTTAATTTTTACGAATTTATTTATGATATAAAAAATTTAATTTCATTATATAAATCATTGCACTCATTCTGGTTTTTCATTTATGATTACTAGTGTATCTTTCTATACTGTGTTATGCAATCAATAGATACTATTCTTCAACTTTCCCAGATATTTGGTTTGAAAACTAGTGAACTTGGGACTATTTGTGGTTGAGTTTGTTGGGTTAAGATAGCTTGACCCCGGTTAATTAATTCAATTACTCAAGTTGATTAATTAGGTTCAATTGCATGCAAATTGTGGAGGCACCAGCTAATCACCAAAAATATTAAGGGTTTGTTTGGGCACTGCTTATTTTGCTCAAAGTGAAAACTTTTTGCTGAAAGTACTATAAATAAAGGTAAAAGTTAGCTAAAATAGTATAGTGAGACCCATGAATAGTGCCAAAAAGTGTAGTGGGACTCATAAATAGTAGCAAAAATAACCTGAATGGTAAAATAAGTTGTCAAAATTAATCATGCCAAACGGACACTAAATGTAGCAGAAAATAAATTTGACACAGTAATTTGTTGACAAAGGGAGAAAACCTTTCAAGGCAAAAACCTCACCAAGTGATTTTAAAGTCACCACTCCTAAGAATCCACTAATCAACAATCAAGCAGTTACAAATATAAGGAATCTTACCAACTACCCTGGCCTATACTGAAATACCAACCTACAGTTAAACCTATACCCAATTGGACTTGATCTTGTAGTAGCCTTCTTTCCCTTGATGCACAAACCTTCAATTTGTGACTAACTCTTTTGCAAGGATCCTAGTACGTAACTAACTCTAGCAACTTGAATGGTTATTGTTGGTTGCAAAATTCTTCACTTCATCAATAATAAAAATCAAGAAACACTTGGTTACAAAAGCCAATGACGCACAAACATAGTAGCTTCTTACAGAGAAATTAAGCACTTGGTCACTGTATCCCTGTTTGACGGCTTTTAAAATGAGCCTTATATATGTCTACGGTTATGAGAAAGAAAACCTTACACAGGGATCGAGCTGGTGTCGAGCTATCTGTCGAGCTTTGAATTAAGTCTCAATAGCAGCAATCTGTCGAGCTATCTGTTGAGAATTAATGAGTAGCTTTTCTTCACTTGTTTCTTAGATCAATCTTCATGTCTTTAATACTTGGCTTAAGCAGCATGTTTCTTGAAGTACTAAACCCATCTTAGATCTTTCAAATTACAAGTAAAATGTATTTTGTCAAAGAATTAGCCAATTACAAAAAATATGACCCTAACAGAGTTCATCTTTTCATTAGTGTGGTAGTTGCTTGATGCATCATTAGATGAAGAATGGTTGCTAGAGCTTACCTCATAAAAGAATTATGCAACTCTGTTCCTTAATGCCATGAGGTATGTCAAGCATGTCAACACAACACCCCATATTAGGAAAAGTCACAGATCTCTACCAGCAATTAAGTTGTTAAGAACTTCGAAACAATTTTTTAGTTTGAGATTTTAAATGTTGTGAAAAAACTCATGCATTAGAGTTCTCTCTTTCTGTTGATATAGAACATTTTAATTGTCAATGGTTGGCTACACTCTTTAAATCCATTAATTTTTAAATCAATGGGTTTCAAATCAAGCAAATAGAGTGGTTGTATAAAATTTTTATTATTATTTTGGTCTTGCAAATAGAGGTTTCAGGGGGGGTATTTTGGTCATTTTTAGATTTCAAGAGTCCTTTCGATCATTTTTAGGTTTCAGGGGTATTTTGGCAATTTTTAGGTTTCGAGGACATTACGGTCATTTTTTAGGTTCTAAGCGTATTTCAGTAATTTTTTAGGTTACGGAGTCATTTTAATCATTTTGAGGTTTTAGTGTCATTCAATTATTTTTTAGGTTCTAAGGGTCTTCTAGTAATTTTAAAGGGTTTTGGAGGTATTTTGGTCATTTTCAAGTGTTGGGAGTATTTTTCGTCATTGTCTTTAGGCTTCGAGGGTATTTTGGTTATTTGTTAGATTACAGGGGTATTTTAGTAATTTTTTAGGTTTTAAGGGTATATTAGTCATTTTCTTAGGTTTTAAGGTCATTTCGGTCATTTTTAGGTGTTAGGGTCATTTAGTTATTTTTTTAGATTGTAAGGGTATTTTGATCATTTTTTAGATTCTATGGATCTTTCATTCAATTTTTAGGTTTCAGGATCATTTTAGTCATTTTTTAGGTTATAAAGGTATTTTGGTCATTTTTTTAGGTTTCATGGGTATTTGATCATTTTTTTTAGTTTGTAAGAGTATTTCGATCATTTTTTAGGTTGTAAGGGTATTTTGGTCATTTTTTAGGTTCTAAGGGCATTACGGTCACTTTTTAAGTTACAAGGTCATTTCAATCATTTTTTAAGTTTAAGGGTAATTTAGGTCATTCTTTTAGGTTCTAAGGGTATTTCGAACACTTTTTAGGTTTAGAGGGTGTTTTAGTCTTTTTTAGGTTTTAGGGCTATTTTGGTCATATTTTAGGTTTTAAGAATATCCTAGTAATTTTTGAGAGTTTTGAGGTTATATTGGTCATTTTTATGTGTTAGGATGCATTTTGGTAATTTTAGTATATTTAAGGGTATTTCGGAAATTTTATTGGTTTAGGAGTATTTTTGTTATATATATTTGTCGATTATTAGGTAATTCAGTAGGGTTGAGTTGGGTTGGCTACATCCTTATGTGATGTTGATACTACTTAATATGGCGATGGAACTATCAAGTGTGTAGAAAAGTAAAAAAACAATTGAATATGACAAAAGTACAATCACATATGATGTTAGTACTGCCTAATGTGATTATGGAATTATCAAATGTGAGAAAACAAATAAAGGGTACAACCAAATATGGCAAAAGTATAGTTATATGTGATGTTGGTACTTCCTAATGTGATATTGGAACCATCAAATGTGAAAAAAAAAAAAAAAAAAAAAAAAAAAACCCCATTGAATATGACAAAAGTATAGCCACATGTAATGTGGGTACTGTTGATGGAATAGTCAAATGTGAGAAAAAAAAATTAGGGTACAATTGAACGTGGCAAAAGTACAGTCATATGTAATGTTGTTACTGCCTAATATGACATTGGAACCATTAAATGTGAAAAAAAAAAAGAAAAAAAAAAGGAACCATCGAATGTGACAAAATTCCAGTCACATGTGATGTTGGTATTGCGCAATGTGATAATGGAATTGTCAAATATGAGATAAAAAAAATTGAAGTACCACCAAATGTGAGAAAAATAGAGTCATATGTGATGTTGGTACTACCTAATATGACAATGAAACTATCAAATCTGGGAAAAAAAAATGGAATTACCAAATATGATAAAAATACAATTACATGTGATGTTGGTATTGTATAATGTGATGATGGAACTATCAAATGTGAGAAAACAAAATGAGAAACCACCAAATGTGACAAAAGTATTATAAAATGTTATGTTGGTATTGTCAAATGTGACAATGGAACCATTAAATGTGAAAAAAAAAAAAAGGAAATCATCAAATGTGACAAAAGAACAATTTCATGTGATGTTGGATGTGATGTTGGAACTGTACAATGTGAGGATGTAACCATCAAATATGATAAAAAAGTAAAGGAACTATCGAATGTGACAAAAAATACAGTCATATGTGATGTTTGTACTGCACAATGTGAGGATGGAATCGTCAAATGTGAGGAAAAAAAAATAAAGGAACCACCAAATGTGACAAAAGTACTGTCAAATGTTATATTGGAACTGCACAATGTGAAGATGAAACCATCAAATTTGAGGGGAAAAAAAAAGGAACAACCAAATGTGATAAAAGAACAGTTACATGTGATGTTAGTACTGCACAATGCGAGGATAATACCATCAAATGTGAGAAAAAAAAAACACTAAATCTGACAAAAATACCATCAAATGTGATGTTGGAACTATACAATATGATGATAGAACCGTCAAATGTAAGGAAAAAAAATAAAAGAACCACCAAATATCATAAAAGAACAGTTACATATGATATTGGAACTATATAATGTGAGAATAGAACCGTCAAATGTGATATTTTGGTAACCCTAGTTTTCTTAGGGGTATCGTAGAATTATCCAATTGAGATATATAAAAGAAGGACCAAAATATCAATAGCTAGTTTCCAATAATTTAACAGAAGAAGAAGAAAAAAAAAAAAAAAAAAAAAAGCAATGCAGTTTGCATACCAAGATGTAGATACTATTCAAACCGCCATCAAATATGATATTTTGGTAACTTGGTATTGTAGGGGAGTACCATAGAATTACCTGATTGTTATATATAAGAGAGGGACAAAAATATCAATGGCTAGTTTCCAATAATTTAACCAAAAAAAAAAAAAAAAGCAATACAGTTTGCATCCCAAGATGTAGATACTATTCAAACCGCCATCAAATATGATATTTTGGTAACTTGGTATTGTAGGGGAGTACCATAGAATTACCTGTTTGTTATATATAAGTGAGGGACAAAAATATCAATGGCTAGTTTCCAAAAAAAAAAAAAACTTTGCATCCCAAGACGCTGTTCAAACTAAGGGTGGCAAAATAAGCCTAAACCCATTTGCCCACCCACTCTAACTGAACCCAAATCCACCCAATTATTAGTGAGTTAAATGGGCATCAACCCAATTAGACCCAATGATTATTAGGTTTTAACTAAAAACCCATTGAGATCCATTTAACCCAAAAACAATATATCCAAATTCAACCCAGCCCTTCTCAAAAAAAAAAAAAAAAAAAAAAAAAAAAAAACCGCAGACTTTTCAGTGTTTTCATTTTCCTTCATTTTCTCGGCCTCCAAATGCTTGCTCTCTCTCCTCTCGCTTGCTCTCTCTCTTTCTCTCTCTATCTCTCACAGAGAACAATGAGGCACAACAAACACATTTCTCTATAGCAATCCAATCTACATTTAGCAAATCAAAAGCACGAAAATTCAAACCTACAAGTTTCATCGACGCGTGGATAAGTGTTGCCTAAGGCTTCAAATTGGATCTTAAGCCCATCTTAATAGCAAGTGATTGAGCAATCCACCTATCCAAGCATCGAAAATGTGTCGCCGAGTTGCATGTGATCAAAAAACACCGCGAGCGCATGATCGACGCCTCTAGGAGGATTCGGAACCTAAATGGCCAACTCCAGAATCAGAATCGCCTCCTCGAATCGCCTTAAACTTGAGTAGATCGCCGCCAAAACGTGAAGGCTCATCGCCAAGTCCAGACTCGGCTCGCTGTCATCTCCACTGGAGCACCGCTCGAACATGTACTTTTTGACTTGATAGTTTTCACATTATCTTTGTGTTTGTGTTTGTGTTTGTCTGTTGTGCTTTTAAGCTTGTGATGCAGAGGAAGAGGACCCAAAAGCAAAAGGGTTGCTAAATCTGGTGGAGGAAGTAGAGAATCCATGGATTCATGGAGACTAAGCTAGATTTTAGCTGTGATTTCATTGGTCTGTCATGTTTGTACTATCAGAGCTAGGGACACAGTTCACGGTGACGATACGGCTCCCAAGAAGCTTGGCTGTGCCAACGACTTCGTTCTGGTAAATCTATATATCTCAAACACCATTACTGGGTTTGAATTTTTTTTAAAAATAAATTTGGGTAATTTAAGAATGGAGTTATTGATAAGGATGCATTCATTTTTCTCTTTTTTTGGTTCAGAAGAATTTCTATTTGTTTCAAGGACAGTTGCTTTCAAAATTCCAGGAAAGTTTTGAGCTTGAAATGACATTTCTTTGTATTTGTTGCACTGTTTGGTTGCCAAGAAAGTGAGAGAAAATAGAAAAGAAAAGAAAATATATTTTTTATTTGGATTTTTAATATAATTGCTTATGTGGAACTTTTTAATCCCAAGAATGGAGACTAGAGAGAGTGGAAAATGGAATCCAAGAAAGTGTTGGGATTTTCACTTTAATGGTATTTTGGTAATTTTAATAATTGGGTAATTGGGTGAGTTGGGGTTTATCCATAATAATTGAGTTTGGTTGGATTTGGGTTCGAAGCAATTAGTTAAATGGGTTTTAATGGGTAAATAAGTTTTATATACCCAACTCAATTAAGCCTACCCCAAACCCATCAATTTGACACCCCTAGTTCAAACCTCTACCCATCCATCAAAGATGGGGGTGCCCTCTTGACCGAAGAGCAGCTTGCTCTTCGCGTCAAATATGCATATCAATGATGAGCGGTATTAGTTGCATACACAATTGTTTAAAAATAGCATTATGCACTCACAATTTATCGATGTGGGGTTTTGAAATTGGGTTAAGTCGGTGCAAGTTTGTTTGTTGCGGACTCTTAATTTGGAAGCCCCTCCACCATGATCATACTTACACATACTAACTAGTATTTCTTTAAAAGGGTAAACTAAACTAAAATCATAGCACAATCTAAGAAATTTTTTGGGAAAAAGCAAAGTGAGTAAAATATAGGTGGAAATACTATTTTCGTCCCTACATTTTCACATCATTTCCACTTTGGTCCTTACTTTTATTTTTACCGCTTTTAGTTTCTAAAATCAAAAACCGTTTTATTTTGGTCCTTACCGTCATCTCACTAATGGAAAATAGCCTACATGACAAATGGAATACACAACTCAGCATTTTAAATATTAAAAAAAGCCACATCATTATTTTTCATTTTCTTTAATTATTTTAAAATAAAATAAAATTTTAATTATCATTTAATTATTTAAATAATAATTGTTCTTCGTGTTCTTCCCCCAAGAACATGGTTGCCGAGAAAATAAGAAATTCAAGATTTTCTTCTCTTTTCTTGCATTTTCTTAGCATCCAAACAAGCAAAAACATATACAAAACCATGATCAAACTTAGATACTCTAACACAATCAACTAACAAAACCCAAAACACTTAATCAAAAATAAATAAATAAAACAAACAAAACCCAAAACACGGTCAGATAAAAAACACAATACCAAAACTCAAACCCAATCCTCATCAATAAAATACACCAAAACACAATCATGAGCTGGTCAGATCAAACCACAGTGACCATCAAACCATGGTGACTATCTAGGTTTAGAGAGAGAAAGAAGATGAGACCTTGGTCAAGGTGGGTTTCGGCCATGGATCTTTTCAACCATGGGGTTTTGGCCATGGGTCTTCAGCCATGGATTTGGAGAAGATGAACACAAAATTTAAAACCCAGAAAATTTGAATTCAAACCCAAATTGGCCAAAACACAAAACTCAAAACCATAAACCAGATTGGCTGAAACACAAAACTCAAAACCATATTTTAATCCCCCACACCAACAAAGCATCAAACACAAAAATCAAACCCATATTTTCGGACACCAAACACTAAATCCAAACCCAAATTTTCGGCCCCTGAACACAAAACTCAAAACCCAAATTTTCTTATTTTTAGAGAAACCAAACACAAACCTCGAATCCAAACCTTAGAGCCAAAACCAAACCACCTGCAACCTTAGATCCGAAGCTATCAAACCCAAAAAAAATCAACCTCAGACCTGACAATAAAACCACCTCCTCTCTTAGCTGCCGCCGCTTTCTTCTTTCTCGTGTTTGCCTGGGGTGTGGATTTGAGAGGACGAGGGAGAGAGGAAATGTGAGGCAAAGAGGATGGGATTGTGTGGGTTTGGGATTGTGTGGGTTTTAATGGAAAGGACAGGATGAAAGACTAAAAAGGAAAATGTTGTTCTTGTATTTAAATCTAGGTTGGTATTTTTTTTTTTTTTTTTCTTTTGAGAAACATTTGGATTGGTATTTTTTTTGTTCTTGTTCAAGATACACTTAGATCTTGATTCATGTGGTTTTTGGTTTTTAATTATGTTTTTAGTTTTTTTATTTAATTAAAATTTATAAATTAGTTTTTTAAATTTAGATGCTGATGTGACATTTTTTAATGCCAAATAGTATTTATTATTATTATTTTAATGGCCACGTCTGCTTTTAGTGTGCCAACAGTGCACTCCGTTTGCCACGTGGGCTATTTTCCATTAGTGAGATGACCATAGGGACCAAAATGGAATGCTTTTTTATTTTGGGGACAAAAGCAGTAAAAATAAAAAGTAGGGACCAAACTGGAAATGGGGTGAAAATGTAGGGACGAAAATAATATTTCTACCTAAAATAAATGAAACATTATGGCTTAAACAATATTAAAATACTAGTTGCTAACCCGTGATTAAATACTTGTTTCAAAATAAATATGTTTCATCTCCTATTCATAATATAGCTTAAACAATATTATGATTTTTTTTTCTTTTTAATCTAGAATAGCGCAGAAAGTTATAATATCAAGAAAATACAAATTAACTAAAAAAGTATAAAACTCTTAACAAATTTAAGTTACCAAAGAACATTTGTGTATGTAAGTCTTTCCATTTAAGAAAAATATAAAGTGAAAAGAAAAAAAGTCAATTAGAAGAACAATGTAATTAACCCAACAAAGCAAGTTGTTGACAATTGTTTTTGCTGAGAGTAAATAATTCACCTATGTAGAGAAATAAGTTTTTGTTGACATTTTATCAAACAACTGAACTGCATTCAATTGAAAACTATCTTGTGTGTTTATTATGTACCCGAAATAAGAACTATTTAAACCAGAAACAAACACAATATACACACACATGTTAGACACGTATTGTGCATATTTTCAAAGAGGAATTTTATCAAAACAGCTGAAGTGCATTCAATTGAGAAGCAAACCTTATAAAGTCATATAAAATTTTCATATAGCCAAGTTTCAACCTTTAAGTTTAAAAAAGGTAAAGGGAAATCACCGACCCAAGTTGAAGCTTAATCCTATTTATAGGGAAGATGCTATAATAACCACCATTGATTGGGGCTAAAAATAAACCCCATTGGTTAAAGCATTTTAGTTTTTAAGTTCCAAAAGTGGTGTTTCCCCAATAGCCCAACACTATCATTACATCCCACAACCTATTAACCATCTAATATCTAAGCAGCAAAACAGAAACGTACCTCTGTTTGAAAATGAAAGTTTTAGAGGCAATATGTTTTGCCTATTAATCATATTTATTTTGTATTATGAAAGTTTTCGAAACAGAGGTAATATGAAAGTGCCTATTAATATTTTAAACTTTCAGAAATAGAGGTGTAGGGACCGGTTTCGAGCGCTCTCTAAGGATTGAGAGAGTGGACCCAAGCCCAGCTAACCCTCTAATAAATTTATAGAGTATGGGTTCAAGAGCTAGGCCCTAGTAAAGAATGCAACGGCTATGCATGGTTGTTCGTGGATTGTGGTAGGTTAAACATGGGTCGGAATGCACATTAAGACTCCTCGGACGGGTTTAACAGAGGTTGAAGTTGTTCTTATTTCTTTCAAGAAAGGTTACAATGGTTGAGAGAGCATACACTACTACAGTATTTCCTCTTCTCTGGTTTTTTGTCCATCCCCCTCTCAAGAGGGACTTTTTACATTATATACTCTTCTCTCAGTTGATCATAGCCCTACATTTGTTGATCAACCTGGCTTCTACTTGAGAGCCTGTCCCATCAGCCGCATTCACATCCCTCCTGTGGGTTGCAGCGCCCAAGGCGGCACTGTTCAGAGGTCCTATCCTCATTAATGCGGCCAGGGCGTTAGTTGAGGGCATTTAATGTGGAGGTGACAGTTCACCTGGGACTTGCTCCTCCACCATGCTTCAATGTCCGGTGCTTGGTTCTTGCTATTTGCTCCTTGGATGTTTAGGGAGGTTCCCCTTAAGGGCATGCTGTTTGCCCACTTTCTGACCTCGGTCTCCCGAGGATGTAACCATCCTCGGCAATGCTCCTTGGGCCCTGGGCTTCATACTTTCGTCCTCGGACCTAGGACGCATCATTGGCGTGGGCCTCTGGACCTAGTCTAAAGTGGGCTGGGGTTGCTTGACTTATTCTGGCCCCACAAGAGGTAATATGAAAGTTTTCACTTAACTATATTTTGTCCAAATAGAGGTAATATGTTTTGCCTATTAATCATCCAAATAGAGGTAATATGAATAAAGCAAAATAAGAATGGTTGAACCCAAAAAACCTTGTCCTTTCATGTAATACCTAAGCAGCAAAACAAAGGTAATATACCATTTTGTCGAATGCTGATTGCAGATTCTAACCACCTAAATTTTGTCATTCTATTAATACAACATTCATTATCAGTAGCTTGACTTGACTATGAAAAGAGAGAAACAAATAGGATAACAAAAGCATACCAAGCTTTAAAGGCCAAGACTTAAGCCAGTAGAGGCTACGAACAGAGAGAGCGAGGCTGAGAGAAGAGGTGAAGGATTTGGTCGAGATGCTCTGCGTTTAAGCCAAAGAGAAGAGTAAACCTGTGTCTAGGGTTTTAGTTTTGGCTGAATTTGTGTTTGTGTCTATTGAGTTTGTTTTAAGGTTTTTATTACTATTTGAAATTCTAATAGTAAATTTTGTTATGGATTGAAATTCTCAAAAGTAAACCTGCTCTTATTGGAATTGGAACATAAAATAGATAAATAAAATAATAATGATGTGGCAAGCTCTGGAGAGGTCAACAAAAAGTTAAAGGTTTCGGTTATATATATATATATATATAACATTGTCATGGCAAACATGAGCATTATTTAATTCATATTTGATTTTCATTTGAGTACCATTAGTAGAAAACAATTTCTCAATGGACTTGTTATAATATTTAGAAGGAATTATTCCTTCTTAAATGCAATTCATATCAGCACCAGAGTCAATCATAGCAATAAAATTGAATTCATATTCATGGAAAACAACAATTTTAACTCTAAGATGAAGAGCAATTTGGGGAGTTTCAATACGGCTTAAACTGCAGGTGGCTGAGTGTGAGGCATATTAGATCGTGTACTAGTTGTTTTTATAGGAGAAGTGTTGTTTGGGTTTGGGGTTTTAAGGTTAGGCTTAAATTTGGGGTTTTAATTTTATCTTAAAAAGAAATATTTAAATAAAAAAACAAAGAACTTAAAAAATAAAAAAAATAAAAAAATAGAAAATGATTATGTGGAAAATTGTGAAGCCTATAATTTTTTCCATATTTTATATTTTTTTCTTAAATTTAAAATTGATAATTATAGTAGTTTTTTTATAGGCATTTATTATGTTTGAATTTGTATATGGTAATATTTATTTTAACATTTAATGGTATGTTTGGTTAGAGAGAAAAGTGGAGAGGAGAGAGGGGAGAAAAGTGTGTTTTTTTTGGGAAGGAGAGGGGGAAGTGAAAATTGTGGGGCTCAAAAGTTTTCTTCTCGGCCCACTATTTGTGTGTAAAGGTTTTCTCCCAAATTGGGAGAAAAGTGGGGCAAGGAGAAAATTGATTAAGAATTCCAAATCTGCACTCCTCCTAATCAATGTTGTAGTCTTTTTATTTTTTTATTTTTTTTACTTTAATTTTTTTTTTTCTTAGTACTACACACTTAGAAATAAACTTATGCAATCTATATTCTTTATACTCCCATTTTCTTCTCAACCAAATAAAAAAGCTTTTTATCCCTTAACTTTTCCACCCCATCCAAATGCAATAAGAGAAAAGTAAAATCTCTTTTATCCCCCCACTATCCCATCCCTTTCCTATTTTCTATTCATTCACTCTTCTATCCCACCAACCCAACGGATCCTTAACAAAACATAATGTGGTATTATTCTTAACGGAAGTTACAAATAGCCTTGTAACTTAAATGATTGACATCTCTACATAATATGATCTTTTTAACTAAATAATTTGTCAAAATATAAAATTTGATAATTATGATAGTAATCAATAGACATTTCTATGATTATGTTTATATAAAAAATTATTTATTCTATCATTATATATTTATTAATTATGACCGATTGTGTTTGCATAAATATATATATATATATATATATATGTATGTATGTATATACTTTGATAATCCTGAACCAAAGGCCAAGCAATTTATTTCATAATAACTCAAACAGAATACAACGAGTCTCGAGTTACTAAAGGAGCTATATCATCAAGAGTGGGTTCAATCAAAACTTGTAGCTCGCTGCCAAAAACAGATTTCTTGGCAAGGAAGGGGGCAACTATATTGCCTATGCGTTTTACATCGCAGGGACAATGGTGGTTCCCTCCTGAACTGATAATGAAGTTGGCCCTGCGACTGCAGGCAATGCAAGAACTAGAGGAGTGAATCCTTCAATGGCTGGCAGGGCTGGCAGGGCTTGCCCTTTTCTTGAATCTGATGACCCTAAATCCATAGGTGATTCTATGATCTCTTTAATGACTACTGAAAAGGGAGGCACTGAAGTAGCCTTACCAAGGCGTTTCAATAAATATTCGTCCCAATCTTTCCTTGACCCCCACTGATATAGCATTGCAACTGGTTCTTGACTGGGCAGCTGGAGGACACAAGTTGGCTGCCATGCAATCACCTCTTCGTACAACCTCTCTTTCGATCCAAATAATACCACGGTCGGCTAGACTCTAAACCTGTGCTTGAAGCACTTTACAATCAAACAGGGCATGCCTATCTTCACTGTCACATAATGAGTAGATTCCCCAATCAAATCCTGGGGTTCCCATACCCTTAAGATCAAGGTGGCCCTTTTGGACCAAGGCTCGGAGCATGGCCTTCCATGGGAATGACGGTGAGGAGAAATCTGGAACCCTTTCTTCCACTGTGATGATGGCATTCACATTTCCTTCCTCACGAGGTGGCAAAGGATTGATGATGATATTCGGAGCGGCTACATTATTGAACTGTATCAACTTGTTGTCTATGAGATCCTGGACACAATCCCTCAAATGATAACATTCTTCCAAAGTATGCCCCTCGGCTCCAAAATGGTGTTCACACTTCTTGGACGGATCAAAACCAGGTGATAGAGGGCCTTCTCTAGGCCTGGAAAACATCGGGGTCACTAACTTCCTTTCCAGTAGGTAAGCGTAGAGATCTACCATGGGCATGGGTAACGGAGTGTACTTTCGGTTTTCCCTCCTCAGGGGACGAAGTGGGTTTGGCCTCCCTCTCTGATTAAAGTTTTGGTTAGGTGCTTGAGTAGACTGAACCTGTTGCTGATAAGGTCTAGCAGTTAGGGTGGCATAAGTAGAAGTAATACCCGTAGGCCTTTCTGATGTATTGTCAATCATATGCACATTAGCTTCCTTAGTCTTGTGGCCGGTCATTTTCTTAACTTATTGTTCAATCATGGAACTCAAAGACTTAGGGTCCATGATCTTTTTGCTCTTAATACCCTTGTCAATACTTTCCTTAATAGGGATGAGGCTAGCAAAATGAGTGACTTGGGTGCTGATCATCTTCTCATAGTAAGGAGGCTTAAGGTTGTCAATGAACCATTTGATCATCTCATTTTCCATCATGGGGGGTTGCACTTGTACGGCTAGCTCACGCCACCTCTAGGCATATTCTCAGAAAGACTCCCCACTCTTCTTCTCCATTCTCATAAGGACCGTGTGGTCGGGAGCTATCTTGGTGTTGAACCTATAGTATTCCAGGAAAGAGTTGGCCATTTCCCTCCAGCTAGAGGTTTTTTCCAATCTCGCATACCAGGTGGCCACGAGGCTGGTCAAACTATCAGGGAAAATTTGGCAAAGCAGAGGGTGATTATCCCCATAAGGAGCCATCTTCCTACAGAACATGCGCAAGTGCGCGCAAAGATCTCCTATACCATCATACTTGACAAACTCTGGCGCCTTGAACTTGGGAGGCATAATGACCTGAGGGAAGTTGGTCAAACTATCTAGATCAACACTTCTATGGGCGCTGGGGCCCTCTATGATACGAAGCTTCTCAGAAAGAGTTTCCACTTGTCTCTTGACTTGGCCAATCCCAGATTTAGGGTTCTTGTCCTTAGAAGGATCTGTCTCTTAGTCATTGCCCTGAGGCGGCATGTTTTAGCCCTGATCCTGTTCTAGTGGGGGCTGATTTTCATTCTTGGTTCGGGGACCTTCTTGGCTATGACTAGAAGAGTTTTGTCGTCCCTTTACAACTAACTGTTGCACCACACGTATCAATTCTGACATTTGCTCTTTCATCTTAGTGAACTCGGTAGGACTCACTTCAGGAGTCGAAGGCCCATTGGTAAACATCTCTCTTGTATGGGACCTAGTGATCATGGGATCACGATGTGGTGGTAGCTTAGACTGTTTCCTTTTTGCAATTTTTTAGCAACCTTTTGATCCTGGGAAAGAATAGGAGGTAAAAGAAATGGGGTGCATTCGACAATGTGGAAACATAACACCAAAATCAAGTTAGTTTATGCCCTTGCTATTTAACATGCACCTACCATTTTTTGAAAAATTTGGCATTGCACCCTTGATCGGGCATTTATCATGGTGAGTTTCTATTATGATGCAAGATTAATGCACAGGATTGGCAAGTAACTGAAACTTTCATGATGTGATCGGCAATGCAGGTTAGACCCTCTTTTGATTACATGCTTGTACAAGATTTGCTTTTACAATGCTAGGTTCATCGACTCCAATGGTGGGCCTTTTACAATACAAGGAAATGCAATTATGAGGAAAAGCTCAGCTTCTGACAATATGGACTTCTCGAGGAAGCTCTTGGACACTAGGATCTCTTGGTAACTTAGGCAGTATGGATCTCTTGGACCTTTGGATCTCTTGGGTGAGCCCTTGGATTCTTGACATCTAGGACCTTTGGCGATTTTGACATATTGGCAATTTGTATCTCTTGGCAACTTGGATGGCATGGATCTCTTGGACTTTTGGATCTCTTGGGGGAGCCCTTGGATTCTTAACATCTAGGACCTTTGGCAATTTTGAAAGCCTTTCGGCAGCATTTCCTTCTGAACGAAGTTTCGACTACTTGCCACAAATTTTATCTTTGCATAATTAGGTGACAGGACCATTTAGTGTATGCATGAGTGCCCTTATAGGGTTGTAAACCCTTAGGGATAGGGTATGATCTAGCATGTACAAGCAACAAGGTTACTTTCCCTAGGGGTTTAATCATGGATGCTATGCAAGCAGGATAGAAAGAATCTGGAGTACATCACAGTTTCTTTAGCGTAAGCAAAAAGGGCACACCTGTTACAAAACACTTTCCCTTGACCTCTAGCCCTATAAGGGTATCCTTTCCTAGGCTTGGACATTCACTCTTTTGGGCTTCACCTAGTCCTAATGGGCTTTGGGCTTGATCTTGTCCTCACGGGTTTGACATAACTAGGCCAACTGTATGCAAAGGCATAACTAGTAGGTTGTTCCTATCTTAGGGGGACTCAATCATCATACCCCTCCTTTCATGGAAGTTGTTGGGTAGGAAGGATCAAGAGGGCCTTTTCAGCTACTCCTGTCCACTCATGGACCCAGAAGTGCCTACAAAATCAACCCCAAATCTAATTATGGGTAGCATTGCCGATGTTTGTGTCTAGGCCTCTGCAGGTGCAGTGATGAAATCCTTAAAGAGATGTGACTACGCTAGCAGTGTGGAGCCCGGGTTTGGCTCAAAAGGGTGTATATGTCATGCAATCTTTAATGAAGGGGAAATACTTTTCCAAAGCACAACAGATATATATATATATATATATATATATATATATGAAAGCAGATAAAGATGTAGTAGAAATTAAATTTTGCTACCCTATGTTTGCATGTGAAGGAAAGCTGTAAAGCACGTGAGGAAAGTGGTAAATCATGTGAGGAAAGCGGTAAAGCATGTGAAGAAAGTGGTAAAGCATGTGAGGAAAGTAGTAAAGTCCCATGTAAAAATACCTCAAAGCCCCCCTTTCTGAAAATGAGTTTTTGGAAAAATATTTTTTTGCTCTTTTGAAAATAGTATACTAGGATATAGTAGAAGCCTTTTTCAAAAGGAAAGTCTCGGAGGCCAATGCCAATTTCTGTATTTTTGAAAGCCAAAGTCCAAAGATTATGGTTTTATCAAAACCTCTAAAGGCTAAACTATCATTGATCCCCAGTGGAGTCACTAGTCTATCGACGCCCAGCCTCAATCGGAACTAAAAATCGCCATCGTCGTGGGCCTTCGTTCGACCACCCGCTGTGGCGACGCTTCTGTGTGTGTGGGGCCCATTGAAGGCCCCCCTCTCGATTGATTGTTTGGTATGGTTCGCGCAGTGCTTCGAGTACTCTCTCTCTCGGTGAAGGAAAGTAGGTCCACATTTGGAAGTGTGGTAGGAATCTTGGCCAAATTTTAAGGGAATTACCAAAGGTAAGTGAAGTCAACACCAATCATTGGGTTTTCTAAGGTGTGATTGGTCACCTGTTTCTAGTTGATTTTGATATGTTCTAGGGATCAGTGGGCTGAAAATCTTCGGATGCCGTAGATCTTGAAGGCCAAGTCCTGAAAACACCAAATTCAATCAGAGAAAGACCGGTGGAGGCCGGTCTAGGGTCCTCCGATGGTAAAGTCAGTGGTTTGAAGTAGAAAGAAAAGACTTCAGAGACTTTTTATCTAGAATTCTAAAAGAAAGAGAAAGTGTCCCCTTACCTCTGCGTAGAAGGGTCTTTATATAGTGTTAGAAATCAGTTATTTCTTCAATCGTCGTAGAGTTTGGAGGATTCACAGGGTAATTTCCATAACTGTCGTAGGAGTCACCTCATCGGGACCGGTGTTGAGATTCAAACAGTATGACTCTTCAACATGACTCTTGGTTGGAAGTGTGTTGAAGCACAACTCTTGGTGACCCTCGTTCGTCCTTCATTGGACGAGCGAATAGGTTACTGCTTGCTCGTCCTTCATTGGACGAGCGTAAGGAGGATGAAAGTAGACGGTTAACGAAGGACGAGTGTATCAACCACTCGTTCTCCGTTTTGTGCATCGCTATGGACGGCAATATGGATGAGTAGTTGACGGTGTTTTTCTTGCACCATCAGATTTTATTACCAATACTAGGCTAAGAAAAAGGGCATTTTTCCTAATCTAATGTGGATGGCAAAAAATCTTGATTCTTGAGTCCGGAAGTTTGGTTACGTGTGGGGAAGGTGTTAGGCACCCGACAACGCCTGTCCAAGAACAGTCCTTTGTTTTGATAAAACCTTAATTTTTGGAGATTGGCAATAAAAACATTATTTTGGCATCTGCTTTCGGGGCTTTGCATGCATGGGGGCTTTGAGGTTTGGCTTTTGAATGGGTGTGGTCCCAATCCATGCTTTCCTAAGGCATTCGGGCAAAATGCCAGATTTTCACGGCAAAAATCCACTGACATCTCACCTTACTTTCACAGCGAAAATTAGGCATCGCTTTGCCTTAGGTGACACAGACTGTGACAATCACACCAGAAGGGGCGAGCAGGTATATATATACATACATCATGCACAATGCAAGCACATAGAGCAGGAAAGTAAATGCCTACATCCCTAGAGCATGGCCCAAAATATAAGTGCAGGCAAATAAACAGGGGTCACCATACTCTAGAGATGAGGACGAATGGTACATGACATGATATACCTAATACAACCCATCTAAGAGAGAAAGGGAGGAGGAAGGAAGGGGGTTTAAAAGAGTACAAAACCAAATGGGAGAGGCTGGACCCCTAAACCTACTGAACATTGCCGCTTAGTTTATATCGACATGCTTGCGTCAGTGCCCTTTTTGCTTGCACCTGGGAGATCGTGCCCTAGCTCCATACTCCTTCGCTCTGTGTGTGTACATGCAAAGGCAGAGACAAGAAACCAGCGGACAAGCAATGGAAGGAAAAAGATGTAAAGAGCATGTGAAAGAGGCATAAAGCAGGTAAGTATGATAGACATGGCAAGCATAGCATATGGCAGGAGACATGACGAGCCACAAGATAAACAAAACAAACAAGAAAGTAAGAAGATAAACAGGCAAGCAAGCAAACAAGAAAGATGACAAACAAGCAAAAAGGCAAACAAAAGGTGGTGTCCATAAGGGACAAAATGTAGGTTTAGATCGAATGTCCATAACTTCATTGTGTTGAAGCATGGACGACACACTAGCAAGCAAGACTCATGCATGGACATGTAAGCAAGCGTGTAGAGACATGCAAATAGGGGCGATCCAAACCCTTTTATGTGGGCCTTGGTGTATGGATGATGACAAAGACCATAGGGTCTAGATCGAGTCCTAACCATTAGGCTAAAACATAAGAAAATGCGATAAAATGAACAAAAGGGCTACAATAGCACATGGCATGACAAACAAGGTCTAGGCCTAAGCACATAAACATGGCGTGAAGCACGCAAGCACATAAATGATGGCATAAAACATGTAGAGAACAATGATCTAATCATGTAAACACACCGATCTACACATATAAGCATGGAAATATGCATGTAGGCATGTAAATGTACATCTAAGCATGTGGATGTAAGCATAAAAGCATGGAAGAACATAAATCCAAGCATACAAGCATGTGAAGACAAGGATCTAACCATATAGCATGGAAATAAATACATAGACACATAGATCCAAGCAAGGCATAGCCAACAACATCATACAAGCATGTGTGCATGTAACCCTAACATCATCCTAGAACAAAAAGAGGTACAAAGCATAGGAAAACATGACATATAGCACAAAGCATGTAGATCTAAACATATAAGCATGTAAGGATGTAGATCTAAGCATGAAACATGGCATAGGGCATAAAAAGTAAGGAGATTTAAGCTAGAAGCACAAATAAAGCAAGAAACATGCTAAAGATAGCAATAAATCATGTTATTCAAGCAAAAAGAGCAAGATAAAAGCTAGAAAAAAATTTAGAAAGTTAGGGGTGTGGATAGTAGCTAAAAATCTACATCCACACCCCTAAAACCCAAATCCAAGGTGTAGAACCAAGGGGAAGAAGGTTGGGCATAAGAACAATACCTTGTATTTTTGGTGAGAAAGGAAGAATCAAGAGGCTTTGATGTGTTTTTTGTGTGTGTGTGTGTATGGTTTTTTTTTTTTTTTTTTTTTTTTTTTTTTTGTGTTTGGAAGAAAGGAGAAAAGCTCAGAAATCGTCCAAGCAAAGCATAGGACCTAGGAAGTCTCTTCCTTTTTTTTTTTTGGTCTAGAGGGTGCCTGAGGCCTTTTATAGCCCCGACACGTATTACGAGGCGGTGGCCCAAGTAGGGCCGCCACCTTCAAATGGCCACAAAATTGGTTGATCTTGACACCCCTAGAAAGATCTTGACTTCCTATTTCTGAAAAGTTATGGAACTTGAAAATCCAACGGTCGAATCAAAAGTTATGGCTCTCGAAAGTTAGCAGTGCATCAATCAGTGTGTTATCCCGATTTTCGTGATATCTTGGCCATTTGAACTCTGATTTCGACCCATGAATAGTAGTTGAACTAAGAATTTGATAATCTTCATGATGACATTGGTTTCAATCCATTCTGACGGCCGGATCAAAATTAGGGTTTCTAGGGCCTATTGGGAGTCAACTCTAGGTCAACTACGTCAAACTTGGTCAAAGTTGCCAAAAATATCTGAAAAGCTCAGGTTTGGTATAAAAATATGAAAAGTGTTGTTTTGTGAGGATTTTGACTTCATTTGACCTTCGGTCAATTCTAGATTGACTAAGGGCATTTTGGTCATTTTAGTTGAAAAAGGAACTTTGGGTGCTCCGGTGTCCGAACGGGTTGCATCACGTCATCAATAAGAGGAGGGGTTGATTGTCTCCACATCTAGCCCAATGGTGAGAGCGGTCCAAAAAAGGCACACATTAATGCAGATCCGATATTAATAAACATCATTGGAACCTTGGCACCCATTCAGTGGTGATTTGCAATGGCCTAGTGTGAGTAGCTCCCTCCGGAGGAAGTTCCTCGTCAGATAATGCAAGGAGAGGATGAGATGAAGCCTCAACTCCCATGAGGGATAACACTTCTTGTGGTGTAGTCTCTATGGGCACTTCCTTCCCATTTAAGGCATCCAGGAAAGCAGTATGATGCTTATGAGAATCCATTAGCAAGCCTCATACAAACACATGAGCTTGAGTCTTCTTCAATTGGGTCAAGACCCTATCTTCCTCTTCCTTTTCTTCCATTCCCTTGAGTTCCATGGGTTTGGACCCTTCTCCTATGTCCTTACCATGATGATCCTTCTCCAAAAAGGATGGTTTTTAGTGCTTCCCACTCCTAGTGATATTTGCTACATTGTCCTCTATGACTCTTTTCTTCAATTCAGTCATTCCTTTGGGGAGTATCCCCCACACAACCACCACATTTTTCAAAATCTCATCCTCATCATCCCATATCCCTTGGACCTCTACTACATTAACTTCTATGGTTTTTATTAACTTCGAACAATCCCATTCGATCTCATCTATTTACACTTAATTCTAATATGGAGGAGGAGCTCGGTGATAATTAGGCAAAGGGTTCTTCCAAATGCTAGGCTTGGTGATGATGTTGGGGTTTGGGAGAGTTCCATTGTTTATGAGGTCTTGTATTTCATGCTTGAGGCAAAAACAATTGTCGATTTTATGGCCAGATTTCTGATGCAAGTGGCAATATTCATTAAGGTTCCAAGTGGAAGGCACTGGATTAGGCATAGGTGTGGGGTCTAGAGGTTTGATGAATCTTTTGGAAGTTAGGTTCTCATATGCTTGGGTAAGGGACATTCCTAGGTCGGAAAATTCTCAGAGGGCCTTTTTTGAAGCTTAGGTAGGCTAAGGTTTGTTGAGGTATGATGGCACTTACATTCACGGGATTAGATGCTTTGGAAGTAGTTACTCTTCCCCATATGTCTTCTTGATTGGAGGTTTACTCTTATCTTTCTCCAATTGTCCATTATTGATAGTACCCTTAATCCTAGTTCCACAATCACATAACTCTCTGAAAGAACTAATAGGCAATGACAAGAGCCTACTAATATATGCTAGAAGAAAATTCTCGATAATCATGTTGATTTGGTCTTTCTCATTTGGCCTATTAACCATCCTTGATGCCTTTCCCTTCCACCTTGTCATATATTCAAAGAATGTCTCCCCTACCCCTTGCTTAATGGTCTCCAAGTCCATTAGAGTCACATCGAGCATATGAATTGATCCACAAATAACTCCACTAGCTCATTCCATACCTTGGTCTTATTCGAATCCAAGCTATAGTACCACCTTGACGCACCTCCCGTGAGTGAAAGAGTAAATGCATACAAAGTTTGTTTCTCATCCAATCCTTTCATTTCAGCAATGCTTAGATACCTCCTAACATGTTGCTTTGGGTCTCCAATTCCATCTAATTTTTCTGCATCAGAGATCTTGACCTTTAGAGGCAATGCAATGGGAGTTTTTGAACTTATGCCCCTCATATTGTAGAGTCAATCATCCATCCTTTGGGCCTTCATAGCCTCAGTTTCCATGGTGAGTTTCTCGAATTGCTTTTTCCTTTCATATTTAGCCTTATCCCTTTCGTCCCAATCTTCCCCTTCCTCTTCATCATGTATCTCTACATGTATGGTCTTTATGAGCTTGGCCTCCTCTAGCTTGGTGAGACACCTTCCCATCTTCTTAAGAACATAGCTTTGTTCTTCTATTGCCTTGAATATCTTTTGTGCAGTCTCATCATCAATTGGAGCAGCCATTCCTTCTTAAGATACTTCCTCTTGTAGTGTCTCTTCTTGAAATACCTCTTCTTGGTAAGTTTCCTTAATCTTGACCAAACGTCTTCCGTTCTTTTCTCAGACCCAAATCAGAGTAGGGAGGTGCTTTCTTGGTCTTGGTGGTGTGATGGTACCTGAAAAGAAGTCCCATTTTATTAATTTCATGTCCTAATGAAAGTCCTTTATTAGCTATTCTTAGAAAAGTTTTTAAGTCCATTTTAATGAAGGCCCAATTACAAAATCACTCCCTTTCCTCTTATGGATCTCGCCCCTTGTTTCATTAGGCTTTGGTCCATTTACAATAAAGCTTTCTCTTACTGTCATGTGCTTCCATTAAAATGTACTTAGATATTTTCAACCCTCTGTTTCAAATATGGGCTCACAATGCATTCATCACCTTTGGGCTCTTCTTTTTCATTTCATTATCATCATCATTTTTTTGAAGTAGCCCTCTAGCTAGAATATGTTGTAGCCTTCCTCTCAAAGTCCATAAGGTTCAACAAAGAGGCCCAAGATTAGGGAATTTCATTTTGACTTGTAGGATGTTGGATGCTAAGTCCATAGCATACTTGCTACCTTAAGCCCAAAGTTCTCTTTTTCAAAAGGCTTTTTGATTTATGCTTATGATATGAATTAGGATATGGTCTTATGAACATTTCAATTTCAGATATACCTTTGGACTTTGGGATAAGCCTCTTATATGTGAGAACTCCTTTTCTTGCATCCCAAATATCTTAGGGTATGCCATAATTTTTAGGTCATCCTTTAATTTTACATTTTTTTTTATCTTTTATTTGTCATTTAGAATTAGGTGAACACAAGATATATGGTTTGAACAATCAAGAGAAATAAAGGGTATCCTTTTTTTGATAGGATCTAGGATCTTTCTAAGTGTGGGTAGGCTCCTTAAAGTTAAAGGGATAGATTAGTAGGTCACTCAACTAGGTGGGCCATGATTCCAACCTTAGATACGGTTTTGGGAAGATGTTAGGCACCCAAAACTGTCTGACTTATGGGTCAGCTTCCAATCATTGTGTCTTACGTCTTAATCTCATTAAAGGCACATATAATATTGCATTCTATACTCACACACACACTAGCATACATCTAAGCATACAACATGGCATTTCATCCCAAAACCCTAACATACATCTATCATGGAAACTCACACCAAACTTAGCATACATCTATCATGCATATCATATCATCTCATCTAAGGCAGCAAGCAAACAAGATATCCAAAGGTAGAAACATGAAATTATAGGAAAGTATCAAGAACATCAAGAACACAAACATGTCCATTCAAACTATCATATCACGTTCATTAATCCTAAAAAAGATTATACCACAATCAAATGCATGCACATATGAATGCGTGTCTTACCTTACTTACCTTACTACATCATAACATCTATGGCATCAATGCATGGTCATGGTATCAAAGCAAGAAATGAAGAGAAAACTCTAATCTAGCATGTCAAAGACGAGGAAACAAACAAAAAAAGAGACAGAGACTCAAAAACATAAAATAGGGACAAAACAAAAGCATATTACATCAAAGGAATAAAGAAACAGAAGCAGAAAACCTTGAATTAAGGTTTCTGGGCATGAGCTGCACAAAGTGGTACTCCTCTTATCTCCCCATCTAATTCTGCTTTCTTGAAAAGAGCGTATAAACCTTCAGTGACCAATAAGAACAGGTACGGAGAAATTTAATCCCCTTGCAAGAGCCCTCCTGCCAGAGAGATTAGACCATGGGGTTGACCATTAAGCATGATGGAATGAGTGAAAGAAAGAATACACATGGTTTTGAGATGTATGAACTTGTGACTAAAACCCATTTTCAGCATAATCTTCTCAAGAAAGGCCCATTCAACGCGGTCGTAAGCCTTGCATATGTCGAGCTTCAAAGCCATATAATCCAACTTGCCAGTCCTTTTAGCCTTAAGGTGATGGAGCATCTCGTGAGAAATTAAGACATTATGAACAATGATTCTCTGACATAAAAGCACTCTGAGTTTCTGAGATAATCTAAGGAATAAGTGGATTCAAGCGATTTGCAAGAACCTTAGCAATAAGTTTGTAAAGGACATTACTTAAACTGATCGGTCTGAAATCAGTAACCTAACGTGGACTCTTTACTTTAGGAATGAGAGTTAAGAAAGTATGGTTAAGAGTGTCCAACATATTATCTGAGTTAAGCACAAAAAGCACTACAACTGAGACCTCATTGCCCACCTTATCCTAAAATTGCTTATAGAACAAAGGAGGAAAGCCATCTGGACCCGGAGCTGTGGAGAACTCCATTTACTTAAGTGCAAGCAGCACTTCATTATTTTCAAAAGGTCTGTCCAGGTCTTTGTTCATGGATGAAGAAATTCTATGTTACACTCCATTTAGAACAGGATCAAGTAACTGGGAGTTAGAGGAAGTGAACAAGCTTGAGTAATAACTTACAAGAAAATTGCCTATTTGATTTTCCTCCTCAATCCAATTCCCAAACTCATTCTCTAACACAGCAATAAAGGTTCACCTGTTTCGCTCTGAAGATCTACAATGGAAATACTTGGTATTTTGGTCCCCATACTTCAACCAATCTGACTTAGCCCTCTAATTCCACATACATTCCTCCAACTCCATCAATTTTTCAATGTCATCACTTAAGGACTTCACCTTTTCATGCCCACTCCCTGCCATGGATAAAGCCTCAACTTTAACCAACTGCTTTCTTTTTTGGGCTAATAATAGACGGATATTGCCAAACACCTTCTTATTCCAAGTAATCAATTGAGATTGGTAGTTACTGGCCTTCAATAAGACATCCTCCATTGGGCTGCCACCTGATCCCATATCCAAGGCAACATGCACCACATCCTCACATCGTTCATCCTTAACCACATGGACTCAAATTTGAAAGGCTTTTGAGGTCTGTAAAATTTGCTCTAAGTGGCATCAAAACACAGCCAAATTGGCTTATGATCTGAGGAAAAGCCAGACAAGTGATGAAGTCGAGCCGTGGGAAACTTAAACATCCACTCTACTGAAGCTACAACATGATCAAGCCTTACCCAAGTCACAGGTCCATTTCAGTCATTGTTAGGGCTATTTCGGTCATATTTTTAGTTTTAAGAATATCCTAGTAATTTTTGAGAGTTTTGAGGTTATATTGGTTATTTTTAAGTGTTAGGATGCATTTTGATAATTTTAGTATATTTAAGGGTATTTTTGGAGTATTTTTGTTATATATATTCATCAATTATTAGGTAATTCAATGGGGTTGAGTTGGGTTGGCTATGCCCATATGTGATATTAATACTACTTAATATGATGATGGAACAGTCAAATGTGTAAAAAAATAATAAAACAACCGAATGTGACAAAAGTACAATCACATGTGATTTTGGTACTTCCAATGTGACGAAGGAATTGTCAAATGTGAGAAAAAAAAAGGGTACAACCGAATATGGCAAAAGTACAGTTATATGTGATGTTGGTACTGACAAATGTGATATCGGAACCATCAAATGTGAAAAAAAAGGAAACCATTGAATGTGACAAAAGTACGGCCACATGTAATATAGGTACTGCCCAATGTAACGATGGAATAGTCAAATGTGAGAAAAAAATAAGGGTACAATTGAATGTGGCAAAAGTATAGTCATATGTAATATTGGTATTGCCTAATATGACATTGGAACCATAAAATGAGAGAAAGAAAAAAAACATCAAATGTGACAAAATTAAAGTCACATGTGATGTTGGTACTGCATAATGTGACAATGAAACTGTCAAATGTGAAAAAAAAAAAATTAAAGTACTACTGAATGTGAGAAAAATATGGTCATATGAGATGTTGGCACTGCCTAATATGACAATGGAACTATCAAATGTGAAAAAAAAAAAAAAATAAGGGAACCACCGAATATGATAAAAATATAGTTACATGTAATGTTGGTACTGCACAATGTGATGATGGAATAATCAAATGTGAGAAAAAAAAAGGAGAAACCACCAAATGTGACAAAAGTACTGTCAAATGTTATGTTGGTACTGTCAGATATGACAATGAAACCATCAAATGCGAGAAAAAAAAAAAGGAATCACCAAATGTGACAAAAGAACAGTCACATGTGATGTTGAAACTGCATAATGTGAGGATGAAACCATCAAATGTGATAAAAATTAAAAATAAAACATTCACCGAATGTGACGAAAGTATAATTACATGTGATGTTTGTACCGCACAATATGAGGATGAAACCGTCAAATGTGAGAAAAGAAAACGAGGGAACCACCAAATGTAACAAAATTTCTATCAAATATGTTGTTGGAACTGCACAATGTGAGGATGGAATCGTCAAGTGTGAGAAAAATTAAGGGAACAACTAAATGTGACAAAAGAACAGTCACATGTGATGTTGGTACTGTATAATGTGAGGATGGAACCATCAAATATGAGAAAAATATATAAGGGAACCACCAAATGTGACAAAAGTATTGTCAAATATGATATTGGAACTGCACAATGTGGAGATGAAACTGTCAAATGTGAGAAAAGGTAAAGGAACCACCAAATGTGATAAAAAATCAGTCACATATGATATTGGAACTGCACAATGTGAGGATGGAACCGTCAAATGTCATATTTTGGTAACCTAATATTCTTGGGTGTATCGTAGAATTATCCAATTGAGATATATAAGAGAGGGACAAAAATATCAATGGCTAGTTGTTTCCAATAATTTAACCCAAAAAAAAAAAAATGCAAATAAGTACACCCATAAGACGCAGGTACTGTTCAAACCTCTACCCACCCATCATGGATGGGAGAAAGTATACACCTGTAACAGGGTGTTTTTCCCAAGGATGGGGTGCCCTTTTGACCAAAGAGCAAGCTGCTCTCCGCATCAATTATGCATATCAACGATGGGCAGTATGAGTTACCTACACAATTGTCTATGAATAGCATTATGCATTCTTTTTTTATTTTTATTTTTTTGGTTTCCCACAGTATTTCTTCAAAATTTTTAACTAGAGACTAATCACTGTTCGCGACAAGTGAGCCCACAGCGGGGTAAATTGCTAGCCTAGGAAGTTTTTTCAAAGTGCTAGTGTCCAGACTTAAACTCGGGAGCACCCAGTCAAATCCGAGACAGCCACTTTGGGTTAAGTCGGTGCAAGTTTATTTGTTGCGGACTCTTGATTTGAAAGCCCCTCCAGCATAATCATACTTACACATACTGACTACTATTTCTTTAAACGTGTAAACTAAACTAAAATCATAGCACACTCACGGGAAAATTTTGAGAAAAATCGAAATGAGTAAAATAAATGAAACATTATGGCTTAAACAATATTAAAATGTGAAAGCAACCGTTTAAATCAATTACCTTAAGGCTGAATAGCAAGAGATGAAGAGCAATTTGGGGAGTTTCAATATGGCTTTAATTGCTGGTGGCTGAGTGTGAGAGATATTATATCGTGTACTGTTGTTTTTATAGGCAAAGCGCTGTTCGGGTTTGGGGGTTTAAGGTTAGGCTTAAATTTAGGGTTTTAATTTATGAGGCCAAATTTGTGAAATGCATATAAAAATTTAACAAAAATATAATTTTTTCCCTATTTTATATTTTTGTCTTAAATATAAGATTGATAATTATAGTAGTTTTTTTTTTTATAGGCATTTATTATGTTCGTATTTGTATATGGAAATATTTATTTTAACATTTAATGGTATGTTTGGTTGGAGAGAAAAGTGGAGAGGAGAGAGGGGAGAAAAGTGTGTTTTGTTGGGAAGGAGAGGGGGGAAGTGAAAATTGTGGGGCTCAAAAGTTTTCTTCTCGGCCCACCACTTGGGGTGAAAATGTTTTCTCCCAAATCATATCATATTATATATAATAAAAGTTGGGCTTAGAAGCCGTGGTTGTGCTACGTGGCTTCACCAAATTGCAGAAATTTTTTTAGAATTTTAGAAAAAATAAATATAAATTCTTTTTTCCTTATCTTCTACTCCTATAATTTCTAAGTTGATAAAAAATATTAATTTGATTACAATCCAAATTCTTCATCTAATCATTTTTTTATTATTATAATTTTTAAGTTAATAAAAAATATCAATTTGATTACAATTCAAAATCTTCAACTAATCCTTATTTTTTTATTTAAATTATATTACTACACGTAGATACAATTTGAAGGGGAAAACGTGGACTGTTTTTAAAAATTTTAAATTTTTTTTTTTAATTTGAATACAATTTAAATGATAAATTTTTACATAATTATACTATTTTTAAATTTTATCCCTTAATTTGAATAAAATTTAAATTGTTAAAATTTAAATGATAAAATTTTACATAAATTATATTATTGTTAAATTTTAGATTTTCCACAAATTCACTATTTCTTTTATGGATAGCCATAAATTTACTTCACTTACACATACTCAACATTCATGGGTGAAGAGAACTATGGTTTTTTTTTTTTTTTTTTTTGAGAAAACATTAACCGACTTGATATGTTTTCGTTTTTCTTTTTCTTATAATAATATACTTGGTAGATATATATTATCCATTAACCGACTTTTTTTTTTTTTTAAGAAAACATTAACCGACTTGATATGTTTTCATTTTTCTTTTTCTTATAATAATAATAATAATAATAATAATAATAATAATAATAATATTATTATTATTATTATTATTCTATTTTGTGCTCAATAACTATTTAGATAAGCATTATACAATCTGACCATATCTATTCAATCTGACCATATCGACAGTTTTGTGGCTAACGTGAAAATGAGTCATGTTTAGAAAAAAATGTTGCAATTTGGTAAAGCCATTTTACATAAGTAACTACTTTTAGTGTTTAAATAAAACACTTAAATTCTTTGGATTTCCTCTTAACACGATGTGACTTTTTTTTTTCTTTGGATTTTCTATTCACACGCTACTTTTTTTAAGATTTAGTTCAACTTTACACTTCCACAAATTAGACTAATATTAGACTTTTTGTTCATATCAACTTCTTCAATGTGAAGTGTATATATATATATCAAATAATTCATAATGAATACTTACCATTTGGTTCTTTTTCTCTATTCTTCTACCTACAACCTTGCAGGTATGTATTTGTTTTCTCTATTTTTTTTTTTCATTAAATTGAATAGGTTTTGTGCATTTTTTGTCTTTTATTTAACCTAATTTTTTAAGTTTTATCCAATTTAAATCATTATAAATTGAAAATCAATCATTAAATATGCTTAGACATGATTTTTTAAATTATTTTCTATTTTATGACATGGGTTCCAATGGTAATATGTTGCTTTCATCATCTCAATTTTGATTTAGAGAACAATATTCTTTTTAGCTTATTACTAAGCATGTCTTGATAATTTGATGATAAACTGTTCATAACAATTTGATTTTTATCGATCATTAAATTTTCTAATAAAGAACAATAATAAACAAGGGCAAGAATACATATAGTGTACAAAGAGATACTCAACAATCTCACAAAGATACAAAATTCTCATTAGAGCACAATTGGTATGTTACAAAATTAACAATAATTTTTTTATTTAGATGTTATCATTTTATATTTGATAGTTATTATAAAAATACAATTTATTTATTTTGTTATTATAATAATTATTTGTTTCGTTATTGTTTATCTTATAAAATATATATTTTATAAGTTTATTAGAATTTATTTTTTTTAGATTTTCAGATTTATTAAATAAATATAATATAATTTTTCTTCTCCTATAATCTCTAAGTTGATAAAAATCTTAATTTGATTATAATCCAAATTCTTCATATAATCCATCTAATCCTTATTAAATCTTAATTTGATTACAATCCAAATTCTTCATCCATTCTTATTTTTTACGTGTAGTGTATTATAAAAAAAAAAAGCAACAACTTTACTTCTTCTTTTTTTTTCTTTTTTTTAATAATTTTTTAAATTACTACACTACACGCTCTAATGCATCTTTAATTGCAGAAATATTTTTAGATTTTTAGATTTTTAAAAAATATATATAATTTTTCTTCTTCTATAATTTCTAAGTTGATAAAAATTTTAATTTGATTACAATCCAAATTCTTCGTCTAATCCATTTAATAAACAAGTTTAAGTTTAAGTAAGACTCTCATTCTATATGTTCTTATCAACTTATTTGGATAAAGTAACAATAAGTATTGTATCAATTTTTTTATAAAGTAACAATTTTATTTTTAGCCTAATTTAAAAGTTAATTGTTGTTTTTTTGTGTGTGGATAAAGCATACAAATTTTGTTTTATGATATTGACAAAAAATAATAATGATAAAAAAAGAATAAATCATCTTATGCATTCTGAAAACAAACAATTTATTGCACTATTTTAATAAGTTACTTACATATATATATGCATTTCATAATACCTTAGTTTTACACAATATGAATTTATTATATAACTTAAAAGTAAAATATTTAATTATTTTTATTATTCATTCTATTATCTAATTTTAAGTAAATTAATTAAAAAAACTATTTACATATAAATTTTGATTAAGCAGTGCATCGCACGGGCATAATACTAGTTGGGAGTAAAGTGGAGCAGGGAGAAAATTGATTGGGAATTCCAAATTTGCACTCCTCCTAATCAACATTGCAGTCTTCTTCTTTTTATTCTTTATACTCTCATTTTTTTTTTCTCAATCAAATAAAAGAGTTTTTTATCCCTTAAATTTTCCACCCCATCCAAACGCAATAAGAGAAAATTAAAATCTCTTTTATTTCCCCACTTTCTCATCCCCTCCCTATTTTCTACCCATTCACTCTTCTATCCCACCAACCAAATGGATCCTAAATAAAACATAATGCGGTAATATTCTTAATGGAAGGTACAAATAGCCTTGTAGCTCAAATGGTTAACATCTCAACATAATATGATCTTTTTAACTAAATAATTTGTCAAAATATAAAATTTGATAATTATGATAGCAATCAATAGACATTTCTATGATTATGTTTATATAAAAAATTATTCTTTCTATCATTATATATTTATTAACTATGATAGATTGTGTTTGCATATAGGTGGTATACTATTTGAAGAAAATATAATGTATTGAGATTCTAATTTGGGGTTTATAAATTCATCTAATATAAATAGTTTTGTGAAACCTTGGATCAAATCAAGACTACCTATTACTGACAAGACTAAATAACAAATACATTAAACTGTTTTTTCCAAAAAGCACTATAAAACACGTTTTAGGTTAACTTGGGTCTCCAGCTCTGATCAAAGGATGGGTATATGTATCAACCAGTTTTCTTCTTTATTGTTTTTGCGAAAATTCTAGATTTTGTCTCTGAGTGTTATTGGATTGGTCCTAATTTTAGTGTTTATAAGTGTAAACTATCTCGGATTTTTAGGGTTTCTTGACTTTGATTTGAGGATAATCGAAATGTACTCTCTCTCTCTCTCTCTGAGTTCTCCGCTGTGGTTTCTGTTTGGTTTGGTTTGAATTTGGGGGTCTGTTTTTGTGGACTGAGCAAGTTGATATTTTCTGCGTTTTTTATTGGTTCTTGAATCTTAGGGTTTGTATTTTCATTTCTCTATGCGAATCTTTCTTGCAATTTTAGGGTTTTCGTGTGGGGCACTCTTTGGAAATTTTTTAGGGTTTTGGATTTGATTGTAATTTTATCCAATTTTAGGGCTTTTTTGGAAGTTGAAATTACTCATGGAAATGGATTGTCTCTGTGGAAATTGTTAGACTCTGTTTGGCAGTTGGGAAAATTGAGCAAAAGAAACGAAAATGAGTAATTTTTTTTTTCTCTTTTAATCTAAATAATTTTCTCCTTAAAAAAGGGAAAAGAATAGGAAAAGCCTTAATCCAATCAAGCAATGAAATCCGAATTTAGGGTTCAAGGAAACCTTGTTTGCCATATAGTGTATTTTCTATAGCCCTTTTGTTTGCCATATTGTATGTTTGTGTTTTGGAATAGAATGGTTTCCATCACAGAGAGAGAGAGAGAGAGATGAATTGGGAGTTCTTTTGGTTTTTGTTTGTGATGAATATACTGTATGTTTGGTAGTTGAGAAAATGTAAGAAAATTGAGATTCTGCTGGTGTCAAATAAGGTTAACTAACTCTTCTTATGTAGGTAAAAGATGGTTTGAATTAGGACCAGATTTTTTATAGGATTACGAAGGATAAATAATGCAAGATTTCAAAGTATTCATTCCCTTCTTAGTTCTTACTCTTCCAGCACTTTTTGTGCTATCAAAGAGGCCTGTAGGGATTGTTCTGTTACGCGTTGATTAGTGTTTTCTTTTGAGGTGGATAGGATTTTGGAATATGGATTTTGCTTGCTCCAATTTATTGCATTTGTGCTTGAGTTTCAGATCGTATGCTTGTTGCTTTTTTTTATTACTTGTTCAAAATGTTTGATCTTTCTGGGTCTTAATCTATGCAGCTTGCATGCCTATATGGGGAATATAGGGAATCTTTTGCTTTGGTCCAACCTTAATATTTTTATTTAGTGAGTGGTTATTAGTATAAAATAGTTCATTTGGAGCAATTTTAGTCTTATGATGCAAAAATGAGCTGTTGTTTGACACACCTAGTACACTGGCATCCAACATTGTTGCCCTCACATGAATAAGTAATAACCCTTTCCCCCAGGACGTTGAGTCAATTTCAAGAACATTTTGTGAAATTGTTACCTCTTGTCAAGGCTGGGCAGTGGAGGCTTTAATAGGCTTTCTGTATGAATTCATATGGTCTATCTGGGAGGCTTGTTGCTTGAGTGCTTTCAAGGACTCCAAATCCTTTCTCATATAGCTAACAATATAATCATGAAAATCTTAGCGGAAACTCTAGTAAATTGTTGTTGCCTCATGGTGGACACCTTAGTCTGAATGACCTCTCTATGCCTAATAATCCGATACATGGGTACTCTCTCTCTCTCTCTCTCTCTCTGCCTCACCTGCAGGTCTGCCATATTACCTTCTCTTCTTTCCTGAACTTCTTCTCTCACTTTCTTTTCCTTTCTTTTTTTTTGGGATTAAAGGGGTTTTGATTTTTTAGCTCAAATGGCTAATTCTCCTTTCTGTCTATTTACTATCTTTGGAATCCAAAAGTGATTTTCTTTCTTTCATTTTTTTAGTATTTCTTTCCTTTTCTTCTCTTCTTTTTTTTTTTTTTTTTTTTGTTTTTTGAGTTGATATTTGATAGAAAATGAGATAGAGTAGGTTTGGTGCTTGAAACTCAGCTGCAAGCATGGCTGCACCGCCAAGTAGCCGGCTTCAAAATATGTTACAGGTGGCAGTGCAATCGGTTCAATGGACTTATAGTCTCTTCTGGCAATTCTGTCCACAACAAGGGTAATTATAACTAATTAATTAATTTCGAGAAACAAGAAAACTTTTTGATCAAAATCCATTTCTCATTATCGATTATGTATAATTATGGTTGCTTAATTTGGGGTTGTAAGATTTTTTGCTACTCATTTCTTGATGTTTATGATGGTCCAGGATCTTAGTTTGGTGCAGTCTTTCTTGTGTTCCAACATGCCATGTTGTTTTTCATCACTTACAGCAAATTTTATGGGAGATTGCATTACTTACTGTTTGCCAATTTGCAATGTCTATATAGCATAGTGCTATATAGACATTGCAAATTGGCAAACAGTAAGAAAGTGTATCATATAACTTACGTGGCCAAGGAGTTAACAAGTCTTGAAAGTGGGTTTGAGAGGATTTTATATATACATATATATATATATATATATATATATATATAAACAAATACCCACTTTGTTCTCATTCTCAACCCTCCTTCATTGTTCAAGGAGATCATTATATTCCGAGAGAGAGAGAGAGAGAGAGAGAGAGAGAGAGAGAGAGAGAGAGAGAGAGAGAGAGAGAGAGAGAGTCCAGATTCAATAGGATTTGTGTGTTTTGTGGGAGTATTTCAGGGAAGAAAGCCAGTTACCAAGAAGTTGCTGTGGATCTTGGAAAGGAACTGGTAACATTAAAATCTCTCCCACCCTCTCTCTCTCTCTCTCATGGATTTCGTTAAGAGTTTTTTCCAGAAAGATATACTTTATGGAAGTACATGCGTTTTGCAACACATTTTTGAACTTCTATTTCTTCTCTGATCCCTTTCTGATTCAAAATGCCATCCGTGTTTTCTATCTCTGTCTTCTTTCCTTGTTTTGGTAAATTAGATTCAATGAAGGTGCATTGTCTTGGGACCAAAAAAAAAAAAGTTCATCAAGTTGGTGCAATTTCATGGCTTTCTGTCTTCCTGTATATTTGTGTGAATTAACTTCACATTAATTTTACCTCTTAATGCATTTATTTCTCTAAGAGCATTCTCATCAGCTCTTCTATAAAAAATGCCATTTTAACACACCAAAAACCTACTTTACTATTTTATCACATTATTTTACAGCATCTCATTTATTAGATGTTCTATTTTTCACTTCTATACATTAAAATAATATTTACAACATATTAAAATAATATATTAAGCTCCTCTCTAGTTTCCATCATCATCAACAACAACAACGGCACAACCACCACTGCCGCAACAACGGCCACCAACAACCACTGCCGAAACAACACCGACAGCCACCACCGGCACACATCCACCAACACCACCTTATTAAAAAAAAAAAATCCACAACAACCCAAAAAATAACCACCACAATCAACCCACAACCACTACAATTAATCACTCAATATCAGATCAGCCCAAATTGCAGCAAAAAAAAAAACTCACAACTAGAGAGATCGGCACGGCAAAAAACACAACCAAATCAAACAAACCCACATCCCAAATCAAACAAACCCACATCCCAAATCAAACAAACCCAAAAGCAAAACCCACCACTGCAAGCCGATTGACAGAAATCCGATGGTGGGAGGTTCCGATGACGTGGTGGATGGCACGACAAGCCCGGCGGCGTGGCGTGGTGATCAGGCCATGGGTTGTTGTGGATGTGGTGGGTCGGGTTCGTGTGGCTGTGTTGGTGGACGGCGATCTGAGAGTGTAGGTCGGCGTGTGGCTGTGTTGGTGGACGGCGATCTGAGAGTGAATGTCGGGTTCGTGTGGCGTGGCGTGGCTTGATGCTCCTGGGTTTCATCGGAGAGGGAGGCAGGGACGTGGTGTAGAGAGAGAGAGCAAAGAAATGAAGTGAGAGAGAGAGCAGATACAATTCGGTGAAGGAATGAGGAGACAGAGGGAAGAAAGAGGTGATGAGGAGACAGAAGAAGTGGGCCCAGCAAGAATAAAAAAGTAATATAAATTATAGTAAAGGTGTACAGTACGCTCTCAAATTTGAGAGCGTACTGTAGCATGTTGCAAAAAAATGGCACATATAAAACACCTGATGAAACTCATATTTTGGGATTTCATGTGTCAAATGCCAAATATTATAGCATTTAACACATATAACAAACCTGATGAGAATGCTCTAACCATTTATTTCTCTGTCTCTCTCTCTCTCTATAGAGTCTCTATGAGTATTATGGTTTTTTATTTTTAATTTAAACCTTGTTAAAATAATAATCTCCTGCTTTTTCCTGGGGAACCAAACGTGCTCCTTTGGTATCATGACTCTTTAAGCGTGTCACAAACCTTGGGTACCTCCACAAGCTTCAATGACCAAAAACCTCCATGATTTTGGTTTATGGGGGGTTTCCTTCAATTATAGTATTTATTATTTTATTTCACTTTCACTAGGCTTTTTAGGCGGTTTACATTTCAACCGAGGCTTATTATCACTGCTATTATTATTATCTTATTTTTATTTTATTTTTTCTACTCCTATCTCACTTAGTACTAAATTAATGTTTGTTTTAATAATGGGTTTTGTGACATGTGTTAATGGGTCTGGTTTTCGATGTGTTTTGCAGGTGGAGAGAAGATTGATTTGGTCTATGGAGGTGGGAGCGTGGGATGAGTGATTCTGGTGCCACACCATTGGCCACAACTCGCCTTGCCACACCATTGGCCACAACATTGGCTACAACTCGCCACGTGGCGAGTTGTGGCCAGTGGCGTGGCACCAGAGTTTTTCGCGTGGGATTGATGGGTCTTGTTTCTCAGGCAGTTCATGATGGTGGGCGCATGTTCTAGGGTTCATGATTGCAGTGTCAGTACACTTGGACTTAAAGTTAGAAAGATTGAGATAGAAACGTATTGAGGGAGAAATGCTAGGGACATACATTTTTGCACAATTTTGGCCACAATTCGCTACATGGTAAGTTGTGATTGGTTAGAGTGTGTTAGTGAACTATGTGGAGACACATTCTAACCAATCACAACTTGCCTTGTGGCACAAAATTGTGCAAAAGTTTATGTCCCTAGCATTTCTCAAAGGTATTAGAAAGTATGAAAAGTTGGAACTTTTGGACACCTATTTTATTTAATTGAAAAAGTAATAATGTTTATTACATTCTTTGTTTTTGTATTTATGTTATTTTTTTAGTATAATAATATTTTAAAGTTTCAATAATTTCTACGGCGTCTCAAAAATAATTGTTGCTGTGGGTTTGGTTTATGCTTCCTCTTTCACAAACACAAGGGACCTCTGTGTTCTCTTCTAATATTTAATTCAATTTCCTTCTTATTTTGGCAACCAAAAAAAAAAAAAAAAAAAATAGAATTTAATCTCTACCCCTTTGTTCTTCTTCTTCTTCTTTTGGGTCTCTGTGTGCGTCACTTTTTTAGTTTTATAGTAATTTTTTGATTGGGATTGGTTTGATTGATTAGCTTATAGCTAGACATGGCAAAACGGGTCAGAATTTTTGACCCGACCCGAACCCGATTTTTTTGACCCGAAGCAAAAACGGGTTGACCCGTGACCTAACCCGTGTTTTTTGCGGGTCAACCCGACCCGCGACCCGACCCGAACCCGAACCATTTTTTTAAAACTTTATTTTTTTGGTAAAAAAATAGTAAAACTAAGACAATATTGGTTTAATTGTTTATTGTGAACTTTAAGGAAACAATTGATACATTTACATAACTATATGCAAATTAATTGAAAGATAAATGGTTGAACATTCTGTAATGAGTAAATATTTTTAGATATCAAATAGCAAAGTACATGCCAAGATAATCTGGTTACAGTAGAGTTAAAAACATAGATTTAAAATTGTAGACATGTGAGAAATATTCACAAGTGTGAAAATAGTGAAGCTAAAGTATCAAATTAGCATAAATTATGAATACTTAGACCTATTTTTTAATAATTTATGTCCAAAATAAACGGCTTTTCAAAATAAATTATGATATTTTCTAGAGTGTGTGTTGCTTAACAATAATATGATATTCATAAAAGAGACCATGTATAAATAAGTAAGCAATCAAATTTTAAAGTATATCTCAAATTGAAATAGAGTGTCAACCACAACTGATAATAGATTATAAAATTAATTTTCAAGATTGTAAATTTCTTATATATTTTTATTCTTTATCAAATGAGTTATCCAATAAGTCATTTGTAATTTTGTTTTATATTTGAAATGTTGATATTGTGTAGAAATAAAACTTGTGTATTTGTTTTACTTATCTTTTTGTTATTTTGTTTTAGATAGTAATGTTAGGATTTGTATAATTTTAAAATTGTTGAATAAGTATTAATAAGTTTAACTGAGTTCATTCTTGATATAAGTGGTGAATTCAAAATAATGCATTTTACATTAAGTAATTTGTTACATAACTTTCCCAATGACAGATACATGTTGTTTTCAATATAAAAATAAAAATAAAAAAAATTCTTGTGAAAAATACGGGTCAACCCGACCCGACCCGAACCCGATTGACCCGAACCCGATTTTGACCCGCTTAAAATGACCCGTTTTTGACTCTGACCCGTTTGACCCGCAACCCGATTGACCCGACCCGAACCCGCCCCGCCCGTTTTGCCATGTCTACTTATAGCTATTAAAAAAAGTAGTTGGCGCAAGGTTTCTCTGCTACCCGAGAGTTCAATGTATTCTTCTGAGCTCTCTTGCACTGTAGAATTGATTGTTACCTTCATCTGAAGGTGCTGTTGGGTTCATAGGAATACCACGTGTATTTCTAGGCTTGTGGGTTTTTCTTCAGGGGTTTGGGAAACAGAATTCAAGGTAGTGATTTGGGCCTTGTTTGGATTAGCCTTGTTTTGAGTCATATGACTCAGTTCTCATCACTCAAACTGAGAATTACGTGGGACCCACTAAAAACCTTGTGTTTGGCTTGATTTCCTCTACCTGTTTTCATCACTCAAACTCAGTTTGAGTTGAGCTACAGTGCAGAAAACTGAAAACACCAAATTGGTGTTTTCTGTTTCTCAAACTCAAACTCAGTGGCAATTCCGTAAAATGGAAGACCTCGTGGAGCCCACAGTTTCTGTATTGTCCCATCACTACTTGATCTCTCTCCAACCTGTTCTTCTCTCTGTCATTCTCCTTCGTCATTTTTCCTCAAAACTATGGTCACAACCCTCAACCTGAAGAAAAGAAAACCCAAACGTCAAAAAAAAAAAAAAAAAAAAAAGCAAACACCCAAGACACGAACACCACGGGTTGGCAAAAATCAACAAGGATGCAAAATACCACAAATAAATTTCTAAATAAATTGTATAAAAGAGCTCAGCTTTTACAAGACCCATTATAAATTTCGAAATAAAATGTTCAAAGAGGGTTTCGCTTTGGGTATAAACCTTCGGAGTGGTAAAATTCTAGAGAAAGAGGTTGATGGTGGGGAAGATCGGTGCAGCGGCGTCGTGAGGAACGGTCTGAGCTCGGGTTAGCACGGGTTGGCTGAGGTGGGCTCGGTGGGCGTGGTTAGGGTGAGTGCGTGCGTAAGGAGGTGTGAGGTTGGGCAGCAGAGCCTTTTGTGTTTGTGTGGTTTGGAGTTGTGGTGTTCATTGAAAGCAGTTCGTGTGTATTCACTGAAGGAGCCTTTTTTCTCTTCTGTTTCTTTTCTTCTTCAAGGTGGGTTTTTGCTCTTAGTTTCTTCTCTCTTTTCTTTTTTCTTTTCTTTCTTTCTTTATTCTTCACTCTGGTTTCTTCTCTTAGCTGCTTTTTTTTTTTTCTTCAAGCGGTGATGGTAGAGATGGCTGAGTTTGGGTCTCCGATCTAAGGATTTGGGTTTGGGTTTTTTTGTTGTGGTTGTGGTGGTTTGAGGCTTGGATTTTTTAGTGGAGGTTGTGGTTTTGGTTGAGGGCTGTTGGTGGGTTTGGATTTTTGATTCATTCGGATTTTTTGGTGGAGGTTGTGGTTGTGTTGAGGGCTGTTGGTGGTTGTGGTTGTGGATTTCTGGGTTTGCCATTGGTAGTGGTGGTGGTGGTGGAGCTGGGTTGATGGTGGTGGAGCTGGGTTTCGGTGAAGCTGGGTTTGAAGAGCAGAAAAGAAAAGGGACGCGGGTAGCAACCATATTCTTCTGTGCAGTGTCAGTGGGTGGGTCCATCATTTTGGCAAAAAGTGAAGTTAAAAACTGAGATACATGACTGAGTTTTGTGACCAAACAAAAGTGTTGGATTTTTTGAGTGATAGTGGAGTTTGAGTTGTGAGTTATGGGTTTTGAGTTTGAGTTATGAAAATTGAGAACTGAGATATGAAAACTGAGACACCTCTAAACCAAACGGGCCCTTGGACTCTCGGACAATCTCAATGGAGGACCTTACACAATCTTGGAAACGTCTTTCCCCATCTGAAAGAGAAGGGCCAGGTTGCTGCCTCACGACAGAGGAGAGCGTTAAATCTTCATCCATTGCAGCAAACTTCCTTACTAAAAGAGCTCTCAACGTTGAAGCGATTGCTAGAACTTTTACACCTTTATGGCGGGCAAGGATGGGTTTCAAAATTCAAAATATTGGAGATCATAAGATTCTTTTTTTTTTTTTTGATGACAAGGAGTACGTAGACAGAATCCTGGGCAGCAAACCGTGGAGTTTTGACAAGTACTTGGTTGTTATGCAGCGCTATGATAATGACAAACCTTTCCAGGATATCAAGTATGATAGGACTACCTTTTGGGTACAAGTCCACGATCTCCCAATGAGGTATATGACCATCGAGGTGGCGGAAAAAATTTGCGACGTAGTGGGCAAAGTTATCAAACAATCTGATTCACAAGTTTATGATGGGGCAACTTTATTCGTGTAAAGGTCTCAGTTGACATTACATTACCTTTATGCTGAGGTCGCCTTATCTCCCTCAACAATGATAAGCAGTTGTCTTATGGGTCTCATTCAAATATGAAAGACTGCCAAACATTTGTTATTGTGTGGCTGTCTTACTCATGACAATCGGGACTACAACATTTGGATTGAAAGCGAAGGAAATCTAAGGAATGATCAGAAGGAATTTGGATCCAGCCTACGTACGCCTCCATTTGTGGTTTCGAAAAAGAAAACAATTACGGTGCCGGGATACTTTTCTACGAGGAAGATGAACAATAAGGTCGGACATGCTTCTCAGCCAATGGAGGAGCCACCAACTCAGCAGAACCAAACCGAGAAGTGTTCCGAGCCGGTGCATGAGCCAATTGGACCTGAACGTTACAGGGAGGGGATACGCAGTTATTGAGTAACGGTTAGAATGAAATGAATCCCATTAAACATGCAGGTCCGGAATTTTCGCTGCCATTAACTCCCACAATTAATGGGATATTAAGCTATCCTAAGGATATTGATACGGTATCTATTAGCAAAGCAAGCATGGCGCCTTTTGCACAACCACAATACTCTCTTTTACAAGGTTTTTAAGGCACGGTTTTTTCCAAACACAACGATCATGGAGGCCAAGGATTCAAGATGTGGCTCTTACGCATGGAAGAGTATACTTGTAGGAAGGGATGTTATCCAAAGGGGTGCTAGATGGAGGGTTGGTGATGGGAAAAAAATAAGAATTTGGCAGGATCATTGGTTGCCTAGAAAGCACCCTCCCCTCCTATCCAAATGCCCAATAGCAGATTATGAAAATGCTACAGTGGACTGCCTAATAGATCCGGATAATAGGCAGTGGAACAAAGAGCTGGTGGATGGGTTATTTAATGAGGAAGAAGAAGAATTGATAAAGACAATCCCTTTAAGCCAAAACGCATCTGATGACTTCTTGTTTTGGACACACTCAAGCAACGGACGTTACAGCTGCAAATCGCGTTACAAGTTTTTAAGATGGAGGAAGAATGGTGTGAAAATGCACAGGTCACCACAAGTGGAGACACACAGGTTTGGAAGCACATTTGGGCTTTGCGGGTTCCACAAAAGGTGAAACTGATGGTTTGGAGGGCTTGTCATGAAGCCATGCCAACGAAACAGTCACTACATCGCCGCAAAATCGTTGACGATGCTTTGTGTGTGAGATGCTGTGCTGCTTCAGAAGACTCTCTACATTCATTGTCGACTTGTCCTGAGTTTGATGTGGTGTGGACAGATTCGGAGTTGTGGAGTTTCCGAAGTGGAGTCCAGTTCTTCAACTTCAAAGAACTCCTGTCATGGATGATCACGAACAACCAGCAGATGGAGTTATTCGCAGTAACAGCTTGGTTTATATGGAATCAACGTAACCGGGTACGTCTTAACCAACAAGCAGATGCCATCCATCATATCGCCCATATATCCAGAACTTGGTTAGCTGATTTCCACATAAGACAGGTCAGTCACAGTGCACAAGTGAACCATACTCAGCCTACTACTTGTCGTTGGAAGCCTCCACCATCAAGTTTCTTTAAAATTAACTTTGATGGTGCAGTTTGCCAGAGGAACAAAAAGTCAGGCATTGGGGTGGTCATCAGAGACAGCATTGCATCATGTTCAAAGACGGTGCATCAGGTGATAGGCAGTGCTGACATCAAAGCCATGGCTGCAGCTTGGGCTTTATCTTTCGCATTAGATGTGGGGGTGAAACATGCTGTGCTAGAGGGCGATTCCTTGGCAGTGATAAAAGGTTTAAGAGAGGATGAAAGTCTATTGGTACCATGTGGACTACTGTTGGTGGATGCAAAGATTTTGTCTCGACAATTTGATCAGCTGCATTCTCTCATACAAAGAGGGAAGGCAACGGTTTAGCGCATAGTCTGGCTAGATATGCAGTTAACATTCTAGATTTCCTAGTTTGGATGGAAGATGTTCCATCACAATTTCTTTTTGTATTGTAAACTGATTTATCGAGTTTAGTTTAATAAAAGTTCGATGTGTTTATCCTAAAAAAAAAAAAAAAAAAAAAAAATTCTTATAGCTGTAAACTTTGACAGCTAGAATCTAGGTGCTGTGCGTGCCTAGTGGAACTTGGCGCAAATTTGCAACCCATCTCTCAACTTTGTGTGTGCTAGCTAGCTGTAAACTTTGACATGTTCTAATTATGTGTTCATAATAGCTTTGTGCCTTGTCATTTATATTTATGTGTGTGTATAGAGACACACACAAAGGTTTAAGACTAAATTAATGCATGGAAAATAAAACTAGCATCCGTTCAATGCTAAATTGGTAATTAAATATAAATAATATAAAAAAACACAAAATAATTATCTATTAATACACTGTAGATCAATCAAATATCAAGAAATTTGACATTATTTTAAATTCTGAAAATAATTTATGTTATATACTAAGATTTTTTCAGTAATTTCCATTTCAATGTATATAATCAAATAATCATCTAGAAAATAGTCTTCATTTGCTGTTTTGAAGCCCAGTTTGACAATATTCAAGATAAAAAAAATGCTTGTTCCATAGTTGGAATGGAATTTAGAAGAGTAAGCACAAGTGCAACCACTCTATAAACTAGTTGGTAGGTTGTTAATTTTCTAGTTCATAACAACCATGAATTGTTGGCAAAATTCAATAAAAAAAATGATGATTAAGTAAAACCCGTATGTGTGTTTCGGATCTACTATCATCTCCATTAAATTTTTTTATTTATTTTAAATTCAATGACTATATGATTGTACTTGTACCGTTGTAGAAGGTTTTATAGAGTTATTGCATTTAATTTTAGAACCTTGCGGCAGTCACTATTACAATGAGTGAAGGTTGCATTTGAGCTTGAGCTCATTGGCATACATGTAAGATTTTTTTGATTAACTAATATATGAACATGGTTTTTGTGTTCATTGCAAATGGCAAAGACTCAAAGGAACAAGGCTACTGCTCATCACCTGGGATTGCTCAAGGTAGATATTTTTGGACCCCCATATTAAATTTTTTTTTTTTTTTTTTTGTTAAGTAAGAATGATATATAAACAAAACCCATAATAATTTTTCATCAGAAGACTGAAGATTCATGCTTTCATTATCACTTCTTTCTTATATTAAAATTTTCTGTGTCTTAAATGTGGAAAATGGAATGAGCTATCATCTTTTCTCATTGTCTCATCACTGACACCATTTTTATTATATACTAATCATGACATGCCACCTCAACAGTTTTGAAAATTCTTATATTACTTGACTTATTGAAATTGAATAGGGTTGACATTTTATAAGCACTTTAAAATGTTTAGCACTGGATAAGCTGTCTATGCTGGCTTGGGAATTGTGCTATGTGAAATTAGAAGTCTAGGCTAAATATTATCATGTGCCTAATGTATGTAGTCCGAAGGAAATTGTGTTTGCTTTGTTTGATTTGAAAATAGATTCTAATCCAAAAATATAGTGATTATTTTTACTTCAAATCATTTGCTAATGGACATATTTTAATACATCATGTGAAATGATATTGTGATAATTAGAATCTGGATCTAACCATCGGCCTTATAGCCTAGTGGTAACCGGTTCCGTCTGTAACTGTTAATTCGGGGGTTCTATTCCCCGCAATTACCCAGCCAAAAAAAAAAAAAAAGAATTTGGATCTCCTTGGTATGTGTGTAAAAACTCATATTTGTTCTAAGACTTTCTCTTGAAGGTTGTTTGATTGGATGGGTTTGTTACTTTGTTTACATCATGTAGACAATTCTGGTTAAAAAAAAAAAAATTTGAAGCAAATAGTGAAAACATTATCTCTACACTATTAATGTTTGAAATATTTTCAAAATCTATTAGGCATGCACTTTTTTTTTTCCTCCTTTTAAATTGATTGATTCTGAGCTTTTGATGTTTTATTGTCGTTTTGTTTCTTTCTATACACTTTTTAAAGCTTCAATTGAAGTTTTTATTTACTTTGGTTTTTATCACTTCTTTTTTGGTGGGTACACTTGGATAAGTGAATTATCTACTACAATGTAAAGCACTTCATAGTTATTGTTACTTTGAGGAAAAAAACAAAAAACAAAAAACAAAAAACAAAACTACCATGTTGAATATATTCATTTAAGGCAGTATGTTGCAACTGCGTAGCGCACTTGTCATAATCTGATTTCTCCTTTGTCTTGCTTCTTGTTACATCAAATAAAGGGTTGGAATGTGCTTAAATTACATTCATACATACATGTAAAACTCAAATGGCATTGTCCTTCTCCTACAGAATAGGGAGGAGGGCATTGTGTTGGGTTTAAAACCCATAGGATGCACATGTAACTTTCTAATCTCTATGCGCACATGTGTGTGTATGAAGTTGAGTCACCTGTATTAATTTTATAATTTTATCATGTAAAAGGCACTGATACAATAATGTCCCTTGTTCATATTACTTTCGGACAAGATGAATCCCTTTTTCTTTTAACTTGTTCAAGAATATGTGTCCTTAAGATATATTTGTATGTATTTATGTGTTTTTTTTTTTTTTTAATTTTTTTTATGTGTTTATATATCCAATATTTATTGGGGGAATGTTTGTTTTGCTAAGAATGTATGAATTCTTGGTTGCAGTTATGTTGAGATTAGAACTTTTACCATTTAGCTCTAATTGTATATTTGAGGAATTTTAATTTTGTGCCTTTGTGGAGGATCTTTTATTTTGGAGAATTATGGATGTAATAAAAGTTTATGAGAAATTTAGACTCAATGGAAATGGGCCAATTTGCAAGCAACATTAAACAGCGAGTTGCTAAATAACTTGGGCAACTTTATAAATTGAGTTTTGAGTTTCATTGTTAAACCTCTAGGTTGGTTGGCTGTGTGCCTCCAATGCATTTGCCATCTAGTTAGAAAAAAAAAAAAACTAAGGGTTATAGCCGCATTTTTAAGATGTGGCTATAGCTGTCCCCTATAGCCGCGTTTGAAAAATGCGGCTAGAGTATGTCCTATAGTTGCATTTATAAAAACGCAACCATTGGTCCTTGCCTATAGCCGCATTTGTAAAAACGCGGCCATTTTGGTCCTGGTTTATAGCCGCATTTGTAAAAACACGGCTATAGACCCCTTAGGACTATAGTTACGGGTTTTAGGCCATGGCTGACAACGCGGCTAAAAAAAATAATAACAGCATACAAAAAAGCTTGAACAACTTAGAAGAATAGATTTTTCTTTCTTTTTGAGAAAAAAGTAGAATAGATATTCAATAAACATATCAGTATGTGAAAAAATAACAAATGATGTCAACTAACAATTAGCAATAAGCAAGACTTGATATTAATTGTCAAGGTTACAAACCCAATTAGGACATAAAACATGCTCCCCTAATCATAATATTACTTCTAAAAAATATCAAAAGAATGAAAAGACAAGAGGAAGGAATGCAACATGCTTATGAGCATATGAGCCAGAAGAACTCAGCTGGAGGAAACTGGAAGGACATAATTTTGGTTTATTTTAATTAGTATTTATATTTAGAAATAAGATGAGATAATTTTTTATTTTTAAAAATAAAATAAAAATTAAAACTATATTGCCTTTGGACTTTTACGTCAAACCAATTGATGCAAGTGAACGGATTTAGATCTCGTGCAACACCCTAGGGTATTGCACGGCGTGCAATGGCGCAAATTTGAGCCGTTTAAGCCATCCAATGGCTCCTGTGAAATGCTAGGTTATCAATCCGCTTGAAAGCAACCAAAAAAATACCCTAACCCACCAAAATTTTTACAATCCGCAACTCATTATTTCAAAAATAATCTCTCACATAAAAAAAAAAAAAAAAAAAAAAAACTCACACTTCTCCAGTCCTCCTCCCCTGAACTGTCACCGCCATCGCCACACCACTCTCAATTTCTGCTTTAACCGTTCCATGAGCTTTGTGAATTTTTGTCTTGTTCCTCTTCTAAACCTATAAGTGAATTTTTTCCCACAAGATATCCCAACTTTGACATTTTTTTTTTCGTCATCTTCTACAATAACTCTAGAAAGGTTGATTGGAGCTTTATTATTATTATTATTATTTATTTATTTATTTATTTCTTGACTGTGGAGATTGGAGATATGGGTTTTTGTTTTATAGATGTGGTAATACAAGTTTTTTATTATCTTTATTTCTTCTCTATTCTCAGGTTTTTTTTTTTTTTTTTTTTTTTTTCACCTAACTTGTGTAATTATGTATTTTCATGAATTTGATGTTGATACTTCATTGAATTTGTGTAAAATTATAAATGGAAGATCAAATTGATAGGCTTAGTCACTCAATTAGATTGATCTCTTGAAATTCCCATTGATCTCTTGATACTGCACTGAATCTATCTATGTAAAATTATATATGGAAGATCAAATTGCTAGGCTTAGTCACTCAATCAGATTGATCCCTTGAAATTCCCAGATTTTTTTGGCCCATGAAATTTTCTGCCATACGTGTTCTTGATGATTTTTTTTTCTTTTGATTCCTTTGATTCCCATGTTGATCTTATGGTTAGTCTTTGATGGAATGATGTATTTTGAACGATTTTTGTATTGGGTATTTAGGAATTTATGTACTATTGATGTTCATTCCTTCTGCACTCCATCTATTTGATAAAATGCACCAATGATTACTAGCTTTGCACATTTCTTTGATTTGAATTTGGATTGTTGAGTTTTCAAACAACATATGAACACATACATAGACCCGCAAAATCTGAAATAATTCTTGATGAAAATGTCATATTGATTATGTAGCCTAAGTTCAAAATGCTAATGCTAGGACAGTCCAACAAATAATAATCATTCCAAAACACAAGACTGCAAAGCAGCCTTAGTCGAAGATGAAACAAAAGGGTGAAGGGGAGTTGTTTTGAACATATAGTAACAGGGGAATTGGTAAGGTTATTGGATAAGGCTTTACATTTTGGTGATGGAAGAAGTTTAGTGGAATGGATTTGTGGTGTCTTAGAAAAAAAAAAAAAAAAAAAACTCTCTTCCTTCAAATCTTTCTGGTTCTCTCAAGCCCAGCCGGGACTGATCTCCTCATACCCATACCATCGTTGCTGGAGGTGCTTATCACTGGTGTTAGTCCAACAATCTTCCAGTCTCCACCCTGACCATGCTCCAATAGATCAGCCACACCTTTGTTGTAAAAGCCAACCCAAAAAAAAAAAAAAAAAAAAAGTGGTAGATCCTTACATATTTTCAACACAAAACAGTTAAGTATATTGTGAATTTAATTGGCTGACAAACAAGTTATTAAGCCATCTTAGCTCACTTCTTAGGAGGGCTTCCTCGTAAATTGAACCACTTGAATAGCCCACTTAGTTACAAGCATGCTTAGAGCATCCACATCCGGATGCTATATCTCATCTTATTTTACCATCTCAAAAAGCTACTTTATCTATTATACCATACCATTTTATAATACACCCAACATCCCAAAACTCTATATCTCATCCTTTTATTAAAATATTATTTTTTTAATCTTTCTTTATTATTACTTTTCCAACCATCATTTTTTTGTTTCAAATTCAACTATTTGGAATATCCTCAACAACCTGCCAAATTTTTTTTCTTTTCAATTTCTTTACACACACACACACACACACAACCTGGCAATTTCTTCTTTCCACACAGAACCTCCGTCACACACACACACACACACACACACACAACCTGCCAATTCAATTCCTTTCCAACACACACACACACACACACACACACAACCGGACAATTTCTTCTTTCCAACACACACACACACACACAACCTGCCAATGGCAATTTCTTTCCAACACACACATCTTGCCAGTTTTTTTTTCTTTTCAATTTCTTTCCAACTATTTCAACAACCACACACAGAGAACCTGCCAATTTTTCGTTTTTTTTGAGAAAGAACTTGCCAAATATCAATTTACTCAAACTTGCTAACTTTAAAAATCCACATACATACATATAAATGCAACCTGCCAAATATCAATGTACTCAACCTGCCAACTTAAAAAATCTACATACATATATATACATACAACCTGCCAATTTTTAAAATCCACATACATATATATATACATACAACCTATCAAATATCAATGTACTCAACCTATCAACTTTTATAATCCACATACATATATATAGATACAATCCACATACATAACTATCAATGTTGTCTTTAAAAAACTCATACATATATCAAATTACAATAAAACTCCACATGCATAACTCACACACTTAAGTTCCTACAACTCCCCTTGTAATTGCCATAAATATTCGCTCAATAACTGGGAGACCAAGGGATTTACTGCACTTGGGTTTGCTCCTGCAGCTGCAAGAGATAGAAGCTTTCTCTGACCCTCAAGCAATTCTCCACCTAAAGTTTGAGTAACTGTTGATGCTGAATTAATCGCATCCTGCATAGTTACATAAAAAGTTCAAAATCAGATGAAAATACAAACAGAGTGTAGATAGCTGCAAACTAAGTAACAGATAGGCAAGGGCAATTAACGTGTCCAACAGCTTTATCTTCAATTACTCAGAGCCTAGAATAACTACATAAAAGGTGTAGCGTTACCATTCACATCATGCATAAGACCCAAATGTCTGAACCAAATAATAAAATATTAAGAAATAAAACAAAAAATAAGTATCTGAACCAAGCAATACACAAGATTAATTATAAAAGAAAACAGGCTAATATTAAAAAATTGAGAACCATAAAAGGTGCATTTAATTCCAATTAAGAGAATAGTAAGATATGAGTGTATCAGGGAAGTACATGGTTGCCAACAAACAAACGAGAACTTGCATAATGAAACTTTCTTTCTTTCTCCAAAAGCAGAAACATCAAAAAAGTATAAGCAGAATCAACCCCAAAATACTTTCTCATCTGACCAGACACTGTCATTCAATAAGAATTGACTAGAAAAAGTCCACTGTCTGTTTAACCTTATATATACCCACTATTTTCCAACAGTCATCACTCACCTACCATACTGTCACTGTACTGAATTATTTTTTCATATCATCTCAAACAAACAGAAGTTCAAAAATCCAAATATTAGGACATGGCTTCAAAATAAAAATGGATACTGTTGGGAAGCAAATAGGAGTAAAAATGTTAAAAGTCATTCAAGATTTAATATAGAAATACATATGAAAAGCACACCGTATAAATGACCCTATTATTTATAGATATGCAGTGAACTGCTGATATTATAGCGCAGCCAGTTCAGAGCAATCTAATGTAACCAATGGTGAAATGTTTTCAACAGCAAATAAACATATGTTGCTTATTACATTTCCTACACAATCCAACGTAATTGTCTAAATTGAAAACCGTAAGGTTTATATTCATGACCATAAGAGGAAAGGGATAAACATTCATTAAATAAAAAGGACAATAGATTGAGACCCGCTTTCTAATGATTTATGTGATATGAAACATTTATACACACCCTAAGAGCAAGTGCCAATGGAGAATGGGTAGATTCCAAGTGCTGCTGGGCTGCGTTTGTATGTTCCACCATTCCTTTCTGAAATGTAGCATCTATTTGCTCAAACATGGTTTTAGATGACATCTCAAAGGCAGGGATAATTGACGTTTCGAAACTTGATTTTAAAGAATCCTGTAATAAAAGATAGATTGCTCATGTCATTAGAATAAAATTCCCGTATTTATACATTGTGTCTTAATCAATATATCATTTAAACTATGTCAAGTCAAACTTAAAATTACCTGAAGAGCCTGTTTGCCAGAAGTTTGAAACTGTGCTTGGATTTGCCTAGCAACAGTAGCTTCAAGTTTTGCATTAACAGATTTCTCCAATTGATTGATGGCCTTATCACCCGCTCCTCTCTACAACACAAAGCATCCATTAGACCCTGCCACAATAACAAACTTATAGAAGAGCAAGATCTTGAAGATTCTAACTTGAAAAGACTCTGCAATAGCTGAAGATATTGTTTTCTCAATAGCTGGAGTTATTGAGCGAACTACAGCTGGCTCTGAGCATTATCAGTTACCCAAATTCCAGTCATCTTACTCACGAAATTCCATGGAAAAAAAACATCAAAGCAAAGGCTTTGAACTCTGAAGACTGAAATAGATTTCACGTCCCAAATCAAAACCATAAACAAAGAAGTCACGACCAATTCCAACTTCACCTAAAACTAGTTTTATCATTTGTTCTTTGATAGGTGTCATAGATGATGATGACAATATAATGATTATCTAATAAAATTGGGATTTTGGTAATTGAAGTTGAACCTGAGCAAAGTTTCTGAAGATGCTAATCCGACAGAGAGCGAAAACCGATGAAGCTGAATCCCACCTCTGCAAACATCAACAGCCATTCTTAGATCAAAACCCAAACACAAACACAAGCTGAACCCCCCTTTTTATTGCAGAAACACAAACACAAACACAAAACCCACCTGATTTGATTTGAGAGACCGATGGAGCTTCGTGAAGAGATTTTGCAAACAAAATCTTAATCCAAACCCACAAACACTTGAGATGAATGAATCGGTTAAGGGACGAGTGAATCGGTGAATCCAAACCGATTTATGAGAGGAGTGAATCGGTAAGGGGATCGGAGCACGGATGCCTCGTCGGAATCACTATCGGAGAGAGAGGGTCATCGGAGAGAGAGAAGCATCTATAACTGATCGCAGAGAGAGGGGCAGAGGATTGGGTCTGAAGATAGCACACAGCAGAGGATTTAGAGAGAACGGAGAAAGAGAGACCGAAGAAAGAGAAAAGATGAGAAATAATGAAGGAGGTGAGAGAAATTCCCGGGGAAAAAACCATTAAAATATTTTTTTTTTTTTATAACATTCAGCTACAGTACCATCTTACATTTGAGATGGTACTGTAGCTAAATCTCATTTTTTTTTTTGCATATGGGATATAGCTTCTTCGTTGCTGATGGGTTTTGGGGCTTAAATGCCAAATGCTAGGAGCATTTGGCATATAGAAGCCCCAATGTGGATGCTCTTACTATGCTCAACGAAGTTTAAACTCAAGAATATGGTCCTTCTCTATGATTTGAGTGATGTGGGATAATATTGAGGCACTCTTCTTATTATACATGGCGTAAATTAATCACACAATTAAAAGCGCCTATATCCTTCTGAAAGACCATGACCATATATGAGCAAGCATCGATTAGCATCCATGGCACCAATGTTGCAACAGTCTTTTTGAAAGTGTTAATGGTCGTTTGAAGTGAAGGTACCCTGAAAAAATACGTAATTTTATATGGCGATTAAGTGGTATCTCCAGTCCCCGTAGTCATTGTTGCAAACAAAAACAAGAAGAGAGAAACATAGTCACACGATTTTCTCTAAGAAAAATTTGGAACACAATAGTAGTAATCAATAAGTGACTGAAACGTGGATTCCAGTTAGCTCAACTAGTGTAGTTTCTAATAATTGAATAAGAAATTTGTGGTTCAATCTTCGCCTTTACTAAAAACTTATTGGTGTCTTAATTTGATGATAAAGAGCTATCATTAAGAGCGGACGTCATAAATTGAAACTCTCTAAAAATAAAAAGTGATTGAAACATATATATGAAACATTAACGAGGCTATAGTCTTTCAGGATTAAATATATAACTTATGCCTTTTTTAGTGTAGTTGAAAGCATGGAAAATAAGTTTGCTATAAGAAAAAGGGCACCGCACATAAAAAAGAAAACAACCTATTGTGCGTCTCACTTTTCAGAACAAACAAGAAAACATCTTCATTTACTTAGTTTTTAATCCTATCTGATGAAACGTAAATTCGTCAGTCAAAATGCGCAGACAAGAATGGACTCCGGTCTGCAAAGTAGTGTGTTCTCGAGAATGGTCACCGGTGTGGTGCCTGCCACAAAACCTCCGATGCCAAAGTCAGTATCAATTGCTATTTAGAGAGTGAGCAATGTAAGGATAATAGAACGAAAATAATCTTAGTGTGTATGTATCAAATGTACCTCTTCCTTGGCGGTGTGGGGGCTATATATATATGTTGATTCAGCTTCTAGCCGTTGAGGCAATTATGGTGGCTTCAATGTCCTCATAATGTTGCTTTAACGGTCTGAATAGCTGGCTCTGTAACCGTCCGGGGAGTTTTACTGGCAGCATTCAATGAGATGTTTAACCTCGTCAGTAAGGTGGTTACTCGTCATTAAGGGACTGTCTCGTCATCACAGTTTGTCTCGTCTATGCTTGATTTCGTCAGTCCCATCAGTTGCCCCCGGATTCCTTGGTCGTCGTGACATGTCATGTTGACCAGGGAAGGTGAAAAGTTTCTGAATTGCAAGCAGTTGGGTTTTCTAAGCCGCATTGAATGCGTTACGGCGTGGCCTACGTGGCACACTTTGATTAGGGGAGTTAATGCTCCGTACGATGGGTTTTTATTGATCTTCCCGCTGGTTTTTAGCTTTCCAACCTTTGGTTTCAAACTTCCTCCTTTCTTTTTTCTTTCTTACTTTTTTCAAAAAAAACCTTTCGATCTTCTTCTTCTCCACCCTTCCTTCCTGTAATTTTACCTTCCGACTGGTGTGTAGCGCAATAGTTTTCCTTTGCTCAAGGTATGTTCTTCCTTCTACTCTTTTTCATTTGGTTTATATGTACTGTAGCAACTCTCTGATTTTCCATTTCTTCTTTCCTTGTCGTTTTCTTTTTTTTGTTTTGCTTCTTTTTGGTTTTGGGGTATAGATTTTTGTGGTTTCTAGTCTCCCATGAGCAGTGGTGCTGAGGTCAGACTAGATTGCCCTTCAATTTCATTTCTTTTTGCTCGACTAGGAGGGTCATTAGGGAATTTTCCTTATCTCGAAAACTTTATTTACGAGGGTAGTAGTTTGGCTGTGGTATTGGCGGATTTACTGCCTCTGTTGCGTCAATCGCTTGATTGGTTTGACGATTTAGTGAAGGAGGGCAGGACGATGTCAGAAATTAGATCCAGTGAGCTTGAGACTGGGTTATCGTCTAGCGGTAACCCAGTGGACGAGGATACAGCCCTTTCCAATCCCCGAGAGGTTAGGGCTTTTTATGCTCTGGAAGAGGAGTGTGGTTTGGATGCGGATACACTGAGTAGATTTAGGGATAGATTTCAATTCCCAGATCAGGTTAGGGTTCGTCTGCCCGGTGAGGGGGAACGGGCCTGTCACCACTTTCCCGGGGAGGTATGCTTCTATGAATCTGCCTTCGTCTGTGGATTGAGGTTCCCAGTTCATCCTTTCATTATGAAGCTTTTGGACCATTTTGGTATTGCTCCCGGGCAGCTCATGCCCAACTCGTGGAGGATCCTGGTGAGCTGTATGGGGATCTGGTTGGCTGCCAATGACGGGGACATGCTCAGGGTTGACGAGCTTGTTTACCTTTACCGTCTGAGAGCATCTAAGGAGCATGGGTACTACGAACTGGTGCCCTGGGAGAGAAGGACCAGGATCGTCAAGGGTTTACCGTCCTCTTTCAGGTACTGGAAGTCGAAGTTCTTCTTTGTGTCTGGGGACGATTTTGAGACACCCTAGGGCGAGTTTTGGGGTGATCTCCCCAAGTTACGTCGTCGGTGGGAAACCCCGACTTTAGGTGCGTCAATATTTTCCTCCTCGCTTTTCGGATTCTGTTGTGTTTACACTTATGGCTGCTAAATTTTTTTTTTTTTTTTTTTTTTTTTTTTTTTTTTTTTTTTTGCAGTCAAGAAACGACCCAAGCTTAAGAGTAGGTACAGAGAGCGAGTACATAAGGCAATTGTGTACGCGCAAACAATCGAGAGTTGGGACGACCTCGTTAATCCCAGGACTCTTGCGTTTTACTGCCTCGGGCCAGAACCTTCTGCCCTCGTCTTGCGAAACCTCGACATAGACGGAAAGAGAAGTAAGTTCCAACTTCGTCAGTACTTTTCCTTCTCCTTACTTTCTTGTATTTTTATTTGGAACTAATGTTCTTCTTTTGACAGAAATGACGTCCAAATTTAACAAAGACATGTATGCGAAGATGAGGGCAAAGAAAGACGAACCCTTGTCGAGCATAGGTAAAAAGAATGTGCGTGTGACAGGGAGGGGTCCTTCTGCCACTCCGCCGGCCTCCATCACTCCCCTTGTCTCTGGCACTGAGACGACGAGGATCGCTTCCCCGTCTACTTCAGTGGAGGAGCTCCCTACACCCATCTCTAAGAGGCCGCACCTGACGAAGAAGGAGAAGGAAAAAGGGGATTCTCGTCGCTTTACTGTCTGGGAGGACGAGAGGTTGGCAGTTAAAAGGGCCCATAGCATCGTGACGGCTGATGACCTGAGGGCTTTTTCTGGGGTTCCATTTAACACCGTCGCTGGTGGTCACATCCACAAACTTGTGCAGGTAAATTGTTCCTACTCCTTTCAAGAGCAAACCTTTTTTTTTTTTTTTTTTTGATCATGACTTGATACTTCTTTTTAGGCACTGGGAGAGAGCTTGCATATTGCTTCTGAGTATCTTACTCAAGAGGCCAAGTTGGCATCTCTTTCGTCAAGAATGCAAGCCTTGGAGGCTGAGAATTTAAAGCTGAAGAAGAACCTCATCAATTCAATGGACGAGGCTAATGCACTGAAGGATAAGGTCAAGGTGCTGGGCAACGACCTTAGGGTGGAGCGCCAGCTGAACTTGGAAAAGGACGAGCAGCTCCAGAGTACCAAGGAATCGTTGAAGACGATCGCGGCCAGGTCTGTTGAAGCTTTTCAGACTACTGACGAGTACAACACTGTGCTCTTCAGTTGGTACTTTAAAGGCTTTGAGCTTATTCGAAGGTACCTGGTCAAGCATCCAACTGGCGTCGATATTGAAAACTTGGATTTGGAAGAAGTGGACAAAGAGATGGCAGCTGATGAAGCTGCTCGCTCCGTGGTTCCCGCTGGTGACGCTCCAGAAACTGCTCCTGCTGACGATGCTGCATCTGTTGACGCTGCTGCATCTGTTGACGTCGCTGCATCTGTTGACGCCCCTCCCGCCTCGGAAGCCTGAACCTGGCACTTAAGTTTTTAACAGCATATGTTTTTTATCATGGCCCGTCGTGGCCTTTTTGTAAATCTTATTTTGAGACATTTTTTTTTTTGTGGGATCAATGTCTTAACCCGGTGTTTATGGGTTTGTAAAAACAATGGTAATTTTGCTTGCACGCTCTTGGCTCTAACTTACTTTTTGCATTTACCTGCGTCTGTAACTTGCATGCTTTTAACTGCCTATGTGATGTGCTTGGTGAAGCTTTTATATCTTCTTCTTTATAGCAGAATTTCACTACTCAGCCCCTTGTTCTTTCTGACTTTTTATGACTTACACCCTTTTTTTTTTCAAGGATCCTGTCATCGTCAGTGGCTTACGTTCGTCAGAGCGGACTCTTGCTACTTAGCCATTTTTGGCTTTTTGTGACTTACACCTTTTTTCAAGGATCTTGTCATCGTCAGTAGCTTACGTCCGTCAGAGCGGACTCTTGCTATTTAGCCATTTTTATTTTTGTAATCGGATATGCCTGCTCTTAGAAAAACATCATCTGAATAACTCATTTATTAGTTTCAACAAGGAATAATGAATACATGTCATGATTGTGTTTATTGATGGTATTTCTTCAAGTGTTCGATATTCCATGGTCTGGGGAGCCTTTGTCCGTCTATGGTCTCCAGGTGATAGCTGCCTTTCCTGGAGTAATGAATGACCCGGTAGGATCCTTCCCATGTGGGGCCGAGTTTCCCTTGAGAAGAGTCCTTGGTTGCTGGGGTTACTTTGCGAAGGACGAGGTCACCAATATCAAGTTGCCTGAGCTTTACTCTCTTGTTGTAGTAGTCTATCATCTTCTGTTGATACTCCACCATCTTGCTACAGGCTTTATTTCTTACTTCGTCTAGGAAATCCAGATTGACTCGCAAATGGTCATCATTGTCTTCTTCAATGAATGCTTCTCGCCTGATGCTGGTTACCCCTACTTCGACCGGGATCACTGCTTCAGTGCCGTAGGTGAGTCTGAAGGGGGTCTCTCCTGTTGGCGTTCTCGCTGTTGTCCTGTACGCCCACAAGACATTGGGCAACTCTTCCGGCCAGGCCCCCTTCGCGTCATCCAGCTTCGTTTTAATAATCTTGAACAATGTTCGATTCGTCACCTCCGTCTGTCCGTTCGCTTGTGGGTGGCCTGGGGATGAGAAATGGTTCTTGATGCCTAGGCCTGAGCAAAATTCTCTGAAGCCTTGACTGTCGAATTGTCGTCCGTTGTCTGATATGATCGTCCTTGGAATCCCGAACCTACAAATGATGTTCTTCCATACAAAGCTCTGTATTTTTGCTTCGATTATGGTGGCCAGTGCCTCTGCTTCAACCCATTTTGTAAAGTAATCAATGGCAACAAGTAAGAATTTTACCTGACCTTTGCCCTGGGGCAGTGGGCCGACGATGTTGATTCCCCATTGTGCAAACGGCCATGGCGATGCAATTGTCGTCAGTTTTTCCGCTGGAAGTCGCTGAACATTTCCAAACCGTTGGCATTTGTCACATCTCTTGACGAAATCAGCCGCGTTGCCTGCATAGTGGGCCAGAAATAGCCTGTTCGAATTATCTTACTTGCCAGGGATCTCGGACCAGCATGATCCCCGCAAATACCTTCGTGGACCTCTCGCAGAATGTACTTTGCTTCTTCCTCGTCAACGCACTTTAGGTAAGGCATGGAAAGCCCCTCTTGTATAGGGCGTCGTTGAGAATTATAAATCTGGCTGCTCTTTTTTTTTATCTTCCTGGCTTCTTCTGTATTCTGTGGGAGGTGCCCGTCCTGAAGGAAAGATATAATGGGTGTCATCCAGCTGTTTGTGCTCTGGATTACGAATGTCAGAACTTCCTCAATGCTGGGGTTCTTCTGGACTTCCATCGTCAGGCCTTCGTCCAATTCTCCTCCATCGGACGAGGCTATCTTTGAGACTTCGTCAGCTATTGCATTTTGACTTCTAGGAATCTGCACGAACTCCACCTTTTCGAACTCTCGAGCTATGTGCTTCGCCAGTTTGAGGTACCTCTGCATTCTTTCTTCTTTTGCTTCGTATTCTCCCCTCATTTGCCCAATTACCAGTTTTGAATCGCTTTGGACCAACAGGTTCTTGGCTCCAAGCTCTTTTTCGAGCCTTAAACCGGTCAGAACTCCTTCGTATTCGGCCTCGTTATTGGTGGCAAGAAATTTCAGCTAGACTCCATACTTTAGTACACCTCCTTCGGGGGTGATTATGACGACCCCTACTCCCCCCCTCTTCTGGGCTGACGAACCGTCGGTCTGTACTGTCCATTGGCCTTCTCCGTCAGTGAATTCCTCTTCGTCTGAGGGGGTAAATTCTGCGATGAAGTCTGCCAAAGTCTGTGCTTTAATTGCTGTCCTAGGATGATATTCAACATCGAATTGGCTGAGTTCGATTGCCCATTGGACCAATCTCCCCGCTGCCTCTGGTTTGCCCATGGACTTCTTAATAGGCTGGTCCGTCATCACCCAGATCGGGTTTGCCTGAAAATACTGCCTGAGCTTGCGTGAGGCTATTATCAACGCGAACGTGATTTTTTCGATTTTTGGGTACCTGGACTCAGCCCCCTGAAAGGCTTGGCTGACATAATAAACTGGGAGTTGTATCTTGTTTTCTTCCCGGATCAGAGCTGCGCTGACGGCTGTAGACGAAACAGCCAGGTACAGATACAAGTTCTCACCTTCCTTTGACGGGCTTAGGAGAGGTGGATTGCTCAAGTAGCGTTTAAGCTCTTGGAAAGCTGCTTCACATTCGTCGGTCCAGGCGAAAGCCTGCTTCAGAGTCTTGAAGAAGGGGAGGCATTTGTCCGTTGCTCTAGAGACGAATCTGTTGAGGGCAGCGATCCGTCCTGTGAGCCTCTAGACTTCCTTGACGGTCTTGGGTGACGCCATGTTGATTATGGCCTGAACCTTCTCCGGATTTGCTTCTATTCCTCTCTGGGACACCATGAATCCCAGGAACTTCCCTGAGGCTACACCAAAAACGCACTTACTTGGATTCAGCTTCATTTGGTATTGTCTGAGAGTAGCGAATGTTTCCTTGAGGTCGTCCAGATGGGTTAGCTCTTCTTTGCTCTTGACGAGCATGTCATCCACGTAGACCTCCATATTCCTGCCTATCTGCTTGCTGAACATTCTGTTCACTAATCTCTGATAAGTAGCGCCTGCATTCTTTAGTCCGAAAGGCATTACCTTATAGCAATAGAGGCCTTGGCTGGTGATGAAGGCCGTTTTCTCCTCATCCTCGTCAGCCATTTTTATCTGGTTGTATCCTGAGAAAGCATCCATGAACGTCAATAGCTTGTGTCCGGCTGTGGAGTCTACGAGCTGGTCTATTCTTGGAAGGGGAAACTGTCCTTCGGGCAGGCCCTGTTCAGGTCCGTGAAATCTACGCACATCCTCCATTTCCCATTTGCTTTCTTTACCAGAACAGTGTTGGCCAGCCAGTCTGGATAGTACACTTCCCTGATGAAACCTGCAGTCAAGAGCTTCTTCACTTCGTCAGCGACTGCCTGATCTCTTTCTGGTGCGAAGAATCTTTGTCTTTGCTTGATGGGCTTCTTCTCTGGGTCTACATTCAACTTGTGTTGGATGATTTCCGGGGATATTCCTGGCATGTCGTCATGGCTCCAGGCGAAGACGTCCAGGTTTTGCTTAAGAAACTGGACGAGCTTTGTCCTCATCTCGGGGCTTAAGGTCGTCCCTATCCTGGTCGTCTTGGTTGTTTCTCCCTCAGTTAGTTGCACTGCTTCTAGAGCCTCCACCTTTTCTTCCTCCTTTTCTTCAATTATCCAGGTGTGGTTTTCCTTCGCGGCCAACACGGCCTGGTAGCATTCTCGAGCTAAGACTTGGTCTCCCTTAACTTCACCAACCCCGTTCTCCACTGGGAACTTTACCTTTAGGCAGTAGGTAGATGTGGACGCCTTCCACTTGTTGAGGGCAGGTCTTCCAATGATGACATTGTAAGAGGAGGGGCAATCCACCACCAAGAAGTCTAGCTGACGGGTCAGTTGCTTTGGGTATGTCCCCACTATCACTGTCAATGTCACTATGCCCTTGGGATAGACCCTGTCACCATTGAAACTGACGAGGGGGGAATCAAAAGGACGTAGCCTTCTGGGGTCTAGCTTCAATTGTTGAAATGCAGGGAAGTAAATGATGTCAGCAGAGCTACCATTGTCCACGAGGATCCTTTTGGTGTTGAACCCTTCTATGGTAAGCATTATGACCAGGGGGTCGTTGTGGGGTTGCTTCACTCCCCTGGCGTCGTTTTCATTGAAAGTCATGTCTTGCTCGGTTCGTCTCTGCTTCAACGGGGGAGTCGTGTGGATGCTGTTCACCTGACGTTGGCATGCTTTTTGAAGGGACCTGAACGAGCCTCCTGTGACGGGTCCCCCTGTGATCGTCTGTATTTCCCTAACCACATTTTGGGGAGGTTGTATCTGACGGTCATTGCCTCCAGATGTAGATTCGTGCTGCCCCTTGTTTCCACCTTGGAACCTCCTGAATTCCCTTTTCTTCACAAACTTCTGTAGTTTCCCCTTTTGTATCAATTCCTCTATCTGCTCTTTGAGGTCTCGACAATATTTGGTATAATGGCCGTGATCCTTGTGGAATCGGCAGTACTTATTCTTGTCACGGACGCCGGGAGATGAGTGCAGTGGTCGCGGCCATTTAAGGTAATTCTCGTCCTTAATCTGCGTTAAAATTTTATCAATAGGCATAACAAGAGGGGTAAATTTTACCATTTGCGATCCCTTATCGTCTTTCCTCCTGATCCCGTCACTGGCTCGACGGTTCGGGCGCTCCCGCTTTTGCCCCCTACGATCGTCATCTTTCCTTTCTTTGTCCCCTGGCCTTCCTGAATCCTTGATGGCTGCTAATGCGTCTTCAGCGTTCATGTACTTTTGTGCTTTAATGAGCATCTCGGCCATTGTTTTTGGGGGATTCTTTGCGAGTGATGCAACGAGGTCTCTGGACCTCAGCCTTGCCTTAAAGGTCGTCAGTTGCACTTTATCATCTGCTTCGTCTACCTCTAGTGTTTCACGAGTAAAGCGTTTCATGTACGACCTTAGAGTTTCCTTTTCTCCTTGCCTGATGGTAAGTAAATGGTCCGCGGTTCTCTTAGGACGCTGTCCTCCAATGAAGTGACGTAGGAAGGCGTTGCTCAATTGCTCGAAGTTGTCGATTGACGACGTTGGCAACTTCGTGAACCACTCCCTTGCAGCCCCTTTGAGGGTAGTCGGGAAAGAACGACACAATATTTCGTCTGGGGGCTGCTGGAGCCCTAGGGTCGTCTTGAAGGTGTTAAGATGATCCTGAGGGTCCTTTAAGCCATCGAATGGTTCGAGCTGGGGCAACCGAAACTTTGACGGTACCGGACAATCAAGGACCGCTGGAGTGAATGGCGAATCCGTCGCCCTTACCAGTCGATCTACACTCCTCTCTGTTTTCTCCCTGATGGCGGTCCTAAGTTCGTCCATCTCCCTCCTCACCTCTTGAAGAAGATTTGAGTTGTGCTCGGTTGGAGTGGCGGGCCTTTGATGGTCACTTCTTCTGTGGCTATCTCCCTCGTTGTCTCGGTTTCCTTTAGATCGATTCTCCTCTTGCTGAAGTCGTAACTTCATTTCCTTATTTTGCCCGGTCAGTTCTTCTACAGTGGCTGCGAGAGCCTGAACTTGCTAAGCCAAGGATGTAGAATCTTGATTGGACTCCATCTGATAGTGATTGCTGAGTGGAAACTATTTCTTCGAGATTGAACACGAAAATGTCGTTCCCACAGACGGCGCCAAACTGATGAAACGTAAATTCGTCAGTCAAAATGTGCAGACAAGAATGGACTCCGGTCTGCAAAGTAGTGTGTTCTCGAGAATGGTCACCGGTGTGGTGCCTGCCACAAAGCCTCCGATGCCAAAGTCAGTATCAATTGCTATTTAGAGAGTGAGCAATGTAAGGATAATAGAACAAAAATAATCTCTTAGTGTGTATGTATGAAATGTACCTCTTCCTTGGCAATGTGGAGGCTATATATATATATGTTGATTCAGCTTCTAGCCGTTGAGGCAATTATGGTGGCTTCAATGGCCTCATAATGTTGCTTTAACTTCCTCCAACGGTTTGTATAGCTGGCTCTGTAACCGTCCGGGGAGTTTACTGGCAGCATTCAATGAGATGTTTAACCTCGTCAGTGGAGTGGTTACTCGTCAGTAAGGTGGTTACTCGTCATCACGATTTGTCTCGTCTATGCTTGATTTCGTCAGTCCCATCACTATCTTTAAGAGTGGCTTTTCTCTCTAGTTAAGAGCTTTTCCCCTTTTGGGTTACCACCGGTGAATCCTTTAGGCCATGTCACTTTGATTTTCACCCAGTTTCCTTCTCCTTTTCTGCGTCTTTCTCTTAATTCGGGTAGGTATAGCTGTCCTATCTATTTATTTTTTTTGCTTCTTTTCTATACTTGCTCATCATTTCTTTCCGCCTATCTATACCTGTGCATGTTAGCAGTGTGTTCCTTCCTCCTTTAGTCAATACTTGCTGACCCCTTTTTCCTCTCGTACTCTGAACCAAGCCAAAAAACCACTTCTTTTTTTTGCTTCTTTTTTTGGAAAAAATTGGCAATTAACACCAATTCCCAGACAATATAGTTAGTTAGCAACGTTTCTAAACTATATACTAAACTAGCATCTCGAGTTTAAGAGACTCGATTTACCCCTAAGAACTCAAGCCTCAGAGGCTCGATTTCCGTGTTTTGATGTAAATGACGTGGTTTTTTATCCACGTGGAATCCACCTGGAACTCGACCCTTAGAGGTTCGATTTCTATATCAACCCTTAGAGACTCGATTTCTGTGTACTGAGAATGACATGGTTTATCCATGTGGAATCCACCTGGAAATCGACACTTAGAGGCTCGATTTGCAAACTGTGGTGGATATTAATCCACATGGTTTCAATGGGTCCCTATTTCCTCATAAAGGTCATTCAGACCCTAGCTCTTTCTCTATTGTGGGACTCTCGGGCAGATAGTGAAGAAAACCTCTCTTCATTCTTGTACTATCTCTCTCTCTCTCTCTCACTCTCTCATACAATCCTAACACTCACAGCTCATAAATCCACATGTCAGGTAAGGGTATCTGCACTTTAGAACTTCTACCAATTTCATTGATTTATTGAGTGAGGTTTTTAAGATATTATTGTAAATACTGTTCATATGTATCTAGTTATTAGTGTATATATTTGTTTGGTTTTTATAAAAAGTAAAAATTATTTAAGATATATTTGTATTGTTAGGTTTTTATCATGGGTATGTAATGGATCATGACTCTTTTTTTCTTTTTTTGGTTTGATATTTTTCTTTATTTTTTTGTTAGAATGATTTGAAATTTTGTAATGGGGGTGATTTTTGTCTTTAGTTTTTTTTGGTTTGAGTATGAAATGATAATGATTGTGGGACATTCTGGCCTTTTGCCCCTTTTGAGCAAAATAATTGGCATTATGCCTTTGTTTCAAACTATATAGGGGCGTGCCCCTGTTTAGATACTCGATGACCATAAAGCCAAGTTATTTAAAATACTCGATCATGCAATAGTCGAGTTTATGGCAGGTTCTTGCCACGCTGGTCCTCCAGCGTGGAATTTGGGCAATAAAATATTCCCGCGTAACTCGCCAATGAAGAAACCGAGTTATTATTATTACTCAGCTCTGGTATAATCGAGTTTCTCTGCTACGTTCTGACCCAATTTCAAATCAATTACCCGCATGTGAAGCTGAACCCGATGATTGGGAAATCGAGTTATTAATGTTACTCGCCCTTCCTATAATCGAGTTGTTCGAGTTGTTCTGCTATTTACTCCTCCCCTCCACAAATCAGCTTCTCATGCAATTCTCCTCTTCATTTTCAGATCAGCTTCTCCTCATTATCAGAATTTTCTATCATCTCAAGTGAGAAACTCATTTTCTTCTTTGAAATACATAGAGAATTTAATTGAGTAGGTAAAAATAGTTGTAGATATTATACAAATGGGATGACCATAATGTATGTTTTTGTTAGAAGAAGAATTATCATTTTAGAGGTTGTATTACTTGTGCTTTGGTATTTTCTTGAATAAGTGATATGTGAGTAGATTAGGGTTATATTAGTTGTTTGGTGTTGTTTGGTGCTACAAGAAATGTACAATAATCTATAGAAACGGTGATGAGTGTTATTTGTGTTATATTGGGTCTTTGCTGGTGCAAATTTCATTGACAAAAAATAAAATTCTTTAGATTTGCTAAAACTAATGAACAATTAATCTTTAGATTTGCAAAAGTTGAATGTACATATGCATCATTGGTCGAGACATTAACAACAACATTTTGTATTGCACACAACGTGTAGACATTAACAACAACGTCTAATGTTTATGGTCAAATTTGAGTGTTAGTATTTCATTTTTAGCATGTAATAGTACACAAATTTATGAATGTCTTTGTCGTGTACCACCTTATGCAGCACTACATTATTTACCAACAGTTGATGCATACTGTTAACTTGATCATTTGATGTTATTGTATTAAGCGTCAATGTCTGGTTCTGGCAACCCACAACTCTATAGGCCTCACGATGTGTTCACTGTTATGGGTCGGTGCTGGGTATTGGAAGATGAGTTCAGCTATCCAATCAATCCGAATCTACGAAATAGTGCTTATGTTCACAATACCATGAGACAGGAGTGGGTTTGGTTATTTCATGAGCAGCAAATGTTTTATGATGAGTTAGTTGGTTTTAAGTTGCCAGTGTCTCGGCGACTTGCATCACAGTTGCCCAGAGAAACGATCGACGAACTTCGTAAAGCATTGAATCGTATAAGAGAAGAAAATAATCGAATGAAGATACGTCTTAATCGATATCGGACCCAAGTCGATATTCGAGAGTCAGTGGAGGGAGGGTGGTATGAGCACGCACAATTCATGCAATCACTTCTTGTTGATCCCATTTATCAGTCAGACGTGGAGATGTCAGATGAAGAGTAATCGTGTCGTGGTCTCGTCAGGCTTTGTTGGATAACTATTGTGCTTAACTATGTTTTAAATGTATGTGTGTCACTGTTGTTGCATTTGTACTATGTAAACCTTATTATTGATTGTGAGGAGCATGCACGTTTTTCGTAATCTAGATTATTCCCACGCATGATGTTTTTCAATAAGCACCTACAACATAACACAGAAAACTTAAAATAACTTACACGATGTCACCAATATGCATGCATTGCATATTGAACACTAACGCTACTAACGCTACATAACACACATACCACATAGGCATTCACTCTGACAGGTAGTCCTCATAGTTGAGGACATTGTTGTGTTCCGCCGGAGTGAGTTGCCTGTTCATTGCAGCGGCTAGCTCTTCCGCCAGCTGTAGCATGTGATACTTGGACCTACGGAGTATCATCAGATTGTTCTCTTTTTTAATTTTTGTCACTGCACGCTCATATTGGTGCATGTTTCGCCGTGGCAGTGTGAGCGAGATACGGTCTACAAGAGGCGCTCCGAGTCGCATGATATCATCGTGTAGAGCGTTGGACTCATTCACGCGAAAGTCCCACTCTCACCGCAGTCCGGCATAGTATTCCCGCTCGTCGGAATCTCTCTCCCTCCTATAGTTATCTGAAAAATGAGGCAGCATCCAATTGCGCATTGACATTGGAAAATGTGACTTCTGATCAGTATGTGTAGATATTAATTAAGGGTAGATGTAAATGGGACTTCGGTATGCGTAGATGTTTTGTAAGGGTAGATGTAAATGAGACTTTATATAGGAGTTTTGCAAGGGCAAGTATTCACGTGGATGTGATTATATGTAAGGGTAAGTATTCACGTGAATACAGATAAGTATTCACGTGAATACAGATAAGTATTCACGTGAATAGAGATGATATGACTCAACAGTCTATTGTTTAGTGAGGTGCCGAGGAGCACATGCAAAACTGCGAATATGACTTGGCTATACAGTGGCACCTGTTGGTGCATGTGGTTTGCTGAGGCAGCTGTTTCATATGGCTATAGCATGTGCTACAGTAGCGGGTTGGTGATGTGTACTACGAAGGAGGTTGTGTATTTATTCACGTGAAGACTATTCAGAATTCCTATGCTTCATCTGACATGACTTGACGGGATAGTTCCGAGCTGTGTTAAATGTATCATAAATTTGTTCAGGGATGCTCTGCATCCTTGAAAACGATGCATCGCAAAGGGATGCATATCTGTGTATTGACGTGCGTGTAGGTGATATGACTGGACAGGGTTCACGTGAAGACTATTCAGCATTCTTGTGCTTCATCTGATATGACTTGACGAAACAGTGCCGAGTTGTGTTAAATGTATCATTAACTTTTCAGGGATGCTCTGCATCCTTGAAAACAGTGCATTACAAAAGGATGCATATCTGTGTATCGACATGCGTGTGATTGATATGACTAGAAACAATTCAACAGTGCGAAACTGTTGAGCAGCACATGCAGCACTGCAAACATCAGTGTAGCAATGGTGGACAGCTCACCCCCAAAATTGATGCATAAACTTTTCAAGGATGCTCTGTGTTTTCACGCCAGTGTGGATGGGTACTTGTGGGCAGGGTTCAATAGTGTTGAGTTATCCACCTTATCTACATTCACTGCTCCCTATGGTGGTATTTGGCAAGTGGGATTGAAGAAAGTTGATAACAACATTTGGGTTTATAATGGTTGGCATGATTTCGTTGAATACCATTCTATTCGTTATGGTTATTTTTTTGTGTTCAGATATGAAGGAAATGCAAGCTTCCATGTTCTTATATTTGATAAGACTGCCACTGAGATTCAATATCCACCCAACAAGAATTGTAAATTGGAGTTCATTAGGTAGAAATAATAGACTTAGATGAAGATGATATAAACATATCCCGTAGATGATTTGCCCATAACACATGAATCAAAGAAAATTTTGTTACCAAAAAAGTTTCGTGTACATAAAGACGAAGAGAGAATGAGTGGTTAGTCTAGTTTGGATGAGTCTGTATGTATTGAATCTATTAAAATTTTGTACAAGTAATGTGCAATAAATCTAAGTTGGGTGATGAGTGTTATGTGGGTAACATTTCAAATTACACAGACAAAATATTGGAAATATCAGCATATCTAAGGTTTTTTCTACACTACAAAGCAGAGGACATTGTCCAACCAAAGCAAAAGAATCATACGTAGCAACAAAGAACAGCAGGGAAAAAATGAGCAAGTGATTTCATATACACTTAGCCAATCCATTGAAAACATTGCAACATTTCATGTCACGCATGGTGGAAGGGAGTATTATTTTGAACAAATGTGAGTGTCTACACCTTGATGGTGATGGTCCCAGTTGGTCTGTGTGGTTTGGATGAGTTTGTATGTATTGAATCTATGCGTAAATATTCATATTAAATTTTCATATGTAGCAACAAAGAACAGCAAGGGAAAAATGAGAAACTGATTTCCTATAACCTTAGCCAAAACTAATGAATAGTTAATCTTTAGATTTGCAAAATTTTAACGTACATAATCATCATTTGTCAGACATTAACAATAACAGTTTGTCTTGCACAAAATGTGTAGACATTAACAACAACGTCTAATGTTCGTAGGTAGAAATTTTTGGAAATCATCATTACTTGAATATGAGAAGTCTGAAATATCTCTGTCATCATCTAACGCAGTAATTTCATTAATAGACTTCATGGCTCGCTCTTGCGCCTTCCCCTTTAGATGCTTCCTAGCTTTTTGGATTGCGTGAAAACGATCTAGTCGCCTTTGCATTTGATTGTTCTCTTGTTGAAGACGAGCAAGTATGTTGGCAGGTTCATCTCTAGGTAACTCGGCTGAGCGTGCCTTAGGAACTCGTAACCCGTGCCATCGACAATACACCTCCAACTCACACCTCTTCTCATATAGGGTTGACCATGGTGGTTCTGATACGGTGAACTCTATTGCGGTGCTATCTATACTTAGTTTTGTAGGTTTGCCGACCATGATGTGCCCGACGCTTCCAAGACTCTCGTACGTGTATATTGGCATATTAACGAAATCTCTCTTCTTTCCAACCCATTTTCCTCCATAGTGGTCTGTGTATGTCTGTAGTTGTTGATCTGCTGGAACTTGTGATGATCCACATGTTGAAGTAGATCCAAACTTGTTTCGCATTTTACGATTTGACGTTGAGGCATTGCGACTCATAGCTTAGTCAATCTACAAAGTTTATGGGTAGAAAGAAGATAATTATTGTGGTGCATTTATAACCTCATTTCGTGGTCCAAGCATTACAATTCCAGTTATTAGGGCTTGTCATGTCAATACAGGCTGGAAAAACACGCTTCCTACAGGATTTTAAATGTTCCCAATGTCTTGTGTCTAGATTCATGTGGGGACCACACTAATTTAAATATGAAATATAATAAATTCTCCTCCATCCATCTAAATTTAACTGGGATTGTAATTACGTTCACTTTCATATAGAAGAGTCATAGTGAAAGTTAGCTGTGCTCATTTTTTTCCCTTTCTCACACTCGCGTATTTTTAGGATCACCTCCCCTTCTACAACAATCAAAACCCAAAATCGTTCCTCTCCTACACAATTTTCAGTAACATGTTCCCAGTTACCACACCGATTCAGGACCTTAACATACAAATCCCCTCTTCATTTTCGTGTATAACTATTTCACCATCAAATTCTTGTATAATCATTTCAAAATTCGTAAACACATTATTATTATGTATTGTTATTTAATATGATACTATGAACCTAGTACAAATCATTTTATTATAAATTTAAAGCTAAAAAAAAAAAACGAAAAATGAATACTTTAGAAAATCTTCATACTGACATATTGGTTGAAATCTTTTCGAAAGTAGGCAAAGATTCTGCAACACTCTTGGGAAACATTAAGTTAAGGTATAAAAAACTATTTTCTCAATTTGTATCTACTTATTTATTTCCCTCTATATAAATTATTCAATCTATTAATTTAATTTTTTAATTTTTCTTAATAAGTTTTAAACGCTTCAACAATTTAACAGAAAGCAAAGTAGTCCTCCAACAAATTCAACTGACCTCATTTTTCAATCACCTAGCTCTACTACACGACAAAGAAAAAACCCTAATTTTTCAGTACTATGAAGCAGAAAATCCTGACGCGCTACTGATAGTGGGAAGCTGGGAATACTTTTTGAATGAAGAATTTGTTGAAGGAAAAATTTTAATTGAAAAAGCTCTTCCATGTGATAATTTTATTGCAGCTTACATACATGGAATCATGCTACTTTGCCAGTCAAATCGTGGAGGCATTGATAACCTTTTGGAAGCATTGGCTTCGAAATTGATAACCTTTTTAAATGATGAACATGGGAAGCAGTGGCTTTGAAATTGCCGAAATATGCTTCGACACGTAGTTGCAGGAACCGCCATGTATCAAATTTCAAACTTTCAAGCATGCCACAAAATTGGAATGGGACATTGGAACCGATATCAACCTTATCCTTACAGTTATGCAAAATTTGTGGTTACGTGCAAAAGATGCTCAATCGACCTTGAAATGTTTAAGTTGGTGAATAGGCTTCTTTAATTCTATTTTATTTCATTTCTTTTCCCTCATTGTAGCATCACTTAAATAATAAGATGCAATCTTCTATTTTTTTATTAATTGTTTGTTAAGCTTTGCAAAAGTTTTACAATTATGATTTCCTTAATGGTTTGCCAAAAGGAACCGTAGAAAATTCAAAGTGTAATGAATTGTTATCCTTGTGATTATCAAAAATTTGTACTTACGTCTCATTGAATATAAAAACCAAACTAAATTCCTTTTTAAGATTTTAGCTAAACTCTCATTTCATCCCATAAAATTTGAATCATCTGCATTTTCTAATAAAGTTTGCTAAATGATAAATTAGAACCATCATTTCTAACTAAAAATCTCCGCATTTATACATCTAATCTAGCAAACAATACTACTAAACAAAAAAGCACAATTTTTCTTGTCCAAAGCATATTTTATGTCACTGTGATTACAATACATCTGACTCATGTGGAAGCACACATCTATATATTACTAAAAGCTGAAGCGTAGCGTTTAATGTTGTTGCTCTGACGTTGCGCCACATCAGCTGTGACATCATTTTGTTTAAAAAAAAAAAATTTTCGTCAATTTTAAAATGGTTTTTACAAATTTCAGCCCTATAAGTCCCAGCCCTATAAATGCAGCTCACTACTTTTTTATTTACTTCCACTATCACCCTATAATAAATTTGTATAATTAATTCAGCCCACCTTTTATTTATTGAGTTCCACTATGAAGCCCAACCCAAAACCTTTTCAGTTCAGCTTAAAGGAAAAAGAAATTAAAAATATGAAACGTGCAAGCCGGTTTGGAAGAAAGGGAAAAAAAAAAAAATCAGGGAGGCGTTCAGGGTTTTGCGTGACCAAAAAGAAAGGTGAGCAGAGAGAGAGGTTGAAGATTGTAACGTAGAGGGAAGCTTAAACGGAGGGGGGGGGGGAAAGGAAAAAAAAAAACTTTGAAGCCTTCAGGTGAGAAAACAGAGAGTTTTCAGTTCAGCTTAAAGGAAAAAGAAATTAAAAATACGAAATGTGCAAGCCGGCCTGCAACGAAGAAAGAAAAAAAAAGGGAGGCGTTCAGGGGTTTGCGTGACCAAAAAGAAAGGTGAGCAGAGAGAGAGGTTGAAGATTGTAACGTAGAGGGAACTTAAAGGGAGGAAAAAAAAACGTTGAAGCCTTCAGGTGAGAAAACAGGGAGTTTTCAGTTCAGCTTAAAGGAAAAAGAAATTAAAAATATCAAACGTGCAAGCAGGTTTGGAAGAAAGAAAATTTTTTTTTTGAAGGGGAGGCATTCAGGGTTTTGCGTGACCAAATGGAAAGGTGAGCAGAGAGAGAGCTTGAAGATTGTAACGTAGAGGGAAGCTGAAAGGGAGGAACAAAATTGTGTTGAAGCCTTCAGGTGAGTCAGCTGAGAGTTTGAAAGCTACCCACCTTCATGCTCTACCGTTTCGCAGTAACGGTTGCCTATCTGATTTCGTTCGTCCCTTTATTCCTTTCCACACGGTTTATAAATATTGACAAAACCTCCCTGCTTTGGCTGAGATATCTCTACATCTCAATTCTTATTATTTCGGTGCAAAACTTTTATGCTCTGTTTATATTAATATGAGACCTTTTTTTTTCGTTTGTTTGTGTTTGTGTTTATATTAGATGAGCATCATTGGCATGCCATTGATGTCTTTGTGAGATTGCCTGAATGTCGTTTCAATAGTGCTATAATTTTACAGCAAAAAAAAAAACTATTTTATTTTACCTTGGTTTATTTGGAAATTTCTCGGGTCTCATTTTTTTAATGTGTTGTGGCTTATTGGAAGAATGTAAGACTCTGAAGTATTTCAACATGTAAGATTCCGTTTCTTGAATTGAATAGATTGTACTTGTCATTAATACGTCCATTGTATACTACATCATTTAGATTGATGTCCACTTCCAACAATTGATATTAGAATCAAAGCAAATTGTTTTTGGTGTTTCAATTTTTGCGGTCAGCTTTCAGCATAATTCTGCATAATTTTACTGCATAATCCTTGGCAGCCAAAAAAACTTTTTTATTTTATAATCATTGTGGAGATATGAATACCCAGAAACTTACATTAGCTTTAGAGAGGAGGGGAAAAAAATCCAAAGTTACAGAATTAGACTCACTTGAGCTGAAGTAAAATTAAGCAATCGAATTGGTTATAAATAAAAGTCACACACACGTACAAAATGAATATGAGAAAATTTAATATTTGTGAAGGAAAGTTTGGGAGAAAATTGTAATCCACAAATATGAAGTTCAACATAGTTGACTTTGTGGCCAATTATTTTATGACTCTATCATAAGAATTGGCATCTACTTATTGAGAAAAAAAAACATAAAAAAAAAAAGAAAAAAATTCCATTTGCATCAATTATATGCTCATATTTTGAAGTTCTTTTGGAATTTCACAATTGAATGCAACATTAGGCTTGGAGATAAGAAAACAATAAGCAAGAAGTGTGGTTCGTAAGTGATTGGAAGGAGAAGAAGCTCAGTTAAAAATAATTCAAATCATTTTATAGATTGCAAGGAAAACAAGTAGGCTACTCAACATTGGTTTGTAAGTTTTGAATTACCCTTACCCTCATAGTTTCAGTCTCATTTAATGAGCAACTTCATGATTATGAGCACTAAGTTTTCAGTGTGGTGGTACTAATTGAAATTTTCCCTAACAAGTGACAATGTTGGTTGGATATCCAAGTTGTTTAGAGAGCTTGGTGGTGGCATTAGAAAATTAATTGATGTGGATTCCATCGATTCCCATATTTGCTGGGTGTTTATCATGTTTGACTGGATTGTAATGCCTGGACCATGTCTGAAAAGATATTTACTTTTATGATAATGTATTTGCAAAGACATTAAAGTAATTTTGTACATGTAAAAATTTGTTGCACAGCATTTTCATGCTATGGCAGGTAGCTTTTTTGGAACGAATTACGGTTTATTGTTAAGAGTTAATTGTATAGCCGCTTAAAGTAACTGTATGTTGGTTTTATTAACTTGAGTTGGGTTGTAGCTGAATTTGTTGATTTGGTTCAATTTGGTTTGGTTAACGTGTGGGGAAGTTCTCGGTAGGGATACGCCAAAAATAGCGTGACAATCATGTAATGCAAAATCAGGCAATATTGTAGCAGCAGGAGAAAATTTCCCAATGCAGCATTTATACCTGTAAACTTTCTTTCGAACCATTGTCTCTTGCCACAAACTGTGATACAAAAGCCACATCATCACCTTCCATAGTATCCCATATGCCTTTTGGGATATGATTTTGCAGATTCTCTTTTGTAACGCACAATACATAACTGTAGTACATCAGCCTGTGCCTCTTTGGTCCAGAAGTGTCATAGATAGATCCAAAGCTATTACCACTATGGAGGCAGAGGTAGCAGTCTATCTAGATAAGAAAACAAATATACGAGCGGTCAGAGCTTGATACAGTTGCACATAGTCAGAACATATTACTTCTACTTTTCTGCGATGTATTGTTTAATGAGTTGCTTTGCTGGGAAATTCCACTATTGCCCGAATAGTTTGTGTAACAAAAGAAAATAGCCAAAAAGAAAAGGTCATTGTTGAATGAGTTGCTTTGCGGGGAAATTCCATTGTAAATAAAGTTGGAATGTTTCTTCAAGTATTAGTACTACACTCAATTATAAATAAAATGAAAAGGCTATGCTAAAATATTTTCATATTATCTTTTGGTATGTTTGAATAATTTTATATTATCTTTTGGATGTGTTGGGTGTTTAGTTCAAAAGCTGGATTGTTTCTTCAAGTATTTGTAACTTTTAATTATAAATAAAATGAAAATAAAATGCTAAAATAATTTTTATATTTTCTTTTGGTCGTGTAGGTTGTTCGTATTTTCTACCAGTTGATTAGGGATTATCTATTACATTGCAAGTTCAACAGCTAGATTGTTTCGTACAGTACGTCTAAATCTCAATTACTGAATGGATTCATGCAGAATTTAGATTGTATTATCTTTTGGTGTGCTAAACTAATTTTTATATTATCTTTTGGTTTCTACCAAATTATAATGGATTATTTTGGGGAAATTTTATAAATAAAAAATTTCCCAAATACTTTATAACCACATGATATTCAAATTTTGAGATAACCGTCAGATGAGATTGTAAAATAACCCCTAATATTCCAAATTCTTTAGAATCACATGATGTTCAGATTTTGAAATAACCATCAGACGAGATTGTAATATGTTTAGAGATTAGATATTTTCTATTGAAACACATGAATGGTGCAAAAATATCACATAAAAGGTTTTGGTATTGAATGATGTGGACACCTGTCATCATTCTTATTACTATTTTAATCACCAGTTGCTCACAAGTTACCTGTTAATTTACACTTTTTTAGCTCGATTGTTTCTTCAAGTATTTGTAAGTTTTAATTATAAATAAAATGAAAAGGCTATGCTAAATTATTTTTGAAGTTTTTATTTGGTTGTGTAAGTTGTTCATTTTTCGTAGCAGTTGATTACGGAATACCTATTAAATTGCAAGTTGAACAACTATAAAATTAAAAGGGTATGCTAAAATATTTTATATTTTATTTTCGGTTGTGTAGGTGGTTCATAATCTGTACCAATTGATTACGGATTATCTATTAAATTGCAAGTTCAACAACTGGATTGTTTCATAAAGTATGACATGGGTAACATGCTTTATTTGTTTTAATGGATTTCTCATTTAAAATCAATTTTATTTCATTGAAAATATTTGTTTGTTTTAGGTAAATTGACCGAAGCTTGGAACTTTGGCCCTCCTACTCATATATGTGAACAATGTGGAGCACAAGTTTGGTATGAAGAGAGGTCTATAAAATCAAGGAAGACTAAAAATCCAAAATTTAGTCTATGTTGTTCTAATTATATTCGAAATTTCAACTCTTTTTCACTTTTGTTATGGATGCGTAGTAGTGGGATTTTGTAAAACGAGTAGTTTTTTTTTTTTTTTTTATTATAAACTTTTAAATAAGGATAGGGTCACACCAAATTCCCCACCTTACTCTTTTAAATTTCTATAAAATGTAGCCTTTTATTAAAACAGGACAATCACATATGTTAGTGCCTAAATATAAGGGTATGGATGGCGAAGTGGAAACATATATATGTTTGGATAATCAATGACAGGAAACAGGAAACGGAGGTATTAATTATTAAAATAAATCTATATAATGTTCATCCAAAAGTATAAACGTGTATGAGTACAGCAAATATAATCTAATTTTAACTATAAACTAGCCTTCGAGCATGTGCGTGCTCAAAGGCTAGTATCTGTTTAATCTACTTTTATGATCTCTTTTTATTTTTTTGGTATAGCCATTGCAAAACTAATCGATAATGCAATGGTGAGATAGGTCCCTTTCTGTTATCATTTCAATGACTGTAGGTTTTCTTCAAATATGCATATGTTATCAATTAGGTTACCTTAGCCACATTCTAGTTGAAGGAAAAAAACTAAGAAAATGATCATTCAATATAAAATTAAAACCATGTTTGTGGACCTTGAAGAGTACATATGATAACTAGTAAATCACATTAAATAACTTTCATATAATCTACGCGATCGGTACAAAAACTACTCTCCCCCCTACACTACAATCCTTAGGAGGTGGAAAAGCACTCCTATACTGTGAAAACTCCGCTCTCAAAGCAGCAACCTCAGCAATAAGCCTATCTAAAAGCTGTCCATGAGCTGCTTGAGTTGTCATAAAGGTCTCCATCATAGCACGAACAAAGCGAGAAAGAGGAATGGTGGGCTCCGCAGCTGCGCCGTCAACATGTACCTCATTGTCACCATCGTCAGCAACAGCAGCTGTAGGATCAACAGGACTCTCCTCAACATGAACATCTCTAGCAGTGGACTGTACTCGTGGTCCTTTTGATGAACCAACACTCAGTCCAACATTCTTCTTTTGTGCACTCCACTGTTTGAGAAAAGTGGCTCCTATACTGCTGTGATGTGGATCAACTGTAGGGAAGGAAAGTTTTCTAAGTGTAAATAGTCTAGAACCCTATAGACAAAACTGGAAAGAATAGACCATGCTTCTTACACTTGCTCCTATGCGCCTCAGCAAGCGTTTGAATGAAAAGGGAAGGAAAACAGATAGAGGCATCAGTGATGAAGGCGTACAAAAAGTAACATCTCTCTATAGGAATAGTATGGACATGGGAGATGGGGAAGATGTTGTGACAAGCTATCCTAAAGAAGATATAATGAAGCTCGGTTAAGTCACTTGAGTTAATTCTTGGGTTAGATCCCCATGTCATTGATCTTCCGCAAAGAAGAGTCATGACATCAGATATATTAGGACGCTCCGAGTATGGATAAGTAGGTCTACTAATAAGAGGTACATGAAGAGCCTTGGATATTACTTTACTGCTTATACTGAAACTTTGACCTCGAATCCAAGTACCCAGATCACCATCACAGGAACGGATATGGAGATTGGAATAGAACTCTCGAATCAGGGCACCTGGAGGGGGTTGTAAAACTTTACACAGAGACAACCAGTTCCTATACTATAGATTCCTATGGACAGAAAGAGGTAATTCATCTAGATTGATTTGTCGTTATGACCAAAAATTCCAATGCTGAATTACATTTTCAAACCTTTGCTCGTTTGTAACTGTTTGAAATCTTATTTGATCAAACGCAATTGCAGGGTTAGATGAGGAGGCAGACACTCTTTTGGCTTTGGTTTTAATGGTTTTAGACTTCTTAGGAGCCATAACTAGGATCTACAGAGACGAAACGAAAGCACAACAGAAAACCAATATTCAAAATTGCGTTAGAGACACATAAAACAAAAAAATACATATGCATCATGTACACATGACTACATGATGCATGGATACAATTGGGGCATGAATGAATGCATTGAAATGATCAATTTTCTGGAAATATATGAACATTGACCCATGTAGTCAAGTTATTTGAAAAACATGCGACACCCACACTATACATTGTGCAGCGGGTGTAATTTCAAGCAATTATACCCAATTCAACAAAACATGCTAACCCACCAGTGACTACCAATCCATCAAGTTGGCAATGCTTATAAATTTTTCCCAATTATACCCCATTCAACAAAACCCCAATCTGAGCTGTTATCAAAAGATTGGCGAATGAACCAGCATGCATACCCAGATGTGAAAAAACCCAATATAAATGATACAGAATGTGTCACCAACATGCATAAACAACAACTCATAAACCAGTTCAGATCAAAACTAGTCCTATTCATCAGAATCCCCAAATTCCCAATATGAATACATGAACCCAAATTTCCCATTTTTCACAAATCATGAGTTCTTTGCAATTAAAGGGTACAAAATGTGTGTACAACATCCATACAAAAAAATTCATTACATATTTCACGTCAAAACACCCACACCCATGAAAATCCCCAAATTCCATATGAACACATGAACCCTAAATTCATGTTTTCCTTTACGAAGAAGCTATGTTTATGTAATTATAGGGTACAAATCGTATGAACAACATGCATATGTAAAAAGCCATGAACCATTTCAGACCACAACACCCAAAATCATAAAAATCCCTAAACTTGCATAGTTCGAAATTTCAGAAGAAGAAGGAGAATAATGCAGGATTTTCAGTTAATTTGAATAGGAAGCAAGGGTAAAAGAGTCTTACTACAGTTGAGGATCGATGTTTGGAGCCTGGGAAGTCGCTTTCGAGCCTGACGAATTGAGAGCAATCGAACTGCTACTTCTAAAAAAAACTAAGGAGTTGAGTGCAGCAATCTAACACCAGAAATAAGACTAACCTGACCAAATATGGAGTATCCACATAACTCGATAATACAGTAAGCGAGTACTGTATTACTCGCTACCTACAAAATCAAGTTGTATAAAACTTTAACCGATCCAACACCAATCGTCTAGCAATCTATTTTTATAGAGAAGTTTAGGTGGACTCATGTATTTTTAGATGGGTCGAAGGCCATTCGATTGATCCAAAGGGAGGGACATTTGTCAGAAATACTCAACTACACGGGTGTCGAGTATTGTATGTATAACTCGCTTCTTGTAAAACCGAGTACTAACTTTAATTTTCCCAAAACCGAGTTTTGTAATTCGACCAATCCAATACCAATCGGATAGCAATCACACAGTACAGAGAAGTTCGCTGGACCCAGGGATTTTTTTGATTGGTCGAAATCAACGTTCGACTGATCAACATATCTATTTGAACTCGACTACTGTAGTGTCGAGTTATTAATATAACTTGCTTCCTTTGAAGCCAAGTATTATATCGCTGTGGGTGACACTGAACTATTGAGGCTGCTACACGTGCTTGGTTTTTATTTTATTTTATATATAATAAAACCTGCTTGATTTTGTTAGGATAGTTTGCTTCTTTTCTTTAAAGTAACCATATGATATATATATATATATATACAATTATATTTAATAAGACCTGCTTGATTCATCCTAGGAGAGTTTGCTTCTTTTCTTTAAAGTAACCAACTAACCATACATAATTCCCTTTAAAAAAAAAAAAAAAAAAAAAAGGTAACCGAAGATAAAGAGAAGTGGAGGTACCCGTTAATAATTTGCTAAATTTAAGGAGATGGATGGGAAGTTATAGTATTATTGTTTTTTAATAGGAGTGTTTTTTTCCCCCTTAAATAAAAAATAAATAAGAAGATATTTGAAAAAAAAAACACGTGAGATGATGGAGTAAGGAAAACAAATTCCATTAAAAAAAAAAATTGGAAAACGTTAAACCAAGAGAGTGGTCCTGTTTATTAGAAAAGAAAAAAAAAAAAAAAAAAAAAACACTTCTAGGGTCCTATTTTGATGGAAATGTTTTAGTGGGAGTTAAAATACGTAGTCTTACCAAATTATCCTTTAGTTTTGTCTCTAATTAAATGTAGGGAAATAAGGGTATTTTGAAAAAATTAAAATCCGGTCCAAACAAGTGCAGTCCCTTAAATAGTAGTAGTATAGATTAATTGGAAACATAAAACCTAAGGAAAAAAGCGACGTTGTGTCAAAAAAATTATCTACCACAGTTCTATTTTGAAAAAATAAAACTCCTACGTTTGTAAAAAAATAAAACTACCCCGGCCGCTCCTTTTTTTCTCCAAATTCAAAAAAAAAAAAAAAAAAACCCTTAACACGTTTGAATTCCACTCCCACAGTTTACTCCTGCCAAATTGCTTGATTTCCACTCTCCCATGTTTTACTCGTAAGAAACTCCTTTAATTTCCAATGCAGTAAAACTATTAACTTCTCTTTAACTCCCCAAGTAAAAATATCCACTTTTTATTTTATTTTATTTAAGTTTTATGTTATATCCTCAATATGCAGAGCATTCCTCAAAATCCAATTAATTATTTGATTTCGTAAGAAATTCAATGGAACTCAATGGATGGCTTGTGCCACTCGATCATTTTGTTTACATTTCCCTAACTGAATGGCAAATACCGTTTTGTTTGATTATTTTCTTTCTTTCATTTTAAAATTCTTTTCAATTTTTATGTTGCATTATATGCATGAATTTTTATTTTTTTATAATATTCCCTTGCTTATTTTTAATATTTTGTCATTTGATAGTACAAGTTAGGATATACATAATTCTGAGTATATTTTAGTAACCATTCAATTTGATTATCCAAACATTTTAGTATGGAGATAGTGAAATAACTTGTTCTGAAACATTTGGAAGGGTTAATCCTAGATGCTGAGCCATAATCTTCTTTGTCATAAACTATCATATATATATATATATATATGGCCGCATGTGTTAAGGACATATTTTGTGTAATTGGCTAATCCTTTGACAAAACGCACTTTACTTGTATTTGGGTAGATCTAGGATGTGTTTAATACTTCAAGGAACATGTTGTTCAAGTCTAGTATTAAAGCCATGAAGATTGGACCAAGAAACAAGTGAAGAAAAGTTTTTCAAGAAGGCTGGACAGATAGCTCGACACCTGCGGACAGATATCCCGACAGCTTCCCGACACCTCTCGACAGCTAGCTATCTATCGAGCTCTTAAGGTGTTTTCTTATCGCAATCTCGACACCTTCTCGACAGCTGGTGGATCGATCGAGAAAGCTCCTGTCCCCTCGACAGATTCTCGACACCTCCTCGACACCTGCTATCTATCGAGGATTAAAGCTCGACACCTCCCGATCGATCGAGGTATCTATCGAGGTTACGGGATTTCAGATTTCTAGATCTGATTTTTGGGCCAGGCTTTTGTATTTGTGTAGGGTTTCTTTTCTCACAACCCTAGACCTATATAAGGCTTATTTTAGAGGCCGTCACAAAAGAAGGGGAATAAGAGAATACAACGAGAACATATTCAAAAGGTTATTCTCTCTAAAAGAAGCTATTGCGTCTTTGCGCCTTAGGGTTTTGTAACCAAGTGCTTCTTGATCTTCATTGTTGATGAAGTAAAGAACTTTGCAGCCAACATTCTTCTTCCTTAAGTTAGTGAGTGAGTCACGTACTGGGATCCGTGCAACAAAAAGGGTGGCGTTCATATATTGACGAGTTCAGAGGTTCTGAAGCGGTAGAAAGTTTCTTCTGTGAGTTCATCTACGGGGATTGTAGAGTCTAGGGACAAAGGTTTTGGACTAGATCTGAAACTTCTCTTTACCATAGTGGATTGCTTTTCGGGAAGGTTTCCCCCCAGGTTTTTTACTGTGAAACTAGTTTGTTTCATCGGTTTTCCTGGGTCATCATATCTTGTCTTATTTACTTTTCCGCTGCTTTCATTATTGACATGATATTGATGTTTGTTTGTTTTAACAAGTTTGATTCATAATAAATCTAATTAACAACTTGGATTTAAAACTTGTTAATTCTATCAACTGGGTTTTAAATTTCCCAACAAGTGGTATCAGAGCCTGCACACTCTGATTAGGAGTTAATATTTCCTAAGTGTGATCCTTGACCCCCGTTGTCATGGAATCTCTTGATTGTTTTGATTTGCATGATCTTGTGTTGAATGATGATGATGATTTTCAAGATGCCTATTGCAAGCTTTATAATTTTTGTATGAAATCTCTTGAATGTTCTACAAAATTGAAAGCTAAAATTAAAAAGGTCAAGCTTGAAAAAGATGATTTGATTGCTAAATTGGATGAAGCCAATAATTTGAATGATAATTTTAAAAATCAAATTTCATCTCAAGTGGACAAAATTAAAAGTTTGGAAGAGCAACTAGTTGAATCTAAAACTGAAGTTGAACAATTAACTAGTGCCAAACTTGTTGTTGAGCCTAACTCAAAAGAAAAGGATCTTTATATTCCTCCATTTAAAAGGAGTAATGAAGAGTTGAAGGCTAATATTGCTAGGATAGACAAAGGTAAAAATTTTGATGTCAATGCTGAAGTTTCTAAACCTATGTCTAAAACTCCTCCTAGGTTGAATGATAAATCTGAATTTGTCCCCATTTGTCATCATTGTCATGTTGTTGGTCATATTAGGCCAAATTGTCCTAAGTTGAGGTCTCTGTCAACCTCTAAGGTTAGACCTTCTTCTAGGAAGCCGAGTAGTTCTAAAACTGCTCATGTTTGTCACCATTGTGGTGCTTCTGGACACATTCGTCCTAATTGCTTTAAATTGTATCCTCACAAGCAATTGTCCAAACGGTCACAGGTTTCCTCTCAAGGACCTACACCTTTGTTTGGAGAGTTATTAAAAGTCTTGAGCTTTTTAACTCAATTTCAGGAGAATTCTAATTCTTCTATGTCCTTTAGTAGACATACTAGGACACGTGCCTTTTCATCTTCACGGCCAAAGACTCGTGCTGTGTGGGTGAGAAAGGAGCCTAAGACTTAATTGTCTTTTCTGTTTGTCCTCTGCTTTAATTCTTTCTATCTAAAGTAGGACTCTCTGTGCTTGATTTCTTATCTGTTTTTGGAATCATGCTTTCATGCATCTGCACCCTTCTATCATGTTTTCATGCATATGCATTTTTCTTTCATGCATTCATGTTGTTTATCTGTTTTTGTTTGGTTGTTTAGTTTTTATTTTGTTTTGTTTTCAAAATAAAAATAAAAAGGAAAAATCAGAAAAATACAAAAACAGTGTGTGTTTGTGTACTTTGGTATTTGTGTACCTTGGATGGCTATTGAAACAAAATTTTCTAAACTTTGTATCTTTTGTAGCTTAGATGAGCATCTTTATGCACAACTAAGCAAGTGAGCTTTGTGGCTCTTGTTTGTGATGAGTAAGATTAAGTTATCTCTTAAAACTTAACACTCATATCACTCTTTTTGACGGGTAGGACTAGAAAATCCTAAGAGAAAGGCATAAATAACCATCTCACCACTGTTACCCGCCAATCATGTATGACACATGTATGCTTCGGCATAGCAAAAGTGCAGTGTCAAAAACATTCGTATGCTTCGGCATAGCAAAAATGCGATGTCAAATGCTTAACATCTTGGGTATTTCTTTTCTCTCTTATATGCCCATGTATGATATGCTTAAAAGAAAATATGCAAAGAAAATATAAAGCAAAAAGATTAAAGATGCTTTAAATATGATTGCAAGCGTGTTTTCTAGGAGATGTGGGAGTTATAGGATGTACCTCGAAGGTGATAGTCCCCATCAAACAGTTATGATTGTGTGTGAGTTAAAGTTATTTTCTCATATCTCAGATCGTCATAACATGTATACACATATGCAATCTTGCGATGTTTTTCACACACAACACGCAATATTCTTTGCTACTCTTGATACATGTGCAGGTACAATGTGATTTGGCCATCACAAGTGTTTACATATGCTAATGTATGCTCACTAAACTGGATTGACTTGTTTTTGAAATATAAAATTGGTTAGACTTGTTTAGTGTGTGTGTGTGTTTTGGGATCCATGTGTTTTTCACATGTTTTGCATCTTTCTATTATCTTGTCATCCATAGCATCTTGTTTCATTACATTCATGCATTTATATGGATTTCTTTGTGCCTCCTTGATCATCCTTGATCATCTTTACGTTTCTCGGGCGAAGCTTTCTAGCTTCTTGTACCCTTTGTCAATCATGACAAAAAGGGGGAGAGAAATTGTGGAGACTTTGTGGTTTCTTTCTTTAAGATTCTACAAGTTAGGGGGAGAAATACATTCCTTTGTAAGGGGGAGATGTGTTTCATCTTGTTAGGGGGAGTGCTTACTTCCTTCTTCTTGTACCTTGGGTCTTGTGACCATGTTTACATACATTGTGCTTATCTTTGATATTTATATGCTAATGTATGTTTTCTTTCACCTACCTTTACATGTGTTGTTTCTTTTCTATCTTTATACACATGTTTCTTTATACTTGTATGCAATCTATTATTTTTGTTTCACACAAGATGCCTTGATGAGTTTTGTTTAAAGTGTTTCAGAAATACAGGTTGTCAAAGTCTACTTGCCATAAACTCTCTTCTTGCAAAGTTTTTCAAGAGTTTGTGTTAGGATAGATTTTATTGTATTCAACAAGTGAATATGAGTTGAGTGATTTATGACTTCTCTCATATGTTCATTTGTTTGTTGTGGTTTTGTCACGGATTGCCAAAGGGGGAGATTGTTAAGGACATATTTTGTGTAATTGGCTAATCCTTTGACAAAACGCACTTTACTTGTATTTGGGTAGATCTAGGATGTGTTTAATACTTCAAGGAACATATTGTTCAAGTCTAGTATTAAAGCCATGAAGATTGGACCAAGAAACAAGTGAAGAAAAGTTTTTCAAGAAGGCTGGACAGATAGCTCGACACCTGTGGACAGATAACCCGACAGCTTCCCGACACCTCTCGACAGCTAGCTATCTATCGAGCTCTTAAGGTGTTTTCTTATCGCAATCTCGACACCTTCTCGACAGCTGGTGGATCGATCGAGAAAGCTCCTGTCCCCTCGACAGATTCTCGACACCTCCTCGACACCTGCTATCTATCGAGGATTAAAGCTCGACACCTCCCGATCGATCGAGGTATCTATCGAGGTTACGGAATTTCAGATTTCTAGATCTGATTTTTGGGCCAGGCTTTTGTATTTGTGTAGGGTTTCTTTTCTCACAACCCTAGACCTATATAAGACTTATTTTAGAGGCCGTCACAAAAGAAGGGGAATAAGAGAATACAACGAGAACATATTCAAAAGGTTATTCTCTCTAAAAGAAGCTACTGCGTCTTTACGCCATAGGGTTTTGTAACCAAGTGCTTCTTGATCTTCATTGTTGATGAAGTGAAGAACTTTGTAGCCAACATTCTTCTTCCTTAAGTTGGTGAGTGAGTCACGTACTGGGATCCGTGCAACAAAAAGGGTGGCGTTCATATATTGAAGAGTTCAGAGGTTCTGAAGCGGTAGAAGGTTTCTGCTGTGAGTTCATCTACGGGGATTGTAGAGTCTAGGGACAAAGGTTTTGTACTAGATCTGAAACTTCTCTTTACTATAGTGGATTGCTTTTCGGGAAGGTTTCCCTCCAGGTTTTTACTGTGAAACTGGTTGGTTTCATTGGTTTTCCTGGGTCATCATATCTTGTCTTATTTACTTTTCCGCTGCTTTCATTATTGACATGATATTGATGTTTGTTTGTTTTAACAAGTTTGATTCATAATAAATCTAATTAACAACTTGGATTTAAAACTTGTTAATTCTATCAACTTGGGTCTAAATTTCCCAACAGCATGGATGAAAATTAGAAAACTTTTTTATTATTCAAACTTTGTTTACTTTACGAGATCCATATATATTGTGGTCATGACATTGTCAAAAATATAAGTTTCAAATGTAACTAAGAATAACCTAGTAACAAGCTGTTTGATTAGAATAAAAACAACCTATTTACTTAAACAATAAACTTAACTCGAATAACCTGTTATCAACTCTCAGACACATAAATTCATAATTCAACCATAAACCAAATAATAAAAATTCATCCTCGTCAACAAAAGCAAATACTTATTTCATTCAACCATAAAGAGTCAACTTACTAGTCCAAAAGGTTCCACCCTCCATACTATCAAATTTAATAATATGTCAAAGTTCCATAATTCATACCCCGAAGATTATTATATGGAAAAACAGTTCGACTGATCCAAAAACTAAAAGACATTACAGAATGGGGCAATAAAAAACCAATGTGATTACATGGCATATCAAAATATCACTGATTACGCGCCAGGATCAGACGAGATTGACGGTTCCATTGAAGACCCGGCGCCTTCCTTGTGCTCATCGTTATTGATATTCATGCTCATTTTATCTCCAGTGACCTCTGCCAATTGTGATTGTGCTACATCAAATAAATTGTTTCTCACCTCATTAAAAACTTATCTATGAAGCAGTTATAATTTTAAATAAATAAGTCATTTGCATAGTAGTAAGAACAAAATTTACTATCAACAACTTGTAGTGTCTACTATCTACCACGTCTGCCTACAAAATCTATAAACTATTACATTTTGAATATGCATGAATATTACTTGTGTTACATTGGTCAACCATACCATCATGCATCATTCAACTCAATTTATTCCATTTAAAATCTCAAGAATATTGTGCATATTCTATATGTTCTATTTTGATAACTCAAATCCTTTGTCCATAGAGCAGCTTTTATGCCATTTAAAGTTTTATTACACCTTTTCATTATTAATATTTAAAGGATTGAAATCTTGACATTTTATGGGAAATCCAGAACCTTTTTGACATATATGTTCTTTTCTTTTTAAAAAATCATCATAAAACTTAGAACTCATTCAATCAACATATAAATCAAAAATACATTACCTATATCTGCCCCTGTAGAAATAGGAATGCTCAATGGCACATCAAATTTCCTTGGACAAGCCCAGTCCAAATGGCGCTTCAAATTTTCAGTAACATCTGCTCCGACAGCAATAAATTCCTTTCCACACTTCTTGCATTTGCATGTAGGCTTTCCTTCATCTTTTGTCGGAAGCACCTTAAAGTAACGCCAAATAGTTGAACTCCCCCTCCTTTTGTAGACTTTGAGCTCAATCTTAGCCTTCTTTACCGGAGGCAATCCAGCCACTTCATTAGGTTGGGCATCTAATTCAATGTCTTTTCCTTCACACTTAACGTCAGTAGGAATCGTCTCATCACTTTCCATCTAGACCAATTTAAAGAAAAATTATTGATAAGGAATTTTGTAATTCTACGAACAATTAAAGAATGAGAAATGAATTTAAAATCAACAAAACAAACAAACAAATCTACTATTAGTACTACACAGCCAACATTACATTGATTATGGAACTTCAATTATACCCAATTAAGATGTCAAAAACAGTTCAAACTTGAGAAGAAATCATAGAGCAAGATAGATTATTTTAAAATTAGCAACAAATAATCAGATAATATTTTATTTGTTATATCAAGATCTCCTATTAGTACTAAAAATCACCAGTATAGTGATAAACACAAAACAGTACTTGACTTTTTTGCACAGTATCTGTTTTCTGCATAGTGTTATTTTCCAAACTAAAGATTGGAAAAACAAAGAGAGTGCAACAAGTGAGGGCTATTCGAAACTGCCACAAGCTCTACTCTATATACAAAGACGGGAACAACAGAAATGACCAAAACGTTAAGCATTCTCTGTAGCTAATCAATCAAATAACCATGCTCACAATCTTTACCCATTCATGTTATACAACAAATAAGACCTCTTATCCCAAAAGAATCTCTCACCTCACCATAAAGTACATTATACCTTTTAATTCTACTATAAATCAAACTCCATTTCCAAAGTTCTAACTAGTTTGTTATTGATAGGCTAAATACTTTAATTAAGATAATGCTACTAAAGAACTAATTATATGAAGTTTCAATATTTATTTTAATCATCAACCAACAACATGTTTCTTAATACTTTACTTATTGAATTATGATGATATTTATGAATTCTATTTCTATTTTTATATATGAACTGATATTATGTTCATACGTGCACAATTTAATAAAACTTATATGTGAATCAACAAATTATATTGCTAATATAATCAAAGTTATATTATCATGATCATTAGCGTGCCACTTGAAAATTAAAACTTTAATATAATTTCACATATATAATAAAGTAATCATCTTAATAATTAATAAGTCACAGGGCAATGACACAACATATATAAACTATTACAATGTATAACGCGTATGTTAATTACTTGACAATGACACAACATAATATATAAGATTAACTTTTATTATATTAAATGCAACATATTATATTATCAAAATAATTTAAAATAAATTATGAAAATTTTGATTTCTTCTAATTATTTGGAATAGAATTTTAGTTGATGTCAAATTATAAAATTATTTTTGCAACTGAGGTATAAATCATTTGTTATTTTAGTAACCGTGTAGGTGATATGATAATTTAAATAAGTCATTTACAAGTGACAAAAATTCCATCTAATAAAACCTCCATCTTTCCATCTAAAAAAAAATGGTTAAAAAAAAAAAAAAAAAAAAGCAATCAACGTCATAGCGATTAACAACATAAACGAACGGATGTACAATTATTTTGTTTTAAGATGACAAATATAAAGAAACTTGAAAAGAAATCATAGAGCAAGACCCAATTATTTTAAAATCAACATAAAATGACTAACACAGTAAACAAAATCTACAATTTATTGAAAATTTCATACCTTGATAGTGGATTCGGTGGTTGAAAGTTGAAGACAAAGAACAGAGGGCAGCCATAGTATTTAGGAGAAGCTAAATTACAGGGGACGGCTAGGGATTTGAGGGGAAGAGGGACTAGAACGTTGAGAGACATTATTGTCTTCTAGTGAATAGTGTACAATAAATCTTTGATGGAGTGGATGAAAGACGGCGGTTGGAGTTTTGAGGAGAAGAAGAAGAGTCACTAGTAGACGACAGAGACAAAGAGACACAAGAGATTCACTGCACTAGAGAGGCCTGAGGTCTGGTTCTGAAGGGGTGACCAAATACGTTTCAAATACTCGATTATAGGGGTGTCGAGTTATATTTCCAGTTATTAAATAATTGGAAACAACAATACTCGCTGCCTGCAAAACCGAGTTTTAGATGTTTGACCGATCTAATACCAATCAGATGGCAGTCGTTCCTTACAGAGAAGTTTGGCTGGATTTCTGCAAATTTATAATACTCGATTATTGTATAATCAAGGAGGATACTCGCTACCTCTAAGACCAAGTTTGCGGAGTAAGGAATTTTTTGACCGATCGCGGACCAATCGCATAGCAATCGCGTTGTACAGAGATTTTGCTGGACTCAGGGATTTTTTGACTGATCGAAGAGCAATTGCACAACAATCAGTTTGTACAGAGAAATTTGCTGGAATCAGGGATTTTTTCGATGGGTCGAAATCTAGTTGGACTGATCGGAATTATCTTTATAATACTCGATTACTAAGGTATCGAGTTTTATAATATATAACTCGCTACCTACGTCACCGAGTACTAACTGGTCGTGGTAATAACGGCTATGCTAAACCAAACTACACGTTACTCGATATTGGGAGTATCGAGTTACTTAAGAGTACTCGATATCTGTAAAACCAAGTTATGTGGAAAACCCCACCATAGACAGTACTCTCGATACACGCTCTCTATGCATGGTTCTTTTGTGACTATCACCTGCAGCTCAGTTCTATCAATTCTCGATAATATGAAAGTTTATTATAGTTTTCATGAAGCAACTGTGCATTGCAATAACTTGTTGCTTTTTTTGAAGCCGGAAATCATAATAAACATATTACTTTACTACTTCTATTACTACATGTTACATGTAACTGAATTGTTCGCTTGACCAGCTTAGTGAAACTTCATCTAGTACATAACATTAATGCCATTAACAAAGTGCATGACCACATAAGTACAGAACTTAGTATCAACTTACAAGTAAAAAATGACCAATCTAACACCGTCTTCTCGTCATGAAACCGAGTTATTGGTGTCGTTCGGGTGCCTCCTCAGGCGGTAGGGATCATCCTGGCTGTGCAACGTACGTCCGTTATCACCCATCCACCTTGGCTGCCATACCTTCTGTAAATAGTTCAAATATGTTATGTACACTGGACCTATATAAGTTATTAACAAGCAACATAGCCACAACAATGCTCAGATTCATGACTTATGACGAATAATGTGACAAAACTGTTGAACAACCTCATTTCACGATTCTCCAATAAGCATCATATTTAAATACCAATTGGACTCATTTGCCTATCCATGCATGAACACCAACGTTTGTTTCATCTTCAAACCAAAAATTCATGTTGTTTTATTCCTAATACTTACCATGGCAATAGAGAACAATTTACTACTACTGAGTTGTTAACAGTCACGTAACGATTTATATGACAAAAGTTGTTAAGAAATGGAAGCTTTACCTATGATGCAGCTCCACCACTTGTTGACTCCGCATTTCGAGTAGGACATGTTCTATGGTTGTGCCCCTCTTGGCGACATAACCCACATCTTGATTTTGGTCCATTCTCGATCCATAAGGAGCTCGGAAACTCCCTATCATTCTCATCCTCGTCCATCTCATTACGGATTCGTGTGGACTTTGGCCGACCTTTGTTCCAGATCAATCGTGGATTGGGCATCACTAGTCTAGTTTCTTCCGGATCCAACCATGCTAATCTGTCTTTCAACGGTTGGAATACTGGTTCATAGCTATGGTACTTATGAGTCACGCTATAGCAAGGATCAATAAACTGCTACGCATCGTGCTTATACTTAGCACAAATTGCTATTACGTGTGAACACAGGATCTTGAACACTTCCCATTTCCAGCACGTGCATGTCATACCCCGAAGATCAACCTTATGCGTGTGTTGTCCCCCCCATACTCATAGGATTATACAGTGTGTCAACTTGATATAAATGTGCTTGTGCGCACATCCTTGTCACCATATGTTCCTTGGCCTTAGCTTCATTTCTCACAAACTTGTCCATGACATATTTACACCATTCTTAACCCACTTCCAACTGATCTAGAGTCAGATTACGACAATCATCAAAATAAGAGTTCACTTTAAAATATGTGAATCTTACCATTGCAGTTATTGGCAAGTTGCGTACACCTTTCAGTTCTCCATTAAAGCACTCCGATAGGTTGGTTGTCATTGCCCCGTATCGACGCCCTTCATCATGTGCAAGTGTCCACTTTTGTTTGTTTTCAAATTGAAGGTACCTGTGTGCAGCCGGCTTGACATTGCAAATTAATTCCAGTCTGGCTTCTAACTTTCTAACTTGATTTACACTTGCTACCCTCCATACCAAGTTCTTTAACTCTGGAATTTTCCATTTAGTGTTAACATTGCTGACTACATGGGGGAGGCAGTACCGGTGATGGACCTTGGGAGGCTGCAACCAAGTCGTACTTGTGTCATCAAAGCAAGCTTTTATCCCCGAATGTTGGTCATAGATGATGCAAAGATTGGCCCGATCCGTAATATTGGTCAACCATGCCAAGAACCATCCCCATGTCTCCTTGCTCTCACTCTCAACAACGGCAAACACAAGCAGATAAGCCTCATTGTTAGCATCCGTTGCCATTGCTATCAACAACTTCCCCTTGTAGTTGCCATAGAGGTGCGTTGCATCGATGCTTATCACCGGCCTGCAATGCTTAAACCCTTCAATACACGAACCAAAAGCCCAAAAGGCACAGTTAAACATGCAAGTTCCTAGCACGTTACAATTGTCGCACTTCAACTGTGTCACTATGGTTGGATCTGCATCTTTTAACGCCGCCAGAAACCGAGGTAATTCTGCATATGACTCATCGAAATCCCCGTAGATGGTTGCAACCGCCTTTTGTTTTGCATCCCAAACCTTATAGTGAGATGCCCAATGGTTGTGCTTCGCATGCAGAAGACTACGCAGGGTTGCTATTGTTCTTGAAATGTCCTCCCGCACATATGACTCAAGTGTGACGGCAATGAACTTCGAATCCATCATCCTTCCATCATGATCCACCTAGAGTGACGAGCAAGTGTAGGGACCCTTACATGTTGTAATCTCCCACAACTTGTGCCTTTTGCTATTGATAGCTTGAACTGACCATGGACATGCATCGTTTACACATGTTACAACCAGTCTCCTGGGGTTTGACTTCATATACTTAAATTTCTTATTAAGCCCCACAGAGAACATAATTAACACATGCTGAACTGCAGCTTTATTCAAGAATAGCATCCCCTTGCTTGGTTCATCCCCCGGCCTCCAACTCATCAGACCTGTTTCCAAGGAAGGTGATAAGTCATGAATGTTATCCCATGTGTTTGACGTGAACCAGTCGGGGTTAGGGTTCGGATTAGGGCAAGCATCCACATTGTTTTCAACTTGTAGTTCATCTAAAAATTCTGGATAGTCCTCCGGTCCATCATTATCAATGAACTCCTCGTACACATCTCGAGTGTCATCCTTTTCAATTGCCTCATCCAAGTGCGTTTGGATATTTTCATTTTCTTCAGTATACCCTCGACCCTCACAGGTATGGATAGACCCTAACACTTCGGCGGCTTCAATATTGTCCATAGCAACCGCATTGCGTGGTCCAACATTGTAGGGCAAAGACGTCTCAGCTGTAACTGAAGGGTACACGATGGTTACAGGAACTAATTCTTGCTCCTCAGCTCTACTGGCATACTGTGAACCCCCATCGACATTACACCCAACAGTGTCAACAGTTACATACAAGTCAGAACCTATGAATTGTGAAGCCCGCTTTATCACTCCCCACATTATGTCCACATCATCGTCGCATTGTAATGGAATTGAATTGTAGAAAACTTGGGTACCCACCAGTTGCTGAGGAGCTCGAAATACAATAGAGATGTCATGGGAATCCTTGTCTAACCCCAGAGTTGACATTATCTTCTGTTTCAGTTTTCTCATGCGTATCTCGCGTCTCACTTTAATAAGTGTCTGCTTTAGGTTCAGACCTCGGTATGATAGCCCATGCAAATCATTAATATATGCCTCCCCGTCATAGTAAACGTAGAAGTAATAAGGACTCATAACGGACCTGAACCACAAATAGTAATAGTTTTATCATGTTGTGCAATATTGTGAAACCATAGGCTAGCTATATATGGCCTATGTTTACGTGTTCATGCAGCTAAACAAACCTAAGCAAATTGTGCTAAAAAAAACCCATCTTGTTTATCATAAATTTTAGGTGAGTCAAAAAGTGTTGATGCTAAAAACATACTATGGAATAATTGTATGATCTAGTCCATCAAACACCTAAATTCGAAAACGATAATGTTCGCACAATGTGTTTGGGTTTCATGTCGGATATTGTTAATCAAATGAGGATTATGAAGCATTGCAAATAAGGGAAATAATTCCTAGCATGCAACATGTACTGCATTATTATGTTTAGATACCCTCCATTATTCCAACAACATTCACAGAATTTGTGTTATCATAAATGGACACATGCATTATTATGTTCAGATACCCCCAGTGAAGACCCACAACATTCAAAGAATTTGTGTTGTGTTAAATATTGTACCACATTATTATGTTCAGATACCCCCCATTCTTCCCACAACATTCACATAATTTGTGTTACCTCAAAGTTTTGACCTCATGCAGTTTTACTCCTAAGATACCCCCATTGACCCACAACATTCACAGAATTTGTGGTGTTAATTACTGTACCACATTTCCATGTTCAGATACCCCCCATTCTTCCCACAACATTACTATTCAGAAATTGTGTTATCATAAATGGACTCATGCATTATTATGTTCAGATACCCCCCATTCTTCCCACAACATTATTATTCAGAATTTGTGTTATCATAAATGGACTCAAAAAACATTATGTTCAAATACCCCCATTGAAGACCCACAACAATCACAGAATTTGTGTTGTGTTAAATACTGAACCACAATTCCATGTTCAGATAACCCCTCCCACAACAATCACAGAATTTGTGATACCTGAAATTCTAAACCTCATGCACTATTATGATTAGATACCCCCATTGAAGGCCTATGACAGTCACTGACTCTGTGTTGTTATAAATTGTTAACCATTGTTACTTATCAGGTAAGATGTTGACAGAACGGAGAAGACAATTATGTTAGGAAAAATAACTGCACTTGATGAAGCTTGTCAATGGAACTTGAAACTGGCAGTAGAAGTTGACACAATGGTAGAACGCGCAGACTGGTCCACGTTCAAAAGGGAACCCACACGAAGAAGTCAGCAAATGGTCAGTGGTCCCAGAAGGTGGGGGAGGAAATGAGAAAATCTACCACAGTACTCGAAGTTATGTATATCGAGTTTCTGTAACTCGCTTATAGAGAGACCAAGTACAATTAAAGTGTGGTACGATTGCCAGTATAACTCGGTTATATGAATATCGAGTATTATGTAACTCGGTTATATGGATATCGAGTATTATTTAGTTCACCTAAAATACCGTTGGGCAGCAGTTATACATACTCGGTTTTGTCTTAATCGAGTTATCAGTTGTTGTACTCGATGTAGGCATAGTCGAGTATCATACCCTTCATATAAAAAGACAGCTTCCTCTCATTCTGGTTGGGGGGTAGGAGGAAAACAATCAGGGGTGGAAAAGAGAAGCCTCCTTTGCTTCTAAAGGTAACATGCCAACATGTTTTACAGTTTTGATTGTACAATTATTTACCACTTTACAATTATAGAGTATGCTACTGTTTCTCAAATCTTGGAAAAAGCAACGTGCATGTTAGTTGTTGTACTCTATCGGCACCTATTGGTAGAGTGACATGGTAAATTTTTTATCTAATAGCTCAAATTCAAAACTTGGTAAGTTCTAACTCCAGAACAGCTCATGCAGTTTTAACATACAATGCTATTGTGTGTTCCTCTTTTAGGGTGGCAGATACTATGTTGTTTTCGTTGGTCGTGCTCCTGGCATATACGACAATTGGGCAGAAGCAAGTAGACAAGTTCATAAATTCACAAATGCCGAACACAGGTCATACAAAGATCGACGGGAAGCAGAATCTGCATACATGGAGTTCATGCAACGTAATGGTAGGAACGTGTAGTATGGTGCTTCCCCATCGTGGACATCTCCTACCATGTCGACATCAAGCCCAGAGGGGACATCTCAAAGCGAAGGAACCAACTATTGCGATGGAGACATTAGGAACAGATTGTTGAGGTATCAATTAGACGTTGCCATTGAGGAGCGTGACCATGCAAGGAGGATTGCAACCTTGAGTACTAACATGCTGAGTGAAGTGGTAGCCCATGTTATGGGGGATGATGAAGTTCATGATTCGACACAACAAGGAAGCGCAAAATGATCTAGAGTAACTATGGCTCCTGGTTGTGGTAGTTATGAATGTAGTATTATTACCATGTGTGTTTGTAAGAGATATTGCCTCAAGTTTGCACTAGAGATTGGCTGTAGAAGTTGTTGAATAGCCTGTTGGTTTCTCTAAGCACAAAGTTTATTTTGGAATCTGTCTTGACTTGTAATTGCTTGTACTAATTGTTAACATTGGCTAGATTGTTTTGGTAATTGTGCTTGGCTTTGGATAGCCTATAAGTACTTTCTCTATACCTGTGTGCCTAGAGAAAATAAAAAACACCTGTTTTGAAGAAGTTGCGATTATAACGGCCAATTTGACAAGTTATAACGCTTATGTAATATACCCCCTGCCTATTATGATTTTGTAGCATGAAATTAAGCCATCTTGAAACAGAAAATCCAAAAATGAACACCGCCTAGCAACGAAACAAAAAAGGCATTTGCCAAACTCTTTCATTACCTAATACGCACGTATGCACGTATGGATCTTAACATATAGAAATGTACATTTCCACTGCATTTAATGATATTTGTCATTTTACATATATCATAGTGCCTTAGTAGAAGCTGTTCAAACATCTGTGTATACAACCTAATTTATGCACATAATACTCATTCAACCGCTAGCTGTCATTTGTATGTGCAATATATTGTCTTCTAGTGACACTAACTGACTAATGAAACCAACTCACACCTGGAAATGCTGTATATCTCTTCAAGGTAGATTGGTACATGTATTTCTTTTGAAAATATTCCACTTATTTAAATTGCAGACATTCTAATTTCTGGTATATTAGTAAGTTGTAACAGTATAATTGCAATGAAGGAGAAAGAAAATCCTTGACCATAACAAATCAAAATAGACAAAGATAATTTTTAGGGAACACAATTAAGCAAACTATCAAACTCACAAGAAAGAGTAATAGAGTACAATACAACGGGAATGAGATTAAGTTCCCATTCCAAGAATTCCATCAGTCACTTTCTCAACAGAACTACTACTCTATTCATCCTCACTTTCATCAGTCACTTCATCAAATTCAGAATCCTCAGTGGCATGTTCACTTTCAGAGTCACTCAACACATACCTTGTCTGTGCACGGTTCACCCTTTGAGGTCTTGCTCTTGCTAGTGCAACTTCAATAGTTTCTTCAGAACTGGTAGAAGTAGAAGCAGAACCCGAATTTTCTTCATTTTCAGTCACTTCATTTACCTTACCAACCCTTCCCAACACAGAACCACTTTTCTTGTTGAATGGAGATGCCCTCATCCTTCTCACTTTATTCTCTGGTGAAATCCCAGAATTTTCAGCAGCTTGATCCAATGTCAGTTACAAGCTTTTGGCCCAATGTCTGAGGCCGCTACTTATTGGCTGCACCTATCTTCTTTGCCGCTACAGGGGCCTTAACTGCCTTAGCATTTGCAGCCGGTTTTCCCCCACCCTTTTTCCTGGCTTCTGGAGCAACTACGACTTCTATCTCACTATCGTCATCATCATCATGAAGGTTCTGGATAAACCTAACCTTGTTTTCCAACTTCAACAACAACATTATATCCACATTTGTTCAGTACAAATGTCTGCACAAAATACAAAAATTGCAATTAATAATTGTTTCCCTATGCTTCAGCTGAAATTATTGACTATCAACTCTACTCTTTTGCTATGAGCATAAGTGAGCTCACCTTTCTTTTCTCATAAAATTCAAGTCTTAAATGAAAAAAATCTTCAACAACTACAAGAGGGAAAATCACAAACAGTAACTATGTTATCGTGGAAATTATATTGGTAAATCAATGTAAAGAACAAAAATTTATCTCACATACTTTGCTCCGGGTTGTCATACTTCTTAATCACGCCTCTTGGGTCAAATAGGTGCATATTAGTTGTGCTAATTGTACTGGTTAGTTTAAATTTCTTCAACAAACCCTCTTGAGTGACCCTAATCAAATTCTTAGGGGTCAAGAAGACATCTAATTCTACTGTTACGTCATCACAAGTCATATCAAAGTCCTGCAGCCAACATTATTTTTTCATGAGAAACTAGGTACAATCTAATTCACATTGTGGTGGATAACAAAATTCTCAAGGACTTGAGCAACTTTACCTCAATGAAGGGATCTTTGCATTCTTTATTACTTTAGAAATAAATTCCAGGAATTCCTTGTAATCTTGTGTCCATCTACGGATTGGTAGCTCTGTTATCCTTAGTGTCATGTCATTGACTTCCTCTATAGTTCCACAAATAGTGTAGCTATTCCCTCCTTCCTTTGCAGCATGTATCACTAACAGTTCCTTTAAACCATTTATACCATGGATCCATAGGCTCCATAGCATCACCATTCAGGTGTTGCAGGATTATCTAGAGGAAACCAGTCATTACAACCCACTTCTGCTCTTGCAGCAGTAATGGCGTCTTTGATGTCAAAAAAGACAGCTGAGGCCAGAAAAAATGGAGGCTCACCAACAGCTTTAGATGAATGGATGGCCTTCACATTTGGATGACCCTGTTGATTAACATAGGAACGCACGAGCCAGAGAAGTAAAATGTAAGCTGGTATAGATTTAAGTGAATACTAACAGCAAACTCTAGAAAAGCAAGGGAAGACAACAATTTACTTTTGACATAAAAATAACAATACAAAAAGTTAAATCACTAAAAAGTTACAGCCAAAGTTAATAACTTAAAATTATAAACTTAATTTGCCAAATGGGAGTCATCATTATAATGGAGGCAATGCAAAGATGGTTTGAGGGCTAGGTAACAAGCAGTCTAGCATTCACTTGGTTTATTAAAATATGGTCTTTGGTTTAAGAATATGGTCTTCAATAGACTATCTAGGATTTTCTTATAAATAACTAATGTTCATAAAATAAGAAGGGAGTGTTTTCTTCAGGTTCAATTCAAAAAAATGTACTATGGATTCAGTAGTTCCATACTGGTTAAATAATTGATGTAGGGGCACAACTAGAAATTATTTCAATATTTTATTTTGGATTTTCATTGGATTATTTCAAACTTTAAGTTGTTACTTTTTAATTATTTAGTTTTGAGTTATGATAATGCCCAAGGGTTACCATGTGACTGTTCTAGATGGTGAAGCTGCATCAATAACTAGATTCATCCTTTCCTAACAACTTATGCTTTTGGTACACGTGATAATTTATAAATGTTTAAGTTGAATCATTAATAAATTTGAGTGTTACTCTTCTTGTTCTTTTTTCTATTGCAACCTTGCTCCATTGATTTTAAAAGAGCCAACACAATAGATTAATCAAAACGACATCACAAAATCATAGTTCTACAACCTTCCCTTGGACACCTTACCCATCCCTAAAGTGAAAGATAAGCCATGCCATAATAGCATCTCATTTTCTCTCTTTGTAATAAGATGCAGTAAGTTCAACACCTATTTTTGTGTTGTTCACATCATGTAAATAACCGTGAGCATTCGAAGTCTCAACTCATTTTTAAATCAAAATATCATTTCTTGTTAAATTTTTAATATTCATCCGAATCTCTATGTTCAAATAGGTTCTTCATTATAGAGGTGATTCTGAATCAAATAAAAAATAAAAAACGCAACCCAGCCCCCTCCCAACTCCCTAACTTCATTCCCAAAGGCATTTGAGAAGCAATTAGTTGAGTGTACCTTCAGAAGGGAAACATTGAATTTGAAGGGGACATCATTCATAGAGGGAATTTTGTAACTTCCAGGTCCGCATGTGTAAAGGCATCCTGGTGGGATCCACTTATGAGCTGCATCTCCCCACTTTAGTTCTTCTAGGGCTACCCAACCTAAACCTTGTATAAAGGCTCCTTCAATCTGTTAGAAAAATCAAAGCATACACCAACTCATCAGAATATAAATTAAGACCATATTGGTTTCAAGTGTAACAAACTCCAACAGAAGAAAGGTTCAAAGTGCAAATAATGATCATAAAAATGTCCACACAGCAGACAGAATGTACGAATAATATCAGCAACTATCAAATAAATGGCATTGGAGTTCAAACATCAGTTTGATAAGTAACTATACGGAAATCACATATGTTTGATTCCCTTTTCATCTCACATTAGTCAATGTTTTTATAAAGTACATTATATAAGGACAAGTATTTTACAAAACTTCCATTTTATTCATTTTTTCTAGCACTTTTGATAAAAGGATACAGTCATGCCAAGTCCCACCAGTGATACCAATGATTATTTTCTGCTGAACATGGTCTGGAGTAAATAACTAAACAAGACGTAAAACCTTTAACAAAACATCACTGATTACCTTGTCAGTACTTGTCTCAGATATAAAGACAGAACTGAGAGGGATATTGAAGGCAGAAGCAGCAATCTGAGCAATTTTTGTGTGTAAACCTTGCCCCATCTCACCACCTCCATGTGTAAGTAATACATTTCCATCGGTATAAACATGAACAAGAGCACCAGCCAACAGTCATTACGCAGATTTACATAATCAGGATCTGATGACATGATTCTAGAATAAACATAAAATGCAAACCTCATAGCCCAAAAGCAAGAACGTCATAACAAATTCAACCAGTAATAATAGTTCAGCAATCTATAAATTTTCAAAACTGATGGAGTACCATGAAAGCAACCACTATAGACATATATACAGGGCATCCCAAAACAAATTCTAATATCCAAGCATTAATTTGGCACATGACAGATAATGCCAAGGGTACTTCAGTTTGGGCTCAGTAGTAATTTAGTCATCTATTTATATGGATGTAATGCTTTATCTTCAAAGGAAGAGAGTAATTTTTCTAATTTTCAGAAACAAAGAAGCTTTCTATTCAATGGTAAAATGTTATTTTCAATTAATCCTAATTGTTTTCTCCCCAAAAAAAAAAATTTCCTAATTGTGCCACCTCATGCACAACTACTATTCATTTATGTAGTTCAAGCAGCTAGGAATAACTGAAACAAAGGGGAGAATAAAAATGTAGAAAGGAATTCGCAGTGCGTCACCCTCTGTGGGGAGAGAAAATATTGAAGCAATTTGAACTTGGAGCAGTAGCTACTCATCTCCCAGTTCATATCCAAGGGAGTTTAATCTTGTTGTGCTGGCAGAGGTTACATAAACTAAGTTACAAATATTGGAACTTCACTCTAGAATTATCCCTGAAAACCACTCCCCTCCTCCCTTGCAGCAGGAACATAATCTCCCAAGTTCATTACTTCTTTCAGAGCACAAACCAAACTGATCCTCAAAATGCCAGTAAAGTCCATATAGGCTAATCAATATTGTAGAATCAATTACACATACAGAAAACATGTTACCTGGTTCATGAACTTTGCCGTAAAGGATATGCCAAATTTGGTCGGAACAATAGCAATTCCACGCTTCCTTCACTACCATTGACAAGAACTGTTGGTATAATAGGCATGTACCTAAAATAACCAAAAAATTAAAGTATAAGCCTTATTTATATATAGGAGTTCTTCCTACAAAATGCTAAAATCCCATCTACCAAATAGATCATCAGAATGGGGAAAAAGATACCAAGTTGGTTCAATTGATTGCCCGTCTTCATTCAAGTAGTCAAGAAGGTCATCATCATCCTTATGGAACAGAAACCGCGTGATTGGAGAAAGCCGCGTATAGACATACATAGTACTTGCATGATATTTTCCTCCCTGAAATCGAACAGATCATTTGTGAATTCAAAATGTGATAATAAGATTAGAACTAAAAACGCATACTGAACTAGATTCAGCTTTAAAGAGTGACACATGAAGCATGTTCATCTCACATAATTACGAGTGCCAAATTGGCCATTTGGTTGAAGCAGGTTAATGTTGTTGGAGCCCACATACTCTTGTCCCATTCCGATGATGGTACTCGCAAGACTCTGCTCACCGTGATGATAAGGTGAATGTTGAGACACATAACCAGAAAACTAGGCAACTTTTGCTCCCTTGACAAGGTTCCTCTTGAAACAACAGAAAAGAATTTTCCTTTGGCCAGGCTTCAGGCCATCAACCATGGAGGGAACAGACCTCTGAAGATCTGCCATTGAAAACAATATAAGCTCCTTGTTGACAAAGTCATTGTATTTTATGAGCTTGCCCGTCTGATCAAGGTGAGTACCAAGCTGCACATTCAGAAGGTGTTATATTAGATATATATATTCATTCACTTTCTCTAAAAACACAAGAAGAAAGCATGGAACAGAACTTTGACCTCAAACTGCCTAAGCCAACTTGTCCTCTCTTCTATCTTCTTCTTACTAAATGCCAGCTCAATGGCCTCCCCATCCTGTTCATAGTCCCACATAAAATCTTTCCTATGTTTCTCAATATTGCAAAAAGTACTCTACTCCTTCCTTTGATGTGCTTGTTCCCAACCCCTAAAAAGACAAACAAATCAATATGCAAAAGACAGAAAACAGATAATAAAATAAAAGGTTCTGTAATTGGTTCACATGTAACAAATTTAACAATGCTAATATTTGAACTAGTTAACTAAAAATACCAACCTTCACAATACGAGTGATAAACTCAATTAAGAAAGATGGAACTTTTAACAGTGATGGCCAATACGAATGAGTAAAATTGATCAATAGCCCTTTGATTTGGGAACCATCGTGATCCTGTTCAAAAAATTAGAGTTAAAATTTTATATTTGTTGAAGGCTGTCAGTGTGCCTTGTAGAGAGAATTGTAAGCATAAAACAAGAACAGAACAATAAGAGAAACTTAAGGCGCACCTGATCAGTCATCTGTGTATAAAATGACCATATCTCAAAGATTTTACATTGTTGTATTCTTTATGCTGCTGAAGTCCAAGAATCTGCTTTATGCACCCAGGTAATTTTATTCTCAGTGAGCTGTTTAGCAGCGGCCTCTCAGTTTAACTTTGACTATGCTTGTTGCTATATTTATCATTGCTTGTTTCTTTTTAATGCACCCTTCTCCACTTTTAGAAAAAGTTCATAACCCCAACTACTCACGGGCTCATAATATGCTTACCTGAATATAGTTACGCATTGATTTATAATAATGCTTCACATGCCATTCATGGAGTGTTAGCTATAACTATTGATGCCCTCCTAAAAGTGTCTCTCACTTCTCTAACACTTGCCCTCATGGATCCAATAATTCTTTTTCACTTGCATCTCTCTTCACTCATCCACTTTCTCTAATATTCCAACCAACAAATCTCCCCTCTCGGACTACTGTAGGGGGCGTTGTTTATTGTGATATATGTTCCAGCAACACTTTATCGAGACACAGCTACTTCTTGCCAGGTAATTAACCCCTAATCCATAGCTAGTCTATAGTTTCATTCAATCTTCCAAAAAAATAAAAACTAAACGTATTGAAAATTGTTGTTCCCATAAGCATGTTAGAAATTAATCCTAGAGACTAATTTATAGGTTTAGTGGATTAGTGAGTAACCAAAAAAAGAAAAAAAAAAGGGTCAAATCAATATGAAATAATGGGTAAAAAAAATGACTTCAACATGGTTAATTGTAATTCTCAATTAAAACTAAATCAATGAGTAATTGTCAAATTTTTTACTTTAACCCGATCCAGATGAGACCTCTTCTTCCAAGTTATTAAGTGTGGTGTTTTATTGATCAGGTGCGGATGTTCAAATACAACGCAAATTCAAATCGAACTCACCCAAAACCACAAAACAAATCACATTCTCAGTCAACAGAACAACAAATAAGCATGGAGTATGTAACCTCATTCTTTCAACTTAGCAGTGACACCATTGTGCCAAGTAAGCTTAATAATGATCTCATCTGCAACCTGGAACGTGCCAGGTTTAAAGACAACGTCAAATGTGATTACAGTCAAGTCCAAGCAAGACAATCCTTGTATATACAACTTGAATGCACTGAGTTATAGGCCATCAAAGAAGAGTGCTACTCTATGTGTGGAAATCAACAGGAATTTTCAAGATATTTGAATGCCTCAAAGTGCTTTCTTCCTTACTTCCCACCATATGGATTCCTTCTGCCTCCTTTGCTCAATTTCCATTCCCTCCATTGCAATTAACCCTCCATTACCCTTTCCTCCTCTACCACCTTTTTCATCACTACCCTTGCCTCCACTACCACCTTTTCCATCTTTGCCCTTCCCATTCCCAAGACTCCCTCCTTTTCCTCCAACTCCCTCTTGTTTTTTCCCCACCTCCTCCACCTACATTTAATATAAGAGACCCAAGAACTTGGATACCTTATTTTTTATTCACTTTCTCCTCCTCCACCACCAACATTAAATCTTGGAGACCCAAAAACTTGGATAGCATATATCCCTCCATCCCCTTCTAACAACCCTCAAAATCAAAATCCATAGCAATTGCTTTATTTTCTTTGTTCTTCAATTGTTCCAAAAATATGATTATTGCTCAAATTCTGACAAAACCTTGTATGTTAATGTTGGAAGACGGATGCATATAGAAACTACGATATAATTTGCCTAACTACATTGCAGCTATAGAAAAAGATTTCCAAAATATTCCAAAATTTTTGTATGATTCTCAAAAACAAGAAGCAGAAGTAACCACATATATGTACAAATTCTCTATTAAATTTGTGATTCCCTCACCCTAGCAAAAATACAAACAGGCAGAATTTATGAAGAGAATGTCAAAGAGACATAAAGATCACCTAATTTCTGAGTGCAAGTTTTGTCCCAAAAGTTTGAGTTGATAAATTAGTAAAACCCATCTCATCTCACTGATTAATATTTAAATTGAAGAGCATCACTGAGTAGTCTTATTTAATGGCTTCTTATATTGGATAGAGGGGTGTTGCTTGTATGATATCAGCAATAGATTGGGCTACACAATTCAAAGAATAGAGAAAATTATAGTTCCACAATGAGTAGAGAAAATTTGTAAAGCAAGACCCTAACCCTTTTTCCAACAATTATAAACTCTAGTACCAATGACACAACATCAATTCTTAACCAACCACAACACCTAGTACAAATTCTGCCACCCCCAAAAATAGACCTCATCCTATTATGAATTGGTCCTTAAAACCCTTGTGAACACCTACTGAAAACCATCTTCAACATAGCAAAACAAGTTTGAATTGGTGGTCGTTGTTGTTAATTCCTAACAAAGTAAGAAAGAAACATAAGCCAAACCAATTTTGGTTGGAATTTTACCCCCATATGCTCCACATCATGCCGAGCTTCACCGATCTTTTCGTTTCCTCACAGCTGCCTTGGCAGGTCTCGTCTTACCTGAAATTGAAAGCAGAGCACATTACTTGAATGCACACATTCCCTAACAGCCAAAGTAGAGTTTAAACAGAGGGATAGACCATGTTTTGTACTGTGTACGTGTATATGTATTATTATTAATATTATTGATGGCAATTATTGTTTGGAATAAAAGTACTTTTTATAGAGTAAAATTTCTGAATAAATAACCATATACACAACCGTAGTCATTCACAATTAATTCACTGTTATTGGCAATATTATATGCAACTAGGACAATTGGCATATCTATTTGAACTATTAGCTTGACGTTAATGCAACTTTTGGTGGGATGGAAGTCTACATGAAGACAATATCGAACTGCGCTATATGTACATGTACATTGGGTCATCTTCCCTTTCACATAAATGCATTCACTGGTTGTGCTTCTCATCTTATTGTTTAATTAAATCACTTTGGAAGAAGTTAGCAGGGGAATGCCTGGTATTTATCGTCATCAGTCCCGCAACCAGAGGGATGTATGTCAGTGCGGAGTGATCTTCGCAACCCATGGACCGGCTCAATATTTTCACTCCATATTTGTTCAATCTGTGCAGCCGGTTCGTCGGGGTTAGGAAGTGAAGGTTCCTGGGTGGGCTCAGCCTGAACTACAAGTGGGGTCGGTCGGCCAGGTGTGGGTACAAATATACAGCCACCCTCATGGGCAAAGTCGCTGAACAATGGGGGAGACAGCGGAGTGGGTAGTGGGGATCGAGGGCGAGCCTAAGCATGGGATGTGTGTTCTGCACTATCGTCATGGCCAACAGGATGGGATGGCTGGGCAGTGGTGTCAGACGTGCATTGCGATGACCTAACGCCATCCATGTTTGTGTCCCAATCGCCCTCCAATGCCTCATCATCTATACAAAGACAATTGTATTTATTAAGATGGCAACGAGGAATTAAGTCACTGAATAAATGAGATAAGTGAGAATCGTTTCAGTTTTGGTAATAGAGTGGAGTTTGAGCCATTGAAATTTGTGAAATCAGAAGAATGGGATATCGTGTGTGGCTGTGATGAAAATATACTTCGCTACTATAATACGTCCTCTAAATAAACTACAACTGAAAGTACTAGAATTGGAAGTCAATAAGAATTGGAGGTGTTAGAGTTGGAAGTTACCCAAGTCATCCTCATCGTCAGGACGACCTCCACGGCCTCCACTACGTCCACGCCCTCCAGACCCACCACCTTGCCTGCCACGGCTTGTGGCCTGTGTGGTTGCCTCACTCGCCATGGCCACGCGCATTCTCCAATGCCACTCGGTTCAACTCCCTAACAAGATCCAACGTCTTCGTCAGCTGGTTGTAAATTTCAAAACCTGGTTGGCATTGCAATAGCATTTCCACATTGGACTCAACCTACGGAATAAAGGAGTCGCATTAAAACTTTTCTGGTTACTTTAGTGTTTTGCACAACTATGCCTTTAAACATTGAGAAAGTATAAAGATTTCAGGGCAAATCGTATGATTTTTTAGTATATATCTTGGCAGGTAATTCAGGTCTGATTTGGAAACAGATCATGCATGATGAGCTTATTCATATACATATGAACATTGAAATGGCATACCTGGTGGCAACAAATGCATATCTAGTGGCAAGAAATGAAATGTTCTCTACAATGAATGTCAAAATATTGATTCAATGGCTCCACAAAACTTAATTTTCATAATGCTCTTTGCAACACACGTATAATATCAATCCATAAAAGAAGAAGCGAAGTGTGGTTGCCTTACCAAGATTTCCCAATACGTTGACTCTTGCGTAATGTACCGTCTGGTCGACCTTCGGTATGACGCCATGTAAGCAGCAAGGTACGTCGTGTCCCCATCCAAAGTGGGTGCGTCGTCAGTCAATGTAGACAGCATGTTCTCGCACCCAATCCCTCTCTAGTTTACCTTGGAGGGAGATTTTGTGGAGATCAACTGACATATCCACCAGAGCCGGTGGCGCTTGCTTCATCCCAAATTGACGAAAGACACGTTCGGGATGATGATCCTCTACTGTCCAAAAATAGATCAACGGCACTGTGGCCCTCCATATATGTCGGCCAGCAGTGCAATATGGGGGCAGTGAGTCTAGGACATCCCTATATGGCTCCCAAACAACCTGAATAAATGTTCAACAAAAAAACAAATAAAATACGTACTTATTTGTGGCAATCCTCAATCTGAGGATAAATGTAGAAGACCATTAAAGAACCACTTCACTAAAAATCCTAGTGTAATGAATTGACCCTCTTATTGGATTTTACATGGTCAGATGCACCTGGATACTATTGATTGCACCAGCTGAAACATTGGCTTTGAAATTTGAAGGGTTCACAGCTAAATATGTGTGGAATAAAAACCACAAACATCAATTCAAAAGAAGGCCAATCAAGGTACTTTATATTGACTGCCCACAGTTGTGAAATGATCATAACTAATTCCTTGTATATATATGGTCTAATTGACCAACGTTACATTATTAATTATACACATGCAGTAGTTGACAACCCACCAAGTGAAACTAGAAAACTAGGGAGAATTATATTGTCGTGACATGAAGCGGTAGAATACCTGGTGTGCCCATATGCTCGACAATGACGCACGATACACAGCTAGCACATGTGTGGCATGCTCTGTCATGCTCTTCAGCCCCTTCCATCTAGTAATCATACAATTGTGTTAAATGGTCATTAGTTAATATCAAACAACCATGCTGCCATAAGAGTAAAATGCTTACCAAAAATGAAGCCAGTAATTAGCTTTTACTTTTTCGCTGGAAAGTACTTATTACAAATAAGTAAGGAAATATGGTTTGTTTGTTTTGCTCAATACAACAGTCATGAATCACAAAAACGATTATGAATTTCAGTTTGCATTTTAGATTTTTAACAGCTTACTCTTGGATAGCCAACAGTAGCAGAAAGGACACTTCAGAAAGCATCAAATTTGAAGAAATCTATTTATCAAGCAACAAATTAATAGATGGATTAAGAAATCCACAACAAGCAAATCACCTCCAAGGCATAAATCAAAGACACTCTCCTAAGACTGTACCAGCAAAATAAAAAAAGTGACTCCATAAATTTTTATTTTGTATTTTTTATTTTGTAATGTTAAACAAAATGAGTAAGTTTAATTAATCTGAGAGTAATTAATCTTGTGTTTGATGAATTAGGGAGACAAAGAAGGGTTCTTAAGCATTTTTCAAAAGAAGTATATTACTTTCAAATTATAATGAATATTGAAATTTTGTTGCCTTGATAAAACAGTATATCATTTTCTGTTGAATGGTTTGGATCAATCAGTCTAAAATGACAATTTTTCTAACGTTTTCTTTCATACAATTTATTAAAATTGTAGGAAAGAAATTTATTAAAATTACTTTAATTTACAGCTTATTAAAATTTATTTGCACTTTCTTCCCCATTATTTTATCCTATTAATATTCCGCTATTTTAATATTCCAAAGTGTCCCATTCCCATATGGGTTCATTCATCTACCTATGGGGATTGCAATTGAAGAGGAATGTTTCTTAGAGTACTGAAACAACTACGGTTGGTTTTTTTTGGTGTAACCAAGTTCAAATTTCATATCTCTTATTCAATGATTAAAAATACTTTACCATTTGAGTTAACAATAAGTAATAAAAATTAAAAATCAAATCAAATTGGGTTGAAAAACAACTGAGAAGTGTTGTGGGACAATTTCTATCAAAGTAGTTTTAGGACCACAAAATTTTCTACAACTTTTCTGTCTCAATTTTGACATGCTGAATTCACTATTTTTTCACATATGGTTAACCGTTTCTCACATATGAATTCACTATTTTTTCATCACCAATCATACTTTACCATATAATAGTAGTGGCAAGAAGTTGTCACAAATGTTGTGGTCCTAGAATTTTTCTTTCTATCAACACAAGTGAACTTGTGAGCTGTGACATGAAGAATATGCCTACTAAAGTTGTGAGTTGCAGGATTTTCATTCATGTGTACATGAAAACAATTAACACTATCAAAAACTCAAAAAGTTTTACATCCCCAATCAAAGGCGAAAAGAAGCCCACTAAGGAAGAGTAAATAAATTTATGTTGCAATACTACTGCCAAACCTAGCCAATGGCACACAAATGACGAAGATTCGATGAACAAACAGGGCTCAAGCACCTCTGCTATATCTATGTCAGGTGCAGAAATAAGGCAAAGTCAATGCACGATGGAAGTCCCTAAAAAATCCTTCCAATCATGAGGATATCATCCAAAGGCCCAAACCTATGTCAACAGCAGAATACTGTGAAGAGACATATTACATGATCGATCGAGATGTGGGGGACAGACAAGATGACATAAGCTCTACTTTGGACTTGTCTAAATTTGAAATGAAGAACATCAACTCTGTTGCCAATGTTACCAAAAAGTCTGCAGCGAAAGATGTGAGATCTTCTACTTCACAAATGTTTCAGACGTCAAGTTATTTCGTAAGGATCCAATGACCAGTGGGACAGAGAGGCCAGTAGGAAATATAGATACATCAGAGATTGAGAAAAGTCATTTTTTTTCGAAAAGCTAGAGAAAAAACTATCCCTTCCTGATAAACTACTCCTAGCAATGACAATACATCTAGACATCTCTTCACCACTTCTACAGTGACGCTTGACAAAAATAAAGAGAGAATTTCTGACACATTAAATACAAAGTGCCAAATTGTTAGGGAATCAGGTGACAAAGTTTCAAGAACATCAATGGTATTTGTTTCTTTTCAGGATTTCTTGAGTTTATATACCTTCTAATCTTCTCATTCATGGTCTGATAATTGGATGGTTTTGGGTTTGAAAATCTCTCAGAGTCATTAACACTAAAGAATCAGGTGTTTATGTCCTCGAAGGAGCATGCTTTGCTCAATGACATTGACAGTTGTCAATCTGCTGCACAGAAATTTATTGCTACTGCCATTTTGAATAGCTGACTTGATAAAAAAACCTTAAAAAGGAGGCTGTGGAAATAAAACCAGATCTGCGCAGTCATAAGGACAAACGAGGTGAAGATATATATGGTCAAGTTTTATATTCACCTGTTGATCTGTTGGTTAAGGACTAAGGCTGTGTTTGCATGCATTAACTTGCTTATGCGTCTTGTGTCAATTTTTCTTTTTAATTATTATTTTTCTCTTTATAACTTGGCTTGTAATAAAATGCAGGGAAGGAGTAGAAGGTCATGACAGAGGAGTTAATTTAGCAAGTTGATACAATCTGTTCTAGATAATGATACTGGGCTTAGAACGGTGAAAGCTGAACTTGTTGACTCAATTGGGATTTCCTCACCGTATACAACCAGTATCTCCGGTTTGGTGGCCACAGATAATAATTCTTTTCTTGTATGTTATCGTTAGCCTATTGAGTTAGTATTTCTTTATGTTGCTACTATCAGCTTTTTAACTGGTCTTACATAACTAATTTGATCTAAATCAACTATATTGTCACATATTGCAATTGTTGACTTTTGTTTCAATGATCCTATTATTTCTTCCTAAATATTGTCATTCCTATTGCTGATAAGGGGCAGTATGAAATTATATGCTTCTATATAATCAATTCTACCCCTGTTGGTGCCTCTCTTTTCGATTCAATCTGAAAGATTTAAATCATTACTTTTAATCAATATATGGAAACATTAACACTATATTATCATTTAACTGTAGAACACACTAAATGAATGAGTACGCATTACACGCACATGAATTGTTTTGGAAGATTTTAATACAACCTTTAAAGCACTCCAATAGGTATGGGTGATTCTTTTTGTATCTGCTGATTATGTGCCAATTTTTATATGAGAGAGAGAGAGAGAATGAATAGATACCAATATTTTCTCTTCAACTTCCACATCTTAGTACTAGTATTATATTAAAAATTATAATATATGTTTCACAAAATAAAGAAGATCATATCTCAATCTGGACTTTTGGCACTAAACGAGATTAGTGCCAAAATGGATTTATTATTAAAGTCAACTATAGAGACATGCACGGTGAATGACAAATGGCATGACAATTGAATCAAACTAATCAAATAACATACCGACAGGCGAGGGGACCTGCCTCCATCGGCAGTTGTGGTGGCCTCGTAACAGGGCATATCAATGGGAACCTTGAATACGCCCACAGCTGCACCAACATCAGCGCGCCTCCAATCTGCATCTTCGTCGTCTCCGATGCCTTGCATAGGTGCCTGTACAGCCAGGCTAATGCTCCACTACCCTAACTGTACCTCTTCGCGTTGCTGATTGGGTTCAGGAACTTAAGAGGCCTCACCAACACCCGATTTGCCAACTTGTCCATAAATAGAATGGACCCCAACAACACGAGTATGTGATAGCGTGCGTGTTGCTGCACTACCTCATCAGTAGCATCCACAGCTAGGGGATCTCTAAACTGTTCCTTCAGCCAGCTGACTTTTATCCTCTCCCCAGCAAGGATAGACGTGTTTTCATGGGGATGCAATATTGGGTCTGGAGGACGATGACCCAATAAATCACGACACAATGCAGGCCAATCCCCCTTGACACTCCCAGTCACGGGCAACCCATCAACAGGTACCCCTAGCATCACCTCAATGTCTTGTAAGGTGATACCCATCTCTCCATGCGGTAAGTGGAACATGTGCATCTCCGGATGCCAATGCACGACCAGTGCTGTGATCAATGCGTGATCAACTTCCATGTTTGGGACCTTCGATAACCCTTCCAAACCTGCCTCAGCTATGTAATGGGCAATTCGTGGGTCTAGCCCATGCCGGGGTAACTCGCAAGATTGGCGTTTGCACTTTAGCACGCCTGGCACTACCTGCACACGAAAGAGCGTTGTCTTAGGATAGTGCACACGAAATAACTATAAGAATGCTACATAATAATAATATGCAAGAAACAGTATGCTAACTGGTTAGTTATGAACATTTTGCAATATGTTACATATGATGTTAACTGGTTATTCACTCTAGCTCAATAGCAGATAGGATCAATTCAAGATCAATGACATTGTTTAAAATTAGCAATAAGGTGATGGGCATTATGTTTTGAAATGAATGAACAAAGTGCCTCACTATCTCAAATGGAGAAGGGAATTAGGAATCAAAGTCGGTTGTCTTATGTGTAGCCACGCCTATTTATGTGTGCACATTTGGGAAAATAATGGCAGCGGATTCATTTTAATTGATTACTATAACTTTTAAATGAGATCTATTAACTTTGCATATACCTTTTCATTAGCCACTACTGATGTTTAATATTTTTTGTAGTATTAATAGTTTCAATATATCTGGAAATAAGACTTGATGCTATTGATGAAAGAGTGTTTTTAAATTCATGATTATTTCTGCTTCATACCATTTTCTCTTTGGATTAAATAAAATTTTGCCTAAACCAAAAGAGAAATGATACCATTTTGAACATCTATTTACAAATAATCAAAGAACCCTACAAAAAGAAAATGAAACGATTTCGACACGTCCAAAGTTCTATACAAGTACATACCTGACCAACAGGTGTCTCCCACAGTGCCGTGGATTGATGCCCCAGATGCCGTGTCTACTGTGTACCATTTGTGGGTCCAGGTTCCACACTTTGCAGTTGCTGCATATCTGACATGCATGCAATCATGTTAATATATCGTTGACCACAAGCAGACATTAACAAAGTTCGCTGGACTTGCAATTATTAACATTCGTAATTTCCAATACAGCCAGGACTTGCGAAAAACATAGAACTTGTTTCAAAGTGAATATAAGTTAACCTTATTACATATTAACTATGAAAGTATCAAAACAACTAACATGCATGCAGCTTTCGGCACAAAACAACATTTGAAAAGATAAGGCTATTTAAAAAATTACAAAATGGTGGGAACGTAAAGCTTTTTTTTTTTAATTTATTTATTTTATTAAGTTTTGGTCCCAAGGGAAAGGGGAAAGGGGAAAAGGAGGGACCCCTTTCATACAACATATTCCATATACTTTGTTCCAAGTTTAGAGAAAAATATGAATAGAGAAAAATCTAACAAACAAAATTCTAACAGAGAAATTGCAATCACAGCTTAGAGTCTTCATTTGATATAATTTGTTCCAAGTTATTATAATTTTCTCTATTTTATAGTTGGCTATACTGTCTGTTTTGTAGTAGCCTAACGTGAATGTCAGGTTCTGAAATACAATGGAGTCGATAAGGTTTCACAAACATATCCCATATATAACAAAAAAAATTTGAGATTCTAGCAAAAAACCATGACATAAAACAGAACTAGGAACAAATTCTTCTTACATATATTATGAAATTCATGAGTCCAAATGATAGAGTAGGATTACAATAATTCTATGAAAACTAAAAAAAATTAAGCATACGATAATCACATCACCAATGGATAATCACATTAAACAAAGACGTGTGATTTAAATCCAATGTAGAGTTTTACAATATGGATAAATTAGGTCAGTTCCAAGGGGGAAAAGAAGCAAAAGAAGGTAAGAGTCTACTTCCAAACTTCTGATTACAACTCAATATCTTTGTGAACATGTTAAAAAGGCCTATCTCAACTTTTGAACATATGTTCCCAATCAGCAAATTTCTTACACATGCAACCACATAAGTCTAATCTGCATTCATTGACTGAAAGTCTTGCAGAGAAGCACAATTTAAACAACTGACATTAAGTTTTCCAATAATTTGAGCCAAAGTTCTATTCATTGGGAGAATCGGGCAATGCCTTAGCTAGAAGGCTCTTGGCATAATTTCATATTTTCTTTTGACAGCTAAAAGTTAGCATTATTAGAGTAAGGACAACAATTCAACATCTGAAACCCCATGAAAGGCTTTAAATGTGAATCTTACTCAGAACATCCCAATGAACCCAGCAAATTTCATATTTTCTTTAACAAAAATCAGAAAAAGGGAAAAGTAAACATCAATTACAATGACAAACACCTTTTGGATACATAATACAAAAATTTTGTTCACAAGTCAGTATAATTCATCAAAACCTGACTGAAATGACTGTTACATTTAATTTACTAATCCAAAGAGGGAGGAGTAAGAAAAACTGAGATAAAGATCAATTCAAAACCATGAGAACAGATAACACACTATCAGATACAATCAGAAAAACACATGCAAGTAAGTGCAAAATTATTACTTAACAGTACCTCACCTATGCCTCACCAAAACTATTACTTAACAGAAATCCTGCTTTAAAATAATGGTCTGTGTCAGAACTTCTTTCCTGAGATAATTACCAATTCTAGTCTTTTAAGACAATAAATTATGCATCTGTACACAAAACGTAACACACTTTCAACTGGTGTGGTACGATTATATGTTCCCATATGATAATGACATGAAACCAAAAAAAATAAAAAAATAACTAAGCAGAGGCAAAGGTTTTAGGAACCCAAAACAGTAGATATACAGGGCATTTATGAGTTCAAATTAGTTCAGTGACTGTGGATGTCCATTATGTGCATTTTATGATCTGTGTGTATATATATGTGTGCATATCCATTACACACACATTATATCTATTATAATAATAAATTAACAGAGTGGAAGCTTGTAAAAGACAGTAAGTTTGAAGTTCATTCTTATTATGAAGCTTTGGTTGGGTAGTTTCCATAAAAAGCATCTGGCAAGTCAAGGATCCTACAAATGGTTGCTTTCTTTGTGGATAATTTGTGGAAGCGTGACATACACTTTCAAACTATATAAATTAAAAAGTAATTTTCCCTAATAATGAATGCCATTGTCATGCCAAATGTATTTTACCTGAATTTGTGCCCTAGATATGCATCAAAACCCAGTTCAAAACCAAACCCAACAAAGCTAAAACAGCAACAATAATAATGAATAGAAAAAACTCTAACAGAGAAAAACTTAATAAGCCACACCCACAATCAAATCAGAGTACATGCACAATCAACACATAACTCAGATTAAATGCAAAGGGAAATGCAAAGGGAAAAAAAATTGAACTCAATATTTAGAAATTACCTTAATATGTTTCTAATCCTTTAACTCTGAAGATGGATTGGGTTCAACTTTGGCTATGGTGAGGGTTATGGTGAGAGTGAAAAGGTATGGGTTTGGGTGTGGGTTTGGGTTCAGCTTCGGAAAGGGTCTACTGCACAGTTTGGTTTGGGTACGGGTAGAAATAAGAGAACTTGAAGATGAAGATGCCTTGAACTTGGAAAGGGTCTACTGAACGTGGTGGCTACTGATCGGACTGAGGAAGAAGGAAGACAAATTGTTTGGGAGACGTTACATTCAAAATGGGATTATATTCTGCACATAACTCGGTTTCTTCAATGCCGAGTTCTAAACAGTTATGCGGGAATATTTTATTGCCCAAAATCCACGCTGGATCACCAGCGTGGCAAGAACCTGCCTTGAACTCGGCTATTTGATTATCGAGTATTTTAAGTAACTCGGCTTTATGGTCATCGAGTATTGAAACAGGGGCACGCCCCTATATAGTTTCGAAACAGGGGCATAATGCCAATTATTTTGCCCAAAAGGGGCAAAAGGCCAAAATTTCCAATGATTGTGTGTGTTTGTATGTGATGTGGGGTGAGTATATGCAAATGTGGGGTGTGTTTGTATATGCATATGGTGTAACAAGTTGTAATTTTTGTACTTTGACTAGATAAAAGGTTTTGTAATTGATATTAAATGAAAAAGATAAAATATGTCACTAACGTATTACACTTGACTCTAATAAGTTCACAATCACAATTGAAGATGATTGATATAAATTTATACTATAGTGGACCCCTTATCAATCCTGACGAGATTGACGGATTCCCATTTAAAGGGCCGCGTATCCAATGCTATTATATAATGATACATCATAAGTTGAAGACGTTGAATGATTTGAAGATGAAAATTATGGAAGAATTGAATTTGAACCCTGCTTGTTATGACATAGAGATTATTTACCGTTACCCACAAGAAGTCCTTCATGAACAGATAAATTATAGGTATATGGCGATCAAAGAAGACAAAATGTGTAGATCGTGTTTAATAGGATCCATAAAATGCCCTAAGTAAATGCTACTAAGTTGTACATCAATTCGAAGCCGCTTGTAGAAGTTGGTGCTGAGGAGGTGCAACAAACAACTACATCTTTACAATTTACAGCCCTAGATGATGGATGCACTACAATGGGAGGCTATACACTCCCATCTCAAGAGACACATTTAGGGGAGGAAGACGAAGATGAAGATCATGCTGCCAATAATGGTGAAACACTCCAACCTTAAGAGACACATTTAGGGGAGGAAGACAAAGACGAAGATCATGCTGCCAATAATGGTGAATATCTTGATGATATAGATGAGTACGAAGAGAGGATTGACCAAGGTGACTTTGACGGGGATGTTTACGACCATGAAGTTGCTTCCAATTTTGAAGATGAAAATATGGTTGATTGTCATGAAAGTGATGCGGACATGATATTAGTGTCCAGGATGTTACAAATATGACCACTACCTACACACCTCCTGCCTCGTCATTCTATGCAAATACTTGGAAAAATATGGTTGATCCTTCATGTCATTAGATACCATTTGTTTGTACTTGGGAAGAGGGGATAAATTTTAGAAAAGAGATAACTTTTGCAAATAAAGAGGCGGTGAAGTGTGCATTGATAATTTACGCAGCAAAGGATAATAGAAATTTTATAATCAAGAGGTCAACCAAAACTAAATTGTGTACGACATGCATTGATAAGTCATGCAAGTGGTACATTGGGGAATTCATGTAGCCTAAACCTAATGGTCTATGGATAGTCACGTCTTATGTGGGTCCACACAGTTGTATACCCCTTGGCCTGCGAAGAGACGGTAGAATGATGGATTCTAAACATCAGAAATTGTTCCAAAATTGAGACAAGACCACAGTGCTCGTATTGATCAGCTCTTGGACATCATTAAAACAAAATATGATCATGAGCTTTCTTACAATAAGGTATGGGATGCAAAACAAAAGGCAATTGTGAAGATATTCGGGGATTGGGAACAGTCTTACCAAAGGTTGCAAAAGTTGTTGTTGGCATACTTGGTTTAAGATTCGGGTATCTAATACTTCTATCACACTATATCTAGGAGCGTACCTGGTACTACGTTACTGCGTTATGTATTTTGGGCATTCTCTCTATGCATTGATGGATTCAAATATTGCAAGCCAATGATCAGTATTGATGGGACCCATTGGTATGGTAAATATCGAGGGGTGTTGTTGATTGCAGTGACAACCGATGCTAACAACAAGGTTTTTCCTTTCGCCTTCCCCGTTGTGAACAAGGAGTCAGGGCTTAGTTGGGGTGGTTTTTAGAGTGCCTCAGGGCATTTGATAGGGCATGTGATATTGCCTTTGACATGTTGCTAGCAACTTCAACACACAGTTTCATGATTCGATTCTAAAGGCATTGGCCTTGAAAGCTGGATATGCTATTCAGGAAGCTAAATTTGAGTCCATAATGCAAACCATTAAGGAAGTCAAGATTAATGCCCTTAGGAGGAATGTGACAATACAAACGAAGAAAGGAGATCCTATACACTATATGCCATACACATATCTAATGAGTAAGGATCTAAACACATTGACCCAGTCACATGATGGTGGAAGATGTTATGGGGCAATGACAACCAATATCTCAGAGTGATTTAATGGGGTACTTAAAGGTGCTTGCGGCTTTCCCATTGCTGCAATGGTTGAGTTCACTTAGTGCACACTTGTTGCATATTTCCATGATTGACATAAAGAAATTACTTCTGATCTCTCTCAAGGTAAGGTGTGGAGTAAATATGCCTTGGGGATCTATGGCTCAAATCTGCGCAAAGCTTTAGGGCACTCTATGAGGGCATTTGATCATGAAGCTGGTATATATCAAGTAGTTTCCCCATACGACGACTATAGTGGTGGAGGTAGAAGGGGAAACCACAGTCATGAAATAAATATAGTGGCTAGAACATGTGGTTGTGGAAAGTGGCAAAACATTAAGATCCCTTGTTCACATGCAATTAGAGTTTTTCAGTGTCTGCGAATTGATCCGACTAGCTATATTGACCCATGTTACAGTTTGGACAATGTCATTTACACACATTCACATCAATTTGTGGTGCCAAAGTCAGAGTCATTGTGGAGGGAAGTTAACGGCCCACGGTGAGTGCCTGACCCAAATTTGTTGCGGGACAAAGGTCGACCTGTGAGATCAAGAACAAGGAATGAGATGGATGGGGTACGGCGAGAACCAAGAAGCCAGAGGGAAGAATCAGACTTGAGGGAGATTCAACAGAGGCAACGATGCAGAGTGTGTCATGAAGAAGGGCATAATCGTAGAAGATGTCCCAATTCTCGTGGGGCTTCGACAAGCGGTGATGTTACAAACAAGGTAAGTGTTATTTTTATATAATATGCTCGGATTGTACAAAGTAGCTGAGATGTAAAGATCAGATTGTATAAATTAGCTAACTTGCATAGAATTTCATCTGTTTTTTTTTTTCTTCGAATTTGGGAACTAACGACCATATTTAAATGTTTGTCAGGCAAGTAGAGACTCGATTTTGGAATGACATTGTAGCTGGAAGTTGTGGTTATCTTTAGCATTGACAAGTGCACTTATCAAATTAGGCTATGTTGTATCGACACAATTATTATTATTTTTTATCGCTAAATGTACTTGCAATTGAACTATTCTCTACCCATTGTACTTGTTGGATTAGTTGCATTGTGCATCTTTTTAATGCAACTGACTTCAAAACTTATATATATATATATATATATATGCTGATTTCATCTGCATCTTTTTGGATTGGTTCCCTCAAAAAACATATATATATATATATATATATTGTGTGTGTGGGCCTGTTGTACTATGTTTTCTCTGTTTCTGTGTGTTTCTGCTGTTTTTGGTTGTATCTGGTTGTTTGCTGCTTGCATGTGAAAAAAAAAAATTCCCAGCACAAATCGAGTCTTTAAAACTCGATTTATGGAACTCGAGTTTTATATACTCAAGTTCCACTAAGGTTGTTTTTTTTTTTTTTTTTTTTTTTTTTTTTTTTTTTTTTTAATAAAAGGCATAACTCTCTACCTAGATACTTGATTTGCTTAAACTCAAGTACTAAATGGAACTCAAGTATTATATACTCAAGTTCCACTGATTTTTTTTTCCCCTGTAAAACAAGGCATAGCTCCTTGTGTGAATTAAAAACAAAAAAGAAAATAGAGATGATAGTAGATCCGAAACACACATACGGGTTTTACTTAATCATCATTTTTTCCCTTGTAAAACAAGGTATAGCTCCCTGTATATTCATAATCAAACTGTACTTGTTCACATAATATAGCACATTAACAAGGCATTTTCTATATCACCATTGCTTGTTCACATAATTTGATACATCAAAATACTAGAGACATGCTTAACTTTCTACACATGTTCACATCAAAATACTAGACTAATGCCTATCTTTCTTCACATCAAAATGCTTGTTCACATAATTTCTTTATCAGCTACCTTTTTTGAAGCTTATGTTGTCTTGTATAATATTTACTTTGCGGAGGAGGTCTTGCATGTCCTTGTTCAGATGCCTCGTGCCCAACTTTTTATCCATGTTTGTGACCACCTGTCCCACAAGGAGGTTCCTTTGATGTGCGTTTCAGCCAACCTTCAGGCTCTGTAGGTAACCCAACAGCCTGCTTAGTCTGCACATGCATATGTAGTTGCTGAGCTTTTATCTGAACATGGTCGACATGAGGTGGGTTGATGCCCGAAGTAGGGCCAGTAGAGCTAATGTGGGAGGGTGGCTCCATGTGCATGACAAGAGGGGTTCGATTGAAGTCAATACCTAGGTCAAATGATGGAATGAGCAAAAGCTCAGGAAATGAACATGGGGTGGTGGAGGGATGTCGAACCCAGGGCATGGATGTAGGGTAAATGGAGGGATGTCAGACCCAAGACATGGATGTGAGGTGGGTGGAGAGGGATCAGGGCTAGGGACAACCCAAGGGGTTGCAACATGCTGACAACAGCCATGTCCAGTAGGAGCTATGCTCATGCTTAGGGTGGGTGGAGAGGGATCAGGGCTAGGGATAACTCGAGGTGTTGTAACATGCTGACGATAGCCACATCCGGTAGGAGCTGTGCTCGTGCTTGGCCTCTCAGTAGCTACTGCCTCAGGAGTAGCTGCCTCCTTATTCAGGACCTCAGTGATATGACCACGTACACGGTCAATCTCATTCACTACCTTCAACACATCAGTAATGTCCTTATAGTCTAGAGTGTCCCCTCCGTGACGCCTCAACAAATGGAGGTATCCTTCAATCTGCAAGTACATTATGACTATTAGTAATACAATACCGAATCAAAATTAAGAACTTTAAGCATAGTTTATAAATTATAAAAAGACAAGAACTTTAAGCATAATTGCTTCCACTTTTTACTAAGTTTGAAAAATGATTAAATGACACAAATGATTTATAGAAGATTAATAAATATGAATGAAATTAATTCATTTCAAATGGAGAGAATTATTTTCATCTACTTCATCTTTGCAAAGTGAGTGTTATGATCAACACAGTTCCAACAATCATGGTCTGAGTCAAATGAAAGTTAAGAAACCATTAACATCAAGTGAATGAAAAACTAACAACGAAGGAGGACGATAGAAACAGTTACAACTACCATGGAAATTATAAATAAAGTTTTATTTTATTTTTAAATCCACAACTTACATATTTGGTTCCCTAAAGCAATTCCCGGGCATGATTTTATTGGGTGGCTACGCTAGCAATGCATAAAAAAATAAGCAACAAAGAATAGGTTGCTGCAGTAGGGTGTAATTACTGACAGATCAAGAACTGAGATACTTGTTCTCTAAAAGAATCTTGAGAACCATTTTGAGCTAATGCCTATTAAGGAATCCTAAAGTTAAATGGGATGACATTGTAAGATAAGGAGAGGAGGAACTTAAAGGCAAAAACTTGAGGTCTAATTTAAGCATATTACCATATTTTGCAGCAAAGGAATGGTATTGTCCATCATGTAAAGATTAATTATGAGGAAGGCATTGTGAGATTGATAAGACGGAAAGTAAAAATAAAAATAAAAATAAAAAATAAAAAGAATTGTGAGTATAATGGCAATTTCTGTAACTCTGCTTAGAACATGGAAGCTTGTTGCTAGTGGGGTATATCTGATAACTGTGGTTTAGAATCAATGTAGCTAAGAATTCCATTAGTATGTTGTAGTAATTTCAGGGTGGCTACTGGCTAGGTCTTGAAAATGTTGAGTTGAGAGTTGGGTGTCTGTTTTCTTATTAGTAGTAATCTGTTGATTATTGTTGATTTAAAGCTTCAGTATTTGTAAGTACAACTACAATGAGTTTTAAGTTTTAACCAACCAGCTGCTTAAAGCAAAAAAGCAGCATCCAAGCTCAAAGCACAAATTGTATTAGGAATTTGCAACAAGCACAAATTTTATGTTCTACATATAAAATAGAATTAAGGAAACCCAAAAAGCATATAGAAATAGAAGAGAGCAGAGAGTTTCACTAATACAACTGCCTCAGAACTTTATTATTTGTCACCTCAATGAACCAAAGTTTTTATTGCACATGATACAACTTCCTTCAATTCACAGGAAAACCCACACTTAAAACTCAAGGGAATTTATTGGACATTCAAATATAAATATAAAAGTCCCAAATAGACAAAACTCTATTTCCTTTAAAAATAACTGAAAGAAGACAAAATCAAAATTGATGCAACTCTGAAATGAAATTCCACAAAACCCATTTCATGAAACCCCAAAATACAGCAAAAAAAAAAAAAGAAATACACTAAACCCACCTACATTTCCTCCAAAATAGAGCAATTCAAAAATGACTCAACTAAAAAAACTCACATATCATGTAAAATAACCAAAATCCAATACAGGAATTAACAAGTAAATGCGCTTGCATACTCACAGAGAGCTAATAGGAACACTTCCAGAAGAATGATATTGAGACTGAGCTTGAAATAAAACCCTCCCTTTAATGCCTTACACATGTGTCAAACATAGTAGAACCACACACACACACACACACAAAAATGAAAAAAGAAAGAAAGAAAGCAAAAGAGAAAGGGTGGTTAACAAGAATCAGGTTGGAAATTGAAGAAGTTGTTAGCTGGTATGTGAGTAATAATAATCAAAGTAAAAGAGAAAGAGACAATAGTGTATAGAAGCCATGAATGAGCTTCAAAGTGTGTGGGGACTAGAAAGCAGTATAAAGTAATAGCTAGCTGTCCTCACTCACACACAATCACTCTCTTTGAGAGAGAGAGAGAGAGGTAGAGCCCACCAGGAGCAAGAAACTCAGAGACAAACATCAACTAGTGCATTAACGCCATCAAATGCCTTTTCCCACTTTTGTATGTATGAGTATGAGTGTTTCTTTTCTAAACAAATTCCAAGACTAAATAAGACATGGAGAAATGAAAGAACTTACCATTATAATCATTTTAGCACCCCTGCGATCGATGAACCTCCGAGTTACCCTATGGAACCAGTCAAAGTACTCACGGTGAAGAGGCATATCACCAAGCACTGCATGACACCGCCGTTCAAATCGATTATCCCAATCGAGGATATGCCCAGCATGTTTCTGTGTCCAATCGACACTGACCTTCCCCCTTAAATCAATCCCTCGAAGTACTACATCAGTATTAATAGGTTGGGGAATTTCCTGGACCATCCCAAACTAACAAACAACACGATCTGGTGTATGTTTCTCTACTAGGTAGAAACATACAAGCGACACCGTTGCCATCCACATTGCCCTCCTTGCAACGTAGTATGTAGGAAGGTCTCTTAATTCAGTTTCATACGGTTGCCACACCACCTACAGCAGCCAAAAAACAAGTAGGCAATACATTAGGAAACTTTCCATCTTTTCGAGTAACAGACAATTTCAATGTGTATATTTCAAAGTTCACCAAAGCTATATCCTGTTCCTAAACATGTCAAAAACACATTTTGGTACCTGGTCCGGCAGCATTGAAGCTATTTGCTCACGACACAAGAGCAAAAAGATGTTGGAGGGCCTGTTTTTCTTGCTTAGGACCCACAACCACCTACAATCAAGAACGAGGGGATCAATATCTACAACTTTCCTACAAACATACTCATATGATTAAAACTATAATGTAATTAATCTATAATACAATCAAGTTATATGGTTAGGTAATGATCACAGAATGTATGAGGTGTCTGAGGTAGAGACTTACCACATACTAGAGGACCATAATCACCTATTGGCAGGCCACGCTCAACACTCGAGCACAAAAATGGGAACTTGGCCCATGCCCAATACTGTACCAACAGCAAGGACCCACCAATTTGACTGGCCATCTTATCGCTTGCCTTGCATAACTCTCTATACAACCATGCTAGGCAAGCACTTCCCCAACTGTACCTTCATAGGTTGCGAAGGTCTTCCAATAATTGCACCCACCTTAGATGCACCCTATCGCCAGACTTGTCTATGAAGATTATGTCCCCTAGTAGTGCTAGAATGTAGCACCATGCATACTTATGCACCTGATCCTCTTTAGCATTAGGCGACAATGGAACTGCAACTTGCTCCAAAAGCCATTTGATGACAATCCTCTAGCCTTGTAGCACCGTTGTATTATCCAAAGGAACACTAAAGCCAAGACAGTCCCGGCACACATCCCTCCAAACTTTCTCAATGCTCCTAGTTACAACCTCGCCATCAATAGGAAGCCCGAGAAGAACCTCCACATCCTACAACGTGATGTCACCTCATTATGTGGCATCTGGAAGGTGTGAGTCTTGGGCTGCCATCGCTCCACTAAGGCCGTTATCAGCTTACTAAGGCCGTTATCCTTCATATGGTACCCCATTTCATTCATAGAATGTAGACACACATAATGTCGTATGAAGGATAGAATTCATAACATAACAACTAGTTTTAGTGTTGTGTTTTACCTGCCCATTCCAAATAGCATCTGACTAATGTTGGGCTTGCAGAGTTAACACCAAATCATCAATGGGTCCAGGCCACGCAGCCTCAATCTCGTCAACATTCGCAGCAGCCATACTACACAAGAATGATAAGCAATTAGTTTAATAAATGAGTGACTTGCAAGGTATTAAATGTTTACAGCTCTGACAATGCCTGTACAGATTCTACAAATATTCAACACTTAAATCATGGGGGCTTTTGAAAAAATAGACATTACATGATTTCAACCTCCCATATCATATTCTAATAGCATCCTTCTCTTAAAGAGTAAGGTGGAGGATAGGGATGAGGTAGTGACTTGTGGGTTCAAGACACATTAGATGAGCGATTAACTTACTAATATAAAAAGTGTCCAAACATTCATGTCCATAGTGGTTCTAAACATATAAAATAAAATTCAAAATTTCTAAATTCCTATGCATGAAAAAGAATATCATAAAATCTGATCCAATTTCCCTTCCTTAACCACTTCAATCGCTCTTTCAAGAACACACATCTCTGATGTTTGCCGAACACTACAATGGTGAGAAGAGGAAGGCTAAAGTAAATTGAGTCCTATCTATTAAAATTTTCACAATACTTACCTAAGAGATCAATATTTACATTTGATGTTGGCCGGGTCTCAAAGGACCCATTAAGTCCTAGATGGAAATGTTATCTCACTTTACCAATTCTTCAACTCTTTCCCTTCCCCTTCCCAGTTCAGAGTCCAGACCACATCTCTTATAATGTCTTTATCATAGTTGTCAAATCATGAATCGTATCGTGAATCGATTTTTGATTTTTCTGTATTGTGTATCGTAAGATACACAAACACCTAATAAAATTATAAAATAATTATAAATATACATATATAAAAGTTATATTCATTATAAATTCAAAATATATTCAACTAATGACCAATTTCATAATTACTTATGCAATAAAATTTAACAAAGCTAACTAAATAAATCAAATTACCTTATATTTATAACATGCACATTCAAATTGATTAAACTCGGAATTAATACATAATATATGAACCAAAATAATAATATCTTTTCATCATCTTGGCTAATTAACTCCATTTAAGTCAATGTCATCATCATGTTCACCATCTTGCAAAATTATTTTTTCATAGACATTTTCTTTATTATTATCAACATTTACTTTTTATTTTTATTTTTTATTCTAATAAATTTTTCTTTATATTTTCCCTTGGCATTCTATTAGACTCAAAATAATAATAACAAAATAAAAAAAATTATATTTTCATTTAATACATTATTAATAGCATAGAAAATAAATTTGCACATATGATAGTAAGTGTTATGAGTATAGTCTAAATTTTGTAGGAGAAAGAGAAGGGAGGAAAAAAACTCATGAACTTGCTATTTCATTAGACTCAATTAAGTTTCCCAATAATTTTGTGTTAAAAAGGTCTAACAATTTGTTTAAATCAAATAAAACCACAAATTTTAACAAAAAAAACCCATTTTAAACCCACATGTCTATGTATCGTACGATATGTACAATTCACCGATATGATACGATTCATACGATACACACCTATGTATCAAAAGATTCATGAGCACTTACGATCCGAAACTTTTTGTGCACAATACGATACGTATCGCGTATCGTACGATACTGACAACTATGGTCTTGATAGTGTGGCAACCACCAAAGTTAACCAATCCCTAGCACACTTCCCTGGGACACCTTCCAAAAAGGTTCATGTGTTTGCTTAATGGTTAAATTCTGCAAAGAATTGAGCTTAAATTGAACCTTATATAAATAGGAGAGCCCCTACTCAACAATACTTATAAAAGCATTGTAGTCTAGATAGATTAACATGCAACCCTAAAACCACTTTTAGAAAAGTCATACTAGAAAAGGGTCGCCCTGCTAATTCCTAAGGAGCTCTAAACAGATCCCCAAAAAGTCATTGATACAAAAATAGCTGCAACAACACAGAAAATATAAAATGTCCCCTAGTTTTTCATTTTTTCTTTTTGAAAAAACTTTAATCAATATTATCTTAATTTCCATGTGAATGATTTTGGATATGATAGAATGGAAGAGAAGAATACATGTGGTCTACTTCAATTAGTCTTTTGAGGATCCATGGCTAACCCCAAAAGTTTTAGGACTAAGGCTTTGTTGTTGTTGTTGTTGTTGTTGTTGTATCTTAATCTCTATGAGAGTAATTTCTTTGAGTTCCTTCAACTATTACCCCACCTTGATGCCTAATTTTGTAGAGGAATACATCCAACTCTAGATGCATTATTGATTGAGAAAATTCAAATTAGAAGGGAATATGATAATATCAGAAAAATATTTTATATCATATGTTGCCTCATTTTGGTTATATTAATTGTTCTGTCTTACTTGAAAAAACTACATGATTAACATGCTTAAATTACTCAATGTAGTTTAACAAACACACAAGTCAGATGTAATAATATAGAGCTAGGCATATATTAACTTTAGCAACGAAGTCATTTTAGTCCTTTCGTTCATTACTGATGAAACGATAAAAATTAAACATTAAATTAGTGTTTTTTTTTTTTTTCTTTTGTGCTAAACAAAGCGATTAGTGTTTCTTTATAACAAATAATGGCAAAAGGAACACTTTATACCAAATCAAATTTAACTCTTACAAGCTATTACTGAAATGAAATGCATATCACAAAACAATGCATAGAAATTTGATAGAAGATCCATCCAACTCACATTGCATATCACAAAACAATGCATTTCAAATTTGATAGAAATTTGAAATACGTTCCCTTTTTTTGACAAAATACAAGATAAAATTTGATTTGCCAAATATTTTTTTTTTAATAGCGAATTTTAGGATAGTGAGGATCCGTATATCAATATATACATGATTCAATGATTTAAGCATATATCAACAGTTCAACCCACGAACACAAAAAAGCGTAAAAATAAAAAAATAAAAAAACCCACAAAACAAAAAAAAAACCATTTAACAAAGAAATGGATTACCTAGTGTTTCAAGAGCTTCTATAGATTGTGGGTTTCAGTGATACAGAAGCCATGACTTATGGGTAGCAGTTTTCAGTGAGGTAGGGTGGCCGAAGTGTTTGGGTGAGTGTGTGAATTTGGATGAGTGTATGGATTTAGGGCTTGATTTACGGGGAATAACTGAGGGAGAAGAATCCTTGTTTGGATGAGGAATTGGGGGGAGGACGAGGAATTGAGAATGTAGAGGAAGAATCAGAGTGAGGAATTGAGAGTGTCTCTGTGGTAAATGTGAACGAGTAAGAGTGGAGAGTGGTGAGAGTGTGAGTGAATGATAGGGGGAATTTTGCTTTTATGAAATTGAGCCTCTAAGGGTCGAGTTCCAAGTGAATAAAAAAAACCACATCATCTATATTAAACCACAGAAATCGAGTCTCTAAGGGTCAATATGGAAATTGAGCCTCTAAGGGTTGAGTTCCAGGTGGATTCCATGTGGGAAAAAAAAAAAACCACGTCATACAAGTTCTTAAGGGTAAATCGAGTCTTTTAAACTCGAGATACTAGTCTAGTATATAGTTTTGAAACATTGCTAACTAACTATATTGTCTGGGGATTGGTGTTAATTGCCAATTTTTGCCTCTTTTTTCGCTTCCTTCTTTTTTGCCCCTTTCCTCTTTCTCTATTTCTTTTACTTGTCCGCTTCCCCAAACTTCTCTGCCTTCTCTCCAATCACTTGTCTCCTTCTTTGTTTCCTTTTTCCCTATAATTCCTTTATTCCTTTTTTCTCCGATCTAAGTGGTTCCCCTAAATCTTCTTGAGCTATGCAGCACTTTCCTACTGGTGGATGCAAAGCTTCTTCACTTCACTTCAAGCTATGGATAGCAACATTGAAGTTAGAGAATACGGATGGACTCATAGCAGTGATACAAACTTCAGAGTAGACATGTCCATTGAGGAATAGGAATCAGATCTACTGTCCAGCGTTGGGGACGAGATGCCCTTTGCAAGACATGGTTCTATAATCAATCCTGATCCAGACGATGTAGCCATATAGCGTGAGTTTTGGGATCTCTGCGCCATTGACTTTCTTTTGGACTATCGAAAATTCTTTGTGAGTTACCTTCAACACATTATTAATGTTGCATGGAAAATCAGAGGTTCGGTTTCAATTGTGGGTAGGGAATCATACTTCTATGTTCTTCATTTTGAGTACATTAAGGATCTCATAAATATTTGTAATGAAGGACCTTGGGCTGTAGAAGGGGCTTTGTTTGTGTTAGAAAGATGGAGACAAAACCCGGTTTTGAATTGTCTTAAACTAAACTATATATCAGTTTGGATCCAATTACATGGTCTTCCCTTAGAGTATCAATATCCTGAACTAGCAGAGTATATGGGTCAATTGATGGGAATTATTGAGAGGGTTGATTGGGAAGATAAAATCCCTAGGAACATACGTTTTATGCGTATTAAGGTAAGAGTGGACCCTTGGCTACCAGTCATTACAGGCTTTATGTTAAGAACAGGTGATGACTCTAGTTTTTAGCTTCAATACTGATATGAGTGAGTTCATAAGTTTTTTACTAGATGTGGTCGGCCACACACGAAGGCAATGCACTCATTGCATGGATGACATTGAGAGGATGTTGTATAGGCAAAGGATGAGACTCCAAGATTTACATAAGTTCAGTACAGGTTTGATGCTCTACAACCACAATTCACAAATGAGCTTAGAGCTTTCCACAGGAGATGATGGACCACCCAAATCAGATTTGGCCACCTGACCCAAACCATAGGACATGCATCCCCACATAATCCCTCTAATGACTATCCTGATCAGGATTGAAGGTAATGGTCCATTTATCACAAATGGACAAAGCCAACATCCTCAATTTGAAGCCCCGAAGACCGAGAGCTACATCACAGCTATGATGTTTAACCTGGATAGTTTGAATTAGGAAAGACCAAAAGCCGTGCAAGATCATTTTTAGATGAAAAGGTGCATACCAAAATCCCAAGATTCCTTTACAGAATCCTTAGTTTAAAGAGTAAACCACGGGAGATTTAGATTTAAATTTGAGGGTTCAAGTACCGGGCCGAGCCTTTTACCCACTCAAACTGAAGAAGCCCAACCTACAAAACCCAACAAAACCTAAGGTCTGGGCCATCTCAATGCGAAACCTCTTCCTAACCAATATGCAAGCCCACTAGATACTAGCCAAGCCAACAATATGGAAGGTGCTGTGAGAGACTTAAGCCCTTTTGAACTGCTCACACTAGGCCTAGGCCCCCCATCCCCTACATTTCCTACACCCTTCCTTCCTCGAAACCTCATTTTGAGTTCAACTGAAATATGTACCTCAATACTAGAAGCTGATACATTTTCGAATAGCTCAAGAAAGAGAATTAGGAAGGAGACTGGGAAGCTTGGAAGGAATATCAAGCAAAGGCTTTATTGTAGGCTGTTTGACAAGGAGAATCATCAAAGAGAAACAATCAACCTCTAGGATTTTTTTACAGTTATCATTGCACCCACTTGCATGCTGAGACAGAAGAATGGCTTCGAGAAGTTGGCCTTAACAGCTTCCCCAGCAGCCATGAGGATTTTAAGCTAAAACTGTAGAAGGCTGGGCAAACCCTCTGCAGTTTTTCAATGCCAAAAAAAGGCCTAAGAGTATAAACCCAACATCTTGTTTCTAATGGATTCTGGAATGGGTGGGAGGTGCCTCGTGTGGGACACAATGGTGGATTATTGTTGGGATGATTATCAAATTAGAATCTCAAGATCCAACACAGCTCCAATTACCTAATTCATGTGGATCTGGTGGATCACAAAGGTACCCCTCCCTAAATTACTTTTATTTATAGTCAACCTGATCAATCCAAAAAAGAAGAAGTTTGGCTTGAGTTAAAACACCTCAAACATAAAGCTAGGTCAAATTGGCTGTGCATAGGAGACTTCAACCAAATCTTGTCAGATGAGGATAAATTTTCCTTCCACACTAGGAAAATTATCGGGCAAAAACCCTTCAACAAACTCTGAATGACTTAGTGCTTTGTGAGCTTGAGGCCAAGGGCCAAAAATTCACTTGGATGAATAGAAGGGAAGATGATACCTTTGTTATGGAGAGACTTGACAGAGCCTTTGCTTCAATGGAATGGATTAACACTTATCCTTAATATGCTCTCCATTACCAACCTATTCTAAGATTAGACCATTGGTCCATCCTACTGGATTTTGAAGTCCAACACCCATTTAGGAAGAGACCTTTTAGATTTGAGAAAATGTGGATTACCCATGCTGAGTGTCAGAGTGTGGTCCAAAATGCCTGGAATGTTGACACTCAAGGCTCTAAAGCCTTCAAATTACAGCATAAACTCATTAATGCTAAGAAGAAATTCATTGAATGGAATAGGAAGGTTTTAGGGAAAGTAGAAAAGGAAATTAAGAACAAACAACAAATACTCCAAAACCTTCAAGACTCAATTCAAACCTTGGCGGATGTAAGGAAGGAAAAAGAACTCAGGGAGGAAATAGAGAATTTGATGAATAGGGAAGAGATCATGTGGGTGGATTGTACAAGGTGACAGAAACACCAAGTACTTTCAAACTTTGGTAAAGCAAAGGAGGGCCAGAAATAGGATTGTGCAGCTCAAAATAGTTGATGGAAACTCAACTGATAATATTGAAGACATTGAAAGAACTCTAGTAAGGCACTTCACAAATAGATTTGCTGAAGCAGATCCCAAATCTATTCAATCCATCCTTAAAGACCTAGAGGCTTTGCCTATTCCCAACTTGGACCAACAAAAATTGCTCCATCTCGACAAACCAGTCTCTAATGCTGAAATTGAGATGGCAGTATTCCAATTGGGTCCACACAAAGCTCTTGGACCTGATGGAATTCATGCTTTCTTTTATCAAGAATACTAGGACAGAGTGAAATAGGAAATCCTCAATTCAATCCATGGCTTTTTTCATTCTGGATCCTTACTTAAATCTCTAAACCAAACCTTCATCACCCTTATACCCAAGGTGACTGTCCCTGAGGAAGTTTCACATTTTAGATCAATAAGCCTTTGTAATGTCACATACAAAATCATTTCCAAGATTACGGTGAATAGGTCAAAACCTTTCATAGATAAACTCATTTCTCCCTTCCAAAATCCTTTCATACAAGTAGGAACATTTCTGATAATATTTATAGATGCATTGAAAAAAAAAGGGTAGGAAGAAAGGATATGGAGCTTTGAAGATTGACATGTGCAAGGCCTATGATAGAGTTAGTTGGAATTTTCTCAAGACTGTGATGATCTCAATGAATTTAAGTAGTACCAAGGTGAACTAGATTATGGAATGTGTTACTTCAATATAGTACACACTTCTCCTTCATGGGAGCCCCACCCATCCCTTCCATCCATCTAGAGGAATTAGACAAAGGGATCCTTTCTCCCCATACTTGTTTTTAATGTGTGCCAACATCCTATCTATAGCACTCACCCAAGCTAAGAACCAAAAGAAAATCAAAGGCATAACAATTGGTAGAAATGGTGTTTCTTTCACACACCTTTTCTTTATTGATAATTCATTGTTCTTCTTTCAAAATGATAAAGGTTCCTTGGCCTACCCAAAGAACATTATTATATGGTACTGGTCACTCTCTGGCCAAAGTATTAATTTTACAAAATCTGACCTTTTTTGTTCCCCTAACATACCTCCCAACATTCAAGAATCCCTTGCTAACACCCTACAGATCAACCTTGTTCAAAACTCGATCAAGTACCTAGGTATCAACTTTAGCTACAGACTTTCAAGATTTGGTGGATAAGATAAAAGCAAAACGTCAAGGCTGGAGAGCCAAAATCCTATCTCAGGTAGGTAGGGCCACTCTAACTGCTTTCGTGCAGCAATCAATGCCCCTCTATACTTTCTCATGTTTTAGAGTGCCATAGACCATTTGTAACAAATTGGATGCTACAATTACAGATTTTTGGTGGGGTTATGAAACTAGTGCTAGGAAATTGCACTTGGTTGGGTGGAATACAATCTGTTATGCTAAGAACAAGGGAGGCCTTGGATTCAAAAACTTCAGTCTGTTTAATCAGGCAATGCTGGCTAAGCAGTTCTAGAGGTTATAAAATAATCCAAATTCTTTGCTAGCCAGAACCTACAAAGTAAAATACTTTCCCAAAGACCCTTTACAGGAATATACCCCTAAACCACACCACTCACAGTTTTGGAGGAGCATTGCGAAGCCTCAATTTGCAGAACTACAGCAGGGAGGATGGCCAATTGGGTCTACTCAACAGATTCCCCTCACACATCCAGATTGGTTTCAAGGTCCAAACCATGTCTTAAGAGAGCATAACCTCCTCAATGGTACTGTGGCTAACCTTATTGATACTAATACCAAGTCCTAGAAATGTGATTTACTCAGAAGGCTTTATCCATACCCCATTTTTAAAGAAATCATGCAAACACCTATCTCCAAAATTGATGGCAAACCAAATAAGCTTTTATGGAAACATTCTGAGTCAGGGGAATACAATGTACACCAAGCGTACTCTCTAATCCAACAGCTCTAAACATCATCCAATAGGATAGAACATAATCCCTTTAGTGTACCATAATCTGCTTGGAACTTCCTTTGGAAGGTTAAACTGCCTATGAGAATTCTTACCTTCATATGGAAACTTATGCGTGATAGCTTACCTGTGTTTGCAATACTAAGCAGAAGGTGGATTACGACATCCAAGAGTTGCCTTTTGTGTGATGCAAAGGAGGAATCCATCATTCATTTATTCTTACAATCCCCTTCTGCAAGAGCTGTGTGGCACAATTCAATTCTTGAGATTAGAACAACAGAGTAAAATCAAATTTCTGCAAAACAATGGATCCTGAGTTGCATCACCACAAACAACATTACAGGACAGATGAAAATAAGATTTCTACAATCCATGTTCACCATTCTGTGGACAATCTAGAATCATAGAAATATGGTTCTCCATGAACGAAAGGTTCCCAATCCAATAGAGGTTGTTCTCACCATTTGATGGAAAAATTACATGTTTGTATCGCATACAAAACATATGCAATGGAAAACTAACAGATCTACTTCATTCGTAATTGATAACATGTGCTATGTAAGTTTCAGAATATAAGAACAAGAGAGTGTACCTTGGTGTGATGAATTTCAAAACCAAAGATCAGAAGTTCTTGAGAACACTTTTAATCTTCACTCCAATTCCACTTGATGCCTAAGAAGTGTGGTCTCTTAATCAGTTATATGTGTATGTTCAAGAGAGAATGAAAAGAGTGTCCAATACTCACATACATACCATTTCATATCACCTTGCAAAATTCTGTATGTTTCTCTCATTATAACTGATTATCTAATTGGGCTAGCTTTTTAGGCATTTACAATTGGGTTTTAGTATGTGGCTTGGAATGAGACCAAAAAGGAACAAATAAAACACTAGCTCCAATGGGTCTTGGGTTTTTTAGTCAACTCTTGACAAGTCCAAAGTTACCATTAATTATATTTAATACCACTCTATAAATATAATTGAACTCTATGCCTTATTAATAAATTATATCCCAAGACTTTATTGTACATACAACCCCTTCATAGAATATTCGCAGTAATACAAAGTGATGAATGAAGACTGCCACTTTATAGATTACTACATCTTAATCCTTAAGTACCCAGTTTAATCCTTTAAGGTTATTCATCATATATTTATGAAATCCAATTTCATAAATATATACTTTAATAACTCTTTACTAAAGTGGTTAGGCCTAACTCTTGGAATAATCGAACCCATTAAACTTATCTCAAGAGAATATTTTATATTTCCATTAAGAGACTATAAATTCCATCTTGAGAATATATGTTCCATCAACACTAAATGTGGCTACCCAACATACTGAGATTTTGACCGTTACTTTAGATCTCGCTCCTGATATATCAAAGCAACCTACACTCTATGATCAAGTCCATTATTTTCTTAGGATTAAGAGTTCATATAAATAGAAGTCGTAAGATTTATTATTCATTTAACAGTTGTTAGGAGAATAATAAATCTCACAGCGGTCCTGTTCAATATGTTTTAGCTCTTAAAACATATCAACATATCAACTAGAAGTCTCCACTTCTATGATCAAGACAAATCATCTTAGTTGATATGTTATAGTCTTCGCAGATGAAATGCCCAATTTCATCATCAACTACAAACTAAAATTCTGAGTTTACAAAGAACTTGTAATTTATATCTTCTATGACTTTTCACATAAATCACATACTATGCATCTCATGAACTATATGATAATGTCCAAATATTCATGTTATCATCATTTTAGATAATAATAAAACAACTTTATTAATCACAACATTAAGTCATACATAATGTCATACATAATAACATACATAGCATTATACAATAGGATTTTAGGGCACTAATCCTAACAATCTCCCACTTGCCCTAAAGACTATTGTGCACTTATATAACTCCCATTCCCTCCAAATATGACTCGAAAGTCCTTTGAGGCAAGGCTTTGGTAAGGGGATTTGCTATATTATTTGCACTATCAATCTTTGTAACTATTACATCTCCACGAGCAACAATGTCTCGAATGATGTGGTACTTTCTCTCAATGTGCTTTCCTTTCTTATGATTCCTTGGATATTTGGATTGTGCAACCGCTCCACTATTGTCGCAAAACAATGTGATAGGAATTTGCTCCATTCTCACTACACCAAATCAAAAAGGAATTTCTTGAGCTAGACGGCTTCTTTTGCCGCTTCACAAGTAGCAACATACTCAGCTTCCATGGTGGAGTCCGCAATACAAGATTGCTTAACACTCCTCCAACTTATGGCTCCACCTCCCAAGGTGAACACACAACTTGAAGTGGACTTTCTGGAATCAAGATTTAATTGAAAATCTAAATCTGTATAGCCAATAGGAATCAAATCCTCACACCGGTAAACAAGCATATAATCTCTCATTCTCCGTAGATACTTAAGAATATACTTTACAGCTTGCCAATGTTTTGATCCTGGATTTGATTGATATTGGCTAACCATGCTAACTGAATAACAGATATCTAGTCTAGTACAAAGCATGGCATACATGATACTTCCCACTGCAGAAGCATAAGGAACTTGCCTCATCATATTTTCTTCCTCTTGAGTCTTAGGCCTTTGGTCATCAGACAGAGGAACTCCATGTCTGAAAGGAAGTAATCATTTCTTGGAGTTTTGCATGCTAAACTGTTCTAGAACCTTATCTATATATCCAACTTGTGATAAGCCTAACATCTTCTTCTTGCAATCTCACCAAAGCTTGATCCCTAGAATAAAGTTAGCATCACCCAAGTCCTTCATATCAAATTGACTTGACAACCAAACCTTTACTGATGACATTAACCATACATCATTTCCAATGAGTAGAATATCATCAACATAAAGCACTAGGAACATTACTACTTTTTCTTGATGTCTTTTGTACACACATGGTTCATTAAGATTTTGTTCAAAACCAAATGACTTGATTGCTTGATCAAATCTGATGTTCCATGACCTAGATGCTTGCTTAAGTCCATAAATGGACGTTTTCAACTTGCATACCATATGCTCTTGGTTCTTTGCTATGAAACCTTCTGGTTGCATAATATAGATTTCTTCTTCAAGATTGCCATTAAGAAAAGCAGTCTTGACATCCATTTGCCAAATCTCATAATCATAATGAGCAGTAATGGATAAGAGAATTTTGATAGATTTAAGCATTGCTACTAGTGAAAAGGTTCCTTCATAATCAATACATTTTTTTCCTCTTGTAAACCCATTTGCAACCAATAGGTTTAATGCCATTGGAATACATAGAATCTAATTCAGATTTCATAACTTTGACCCAATAATATGCATCTATATCATTCATTGCCTCTTTATAAGTGTAGGGATTCGATTCAACCTCTTCTGAGATAGCTTTATAAGTTTCTCCCAAACCTATAATTCTTATAGGAGGCCGAACAATTCTCCCACTACAATGAGGCACCTGTGTACTAGACATTTCTTGAGTTGTATTTTGTGATGTATTTGATACAGCCACATCATCCCTAGTTTCATCCATTGATTGTTCATTTACAGGTTCCTTCATTTCAGCCAAAACAACTCTACTTCTAGGAGTAAAATTATTCATATAGTCATTTCCCAAGAATTTAGCATTTGTACTAACAAAAACTTTATTATCTTTACGACTATAAAATAAATAACCCCTAGTTTCTTTTGGATAACCCACAAGCAAACACACTTCAGATTATGGTTCCAACTTATCAAGCTTTCCTTTTAACACATGTGCTGGACAACACCAAATGTGGAGATATTTCATACTAGGCTTACACCCACTCCACAATTCCATGGGTGTTTTGCGAATAGATTTTGATGGAACTAAATTCAAAAGATGTATTGTTGTATTTAAGGCATAACCCCAAAAGGAAATTGGTAAAGTTGAGTAACTCATCATGGACCTAACCATTTCTAAAAGAGTCATATTCCTTCTTTCGACTTCACCATTTTGTTGGGGAGTTCTAGGTGCAATCAATTGGGATACAATCCCATTTTCTGTTAAGTAATCCTTGAAAACCCCAAGAAGGTATTCACCACCACGATTAGATCGAATGGCCTTTATGCATTTACCTAATTGATTCTCAACTTCTGCCCTAAACTCTTTGAACTTTTCAAAGGCTTTGGACTTTCGTTTCATTAGGTACACATAACCATATCTTGAGTAATCATCGGTAAAAGTGATGAAGTACTCATAACCTCCTTTTGCTTAGGGTGAGTAATCATCCGTATGCACTAGTTCTAGCAACTCTTGGGCTCTTCTACCTTTTGCATTAAAATGTCGTTTAGTCATTTTGCCTTCCAAACAAGATTCACAAACTGAAAATTCATCAAAGTCCAATGGCTTTAAGAGTCCATCTTTGATCAGTCTTTGAATTCTGTTTGGATTAATATGACCTAAACGCAAGTGCCAAAAATATGCTTCATTAGTAGAAGGAAACTTTCTCTTTAATGATTTTATATGAGAGTCATTATCTAATTCAGAATTATATAATTCATGCTTATCAGGAGTTAAAATATAAAGACCATTTACAATATTGCCAGAACAAATAAATACTTTAACCTTCTTTATTACAACATTGTCTTTAAGGATAACACAATATCCATGTTTACCTAAATAAGTTGCAGAAATTAAATTCCTACGAACTTTAGGTACATATAGACAGTCTTCCAATATTAAAACCCTAGACTCAAAGCATAAATTAACAACTCCAATAGCTACAACCGGAATCCTGCTCCCATCAGCCAAAGTAAGAAACAATTCCCCTTCATTAAGCTTCCTGGTCTCCTAGAACCCCTGCAAAGAATTGCAGATATGATTAGTACAACCTGAATCTACACACCAAGAATCTGTGAGATTTTGTACTAAACATATTTCAAGAAGGAATGAACTTTTCATACCCTTATTATTGGCAGCTTTGAATTTTCGACAATTCCTCTTCCAATGTCCTTTCTCACCACAATGGAAACACTTTCCTTTGATCTTCTTTCCTTTGTCGGGAACCCCTAAGGCAATTTATTTACCATCTTGCTTGGTGAAGTCCTTCTTTTTCATCTTCTTACCCTTGCCTTTCGACTTAGATTGAGAAGTAGAAGCTTCAGCCATATTAGCATTAACACTAGAAGTACCAAGAATGCCTTCTGCTGCTACCAACTCATTCATTAATTCATACAATGAATAAATCTTTTTGTTCATATTATAATTGAGTCTGAATTCCTTGAATGATTCCGGTAGTGACTGGAGTATCATATCCACTTGGGATTCTCCATCAATATCGGCACCTAAAACTTCCAGTATATTTAGATTAGAGATCATTCTTAGACAATGCTCCCTAACTGAACTGCCTTTAGCCATTTGGGTATTATAAATTTGCCTATTAGTTTCTTGCCTTGTAGAATGGCCTTGCTCACCAAACATTTCCTTCAGACTTAGCATTATGTCTGAAGCTAGTTCTACATCCTGCATTTGATGTTGTAGAACATTTGAAATAGATGCTAAGATGTAGCACTTGGCCATCTCATTAGATTTCTGCCAACGATCATATCGCTGTTTTTCCTCAGGAGGAGCATCTAATGAAGGAAAACTAGGACAAGGTTGAGTAAGCACATATTTGTGCTCTTCAGCTATAAGAACAATGTCCAAATTTCGTTTCCAGTCAACATAGTTGGATCTAGTCAGTTTATTTTGATTAAGAATAGTAACAAGTGAGCTAAATGATGCCATGATCAAATATGAAAATAATAAATATGAAAATAATAAACATGAATATAATAAGTAAACTAGATATTATCAATTTGGCATATAAACATATAGTATGGAACCTTTATAAAACCATAATATAATATATGCAACGACAACCCAATCCCATGTTTAAAATTCCTTGGAAGCAAGTAAATTATAAACACTATGATTGATTGAGAACTATTCTCATTATTAGTGCTATCATGATAACTCTTATCAAACACTAATAACATGCCGTATTTCCTTTAGCCTCTAAGTAATAATGACATAGCTCCGAAGGGAGGTTAACATTAAACTTAGTCTAGTGTACACCATTGACTGAATTCTATGTGAGTCATTAAGTAACTCCATTGTAGCGTGGTCGTTCTTAATGTAAAAACACATATCATCCATCATTAAGAAGTTTAATTTGTAGTTCCATGAATTAAACACCCTCCGAAGGGAGCAAGGCATATACTCCTAGGCGAGGTCCTTAATCATACTACTATAAACCGACAATGGAGGCCGTGAGATCCAACCCTTGTATCTCTCCCCCACTAGATGTTTTAAATTAAAGGTTTTTATTTTGTAAACATGTGCAATCTAATCACACACACCCTTGCACTTTATACAATTGAAAACACTTAGAAAAAATTCAAAATTCCCTTCAGAGGCATTTTCGCGAGAATCTCGCGACTAAGCTCTTCCCGTGAAAATGAATTAAGGGAAAATAGTGAAAACACAAAATTCAGACAGAAACTTTCATGACTGTCTCCTGATTGTTTCGCAAGTAAAGCTTACCCACGAAAAGTTTTGTGCTTCAGAGGCATTTTTTGCAAGTAATTTCAAGAGAAAGTTACCCGTGAAAAACCCGTGTTTTCAGTTTTTGAAGGGAAAATGTGGATAGTTTTCAACGGTTTTCCATGAATAAGCAACCACCATATGAACATAATAGATAGAATTTGATATCAAAATTGAATTCCATTGATGTTATAGCCTTAAAGTTCAATTCAACATACTTGAATTCAAATTTAAACAACACATAACATCAATATCAGTTTTTATCAAACCATAGTTTCAACAATCATGCAGAAAATTTAATACATATATAACCTTCTAATGTCATGAAACTATTATCTCTAATTCCAAAACTCACAAAACATGTTATACAAATTTGAAATTGAAGACCACTCTGATAACATTTAATAGAAAAATACATGTTTGTATCGCATACAAAATATACACAGCAGAAAATTGACAGATCTACTTCATTCACAATTGATAACATGTGCTATGTAAGTTTCAGAATATAAGAACAAGAGAGTGTACCTTGGTATGGTGAATTTCAAAACTAAAAATCATAAGTTCTTGAGAACACTTTTAATCTTCACTCCAATTCCACTTGATACCTAAGAAGTGTGGTCTCTCAATCAGTTATATGTGTATGTTCAAGAGAGAATGAAAAGAGTGTCCAACACTCACATACATACCATTTCATATCACCTTGCAAAATTCTGTATGTTTTTCTCATTATAACTGATTATCTAATTGGGCTAGCTTTTTGGGCCTTTTCAATTGGGCTTTAGTGTGTGGCTTAGAGTGAGACCAAAAGGGAAGAAATAAGACACTAGCTCCAATGAGCCTTGGGCTTTTCTGTCAACTCTTGACAAGTCCAAAGTTACCATTAATTATATTTAATACTACTATATAAATATAATTGCATTCTAGGCCTTATTAATAGATTATATCCCAAGACTTTATTGTACATGCAACCCCTTCATAAAATATTCTTGGAATCTTGCCTTCAATAGCTTTCTGAATCCCACAGTTCATCCCAATTGCATCCGCCATTCAATGGCTCCTTCCAATGCTTCCCAAAGGCACCAACACTTGACTCAACACTCAGATTGGGTGAGGTAAGTGTTTAGGCTGAGAACCTATCAAGGATGTAAAGATGGAGAGGTAGGAATAGAGGAAAACCAAGAGAAAATGTGTAGATGATTGTGGGAATAACAATCTCTAACTCTCAAGTGTTTTTGCTTTGGTTTTCTCTCTGAAAAGCACTCCTTACATTTCGTAGGTAATGAGAGTATACATAGTGTGGGTAAAGAATTTGGTAAAGCACTTTTTATTTTGCCAAACAGAGAGTTTCGCGGGTACCTCGCGAGATGGCCTTTCTTGCGAAGCACTCGTGAATTTGACATCCTGGCATGAGTCTTTAGCTTTTAGTCATGTGCTTCACACATGGCCTTCCGTGGGTTGCTTTACTCCCAAGCTTCTTACAAGCTAGTAGCGAACTGCACTGATTCTTCTTTTGACGCTTAATTCTTCACCAATCTCTTACACTCATCCCTTACAAATTAACCCACATAAATACAGGGAAATGATTGAAGAAATTACAATCAAATTTGGCACGGAATTAAAGCCGACAAAGGCTAGTAGGAAATCACAACTTTACAAAAATGATGTAGGGGATTATGGGTAAAACAATCTCTAACTCTTAAGTGTTTAGCTAGGGTTTCTCTCCCAAAATTTTCTTCTGAAAATACTCATTCTTCTTCTTACATTTCGTGGGTAATCAGGGTTTATATAGTGTTGGTCAAGAATGGGAAAAGTCACACTCAAAAAGCAATCAGGTAGTGAGTTTCGCGAGTCACTCGCGACTTGGCCTGAGTCACGAGACACTCATGAAATCCAGCCTGTCTTGGACTTTTCAAATTCCAACATATGCTTCTCACATGGCTTGTTTTGCGGGTCAGCAGTTGCGAGTCAGTCACGAGTAAGTCACGAAAACCACTTCTTTACAGATTCTTCACCAAACTCTCACACACAGCCCTTACATAAAATCCCACAAAAATACAGGAAAATGATTGAACAGAATTACAATCAAATTTAACACGGAATTAAAGCCAACATAAACATAGTTGTAAATCACAACTTTACAATCTCCCCCTTTGACTATTCCATGACAAAACCCCTAAATAAACTCTAGACTTAAAACGTGAGCATGGGAACAGAGGCAAAACTCATTCACACCTAAATCTAAAATCTGTGAAGCACTTGAACCATATACACCTATATCCTGAAACACTTGCACATAACAAATAACTTCATTAAGCACAAGACAAGCAGAGTACAAGGCATGTATAAAGAGCAAGTAAAATGTGATCAAGACAGACGAAAGATATAAGAACTTATAGCATAACTTGATCAAACATGAACTGTCATTAAGAAATGAACACAATAAACATTTAACTAGCAAATGATCATCTGGACGCGTAAGCAATTAAGAGTAGTGCAAAAATTAATTGCATGTCCAATAAGCACTTGATGCACTAAAGAAATTGGGGCAAGAAACGGCTATAAAAACCAAGATACACAAAGTACTAAAGTAAACTGAGTTTTAAACTAAAGTACTAAAAACTTTAAAGTAAAGAAATGTAAATGAAACAAAGCAACTAAATAAACTATAAGAGTAGTAAAAATAGTCTCAAAATTCTACTCGCCCGCAAGCTGTACTCCCCTTCAACTAACTATTACTCCCCCTTTTTTACAGGAATGGCCAAAGGTGCTAGTCCTCGCTCGCCAAGTCTCTAATATGAGTGGAGAGAGCAATGATTTGCTCATGAAGATATGTCATCTAAGTAGTGGTGTGCGCACAATGATCATCCAACGTCCATTGCATAGCCTCTTATGAACACTAGAAATAGTCGAATCTGTCAAGAAGCATGTTGATGCGATCGGGAGCATGAGGAGGTGCATGTGGCTATCCCTAAGGCTAAGCTTGTGGCTACTCCTGAGGCTAAGAGGATGAGGCTTTCATGTCTTCAAGATCAAGGGTAAAGTTATCAATATCTTCATCAGTGTTGCCACCCTCATAAACAGTGTTCTCACCTTCTGCTCTCACTTCTTCCCCAAGACCACGAAGACAAGCTTTGCTTCTTGTCATCGTTTGAGTAGAGATATGGTCTTCCCTCTTCATCACTAGCAAACTGGGGGGAATCCAGACCCTCTCATGTCACATGATAAACATGATCAATCCCGGGAAAGGTAGAGTCATCCAAGACATCTTCTAGCTAACATACTCCTCAAGACGATGATAGATGTGAGCACAGATTTCTATGTCCTTCTTCAGGAACAAGTCATGAAGGAACAGTGCTCGTGGTTGGGAAGAGGTTGAAGAGCATAATGTACGCCAATGTTCTCATTTCAGGAGAGAAGCTAGTGGTGAGTAAGCACTTTTTCAACCGTTCTCCCCCAAGAACTGGTGTTATCACTAATATTGGCATTGTCCTCTTATCATAGGGAAGAGAAGACTCTGGGATCACTGGCCTAATCTGAAAGAAGTTTTGAATTGACATGGTGGAAACTGTGAACTCTTTCACTCTCAACCAACAATTTAGGTGATCTCCCTCCACAATCGCATTCGAGAAGAACTCCCGAACCAAAATATGGTGCACATCCATTGAGCTTATAAGAAGTGGAGCACATGTGTGATCTCTAAACACATCAAAGATGAAAGTGCTCTCAACAGATGGAAAATCCACCTCTCTCTCCACCATTATGACAGCATCCTTGTAGTATTTCGAGAATGCCTCAAATGCATCTCTATCTTGAAAGCGATCCTCATCATATCTTTGAGGCTTAAGAGGTTTTTTGGCAGGGGTTTTTTTGTGAGGAGACATCTACAAAAATGAGCAAACACACAAACCATACACAAAAATGGTAACAAACTTGATTAGATACAAGTTAGTTAAAAAATCAAGCAAAATAAGAGAAAATTCTCTAAAATACAATTAAACAATCATAACAAAGACACATGAACATGTTATATGTGCTATTAGATCTAGAAAGACTTAACTAGTATGAATGTATGCAAAACATGTCAAGTGATAGGGTGTGTGCATCAAAGGTGCATATGCAATGCATGATCAATGCATGAACAAGCACTCATGCGGTAAAGTGTGTAAAACACAACCAATTATCAAAAAATGTTAAACATAAATAAATATGGTAAACCCCAAAATTTGGTACTCATCGGAGCCCAAATGGATGAAAAAATACCATAGAGGCATTTTATCAAACACCTAGAATGCACACACTATACACATGTGATGAACAATGCATGAACATGTGAAATCTTGCCTAAATACATGTTAAAATACCACATGGGGCCAACATAATCAACAAGAAACAAAATGGGACTAAGTTGATCAACAAAATTGGAAAATTTTGCAAAAATTAAGTTTTCCCAACCTAAATACAAAAAATAAACCCAACCCTAGATTTTAAGAAATCTAAGACAAAATCAAAGGATTTGAAAGATGAAAAAGGTTAGAGATTACCTTAGAGAAGTCTTAGAGATGAAATCCAAAGAAGATTGGTTGAGTTTTGAAGAAAATGTGAGATTTTGTGGGTGGGAGTTGTGGAGTGCAAAAAGACAAGGTTTTTGAAAACTGAATTTTCAAGCCCTTTAAAAATTGTCTTTTTCTGCATTTCGCAAGCCAGTCGCGAAATGTGTAGATGCACAGAGCAGATTTTCGGTGGTTAGGTCTGAGTCGCGAAGCACTCGCGAGGGACTCACGAAACTCTCTTTCTAAAATTTTTAAGAAAATGAAAGTTCTTAAGAATTTCGCGACTGGAGGCCACTCACGAAGGCAGTAACGCAAAGGCCAAAAACAAAGTTTTTCAACACTAAAAATTTGACATTTTAAGAAAAACTTTGAGGACCAAAGTAACAAAAATCACTTCCAAAAACACATGAAATACTCAAAAATCATTTTGGGTTTGATCATCAAGCAATTGAGCATATACAAATCACATTTGAACATGTACAATCACACAAATGAAATAAGCATTCATTGAACATTAGACTTGTGTGTTGTGTGTGGGAATCAAGTATGAATTAGTCCATAGTCTAGTATGAAACTTCAATGATCATTTCAATCAAGTCACACACAAATAGCACAAAGTCAAGTGACCTATCTCACTTGTAGAAATGAACATATACAACCCCCCACCAAAGTGTTTACATTGATTGAAAGCTTTTCATTTGGCTTCCATTTTTCAAACTTTTTGATCAATACAACTCAATTTTTGAGCAACGATGCCATGAAATTATTATATTTCTTTGAGGAATAAGTCTTTGGCTTTGGCATCATACATTTTGAATACAATTTGCTCCACCTTTTCCTAGTCAAACTAGTTTTCGAAGCAAGGCTTTTTCGGATCTTTCTCTTTTTAGAGATTGATGTTTGAAGAACTTTTTGACAAAAAAAATAAATGTGAAGAGATATATAGGATCAAGTCTATGCACGTATCAAGATCAATCAAGACTATTGGATAGACATTCATAACAGGCTTGAAGATCAATTTACAACAATCAAACATAGATTTCTAGATATCACTCACACTTAAAATGTGCATACATAACAAGCTAAGCTCGTAAATGCACTACGCCATTAGTGCGAAAGTACTAGGCCAAACTCAACAAGTGATATGACACAACACAAGTGATCAAACTTTTTGAGATTTTATACTTTTTATGAGTTTTGGGATTTTTTGCTCACACAAAACAAAAAACATTAAAATAAGATCAACAAACAACGCAAACAAGGCAAAAAACGTTAAAAGGAACATGCTATGAATGAAGCATTGAAGCAAGAAGAATACATATTTCATGATGCATGAAACTATAACCCTTATACATTGGAAGTGTTAATGCATGGACATAGTGAATAATCATGCATAAGCATCCTTCTTCACCCACACCACACAGGTGCTTTGGAGTCTCAAACCTCAGGGTGAAGCTAGCTAGGCAATATGAGATGTTCTTAAGCATTTCCATGACATCTCCAATGAGTTGACCATCATTTTCTCCCTTAGCTTGCTTTCCTCTTGACATTCTTCTTGTATTTCCTTGAGCATGTAGAGAATCAGCCCTTCTAAGAGCATGAAGCTTGAAGCAATTTGGTCTTGTGTGCCCTTGAATGCCACAATGGTGACAAAAATACTTCACTTGAGGTCCCCTTTGATTTGTAGGCACTGACTTCCCTTTTGCCTTTGATTTTGGTCCAATGTCCTTCTTCTCAATGATAGGGATCTCAATCTGGGACTTCTCTACATCCTTCGCCAATACAAACTTCATCTCCCTTCTTGGTTTTCCACTCGAACTTCCTTCACTGGTGTAGCCCAATCCAATTTTGTCTATGGAAGGCTTTTGAGATGAAAGTACACTATCAAGCTTTTTGGTTGTTATGTGCTCCACTTTGACATTGGCTTGAATCACTTCAAGTTCGAGAAACTTTATCTTTGAGTAAGCATTCAATAGCTCCTCTTTCAACTCTTCAACTTCACACTTGGCATCTTTAAGTTGTGCAAGAGTGGATTTGTGTTCTTCTTCAATTTTCTTCACCTTCTTGACTGCACTTTTAGCAACTGTAGCATATTTGCCACAATCCTTAAGCAATGCATTATACACATCTTGAAGATTCTTATAACCTTCATTGAGGTACACATCCTCATCATCTAAAACTTCATCTTCTTAAACCTCAAAGTGAACACCATGTTCTTCAACCAGATCACTCAATTCATCTTTGGAATTAACCAAGGTAATTGCCATAAATGCTAAATAATTACCATCACCTTTGCATTCTTCTTTCGAATTAGAATTTTAGCTTTCCGAGTCACTAAGGGTAGTTATTAGCACCTTACCCTTTCCTCTTAAATAGTTCGGACATTCCTTCTTCAAGTGCCCATGTCCATTGCATTCATAGCAAACTATTCCTTGGGATGGTGATGACTCTTTTACATCCTTCTTCTTAAAGTATCTTTTGTCATTCTTGGATGATGAGAATTTTCCTTTTCCAAACAGCTTCCCGTTTTTCTTCATCTTAAGAAACTTTCAAAAGTTCTTTGCGAGATATGCCTCCTCTTTCTCAACATCATCCTCATCCGAGGAATCACCAATTCTCTCATTTATGGTTTTGAGAACAAGTGATTTGCTAGACATGTTAGAGGACAATCCGAGTTCATAAGTTTGAAGAGAGACAACAAGCTCTTAGATCTTGATCTCATCCAAATCTTTACTCTCCTCAATGGCAGTGACTTTGACTCAGAAGCTTTCAGGTAAGGATCTTAAGACTTTCCTTGCAACTTTAGCATCCTCAATCTTTTCTCCAATATTGAGCTTGGCAATGACAATCTCATTAAGTCTCCCATAGAATGAGTCGAACGACTCATCTTCACTCATCTTCATTTCCTCAAATCGAGTAGTAAGCAATTGCAATTTGGTGTCCTTGACCTTCATGGTTCCCTCATAGGTAGTCTCGAGGATAGTCCACACCTCTTTAGCGGTCCTTACATGAGAGATCCTATGAAATTCTTCAGTAGATACACCACAAAAATTGCATTAATAGCTTTGCTATTAGCATTTGCCAAAGCAAGTGCAACCTTGTTCCATTCTGCCTTGGGTGTTGTTGGTCTCACCCACCCATTCTCAACGGAATCCCAAATGGTCTCATCAATAGCACATAGAAAGGCACACATACGTACTCTCTAAAATGCATAATTACTCCCATCAAAGAAAGGAGGTGCGTTGAGGGATTGGGATCTATCCATCTCAAAAAGTGTCTAGGATCACACAAGGATAACGAAATCAAAAAGTATACCCACTCTGATACCAATTGAAAGCTCAATTAGTGTGAAAACACTAATGCTTGTTTAGACCCTGTAGACACAAAGGGTCTCGGAGTTACCACCTAGTTTTTGCAATGGTCTAGGAACCATATATATAGCGTCCCTTCAAGGGAGGACCTTTGATCTTACTACCAAGGTATGAGTTTGGAGTTTAGGCACGCTCTTGGGAATGTGTTAGGCACCCAAGATCAACAAACACTAAGGTTGGCCTCCCATTATTGTGTCTCATGTCCTAACCCTATTAAACACTAATTCAACACTTGTGTTTCTAAACTCACACACACACACACACTAATCATACATCTAACATACAACATGGCATCTTTTATCCCTAAACAAGCATACTTATCTATCCTAAAGCAAAAGAAAGCCAAACACACATAAGAAACCCTAACATTCATCTAGCATGTGAAAACCCTATCATACATCTAAAACAAAATAGCAACTTAATCATGGCAATCACGAGATCAGATAAAGCATACAATTGGACCTAAAACAAACATTTAAACGACATACATCACCAAATGCATGTCCATACCAATGCATGACTTACCTTCACTTACCCTTCAGCAACACAGCACCTATGGCATTGATGCATGGACATATGAATGAATGGCATGGCATCAAAGTAAGCAGCAAATATAAGAAAACCCTAATCTAAGCATGTTAAAGACAAGCAAGCATATAAGTCAAGAGACACAAATACGTATGAAAGGGCTTTTAAAAAGAGACAAAGCTTGTGAAACCAACCAACCAAATAATATAAGGAATCTAGATTAGGGTTTTAGGGTAAGCCCTTGCATACGCAGCCAGAAGACTGTGTATGCATGCTCATGACAAGCGTACGTGGGGCTTATTCAAAACCCTAACCTAGAAACGAACAAGACAGAAAACAAAGCATGAACTAAAACCCTAATTCAAACAAATAAACATGCATTTTAAACATACATAAACTTAAACCTAACCTAGAAAAGCATGTTAAAAAATATTCTAACAAACAAACAAAACAAATAGGAAGATCTAAAAGCATAAATAAAAGAAAGGAGAAAGAAAAATTTTAAAAGAATACCTCACACAAAAGCTTTCCAAGCTTGATTTTAACTATTCCCTTTAGTCAAGTCTATTCATAAACCAATAAGAAAGTGATTAGCAACGTTAAACTAAAAGGATTGGGGCCAGAAAAGGTCTCAATCAAATAAAATTGACTTGAGGGTATTTTGTGAAAAACTCCTTTTTGATTCACTATTTTCTAGTGAATCTTAGGTTTTTCCCACGGGATTTTTGTGTGTCTTGAAAATGTACCATGTAAGGCTTTATATAGTAGAAAAAATGGGGTTTGGTGCGGCTCCTAGACGATGTGGAATTCGTTCCAAATCTCAGCCATTATCGCAGAAACTTATCTTTCTTATGCTTCTAAAACCCTAGCTCCATACACAGGAATATGCCTGCATACGCAAGGTTTGGCCCAGTACGTAGGCCACTGCCCACGTACGTAGGCTGAGGGCCACTTTGGTCATTTTATTTTCAAAAATAGATTTTTTGCTCATTTAAAAGGTTATATTTTCTATTTTAACACTCCTCGAGTCAATTTGATATCTGATTGGGCTCTAAACAGGCCTTGGGCCTTGGAGTTTGAGCATCATTAGGGAACAGGGGCGAGTCATAAAGGGTACAAAATACAATGTCTACAAACCCCTAATCTTAATTTACAACTTAATTTCTTTTACTCTAACTTATCTAAGTATGGAACAAGAGTAAAACATGCGCCATAAACTGAAACACTACCCTAACCCATAAGCAAGTACAATAAGTAATAAATGTAAAGCTTAAAGAGTAGGGAAAAGAAATGCAAACACAAGATAACACCAAGAAGTGTTATCGAAGAGGAAATCGAAGTACTCAATGAAAAACCTCTCCAAGCCGAAATTGATTCACTAGTGAATAAGTTGGAGTACATGAATATCAAAAAGACCCTCCAAGCCTAATCTACCCAATGTACTTGAGTCCTCCAAGCCCCTGCTACCAACGGACTTCTCAGAGTCTTGTCTTCACTAGTTATCCGGATACCGTAATTATACCCGATTGCATCCACCACTCAATGGCTTCTTCCAATGCTTTCCAAAGGCACCAAAATTTCTCTCAACACTTAGAGTGGGTGTGGTAAGTGGTTGGGCTAAGAACCTCTCAAGGATGTGTAGATGGAAAGGTGGGAGTAAATGGAAACTTTAGAAAAATGATGTAGAGGATTATGGGTAAAACAATCCCTAACTCTCAAGCGTTTGGCTAAGGTTTCTCTCTCAAAAGTTTCTTCTGAAAATACTCATTCTTCTTACATTTCGTGGGTAATGAGAGTTTATATAGTGTTGGTAAAGAATGGGAAAAGTCACACTCAAAAAGCAATCAAGCAGTGAGTTTCGTGGGTCACTCGTAACTTGGCCTGAGTCGCGAGTCACTCACGAAATCCAACCTGTCTTGGACTCTTCAAATTCCTGTATGTGCTTCTCACATGGCTTGTTTCACGGGTCAGTAGTCGCAAGTCAATCGCGAGCAAGTCGCAAAAACCAATTCTTCACAAATTTTTCACCAAACTCTCAGACACAGCCCTTATATAAAATCCCACAAAAATTACAGGGAATTGATTGCTAGACTAAGTGCAGAATAAGAGTAAATAAGCGTTATGAATCGATAACACTACCCTAAGCCATATTCATCCATCATCAACAATAAAATGAAAGATTAAAGAGTAGGGAAGAGAGATGTAAACACAAGATAACACCGGGACGTGTTATAAAAGAGGAAACCGAAGACCTCGGTGAAAAACCTCTCCGTAACCCTCCAAGTCGTAATCGATCCACTAGAGAATAAAGTTGGAGTAAACTAATAACAAAAGGCCCTCCAAACCTAGTCTACCCCATGTACTTGAGCCCTCCAATCTCCTGCTACTAACTAACTTCTCAGAGCCTTGTCTTCTCTAGCTTTCCGAATCCCGCAATTTAGCCCAATTGCATCCGCCAATGAATGGCTCCTTCTAATACTTCCCAGCAGCACCAAAATCTCACTTTACACTCAAAATGGGTGTGGTAAGTGTGTGGGCTAGCAACCTCTCAAAGATCTAAAGATGGAGAGGTAGGAGTTGAGGAAAACCAAAAGGAAATGTGTAGATGATTGTGGGTATAACAATCTCTAACTCTCAAGTGTATTTTCTAGGGTTTTTTCTCTAAAAAACACTCCTTACACTTTATGGGTAATAAGGGTATATATAGTGTGAGTAAAGATTTGGTAAAACAAAAACATAACTTTTTGCCAAATAGAGACTTTTGCAGGTCCTTCATGGGTTGGCCTTACCCACAAAACAATCGTGAAAGTTACAGCCTAGCATGACTCTTCATCTTCCAGTCATGTTCTCTACATATGGCTTTCTCGCGGGTTGCTTCTCGCGAGCTACTTGCGAAATCCACTTGTTCATCTTTTGTAGCATGATTCTTCATCAACCTCTCACACTCATCCCTTACAATTAAACCCACATACATATAAAGAAAATGATTGAAGAAATTATAATCAAATTTGGCACGGAATTAAAGCCAACACAACATGGCTGGAAATCACAACTTTACAATCTCCCCCTTCGGCTATTCTGTGACAAAACCCCTAAACAAACTCTAGATTTAAACGTGAGTTTGGGAACACAGGAAAAACTCACTCACACCTAAATCTAAAGGTTGTGAAGCACTTGCATCAAAAACACCTGTATCCTGAAACACTTACACATAACATTAAAACTTCATTAAGTTCAGAGACAAGTAGAACACATGGTATGTATAGGGAACAAGTAAAATGCGATCAAGATATCAAAAAGGATATATGACAATAAGCATAACTTGATCAAACATAAACAGCCATTAGGAAAAGACTAAAATGAACATCTATCAAGTAAATGATCACTTGGAAACGCAATGCAATTAAGAGCAATGCTAAAATCAATTGCATGTCCAACAAACACGTGATGCTTTAAAGAACCTAAAGCAATAAGCAATAGAAAACAATAAGCATCAAGAAACAGCTATAAAAACCAAGATACAAAATAATACTAAAGAAAACTAAGTTTTAAACTAAAGTACTTGAAAGCTTTAAATGAAAGCACTGTAAACATCCAACAATTATATAAAAACGTAAAATAAACTAGAAACCAAACAACATGGTTAGACTATCCAAAAGTGTGTGTGGCTGTCGGTTAGCTTTCTCCTTTTGAGCCCACTAATCTCCCCCTTTCAATATGCACACCTCCTTTCATGTGATGCTCTCCTCCTTACTATATGTTATACTCAATACTATTCACATTAAGTGCTCTCCCCATCTTTGGCACGAATAGCTAAAGACTCTCATCTAGCTTGCGCTGAATCTCATCCAACTGTGTCTCAATGGTGGTTAGACGAATCTGAACTTGGTTGTTGGTAGAGTATATGACTTTAGCAAGACCAGAAATGCGCTCATGAAATCCCTCAACCAAGGTTGTCAACCTATCCGAATGAGAGCTAGATGGTCCAGACTGAGTGCTAGTAGACTAAGGCTCGGGAATGTGTGGAAATATAGTCTCGGTTTGCTCAGGGATAGTGGGAGCAGCTAATCATTTTTTGGAAGGAGTGGAATGATATGAGGATTCGCTCTTCGAAGTCTTAAAGGGTCTATGCTTTGCCCTTTCAGCACAGAGGAGTGACTCTTGCTCACTTGAAGAGAAATGAATGATATTGGTCGTTGACGAAGTAAGATAGTTCCTTCTTTTGGTGGACGAACACCTTTAAGAACCATGATCTTCATGACAAGGCTGCAGAAGGGAAGACACATCCTTGCAGCTAATCTTCCTGCCGTTCTCCCCATGGTCTAAAATATGTGAGCACAAATGTCAATTGGAGCTCCTCTAATTATATCACACAGAAATTGTGCTCGTCCAAGGTTAATGAAACCAGTGTTGGACAGAGGGTATAGGTTGAAAAACATGATCAGTGTTGAGAGTCTTCAACTTTGATCCAAATTTTGCAGTCCCAATGGAAGTGCCTGCAGAGGAGACTTCATGATTAGCTCCTAGAATGTCAAGAATCTCTATCACTGGAGCTATTATGTCATCATACGGTGTCTACATTCTCCAGATGATTAATATGAAGAATCTTTGCTAGATAGTCCGGAATGATGACAAAATCTTTTCCTCGAACCCAGCACTTTAGTTCAGCTCCAATGAACCAAGCGTTCAAGTAAAATTCTTTAACCAATTCATCAATGTGACCCTCAAAGTTGCCAAAAAAATTTGCCCAATCCTTATCCACAAATATCCTAGGGATAAACGTGGATCCCAAAGTGTCAAATTTAACAACCTGAGAGAGTCCGAGATCAATCCTTAAGAAAGATTGAGAATCCAAAAAAGTCTTGAATTTCTCGGTATCAAAGTTAGTGGATGAATGACAAGTCCTCTTTTATAGAGGAGATAATGTGAGATCAATCACCTGCTCTTTGCCGTAAGAGGAACGACAATACATTTGTAGAATGAACAACTACACAAAGAAACAAAAATAGATACAAACAAGGAAACAAACTTGATTAGACACAAGTTAGTTCAAAAAGAACAAAATTGTCCTAAAAAGCATAAAGACCAGCAAACAAAGTCACAAGATCATGTTTTAAGTGCTAAAGGTTGAACAAGACTTACATAGCATAAGAGAAATGCAAAACATGTCAAGTGATCGAGTGTGTGCATCAAGTGTGCTTGTGGTGTGCATGTGAGATACATGACAAAGAACTTATGGGGAAAAGTATGCAAAACACACAACTAATGTTTAAAACATGTTAAGGATGTAAAAACATAGTAATCCCAAAAATTTGGTGCTCATCGAAGTCCAAAACAATGAGAAAATACCATTTGGGCATTTTATCAAACACTTAGAGTACATACAAACCACTAATATGTAAAACAATGCATGAACATTTTGAAATCTTGCCTAAGTACATGTTAAAATGCCACTTAGGGCTAACACAAACACAATAGGTTTTTCCCAACCCCTTTCAAAAATAACCCAACCCTAGAAATCCTAGAATCTAAGACTTAATCTAAGGATTCAAGAATGAAAAAGTGTTAAAACATACCTTGGATGAGTCTTAGGGATGAAAGCTCTTGAGATTTGGATGAGATTTTGAGTGAAAGAGTGTTTTTGGTTAAGAGAGGCACAAAGGAGGCAAAAAAGAGTGTTTTGAAAAACTATCATTGTTTGGGTTTTAAAATTGAAAATCTGCTCATTTTGCAGGTAAGCTACTTGTAAAGTTACTCGCGAAATGACCTCTGAAGCACAGGATAGATTTCACAGAAAGCTTCTTCTCACGAAGGAGTCGCGAGTGAGTCGCGAAACTCTCTGGGTAAATTTTAGAAGAAACTAAAAATGGCTTCCTCATTTTCACGGGTAAGATCTTACTCACGACTTACTTGCGAAAATGCCTCTAAAGGAGTTTTTCAACAAAAACTGATTTAGCCTTTTTGGAAAACTCTTAACACAAAAATATTACATAAAAACACTTTCAAAAACAAATAAAATACTCAAAAATCTTTTTTAGGTTTAATCATCAAGCAATTGAGTATACACACATCACATTTGAACATGTACAATCACACAAATGAAATAGGCATTCATTGAACATTAAACTTGTGTGTTGTATGTGTGGATCAAAAATGAACTAGTCCATAATCTAGTATGAAGTTTTAATGATCAATTCAACCAAGTCATACAGAACTAGCACGAAGTCAAGTGACCTATCTCACTTGTAAAAGTGAACATATATGACCCCTCACCAATGTGTTTGCATTTGATTGAAAGCTTTTCATTTGGCTTCCATATTTCATACTTTGATTAAATACAACTCAAATTTTTGAGAAACGATGCCATGAACTTTTTGATATATCTTTGACAAATAAGCATTTGGCTTTGGCACCATACATTTTTAATACAAATTTGCTCCACCTTTTCCTAGTCAAACTAGTTTTCAAAGCAAGGCTTTTTCAACTTTTTCTCTTTTCAGAGATTGACATTTGTAGAGCTCTTTTGAGAAAAGAAAAAAAATGTGAGAAGATATATAGGCACGAGTCTACGCATGTATCAAAATAAAGCAAGACCATTGACCAATCATTCATGACAAGCTTGAAGATCTATTTACAACAATCAAATGTAGATTTCTAGATGTTTCTCATACTTAAAAAATGTGCATACATAACAAGCTAAACTCGTAAATGCACTACGCCATTAGTATGGAGGTACTAGGCCGAACTCAACATGTGATATACACAACACAAGCGATCAAACTTTTTGAGATTTTTCATTTTTATGGGTTATTGAATTTTTTAACACAATAAAAAACAAAGCAATAAAGTAAGATCAACAAAAACAAGGTAAATAAACAAAGACTTGTAAAAGAAACATGCTTAAAACGGTAGCAATGACACAAGAAGATTGCATATATCATGATACATGAAACTTAACCCTAATACGTTGTAAGTATTAATGCATGGGCATAGTGAGTGATCATGCATGAGTACCTTTCTTCACCTACACTGTAAAAGTGTTTTAGGTAAGATCCTTGGAAGGAGGGGTACAACTGACATAACTCTCAAACCTTGGGGTGAAGCTAGCAAGGCATGATGAAATGTTCTTCAACATCTCCATAACATCTCCAATGAGTTTTCCCTCATTTTCCCCTTTAGCTTGAATTCCCTTTGGCATTCTTCTTGAGTTGTCTTGGCCACATAGAGAGTCAGCCCTCTTAAGAGCTTGAAACTTGAAGCAATTTGGTCTTGTGTGCCCTCGCACGCCACAATGATGACAAAAATGTTTCACTTGAGGTCCCCTTTGACTTTTGGGTAACGACTTCCCTTTTTCCTTTGGTTTTGGACCAATCGTTCTCTTTGCAACAACAAAGGTCTCAATCTTGGGCTTCTCCACTTTAGGCTTCTCTACATTCTTTGCCGACACAAACTTCACTTCCTTCTTAGGCTTGCTGCTTGAACTTCCTTCACCAGTATAACCTAAACCGGTCTTTTCATTTGAAGATTTTTTAGAAGAAAGCACACTGTCAAGCTTCTTGGTGAAAATGCACTCCACTTTGACATTTGCTTGGATTATTTCAAGTTCAAGTAACTTGATTTTAAAATACGCATTTAGCAATTCTTCCTTTAGCTCTTCAACTTCACATTTTTCTTCCTTAAGTTGTACAAGTGTGGATTTATGTTCTTCTTCAATTTTCTTCATCTTTCTAACAGCATTTTTTGCAACTTTGGCTTATTTGCCACAATCTTCAAGCAACGCATCATACATTTCTTGAAGGTTCTTCTCACCTTCATTGAGATACACTTCTTCACCTTCGGAATGTACATCTAGCTCATCACCCAACTCATGCAATTCATCTCTAGAGTCAACTGCGATAATTGCCATGAAAACTGAATAGTTTCCCTCACTATCACATTCTCCTTCCGCGTCGAAATTTGAGCTTTTTGAATCACTAAGGGCAGTTGCAAACACTTTACCCTTTCCTCTCAAGTAGTTTAGACATTCTTTCTTGAGATGTCCATGCCCATTACATTCATAGCACATGATTCCTTGAGTTGATGACGAGTCTTTCCCATCCTTCTTCTTGAACTCCCTCTTGTCATTTTTGAAGGATGATAACTTTCCTTTGCCAAACGACTTCCTAATGTTCTTCATCTTGAGAAATTTCCGCCGAAAGTTCTTTGCAAGAAATGCTACCTCCTTCTCTACATCATCTTCATCGGAGGAATCACCCATTCTCTCATTTATAGTTTTGAGAGCAAGGGATTTGTTGTACTTGTGAAAGGGCAGTCCAAGCTCATAGGTTTGGAGAGATCCAATGAGTTCTTGAATCTTTATCTCATCCAAATCTTTGCTTTCCTCTATGGCTACAACCTTAGCCCAGAAGTTTTCAGGTAAGGATCTCAAGATCTTCCTCACCACCTTGGCATCTTTAATCTTTTTCCCAAGATTGAGCTTGGTAATCACCATCTTGTTGAGTCTCCCATAAAAGGAATTGAACGACTCATTGTTGTTCATCTTTACTTCTTCGAACCGAGTAGTGAGCATTTGAAGCTTGGTGTCCATAACCTTCTTGGTAACTTGGTAGATTGTCTCAAGAATGGTCCATGCCTCTTTGGCGGTCTTCACGTGCGAAATCCTGTGAAACTCATTAGTAGAAACACCACAAAAAATAGCATTAATTACTTTGTTATTGGCATTTGCCAAAGCAAGAGCAGCCTTATCCCATTCGAATTTGGCTGTAATGGGTCTTTCCCATCCATTTTCAACAGAATCCCACACCGTTTCATCAATCGCACACATACGAACTTTCCAAAAAACATAATTACTCCCATCGAAATAGGGATGAGCATTAAGAGATTGGGATCTATCCATCTTACACGGGGTCTAGGATCACACTAAGATATTGAAATCTGACAAGTGTACCCGCTCTGATACCAATTGAAAGCTTGGATTTGTTCTAAAACACAAGAGCTTGTTCAGACCTCTAATTAAAAATTAAGGCTAGATTGCTTTTACTCTAACTTAGACTAAGTGCAGAACAAAAGTAAATGAGCGCAATGAACTGATAACACTACCCTAAGCCATATTCATCCATCATCAACAATAAAATGAAAGCTTAAAGAGTAGAAAAAGAGATGCAAATACAAGATAACACCGAGATGTGTTATAGAAGAGGAAACCGAAGAATTCGGCAAAAAATCTCTCCGCAACCCTCCAAGTCCAAATTAATCCACTAGAGAATAAAGTTGGACTACACAAATAACAAAAGACCCTCCAACCCTAGTCTACCCTATGTACTTGAGCCCTCCAAGCTCCTGCTATCAACTGACTTCTCAAAGCCTTGTATTCTCTAAATTTCCGGATCCCGCAATTCAACCCGATTGCATCCGCCAATGAATGGCTCCTTCCAATACTTCCTAGCATCACCAAAATCTCACTTTACCCTCATAATGGGTGTGGTAAGTGTTTGGGCTAGCAACGTCTTAAAGATATAGAAATGGAGAGGTAGGAGTTGAGGAAAACCACAAGAAAATGTGTAGATGATTGTGGGTATAACAATCTATAACTCTCAAGTGTATTTTCTAGGATTTTCTCTCTGAAAAGCATAACTTACACTTTGTGGGTAATGGGGGTATATATAGTGTGGGTAAAGACTTGGTAAAGCAAAAACATTACTTTTTGCCAAATAAAGACTTTCGCGAGTCCTTTATGGGTTGGCCTTACCCACAAAATAGCCGCGAAAATTACAACCCGGCACGACTCTTCATCTTCCAGTCATGTACTCTACACGTGGCTTTTTCGCTAGTTGCTTCTCGCGAGCCAGTCGCGAAATCCACTTGTTCATCTTTTGAAGCTTGATTCTTCATCGATCTCTCAAACTCATCTCTTACAATTAAACCCACATACATACAGGGAAAATAATTGAAGAAATTACAATCAAATTTGGCACGGAATTAAAGCCAACACAACTGATAGGCCAAGAATGTATTGACCCCTTATGATAAATTAACCAATTTATTTAGCCAAGTTAATTAATTAATTCAATTAACATGCAAAATGCGTGGTAGCACAAAAAAACCACCAACTAATTAATATGCAGTGGAAAATAAAATTGACACGGTGATTTATTTACGAATGGAGAAAACCTCCAAGACAAAAACCCCACCGGGTGATTTTAAGGTCACCACTCCCGAGAATTCACTATTATCACAACAAGTGGTTACAAGTAAGGAATCTCAGTACCTTATACCAACCTACAGTTGAACCCTTACCCAAATACCCAATTGGACTTGTTCTGTAGTGACAATCTCTCATTTTCAGTGCACAGCTCCCAGTACATGACTAACCAATAGATGCGCGGATCCCAGTACGCGACTTAATCACCAACTTGAGAAAGATGTTGGCTGCAAAGTTTTCAGTTCATCAACACGGTGAAGATCGTGAAGCTCCTTGGTCACAAAACCCAACGGCATACAAATGCAGCAGCTTTTTCAAGAGAAAGATGAATTAGGGCAAATTCTGTCTCCGGTCACAATTTGCATGAACAAAACTTTGCTTCATACTTGGCAACCTTTGATGACCCTTAAAATAATCCTTATATATGTTTCGGGCTGTGAGAAAAGAAAGCCCAAACATCTACACACGGATTGGATGAAAATCAAAACTAAAAATCAGAGTTTCTTAAATCTCGATAGATACCCTATCTATCGAGCAGCTGTCAAGCATCAAGCTAGAACAACCTTTTAAACCTCAATAGATACTAGCTATTGAGCTTTAAAATCCAGCACTTCTTCACTTGATTCTTGAACAAACTTGCATGGCTTTAACACTTGAACTTGAAACCTTGTTCCTTGAATCATTAAACACATCCTAGATCTACCCAATTACAAGTAAAGTGTGTTTTGTTGAAGGATTAGCCAATTTTATATTGACATATGTTCCTAACATGATTTACATATGTCCTAACAACAACATAGTTGGAAATCACAACTTTACAGATTGTTTAATTTATAATTGACAATTAATAATGTGGACTCAGTTACTTATTATCGATAGAATTATTACTCCAGTCATTTGTAAACCTCATGCCTGATAAGTAATGCTCCTAAGGGCTTTTCAAGCAGGACATGTCTGGTCACCCTGCTTAAGTTAGATTGATAAGCAATATGAGTGGATAGCATGTGGAGGCACCTTGCTCCATATGATGCCCCAAGGCCATAGTAGAATGGGGTCATGGTAGGCAGAGTTAGTTTGTATGAAGGGTAGCAGCAGGTGGTGTTAACCATATGTGGTGGTGCATGGCATTGGTGGCTTAGTTACTGGTTACTTATGAGTGAGCTTGGTGGCTTGTGTGCGAGGCAGGGCTGGGCTACCATGATGATGTGTAATCAAATGTTGTATGCAAGGCATTGAGCTAGTGGGTGCTGGCCTAGTGCATGGACAAATTCTAGTGGCCTAATGGTAGTTACATTGATGTGTGCTACTTGTAGGCATGCTGTGTGGGTTGTATTGTTGATAGGGGAGGGCTTGGGCATGGGCCAAGCCTCCCAAAACATGGAGAAACATGCTAGGTGGGCTGCTGTGTGATGGGCAAAAGCCTTATGATCTGCTGAGACATGGGTTGTGCAAGTGCTGATATGCAGGAGCAGTTACAAGGTAGTTACCAAGCAATTTCTGGTTTTCCTAATGTTCAGACCTGTTATGTAGGGGCTGGAAATGTGGAGAGCAAACCAAGACAGTATCAGTTGAAGGTATCCTAAGTCAGATGATAAGTGGTAGATTGTCCAAGACCCAAGTGGTTGCAAGGCAATAACTATCGTAGCAGTTATTTCTGTGTATATGACCCTAATGCTATTGGGGGTGTCAACAACAGAGTGTATTTTTTCCTTAGAGAGAATTCTGTGTATTTCTCTAGACTTGTAAAGGGTTTCCTTTGTACTTGAGATTAAGTAATAGAGGTTGGAGGCGGGTTCCCTGTAAACATAGTGTGTGCTATGTGTGTGTGAGTCCCTATATAATTTGTTCTAAGTGTTTCCTACAGTGTATGTGTGGTGTTGGCTAAAAAGTTAGGAACTTAGGGCCATCACAAGCAGAAAATTGAGTGAAAATTTTACCTTGTGATACAAGGAGAAGTGATGGTAATGCCTGGGCTATGTCAGTAAAGCGTGAAAAGTGGTTCCTAATTTCTATGTTTTTGGAAAGGAAAATTCAAAACGTGTGGGACAATTTCATTGGAAGATTGTATTGCAGAAACTTCCGCTAGGTAGTGAGTCAAGTGACACTTTATTGACTGGCCCATTGATCGGGGCTTGTTGTTTTGATATAAATACCTCCTTCAGTATCTATTAGGAGCCGCCGTAGCCTTCTTATCTTCTTTCATATTGCATACTTGGTGAAAATTATCGGTCTTTCATCAATTTCCCAATCAAACGCACACGTTATAGCCTTTCAAATTAGCGCTCTCAAGTCTTAACTCAAATTGCAACCATATATTTACTTATCTCTTATAATTCCCATTTCATCTTTATCCGAAAAACCAAAAAAAAAAAAAACTCTTTTTGCATCTTCTCAATCTTCAGTTAACAGATTTTACCTATGGCTACTCTCACCAATGAAGAAACCTCCTCATTTTTTATTCACAAATGGAAATATGATGTCTTTTTGAGCTTTAAAGGTGATTATACCCACAATAATTTCATAAGCCATTTATATCAAGTTTTGTATAACGCAGGCTTTTACACCTTTATTAATGATTTGGATGAACTTATCAATATTCTCAAATGTAAGAAAAATGGCCAGTAAGTGTTGCCGGATTCTTAGAAAGTGGATTCATGGGAAATACGTAAACAAGAGAAAGAGTTTGGAGTCAACATGACTAAACATGAAGAAACATTCAAGGATAACATTGTTAAGGTTCAAAATTGGAGAGAAGCTCTAAAGGAAGTTGGTAACTTGTCTGGATACCATTACAAGAATGGGTATGTATTTTATGATGTCTCACTCTTTAATGAATTTATATCTTTAACAGTTTGTCATAACCTCTAACTAGATACTATTTCATATATTATGAAAGTATTTTATGCTGGTAATATCTTCTACTACTGAGGTAGTTATAGTTCAAAATTAAGGTTAATGTTTGAACTTTGAAATATAAAATTTTACAGTCAAAGATTTTCAAAAGATTTTTTGTCATTTTGGTCAAGTATGCAAAGCCTAAATCTGATTTCCTAAAGGAAAAAAAAAAAATGAATCCTTGAATAATATGTCCGTTTGTTTAACTATTTTCTTTTTTGGAGAAACATTTTTTTATATATTAATAACTAGCCCAAAAGTCGTGCTATGTATACGTGCACTTTTATTTTTTTTAATGGCAAGGTTTGGCTAATTCAATGGATTTTAATTCTAATCAATGTTTATGGATAATTTAAATCGCAATATATGGTTATACATGTAGAAAAAATATATAAGAATCTTCATAAGAATTGTTAATTTCAATGAAAAAATTTTCATATACTTGCACCTATAAAAAAATTTCAATATAGATTTTGCACCTATAAAAAATAAAAATATAATTACTAGTATAATAGAACATGTATTTAATTAGCTAAAAAATTTTACTTATAATTATAGAGAAAACATTCAATGTTCTTCAAATATTCAACTGAGTTGTATCCATAATTACAAATCTATATCCATCAATATTTTCAAACCTATATCTATCTATACTTTTTTTAGAAACAAACAAACACATACACACAAGGGAGAGAAAATGAGGTTCTAACACAAATGCACACCACAAACTCCACAAGAAAAACCATTATATATCTATCTATATATACATCTATACATTTTTTTATAAGATATATACATTATTATTATATAATCATCATAATTAATTGAGTTCCCCTTAGATTTTACTTAAAGAATACCATAATTAGTCTGGGACTATGCCTAAAAGAGTGTAAGTTATTTGAATTTGATATAATTTTCCTTTTATTTTTCTTTTTAGAGAGTTCTCACGTATGGCATCTACTCCTGATAATAGCTCTTTATTAATAGATCAAGACATCAATTGGAGACATTATGATTAAAATATAAAATTTAATATCACTATTCTTCTATTACGCCACATCAACTATTCTCTCATTAGTTTCTCAAAAAAAAAAAAAAACTATTCTCTCATTCATTACGTTACATTTTTAATTTGGGAGGGGTTTTAGCGCTTTTTTGGAAGAAAGGGTTGGAGGTAGATGTTGAATCATCATCCCCAAATCACATCAATGTGCAAATTAATAAAAATAAGGAGGATGGATGGAGGTTTAAGGGTTTTTATGGTGAACCATTGACTCAACAGAGGATGGAATCGTGGAATCTCTTGAGAAATCTACAAGGGAGGTTTTCAGTACCATGGCTATGTATAGGTGATTTTAATGAGATTACAAAATCTCATGAAAAATGTGGTGGGAGGTTAAGGCCTTATTTGCAAATGAAAAATTTTAGGGATGCATTGGATGAGTGTGGGCTTATGGATTTGGGATATATGGGTAGTAAATTCACTTGGTTCAAAAACATTGCCAATGGAATTTCAATATGGGAACGTCTAGATAGAGCATTGGGTACCACAGACTGGTTTGAAAATTATTCAGGGACCAAAGTTGTGATTTTGGAATGTGGAACATCAGATCATAAGCCAATGTTAATTCATCCTTGTGGGGTTCCAATGAGGCAGAACAAACCATGGCACTTTGAGAAGATGTGGTTGGAAGAGAAGGGGTGTCATGATATGGTGGCCTTGGCTTGGAAGGAGGGTGAGAGCAGCACACCCATGTGTAGGGTGGTGAATAAAATGGGAAAGCGTTAGGTGAAATTAAAATGGAGTAAATGATGTTTTAAAAATGTTACTTGGGAAATTGCTAAAAAAAAAAAAAAGAATGAAGGAGGCAGAAGTCTCGGCTTTACAAGAAAATAATGTGGAAATAGTGGTGAAATTAAAAAGTGAATTGGTGGGGTTGATAGCGAAGGAGGAACAGATGTGGCAACAACGATCAAAAATTCATTGGTTGAAATCTGGTGATAAAAACTCGAAGTTTTTCCATAGCAAAGCTTCTCAAAAGTTTAGGAGAAATCGGATTTTGGAGCTTGAGGATCCAAGTGGAGTTTGGTGTGTGGGTGATGAGAATGTGGCTGGATTGTTGGAAAACTATTATCAACAACTTTTTACTTCATCAAATCCGTGTGATTTAGAAGAAGTAACACAACACATGGCCCGAGTGGTTACTGAGGAGATGAATAAGGAGTTGATTGGAGACTTTTCTCGGGTTGAGGTAGAGATGGCATTGAATCCGATAGCACCACTGAAGGCTCCAAGACCTGATGGCATGCCTCCAATTTTCTACCAACATTATTAAAAGAGTATTGGAGATGATGTAACAGAAGAGGTGCTATCTTGCTTAAACACTAGAAAGATCCCCACAAGTTTGAATCATACTTATCTTACACTCATCCCTAAAGTGAAGAGTCCAGTTAAAGTGTCTAATTTTAGACCTATAGCTCTTGGTAATATTTTGTACAAAATTATTTCAAAGGTCTTAGCAAATAGATTAAAAAACAAATTCTGCCATATATAATTTCTGAGTTTCAAAGTGCTTTTCAAACTGATAAAGCCATCTTAGATAATATTTTAGTGGCTTTTGATTCCTTACATCATATGAAAACCAAGAAAACTGGAAAGAATGGCTGTATGGCTATGAAGCTAGATAGGAGTAAAGCCTATGATAGGGTGGAGTGGCTTTTCCTGATGAAAATAATGGAGAGGATGGATTTCCATTCAAAAATTGGGGGGGGGGGGGGGGGGGGTGTGGATTTATGAATGTATAAGTTCAGTTTCTTTTTCTATTATGGTTAACAAGGAACCAAGAGGTCATATTGTCCTAACTAGGGTTTGAGGCAATGAGATCCTTTATCACCATACTTGTTTTTATTATGCTCCAAAAGGTAAATGGTCTGATTCAACATGCTGTAAATTATGGAAAAATTCTTGGTTACTCTCTATGTAGGGGTGGCCCAAAAATCTCTCATTTATTTTTTGTAGATGATAGTCTCCTCTTTTGCCGTGCAAAAGTTGAGGAGGTTAACACCATACAAGCCATTCTGAAGGTGTACGAAAAAGCCTCGAGTCAACAAATCAATGCAGAGAAGACCACCTTGTTCTTTGGGAAATCAGTGAGTGAGGAGACAAAAAATTCCATGAAATTATTACTTGGCATGCCAGAAATAAAGCATTATGAGAAGTATTTGGGGCTGCCTGCAGTGTTTGGCAAAAATAGAAGAGCAAGTTTGATATACATCAAAGATAGAGTATGGGGGAAGTTACAAGGGTGGAAGGAAAAATTGTTATCATAGGCAGGAAAGGAAGTGCTTCTGAAGGTGGTTGTACAGGCTATTCCCACTTTTGCAATGGGCTGTTTTAAACTCCCAATTGATCTTTGCAGGGATATTGAAATGCGAATCAAGAAATTTTGGTGGGGACAACGTGGGGAACGAAGGATGATTCATTGGAAAAATTGGGAAACACTTTGTAAATCAAAGAATGAAGGAGGGTTGGGTTTTAAGGAATTGGCAAAGTTCAATGATGCAATATTGGCAAAACAGGTATGGCGGCTCAGCCATGATACAAGCTCGCTGTTTTATCATGTATTTAAGGCAAAATACTTCCCCAATGGCACCATTTTTGATGCCAATCAAAAATTTGTCTTTCGCGTGGAAGAGCATTTTAAAGGCTAGAAAAGTGGTTACAATGGGGGCAAAATGGAGGGTGGGGGATGGACGATCCATCAAGGTCTTCAAAGATAGTTGGTTACCAGAACTTTCGGGTGGAAAAATAAGCTCTGTCCCTTCGGGTCTGGATAGCAATCTGTATGTGGCTGAACTGATGGCACCAGATAAAAGCAGCTAGAAGTTGCAAGTGATTGATACCTATTTCCTGCCTCATGAAGCTCAGCAAATTAAAGCAATCCCTCTTTGTGTCTAGCCTCAACCTAATTATCTCTACTGGAGTCTGGAAAAGAATCGAATTTATATGGTGAAGTCGGGTTACAAGCTCCTTTGCGAAGAGGCAAGAATGGAGGAAGCATCGAGTTCAAGCAGATAGGGGTTGGCGGGCTTATGGTCTGGGATTTGGAAGCTGAAGGTACCTGGTAAGATAAATCATTTCTTGTGGAGGGCTTGTGCTGATTGTTTGCCAATAAAAGTCAATCTGATGAAGAGGAAAATTATAGACGATCCTTTATCTCAACTGTGTGGAAGACTTCCTGAGAACACTAAGCATGCCTTGTGAGATTGTGAAGCGGTGAGGCGAGTTTGGTGCTCGGATTTCAACTGGGTGAATGAAACTGAGACAGCTCATGGGTCTTTTCTAGATCTTGTGGAGCTGTGTTTGGCTAAACCAGGGGCTGGTGAGTTGTTTGGAACCACGGCATGGTTCATATGGACTCATCGAAATAAGGTCAGGTTGAGAGAGAAGACTCTGCCGCTGAGTAGCATTGGAGAAGCTGCAAAAAATTCATTGCAACAAGTTCAGGCAGTATGTGAGGTTTGGTGCTTAGATAAACAACCTCGCCGGCGCAAATGGATACCTCCAGCAACAAGTGACTTTAAAGCAAACTTCGACGGAGCATGGTTCAATGAAAGTGAAGAACCAGGAATTGGTGTTGTGGTAAGGGACTCTTCGGGTCAGGTACTTGCTGCATTAGCAGGAAAAAGAAAAAAAAAAACCACATAATGTGGAGTGTTTGGAGATGATGGCAGCGAGAAAAGCAGTGATTTTTGCACAAGAAATCGGTCTACAACGTCATTTTGAAGGAAATTCAGAAATTATCATTAAGGCTCTCAAACCAGGGGATATGTTCTCTTCTTCCCTTTGACATTTGGTTAGGGACACTTTAGTTTTTGTTAACTCACTTAGGAGTTTCTCTTTCTCTCACATTGTTAGGCAAGGCAATGCCATGGCATATGCCTTAGCCCTGAGAGCTCGGTTTTCTTTTCCTTTGCTAATTTGGATAGAATCTGTTCAATTCAATCTGATGTAGACTCTCTTATTTTTGCAGATTATTCAGTTTCTTAATAAACTTTAGCACGCTTAGTCCTGACTCTAAAAAAAATGTTACATTTTTAAATTCATTCTCTTGATACCTTATTCAATTATCTCATTAATGACCTCCTAAATTCTTCCATTACATTTTGTCCTACATTTTCTCTCCTCATTTTCACTCGTAATGTCCTCTTAATTATTTCTAACTCTAACCTTATCTTTCCTACAAAGCCTTTATCCTCCATATTATTTTTCATATAAATTCCTTATTGCTCTTATTACTCACCTTTCCCCCATTCTTTTTTTTTTATATATACAATAAAAATGAGTGATTGCAGTAAACCTACTTGTAGTTTGACCAATTTAAATAAAGCCTACCCGTGGTTTAAAAGTTATCACTTAACCTACCTGAAGTGTCCTCTATTAGACAACCATAACCCACTTCTCAAAAAATGGGTAAATATATATTTTTCATTATATTTTATGTCTCCTATTTTCTCTTCTTAACTCCTCTTTTTCCCCTTCTCTCTAATTCGATCTCCGTTGGCTCTCTCTAATCTCTATCTATCTACTTAGTTGGATTTACAATCATGAAAAAAATTTCTATATCTAATTTCTCTCTCTTTTATTTTGCTAAATTTTCTGTCTACTCTCTTGATCTCTCACTTTCTCCCTTTTCTTCGTTGATGCCTCCGAGCATCACTGCTCTACTTGCTAACGCCATGGTTGGCGGTGATGACCCTTGGGTTCCATCACCACGTCCTTTGCTTTTGTTTGGCTTATTATTCTCTCTCCAGTTCTCTTCTTCACTCTCTTTTTTTCCTTCTTTTTCTAATTCAATCAGTGGAACTAAATTTTCATCATCGTGAAAGATACGGCTATAGAATCAAAGATCAGAGCAAAAGCGACAGTAGCAAGAGAAAGCAGAAGTAAGAGATGTGGTTGGCTTATCCAACAAAATTTTTGGCAAAATTTGCATTAGGGGTGGGCTATGACGTCTTGAAAGAGAACAACCCCCATTTTGTTGTGAAACTGAAATTGGGGTTAAGAGGTTTGAATATCAATGTGTAGGGAGGATTAGTTGTGGTTGGGAGGGCATTTGAGCAAGTGGATTTTTGGTTTTGAATGGAATACTTGGAGATCAAGATGGTTTTGGTTTTGGAGGAAGAAAAAGAGAAGAAGATGAGAAGGAATTTTGAATGCAAAGGAAGCGACATTTCCACTAGAAAACAACTAGATTTGAAAGAGGATTTGAAAGATAGTGTGTTTTTTCTCAAGCCTTGAAAGATCTTGTGATCATAGCCTTCTCTGCCTCTCTCTCATATTCGTCTTCTCCTTCTCACAAATTAATTATTGATCTAAAGTTACAAAATTTTAGTTGCACTTATATTACCCTAACATGTTGAGCAACAAGAGCTAAATTTTGACGATGTCTTAATTCATTACTCAATTCTTAATCTGGGTTTTTAGTATTTTGTTGAAAGTTTTTGTTTAAATCATTGATCTTTGGAAGTAGATGTTAAACAGAAGTTTTGGCCTTGACCCTGACTCTTAGAAAGTTTTTGTTTTAACTTGGGTTCTAGATCCAGTTCTGGGTTGATTTGGGTTTTGCTTTTTGTGTTCTTGAGTGAAAGTATAAAAACTCTTACAGTTCTTATACATATCACTTTTAGGGTCTTTATTTGTTTTTTTTTTTAGGTCATATTTTTTCTGTTTCTAATGGTGGAAATGAGAGAGGTGGGTTATGGTTGTCTAATGGAGGGCACCTCAGGTAGGTTAAATGATAACTTTTAAACCACGGGTAGGTTTAGTTAAAATCGTCCAAACCCGCATGTGGGTTTTACTTGCAATTACCCCCAATAAAAATAAAAATAAGGGCAACACTCTCTCTATTTCTATGATTTTATTTCTCTTTTGGTGAAATTTTATTGCTTCTATTTTTTTTCCACTCTTTTTTGTTACTATTGATTACCTTTTCACATCATATTTGCTAAAATTTGTTCTATTTTATGTTTTTCATACTCTACATTTAATCTTACCCTTGGATGTATTTTGCACTGTTTGGCACATATCTTTTAGTGTTTGGTGTTTGGTATAGTAGTTTTGACTAAAACAGACATACCATCATGTATATCCTTATAACCTATAGAGTTAGATCAACAATATAAAAAATTAAAAAATAATAATAATAATAATAATAATAATAATAATAATAATAATAATAAATATTTAGTGTGGCAATGGATTAATTAAAGGAAATTATGCTAGCATAAATTCTAAAATAATCAAATAGAAATATGAGAAGTTCAAAAGAGAGGAATGATATTTTTTATATCTTGATGGGAATGATTTTTCATTTCCTAAAAGTATATTTATTTTGTTTAATAGTTTTCAATTTTTTTGCTATTTCACATTTAATACCGATTGTTTTGTTTCGTCAATTGTTTCAGTTGTTTTATATTTTATATACCAAATGATTTTTTTTTTTTTTTTTTTTTTTTTTTTTTTTGTTGATGAGGAATTATCAATATCAATTATCTCCTTTCCAATTGTAATAACAATATGATAATCGAAAATTCCTGTAATGCTGTTTGAAATTATTTTGTGCAACATTTTTATTCACCACTTGAGTGTGAATCTAATTTTGGTTTACAGATAATGCATTTAAAATAAGGGAAACAAAGAAAATAAAATAAAAGATCGGAATAGTAGATAAATCAATGCTATGAGCTTGCTCTATTTGTAACTAAAGTTAAAATAATATGTTTCATCTTGAATCGTGATATTGTTGGGTTTCGGGTTTTGAGAATCTTTGTAATTTTTATATGTTTTTGGTTTAGGGAGAGATAGTTTCAATTTTTATGTGCTTTTTTTGGGGGTGGGGGGTGGTAGGGGTTTATACAAAAAAATTTGAGGTATTTTGTAATTTAGATATTACAAAGATAAAGTTTTGGATTTTCCTGTGATTTTTTTTTTTTTTTCCTATTTTGTTTTGGGTTTTAGTTACTAAAAAATGTTTTAACCTTTTTAAATAAATTTTATATGTTTTGGATATTAGGAAGAAAAGTTTTGATTTTGAGGAAAGTTTGTTTTGAAAAGAATTGCCTTATATAGAATTCTTTGATGATGCACAAAATTTAGATGTTATTTAAGAATTGATATTTTTTTTCTGTTTTACCTTTCGAATACATACATATATATATATATATATATATATATATATATTCATATTTTTATGAATAAAATATCATATTTTTATATGAAACTTGTTCCGGTACTCTCTCACATCCAAAAAAAAAAAATGAACTCTATCGAATACTTCAATATCAGCTTTGTTTGGTAGCAAGATTTTTTTTTTTTTTTTTTTTTAATCTATACTTTCGGCGTGATTCTTAAATAAAAAAAGATGGGTCCTACTAAGAAAAATCTTGTTTGACAACTTGTATTTTTTTAAAATACAAGGTTAAGATGGAAAAAGACCCTAGTCTTTGAGTTAGTTTTAAACTCAGAGCATCAATTTTGTACCATTGACCCTTGAGATTTAAAATTTATTCAAGTTGATCCATCCATATTTGGTTATGTTAATGATCAGAGAGAGAGAGTTACATAATCCTAAGTCTCCATAGTTCCTCTCTTCATGATGTTAGGTTTTGAAAGTGCTGAATTCCTTGTGAAACATTCTTCCTCGTACATCTAAGCTTAGATAATTGTGAAACATTCTCGCAACATTCTTGCGGAACTTCGTGGAAGATTGTATTTGTACTGTGAGGACCAAGGCGGCAAGGCCTAACTTTCCCAAACCAAACACACAAATTTAAAGCCTTTCAAATCACAGTTCTCAACTCGTTCATGAAAGTAGAAGATAAAAAAGAAATATTTTATTTGCATTCGTGGAAGAGGGATCTCTAGTTGTATTGTTGAAAATTGAAATTATAAGCTTGCATTCGTTTAACGCATACGTGACAATTAATATATGTACTTTGTTACAACCTAATTATTACAATACTAGTTTATAACCTTGTGCATAAGCATGGGTATAATTAAAAACAATTGTAATTATCACACAAATATATATATATGTTTCTACCTACTTAGTAACATATAGTACATATTCATAAATACTTAAAAATTACAATTATTTTTAGTTACACAAAAAAATGGCTCATAAAAGTAAAATTATTCAAACTCTCTTCTTTTAATTTAATATATCGACTTATATATATATATGTGTGTGTGTGTGTGTGTGTGTGTGTGTGTGGGGGGGGGGGGGGGGGGGGGGGGGGGGGGGGGGAAGGGGTGGGGTGGAGAAAGCAATTACGGGCCGAGGCCCAAAGGGCTTGAAAAATCATACTCGAAATGATGGGATAAGCCCATCCCAATAAGTGATAAAAGGAAATATCCTCAAACGACTCCCGCAGAGTTCCAAGTATGCCATCAACATGAAATTCTTATCCAAGTTCGTAAGCATGGATGATCTTGTGATGGTGCAAAGAAAGGATCCCGAGGAACCAGTACTTCTTTGTCCATCTAAGATGCCACTGTCATCAGACATACCTCAGGAAACTTCCTGAGGGGATAAGTATCACCTAGAATGTCACCTCCGCATTAATGAGAGGTCCTCTACCTAATCTCTGTAGCATTAAACTAAATAAATAGGACAAGGAACCTCCTATAGGATAAGGATTACAAGAGTCATCACCTCCCCCATTAATGAGAGTTTCTTACCTAATCTCTGCTATATTAAACTCATATAGGACAACCTAAACAGTAGAGACACCCCAAGAAGATCCTGTACCAAGGAAGGATGTGACAAGTATCCCAAAAGATCCGGTTGGGAGCAAGCCAGCTGTAAAAATAAAGGAGGAAATATAGCTTATAAAAGGAGGAGAGGCTATAACAGAAGGGGGGGATTGAGAATATTGAGAGAAGAACCTTTAGAGAGAGAGAAAGTAACATTGGGCATTTGATTTCTATTCTACCTTTGTTTACCTCCTGCACAATGGGAAAGAAATTTACATGTCATAAACTTATTTTTCTTATCAATTGTTCAAGTTTCCCATTGTGGAATTTCCACCTTGCTCTTATGATAACTAAATTGTGTACATTGGGTAATTAGAGAACCTTCCTGTTTTAATCCTCGGGGAGGTTGTTTATGTGTTTTCGACCCCCACAATTGGCGCCGTATGTGGGAAGTTTCACCAAGCAATAGGCTTGAAGATTGATTTCGAGAAGAGAGTGGCAAATCGTTCAAGGAGTGGACTCGCCCATTTTTCTCACCCAAGTGTCTCGAAGGAGTCTGTCCATGAAGACTGACATTTGCGATCTGAAGTAAACAAGGAGAATCAAAGGCAATCCTCGCAAGGCTACACCTAAGGACCTGTACCTCCTCCGCATAGGGAGAGGTTAGCTACTAACACTGCATGACCATCTCACTCCAACAGGGACAAGGAGATGGATGTGTTAAAAGAGTAGGTGTTAACCCTACAATAGGAGGCTAGAAGGAATAAAGATCGTCTCCGAAGAAGGGACAAAGAGCTCCTCCATTGTAGGGGTCCTAGTCCTACGCCGAATCATTCCCAAAGGGAGAGAGTAGCTTCCCCATCACAAAGGAGACAGGATAGAAGGCCGCTTCCGCATCACATAGAGTAATCAGTTTCTCCTCCCCATTGGAGACGCATAAGGGAGGAATCTCCACCTTATAAGGAGAGGTCCAGAGTGCCACCTCCCCAGCGTCCGGTATTTTGGAGCCTTGGAGATCCCGTCACACCCCAAGCCTTAGGGAATGATGCCATGAGTAAAGCCTTACAACAGATATCTCAATCTCCACTCGTAGAAGAGATAGAAAGCATAGATTTGCCGCAGAGATTCACTAGAATTGCCTTCACCATCTACGATGGTAAGTTCAATCTCGTGGAACATGTTAGTCATTACAACCAAAGTATGGCCATTTATTCTAAGAATGAGGCCTTAATATGCAAAATATTCCCTTCTAGTTTGGGGCCTTCGGTGATGAGGCGGTTTGATGGGTTAGAGAAAGATTCCATCCGAGGATATGATGAATTGATAAGAGCGTTCAGAACGCAGTTTGTGACATGTAGTAGAGCTCTAAAGTTGTTTGATTCCCTTCTTACCATGTCCATGAAGGAAGGTGAGACCTTTAAGCATACTCAGACCAAGATTGGGAGTTATACAATAAGATAGGTGTGGATAACGACGAAATCACAACAAGTACATTCAAAGTAGGGCTACCCATTGATTCTGAGCTGAAGGCTTCACTCGCCCTAAAGCCAGTTACAGATATGCACAAATTGATGGAATGGGTAAAAGAATATAAGAGGCTGGAAGATGACTAGTTACAAGATAAAACTAAGGCCAAGGTACCTACTAGCGAAAAGAAAGATGTTAAGGTAGACCATTACCCCCGGCCAAGAAGAGACTTCTTCCCACAAGATCAAAAGCCAAGATTCGAGATGGTAAGTTTGCTATATAAGGAGCTGGTTTATTGAACTATGGAAAAGATAATAAAAAAAATGAGCCTTAATTTCGATGGCTAATCAAGATAAGTGGCAACATATCTCAGAGGAACCAAAACCTCTTTTGTTCTTATTATTGGGACAGGGATCATACAACCGAGGATTGTCGAACTTTGAAAGATCACCTGAGTCAGCTCGAGAAAATGGGATACCTCAAGGAGTTTATAGCTTGGGATAGCCCTCGAACCCAAGATAGGAAGGGGGTGGGTTAGTCACAAGCCTTAGCTCCCTCCCTGGGGCTCATAGGGGTGATTCATGTTACAAAACCCCAAACCAAGCCATGGAAAACCACTTCTCAAGTTCTAACCGTGGCCCCAATTTCAAACATAGAGATGAGATCATCCCCTCTAAAAAGGCTTAGTGGAAAGAGGAGTGTCTAGGTTTTTCGGGAAAGGACAAAGAGGACACCGTTCAACCTTATGAGGATGCACTAGTGGTTACCTTACGGATCACAGGTTTCAATATAAGGAGGGTCATGATAGACCAAAGAAGTGGGACTAAAGTAATGTATCCAAATTTATACAAAGGATTAGGTTTGACCCCCAAGGACCTAACCCGATATGATACTCCCTTAGTGGCTTTCGATGGTACTATGGTCACACCAACCGATCAAATAAGGTTAGCCGTAGAAATAGGAGGGAGAAGGGAATTAGTTGATTTTATATTGGTTCACTCCTTTTCCCCATACATAGCCATTCTCACCCATCCGTGGATTTATTCTATAGGAGCTATGCCTTCTTCCTTGCATTAGAAGGTGAAGTTTCTAAATGATCAAGGCATTTTCAAACTACGGGGACATGAGGGTGTATCCTGACGATGCTAAGTACCGTCCATTGGACGTAAGCAAGCTGAGGAAGTTGAGACAGTCAATCCATTGTAGCAACTACAGTCTCCCCCAAAGGATCTGTGTGAGCAGTGGAGAAGGTGACCATAGATTTGGGAGATAAGTATTTTCAAGTAGGAAAAACCCTCCCAATTGTGGAGAAAGTGGAACTACTATTGTTTTTTGTGAGTAATATGGATGTGTTTGCTTCGAGCCCGTATGAAGCCCCCAGGGTGGACTCCGAGTTTATATGCCATCAGCTTAACGTGGACCCTAACCATACGCCAAGGAAGCAGAAGCCTCACAAGTTCTCAGATATCCACGCTGATGTAGTAAAAGAAGATGTGGATAAGCTCAAGAAGGCTAAGGAAATCAATGAGGTTTTCTTCCCCAAGTGGTTAGCTAAAACAGTGGTATTAAAGAAAAAAAAACAAAAAGTGGCAAGGTGTGTGGATTTTATGAACCTGATCAAAGCCTGCCCGAAAGATCCCTTTCCGGTACCTAAAATTGATCAACTTGTTGACACAGCCTTCAGACATCTGAGAATGAGTTTCCTTGAAGCCCTTCCAAGTTTACCATCAGATAACCTTGGCTCCTGAGGATTAAGAAAAAACCTTGCTCATCACCTCCACGGGCAACTATCATTATAAAGTCATGCTGTGCGGGTTATTAAAATGTTTGAGAAGCAGTTAGGGCGAAATATGGAAGCTTACATCAATGATATGGTAGTGAAAAGTAAAGTGGTAGAAGATTATATCTCTGACCTCACAAAAACATTTGAGACTCTTCAGAAACATCGTCTAAAGCTGAATGCCTCTAAATGTGCCTTCGAGATAGGCTTAGGAAAGTTCTTGGGTTATTTGGTTACACACAGAGGCATTGAAGTAAACCCGAATCAAATCGTAGCATTGCAAAACCTAAACCCCTAAGGAACCCAAAGGAGGCCCAGCGTCTTACAAGTATGACTACAACTTTGAATCATTTCATTTCAAGGTCTGCGGATAAGTGTAGACCTTTCTTGCAATTGTTGAAAAAATGGAAGGACTTCTAGTGGACAGACGAGTGCTAAATAGCATTTGATGAGCTAAAGTTATACTTATCTCGAGCCCCAATCTTATCCCAACCAGTAGTAGGAGAAACACTGTATATGTACCTAGTTGTGACAGACCACGCTAATTATCTACCCCCAGAAAAGGCTGCCTTAGTGGTAATCCATGCTACTCAAAAATTGCCTCATTACTTCCAAGCTCATACAGTAATAGTTATGACCAAGCACCCGTTGCAAGCCTTGCTAAGGAGAACAAATTTCTCGGGTAGGATAGCAAAATGGATTGTTGTGTGCAAAATCATATTTTCATGTCCTATTGTTTTAATTGTAATTGATAATTATCATAAATAGCTAGTTGTTTTATGTTATAATTTAATTAGACTGCAATATTAGAGAGACTCACATTAGGATTAGGATTGAAAAATAATTAAAATAAATTTTTTTTTAATTAGACTGCATAATTAGAGAGACTCACATTAGAATTTTTTTTTTTTTTTTTTTTTTATAAATAAAAAAAAAAGACTCACTTTAGGAGTCAAAAAAAAAAAAAAGACTCACGTAATTTTTTTTTTTTTTTTAACAAGAGGATTGACATTAGAATTAAGAAAAATAGAGAGAGAGTCCCGTTAGGATTCCTCTCTTCCCACCTCAAAACCCTAGCGACTACTACCTCAAAACCCTAAACTTAACTTGGTAACGCAACCTTCTTTCTTTTTTATTTTTATACGGCAATTTTTTCTTTCATATGTGCTGGAGATATTCTTTCTATCTTATTCTTCTTCTATTTGGTTTAGAATTGATTTCATTTTGAGTATTTGATTTTGAGTATTTGGGTTAATCTCCATATTTATATTGACAGTGTTTTTGTGTGTTTGGTTTTTGAATTGAAATTTCCACTAATTATTGAATATTGTATATGGCAGATAAAGCACCTCTATTTTTTGGAAAAAAATCTAAGCTGCAACCTATGTCTTCCACCCCACAGAATGATGACTTTTTATTTGGTATGTTATATATAAATTTGTTGAATTTGAAGGGTTTTGTTTGGTTTTGAAGTTCAGGGTAATGATGTTTTGGGTTTTGAAGTAGAATTTGGGAATTCTATAAAATGTGGAGGTTTTAAGTTTTAGGGTTTTTGGTATTTGCGTCTTGGTAGGTTGATCTTAATTTTTCACCTTATATGCTTTTGCCTTCTTAAGATTTTTTTTTTCTTTTTTCTTTTTTTTATTGGGATCATGTGATTTTTTTTTTTCTTAATTAAAGCTGTGATTTTTGGTTGATTAAAATTGCTATTCAATCTCACATATAATCTATGTATGATATATCCATATTTCAATTAATTATTAGTTTCAAAATTAGGTGTTATAATTTTGATATTATTCCATGTCTTGAATTGTCTATTATTATTAAGACTAAGGAGAGAGAGTCATATTACTGCTCAAATTTGAAGCTTGGTGTATCCTTCTCATGTCATGGTCTTTGTTTATATCTTTGCAGTTTATATTTTCAAAGGCTATTGATGGGAAAATTAAGACTTGGTTGTACAACATGTATGTGCTCAAATGGAATTAGTTTTTTTTTTTTTTTTTTTTTTTTTGGTGGAGAAAAGAATGGCATTAGTTCTAAGTGTGTGTGTATATATAACTTTTGGGATTTTTTCTTTATTAATTCAATAATTGTAAATTACTATATAGGTTTTGGTAACTATGCGCCTGCAATGATATGTTGACAACATAAGTATATTTGTCTGGTATTAACAGTTTATAAAAATCTCTCCTACAACCCAATAATGTTCTAGGTTAGACAATACTTATAAACTATAGAAAAGCATAGAAGTTAAATATTTCTTCCCATTGTATTTTATTTTATTATGACTACTCATTTTTTTTTAAATGCTAACTTGCAAAATGTCTATAATATGCATACTATTAATTCAATTTCTTATTTCTAAATTTCATTAGATTTTTTATAAATGACTTTTCCGTGCATCGCACGGGTTTGCAACTAGTATATATAATATATATGCTTCTACCTAATTACTAACAAACCTTAAACCGTATATATTCAATAAATTAAATGACTTATAAATTTGAGTTATTTTTTGTCACACCAAAAATGGTTTATAAAAGTAAAATTATTCAAACTATTTCTTTTTCTAATTTTATATCTAGAGTTAAATATCTGATTAGGTTTTTTATGGCTAATTTATATCAGAGTTATTGTTTTTTACAATGAATTAAGTAAAAAAATATTTAAATATTTAAATAAAACATACAAAATTAACTCTAATTAAAATTTAATTTAAAATCTAAATATAAAAATGGAGATTTCCTATCTGCACAGTCAAGAAAGAAAAGTGATTCCTACTTTTTGTCTTTGTTTTAGGAAAATTCAAACGTGTGAGGCTTGTTTCTGTCTCCACCTTGGGAAAATTCAAAACGTGTGGGGGAGGATAAAGTATAACAGATGCTTGGTTGGTAATTCTGCAACACATGTGACATTCTTCTCGTATGATGGAAAATTCGAGGAAGAGGGCGTTGTCTTTTTGGTGTAAATTTTAAATAAAATTAAATCTAGTCATTGGGTGTTGTAAAAATGTGTTGGAAGATTGTATTTAACTATTTTATTGCGGAACTTCGTGGAAGATTATATTTGTCCACTAGTGAGGACCAAGGCGGCAGCCTGCGACTTTTTCTCGCAACAAATTCCAAATTTCCCGTTCTACCTCGTACGCTTTTAGACTGCATGCGGCTGGCGGTTATGCGTTTGCGTTTTTCTTTTTTCTTTTTTTTCTTCTTTTTTAGACGCGCTCTATCACGTGGAATGTTGTCTCTCAGTGAGTCCTGTGTACTATACACAGGACCCACTACTTCTTTGACAGCAAAATTTTCACTAAAATTGTATTATTTAGTGTGTCTTGTGTACTATGTACGGAACCCACAAACCTTTTTTTTAACAAAACTTTCATTAAAAATGAGTCTCACAGTACTATTTACACATTTAAAAATTATTTTGTTACAGTATTTTCAGTTTTCAGTTTTCAGCCAAATAAGTGGTATTCAAACAGACCCTCATCTCTCTTTCCTATTCAATTCCAGTTCGGTTTAATCACTCTTTCACAACCAAACACACAAATTTAAAGCCTTTCAAATCACAGCTCTCGACTCATCCATGAAAGTAGGAATATAAAAAATAAATAATAATAATAAGAGCATTTACATCAATTAATGTAAAATAGAAAAATTATCACTTTTACACATTTAGGGGCTATTTGACACTGTTGTTTAAATAACAATTTTCAATATTTAAACAACAATAACATTTTTGATACGTATTTTTATAACACTCAAACACATATTTTCAAAACACTGAAAACTGAACAACAATACTGAAACACTGTTACCAAACTGGCCCAATTACTAAAATCATTTTAAGTTAAAATGTGTAAATTTATAAAGTTACTATAGTAACTATGTAAATTTACACTGATACTATTCGTTTTGCATATAGTTTTTTTATTATTTCTTTACGTATCCTAAGGTTGAATGAAGAAGATGGAAGGTTGTTGTTGTGTGTAAAGAAAGATAAACAATTAAAAAATTAAAAAAAAATTGATAATTTAATATAATATAGTGTAAAATAGATAATCTGATGTGGAGTGTTTTGAAAGTGAGTATGTAAAATAGAAAAAATATGTTCTTATACTAAAATAGACGAAATTTTTTGCACGAACTGATGTAAATGCTTTAAGCCCTCATTTGGGAGGATGGAAGATGAAATGGAAATAAATGAAAAAAAAAAATTAGAATATTCTTCCTTTCTCTTGTTTAGGAGTTTTAATAGAGGGAATGGAAAATTCATTCTATTGTTTGGAAGTTTAAGTATGAGAAAATGAAATTGGTAGAAGTGAACACTCATTCCGCTCTATTTCCTTAAAATATCAAATTTTCATTCCCCCTAAAATTGAGAGAAATGGGAGGGAATAGAATTAGATTTAATGAATTTCTAACTAAAACTCTCAAAATATCTCTATATAATCAATATTTTATTTTAAAATATGGGTCTAATAGTAATATTATAATAAAATAATTCCATCTATTTCCCTCTATGTTACTCCCAAATAAGGTTACTTAATTTTGTTCAATTCTTTTCTTTTTTTATTCTTTTCCCTTCCTTAAATACATTTCCATTCCGTCTCATTCCCTTATAAACTCCCGAACGAAACCTTAAAGGACAAAATGGCGCTTATTTTCTCCTTTTAGACCATTAATTGGGCTGAATGTGAGTTGACGAGTAATTACTCATTAAGTTATTATTAGAAAATCTCATTTTCATTCTATCATTTACGCATTAAATTTTCTTCTAATTTTTAGTCCTTCTAACTTCTATCATACGGATATAGTAAAGTGATATTATTTTTGTCAATTAATAAAAAAGGCACAACTTAAATAAATATTCCGAAGTTTTTGGTCTTAATTCATAGTTGTCAAAATGCGAATCACATCGTAAATTGATTCTTGATTTTTTTTTTTTTTTTTTTTTAGTATTGTATCATGGATCTTAAGATACGCAAATACCTAATAAAATCAATAAAACATATATAGATATAAATATACAAAAGATATATTCATTATAAATTCAAAATATATCCAAATTAGGACTAATTTAATAATCACTTATGTAATAATATTTGGCAAATCTAAATAACTCAAATTAACACATGTTTATAGGGGTGGCTCTACACCCAACCCAGGGGGTTCAAATGAACCCCTTGACCAGGCTAAAAAACAAAAATTATATTTTTATTTTTTTTTTTTTTTTTTTTTTGGTTTTGACCCCTAAAATAAAATTTTGAACACCCTAATTCTAAATCTTGTTCAATCCCAACTGAAATAAGCTTGAATATGATCATCTTAGTGCTACTTTAGGCCCTTTTAGATATATACCACTACCAATTCTTTAAGACCTTCTCACCTCTCCCCGTATATGTGTGTTTTAAAAATAGTTAGTATTCTAAAAAAAAAAATAGTGCTATCACAATATTATTTTCACAATAATCTATATATATAATAATAGGTAAAGCTGAGAAAAACTCAAATTAGAATTTCAAATTATAGTTCCAATTTTGCACCATGAGTCCTAAATTATTTATATTTAAAGAGTTTTATTTCTTAATTTTAGAATCAAACGTGGGACCATATCATAAATATTCATCTAAGTGAGTTATTAAGTACAAAAATCAAAGAGTCTAGAATAAATGAATCGTAAAAAAAAAAAGTGTTTCACAATAATTTTTTTTAAAATGGACAATTTACATTTTATACCTAATAATTAAGGGTGGCAATTTGTGTTCGTGTGTCGGGTTCGTGTCATGTCAACTTATAAATATTCGACTATATAGGTCAACACTAACCTAACATCTTTATTAAATGAGCCAAGATTCCTCAACCTTAACACGACCCATTTATTAATTGGGTCAGTTGTGTCGACCTGTTTATCAGATTTTATCAAAATGAAAAAAAAAATTAATGAAAAAACAAACAAATAAATATTTTTAATATAAAATTTAGAACTAACGAGTAACTACATCACAAATAATCATCCAAAATTAAAGTATATCTCAATATTACAAATAATCAATCACAATATGTCAAAGAAAATAAACCACAATAACTAATAAGTTTATATACCTAGAGTTTGAAGAGTATATTGATAAAATGTCATTTAATTAAACGGGTTAGACAAGTCAAATGGGTTCTATGTGTTGAACACTAACCTAACCCATTTATTAAACAGGTCAGTCGTGTCAACCCGAATATAACACGAACCCATTAAACTTCAACCTATAACTTGCTAATTTCATGTCATGTCATGTCTTGTCATGTCATGTCATGTCGGATTCACGAGTCGTGTCCAATTTTGTCACCCCTACTAATAATATCCTTACAAAATTTTTTAAAGAGTTAACAAAATATAAAAATGACTATTAATAGTATTTAAATTATATATATAGGAATTATATTGTGCATCTTATTGTATATTTTTCAGTGTATCCATACATATGCATGAGGTTACAAGCTAGTTTTATAATAAATGTTAAGTGAGAAGTTTTAATTGGTTTTTATCTAGACTCACAATTGACATCACTTTTTTACATATCTTTAACAACTTGCCGCCTAGATTTTGTCATGAAAGGGTTGTGTCGGTAGCTCTACTCTTAAAATTGCTCCTTCATTTTTAAAAATAAATAAATAAATAAATAAACATTCTTTCCGGACTCTGGCTTACTTTTCCATTGGCTGCAGAATGAAAAGAAAAAAATCTCGAAGCCCCCACTGCATGATTATAACATACACATTCAAATTGATTAAATTTTAAAGTTATAGCATATAACATATGAGCCAAAATAATACTTTCTTTTCATCATATTTATCATCTTGCCTAATCAATTCTATTTAAATCAATGTTATCACCATGTTCATCATTTTGTAAAATTATTTCTTCATTGACATTTTCTTTTTCATCATCAACATTTACTATCTCTTCTTGTTCTTTTATTTTAATAATTTTTTCTTTAAATTTCTTCATCACATTCTAGCTTCTTATAGACTTATAACAATAAACTCAAAAATAAAAAATGATTATATTTTCATTAATACCTTATTCATAGTATAGAAAAAAAATTGCAATTATGAAGGTGAATTGTCAAGTGTATAGTCCAAATTTTGTAGGAGAAAGAGAGAATGGAGGAAAAACTCATGACCATGTTATTCTTTTATTAGATTCAATCAAGTAGCCCTATAATTTCTCAAAGAAAAAAGTCTAATAACTTGTTAATAAAAAGCTCATTTTTAACTCACATGTCTATATATCATATGGTATGCATGATTTTACCATACAATACAACTCATAAGATACACACCTATGTATCGTACTATGTATCGTACAATTCATAAACAAATACGATACACACTTATAATACAAAATTTTTTGTACACAATACGATATTGACCACTTCTTTTTTTCTCACAATAAATTCCAAATTTTCAAAGTTTATCACTCTTTCCTATTCAATTCCAGTTTGATTTCATCTCTCTTTCCCAACCAAATTCACATAAATTTAAAGCCTTTCAAATCACAGCTCTCAACTCGTTCATGAAAGTAGGTAAAGAAAAAAGAGATAATAAAGGACAAAATAGTATTTATCTTCTCTTTTTAGACCATAATTTAGGGTGAATGTGAGTTGGTGAGTCATTACTTATTAAGTCATTATCAAAATAATCTCATTTTTCATTCTGTCATTTAGGCTTCATTTGGTTGGAGGGGTGGAAAAGTGAGATGATAGAAAATGGGGAGGGGATGGAAAAGTGAGAAGATAGAAAATATTTTAGTTTTCCAGTTTCGTTAGGAGGATGGAAAAGTTAGAAAATAAAAGAGATTTTAATTTCCTTCATTTGTGTTTGGTTTGATGAGTGGAAAAGTGGAGTAATAGAAAATTTTTTGTTTGGTTAAGAAGAGAAATGGGAGGATAGAAAATAGTGTTGGCAAAAATTTACCAGCATATCCCTATTAGATATTAAAAAAAAAAAAAAAGAAAAAAAAAAAGAAGAAGGTAGCACAATTTTTTTTTTTTATTAAGAATATTGTCATTGAATGAGAACTTCATTTTTCTAAAAAAAAATAGCATAAAAAATTCAAGAACCCAAATCCGTTAAAAAAAAAAAAAAAAGTGAAGAAAGAAACGGTTGAGCACCCAAAATAATAAAAAAGGAAATGAGATAACGTTGAAAAAGACAAGACCGAAATATATGAAATATAAAACTAAAAACTTGCTCAATTTTTACATTTGGAGCGAGTGGGTATTTTTTTTTTTTTTTTTTTTTTTTGAGGGACGGTATTTTTGTTTGAACATAAAAGGAGCAAAGCTCTATGTTTTTCTTCCTATTTTTCTCCCCAATTTAGGGAAAAAAAACATTTTGGTGGGTTTGGGAAGAAAACTTTTGGGCCCCATCATTTATTCTTAAACAAATCCACCCAATCAAACACCTCAATAAATTTCTTTCAATTAATGTGTTTGGTTAGAAGAGATATAAAAGTGGAGGAATAAAAAACTTATTTATTTGGTTTAGAAAAAAAGTAAAATGATAGAAAATGTAATTTAAATAAATTTACTCTTATACCCCAATTACATAATATATAAGAAATTATTGCACACATTATAAAAGTTGAAGGGATAAGAGTCCAAAATCGTATATTGGGCCTTAGGCTGTGTCCAAGGACGTTGAATGATCCGAGGAGGGACAAATAGTTATGAGAGGTTACAATTTAAAGTCCCACGAGTAAGGAGTGAATGAAAGGTGATTCGAAGAGGAACTCCTCATCAGATATGATAACTGCAGCTCAAATATGTATTCCAGCAATTAAAGTAACCCTCCAAGAAGCTCCTGTGATAGGGACGTGCCTCATGAACATACGAGAAGACAGGAAACCCAAAATATCTAGGGAAAAGCTGCTACCACCGCATTAAATGCGCTATAGCTACTTTTCTGACTGCATTTATGTAGAGAAGACCCTTGAACAGTATTGTCTTGGCTACCACAACTCACAGAAAGCCAAAGAGGGTGTTTGATGGGATAAGCACTCAAGTAAGGGCTCAGATGATCAACAAGTGTACGGTCAAGATGGTCTAAAGAGAGTTATATAATGTGAGAGACCTTCCATGAGATAGGGATCAAAGAAATAGAGAAAGAATACTGTAGCAATCAAAGTTGTATTTGTAATCAGTTCTATTGATTTATACCAAGATTTGTCTCCTCGGACAGTGAATTCATTCAGTCCTGTGTGCCTTGTTCTTGCTCAATCATCTTTGAAATCCATATTAGCCGTTATTAAATTCATTAGAGCCTAGTTCTTTGACCCACTCTCTACAAATTTATTGTACTAGGCTCATTGGGCCAAAATCCCACACATCTTGGGCTTGGGCTGCAAACTATGTCCTTACAAAAGTGATTCAATACAATTATTACTTTATTTTAATTTATATATCTCTATTTACTTTTATATATGAAATTGAGATTAAGTAAGTTGGTTAAAATAAAATATTAAAAAAATAAAGGAAAAAAATTCCAAATGAACAAAAAACAACGTTGGTATTTGCTCAACGTTGGATGAAGACGAAGAAAAAAGGTTAAGTTAATTAAAACAAAACAAGAGCTGGACCCAAAAAAAAAGAAAAAACAAACAAACAAACAAACTACAACAACTCAAACATTAAAATAGGGAAAATTTGTCCTTTCCTTTTAAGCCTTTTTTTTTTAATTGCATTTTCTCTCTAAGTCGAAGAACTTGGTTTTGGTGAGCTAGAGGAGAAAATTGTAAAGTTGTAATTTACAACTCTATGTTTTCTTGGCTTTTATCCCGTGCCAAATTTGATTGTAATTTCATTCAATCTTTTGTACCCTATATCTATTGTGAGATTTAATTGTAAGGGTTGTGTGATAGAGAGAAAGTGTGTGAAGACTCAAGCAATTGAAAAATGAGAAGTTTTCGCGGATATCTTGCAACTAAGCATCCCGCGAAATGATGCATGTGCCCTGCACATGACTGGAATGCGAAGAGTCAGGACAGGATGGAGACAACTGTGTTTCGCGGGTAGCTCGCGGGTAAGGCCTTCCCACGAGACACTCGCGAAACATTCTGTTTTACCAGTCTATACGATCTGATACACACTTTATGTACCCACACTATATATACCCACATTACCCACAGATGTTGAGGAGTGCTTTTAAGAGAAAACCCTAGCCACAAACCTTGAGAGTTAGAGATTGTTATACCCACAATTCTCTACATAATTGCTTGTGGATTTTCCCCAACTCCTACCTCTCCATTTCCATACCATTGAGATGTTGATAGCCCAAACACTTACCACACCCTTTCAGAATGTCAAGTGAGGTTTTGGTGCTGCTGGGAAGCATTGGAAGAAGCCAAGGATGGCAGATGCAATATGGAGCTTGTTGCGGGATCCGGATAGCTAGACAAAACACGGTTCCAAGAAGTCTTGTTGGAGCAGGAGCTTAGAGGGCTTAGGTACATCGACTAGATTAGGCCTGAAGGGTCTCTTGCTAACCCATGTATCCCAACTAATTGCCTAGTGGATCAATTACCACTTAGAGGGTGGCGGAGAGGTTTTTCGCCGAGTTCTTCGGTTTCCTCTTCAATAACACATCAGCATGTTATCATGTATTTGCATCTTTCTTCCCTACTCTTTTACATTCCATTTTACTGTTGTGTTGCTATGATTATGGATTAGAGTAATTTGTCTGTTTATCCGCTCGCATTTACACTACTCCGCACTTAATATTAAGTTAGTGTAAAATCTATCGAATCGTAACTTTAATTTGAGGGTCTAAACAGCTTTTGTGTTTTCAACACATTTTCGAGTTTTCAAAAATGTATAGGTCCCACCAAAAATTCCTCTCATTTTCCCTCCTAAAGGACACAAAAAGTCATTTTCTCCCCTTATTGTCTCTCCTCTTTCTATCCTCTCTTAAGTCACTTCAACTTGGTCCCTCAACACTCCCCCAATAGTATGAACACTCCTCTGGTGCACTTGCTCTAATATCCTGCCAACCCGTGACAACCTCCACGCGAAGAGAATGCAGCTAGATCCGACTTGTCTCATGTGTAAATAGCAGCACGAGACAGTTGGACCTATCCTGTGGGAGTGCCTGTTTGCACGTAGTGTATGGGTGGTGGCTAAAGGGAAAATCCAGAAGAGCTTAGCTAGTGCACTGGATTTCTTCCTTTTAACTCGGACTATGGTGCAGCGTTTGAATCAGACTGAGTTGGAACAGTGGGCTGTGATAACATGGGGTATATGGAATGCTCACGAGAAATTATAGAGTCCTCTGGTGGACCACGTCACTTGTCCACCATTCCACTAAAAAACTTCCACTTGTTTAAAATTGTTAAGTCAGTAATTAATTTCTGTTTTAAAAAATTTTTTAATTAACAATTTTAAACAAATAGAAGTTTTTTAGTAAAATGGTGGACCACGTCACTTATCCACAATGTAGATCTTATAATTTCTCCATGCTTAACCAGGGACTACTCTATGTGCTGCAATGTCTTTTTTGCATGAATACCAAAATCTACTAATAGCCAATTAGCGGACATGCTAGTGCTACCCTATCAGCTAGCTAGCTTTTCCTCCATTAGTTTATTAGTTGTTTTGGCAGGGCTATCCTGTTCTTGTCCTAGCCCAAGCTGGCGTGTAGGCCTAAGTGGCTCAAGACCCTTTATTATACCTTTGTACTTTCACCTTTTATTTATTTATTTTTTGATGGTATACTTTCGCCTTTTTATAATAATGTCAATTCTATCTTCTTTCGCCTTTTTATTTCACAGGAGTTTTTTTTTTTTGATTGATAGACATGTATTGAACGTGTCACACATGCGTTCTAACTAACTAGTTTACAATACAATCAGTTTAGGTCGTATATGCATAACAACTGGACTCATATATGATTCTCAAAAAACAAAAAACTGGACTCATATATATACAATTGTTTACTTATATAATTTTTTTGAGCATGTCATACTTTATTGACTGCCTCATTGATCGGGGCTAGTTGTTTTGCTATAAATACCTCTTTCAGTATCTATTAGGAGCCACCGTAGCCTTCTCAACTTCTTTCATATTGCACACTTGGTGATAATTTTCAGTCTTTCATCAATTTCCCAATCAAATGCACAGCGTTTTAACCTTTCAAATTTAGCACTCTCAACTCACCCGTGAACCTCCATACATTTCACCTATTTATTTATCTCTTATAATTCCTATTTCATCTTTATCCGAAAAAACTCAAAAAAAAAAAAAAAAAATTTATTTCATCACATCTTTAATCTTTCTTATCTTCTCCTCCGCTTTCTGCATCTTCTCTTAATCTTCCGTTAACAGATCATGCCTATGGCTATCCACCCCAAAAAAGGAACCTTCTCTTCTTTTACAGATAAATGGGAATATGATGTCTTCTTGAGTTTTAGAGGTGACGATATCCGCAATAATTTTATAAACTATTTACATCAAGCTTTGTGTAACGCAGGCTTTATCACCTTTATTGATGATAACTTTCAAAGAGGAGAAAATGTTTCAGCAGAACTTTTCAAAACAATTGAATTGTCCATGATTTCAGTTGTCGTACTTTCTAAAAACTATGCATCTTCTACTTGGTGTTTGGATGAACTTGAATATATTCTCAAGTGTAAGAAAAATAGTCAGATCATGTTGCCGGTTTTTTACAAAGTGGACCCATCGAAAGTACGTAAACAAAAAAAAGTTTGGAGTCAACCTGGCTAAACATGAAGAAACATTCAAGGATAAGGTGCAAAATTGGAGTGCAGCTCTAAATGAAATTGGTAACTTGTCTGGATGCCATTACAAGTACGGGTATGTATTTTATGATGTCTCATTCTTTAATGAATTTATAACTTTATCGGATTATCATAATCTCTAGCTAGATACTATTTTATATATGATGAAAGTATTTTATTTTGGTAATGTCTTCTACTACTGAGGTAGTTATAGTTCACAAATAAAGGTTAACGTTTGAAATATAAAATTTTACAGTTAAAGAGTTTCTCCCATTGTTTTTATAGAAAATTTTCAAAAGATTTTTTGTCATTTTGGTCAAGTATGCAAAGACTAAATCTGATTTCCTAGAGGGAAAAAAAAATTCTCAAATATATATATTCTTTTAGAGAGATTCAACCTATAGCGTCCACTTCTGATTATAGCTTTATATCGTCAGACCAAAATATCAGTCAGTTTTTGATGTAAGCGAGGATTAAATTCTAAATTTTTTATTCTACCATTAGAAACTTTAAATAATATGTCAACAAGTCGATTTGTTTAACTAATATTTTATTATTATTAATAACTAGCCCAAAAGTCGTCTGATTATAGCTCTATATCGTCAGACCAAAATATCAGTTAGTTTTTTGTGTAAGCGAGGATTGAATTCTAAATTTTTTATTCTACCATTAGAAACTTTAAATAATACTCCGTATGTCAACAAGTAGATTTGTTTAACTAATATTTTATTATTATTAATAACTAGCCCAAAAGTCGTGCTACATAGGTGCACTTATATTTTTTATTTGCAGGATTTGGCGAATTCAATGGTTTTAATTCCAATTAATGTTGTTCCTCAAAAATAATAATAATAATAATTCCAAATAATGTTTATGGATAAATTAAATGGCAATATATGGTTATATATGTAGAAAAAAAACGCAAGAAGAACTCTTCTTTCATATATTTTCATTTAATTTTAAATTTCATGGATTTTATATCAATATGGATATTTGCACCTATAAATATATATATATATATAATATCTAGTATAATAGAACTCTCTTCTTTTTTTTTTTTTTTTTGGTCTAGTGTTCGTGAGATTAGGAATTAAGGAAATTAGAAATTCAAAAAAAAAAAAAACAGAAATATTAAATAAAAGAAACGGGTGAGTCTTGATAAAGTTTAATAAAATAAAAAAAAAGTTGGAACATGGTTTTGAGGCGTGAGAGAAATATCAAAGTGGACTAAGAAGTTTTTATTTATTTATTTTTGAATAAGTTTGTTTTGAAGACATGAATTAGTAAAAGAGTGTTCTATTTTGTAAGCATTTTACGTAGAGTTTGAGATATATTTTTACTGAGTTGTTCTCAAATTTTGTCTCTTTTAGGGGTATTTTTGAACCACATAAAAGTATAATTCAAAAAGAGGAATCCTCTTATAAATAGTATAAATAATGATAGACAAAATATTCAATGTTCTCCAAATATATGAGTGAGTTGTATCAATCACCCAAATCTATATCTATCTATTCTTGCCAAATGCCTTATAGCTGAATTGACACATCCTCATGTACAAAGTGTTTGGGGGTCTAGGGGGGAAAGGGTTTGAGCTGCGGGGTTAACAGCATGTTGTAATTATTTCTCAAAAAAAAAATATCTATCTATTCTTTATTATTATTATTATTATTATTATTATTATTTTTTGGAGAAACAAACAAAAAAACAAACTCAACACAAAGGAGAGGATGAGGTTATAACACAAATGCACAACACAAACTCCACTAAAAAACCATTATAGAATTTAATATTATACATCTATACATTATTAGTATATATTAATAATTAAAATATAGAATTTAATATTACTCCTATTACGCCATATCAACTATTCTCACATTCATTTACATTTTTAAAGTCATTTTCTTAATACCTTATTCAATTATCTCATTAATGACCACTGAAATTCTTCCATTACATTTTCTCCAACATTTCCTCACCTCATTTTCACTGTTAATTACCTCTTAATTATTTCTTACTCTAAACATATTATCTTATTTTTCAACACTCTCTCTATTTCTATGATTTTTTTTTTTTTGGGTGAATTTTTAATTGCTTCTATTTGTTTTCCACTCTTTTTGTTACTATCGATTACATTTTCACATCTCATTTACTAAAATTTGTCTATTTTATGTTTTTCATACTCCATATTCAATCTTACCCTGGGGTGTGTTTTGCACTGTTTGGCACATATCTTTTCTTTTCTTTTTTGGTAAATAGGCGCGTATCTTTTAGTGTTTTGGTGTTTTGTTTTCCTTTTTTTAACTAATTGTTTTGTTTCCATTTTTATTAAGCTCTGGTATAGTAGGTTTGACTAAAACAAACATGCCATCGTCTTCTCAAAAAAAAAAAAAAAAACATGCCATCATGTGTATCCTTATAACATATAGACTTAGATCAATAAGTATAAAAAAAAAAAAAAAAATTTAAAAAGAATAAATCTTTTAGTGTGGCAATGGATTAATTAAAGGAAATTATGTGCTGGCATAAATTTCTTAAATAATCAAATAGAAACATGAGAAGTACAAAGAGAAGAATAATATGTTTATATCTTGATTGGAATGATTTTTCATTTCGTAGAAGTATATTTATTTTGTTTAATAGTTTTCAATTTATTTCTATTTTACATTTTACCAATTGTACGTTTTGCTTTGTCAATTGTTTTATATTTATATACCTATTTTTTTTTTTTTTTTTATGATAAATTATAGATATCAATTATTCACCTCATCCAATTATTCTCCCCTCTCCCTGTGTGTGTATATGTTAAAAATACTTAGTATTCTCAACTAAAAAAAAAAAAATTTATTCACCTCATCCGATTGTAATAGTATAAATGATAATCAAAACTCCTATAATTGTTGTTAATTTGAAATATTATCTTATGCAACATTTTATTCACCACTTGGGTGTGAATCTAAATTTTGTTTAACTGATGATGCAATTAAAAGAAGGGGAAAAAGAAAAAAGAAAAAAAAAAAAGTGGGAAAGTAGAAAAATCTATGCTATTATGAAGCTTGCTCTGTTTGTAAATAAAGTTATAAATAATAGTATGATTTATTTTGAATCATGATTTTGTTGGGTTTTGGGTTCTGAAAGTCTGTGGTTTTTTTTTTTTTTTGTAGTTTTTTTTTGGTGTTTTGGATATTAAGGAGAGAGTTTTCTTTCATTTTTAAATTTGTTAAATACATTTTATAAGTTTTGGATATTAGGAAGAAAAAATATATATATATATATATATATGATTTTATCTTTTATATGAGATTTTTATGTGTATTGTGCAGGTTAACAACTAGTCAATTCAACCATGCAAACAATTCTTGACATATATGCACTCCTAAAATTTTTCTTAAATCATTAAATGAGTCAGTATACTAAATTTCTGTCATCTCATCTTAAAATTCATCACTACTGATCCTTCCAATTAATAAGAAACAGTAAATCCAGACCAGAGTTTGGAAAGTTAAAAATTGATATATCAATTTAAAAAGCAAAAAAACAAGAAGAGAACACCTTTTAGGTATTTTCAATTTTCAATTTCTGATTCCAATGACACTTTTTTAATGGAAAAATTACATTGACCTTCCCTCTTGTTTAGATACACAAACCTCCCTTATTTTTCCTAATAAACTACACTCACCTCCTCCGTAATTCACTATAGAAACAAAAAAGGGGCCAAATTCCTCTATGAGTTGATTTATAGCTGTGAAGGTTGTGCCATTTGAAATTGATTTGTGGGAATTTATTTTTCCATTTGGGTTCCTGTGTGTACATTTGGCATAACTCCAAACGTTTTCAGTTTTTTTTTCCCCCTGGTGTACTTCAAAGTTGGAGCAAAAAATAAATTTTTTGGCATAGGAAGTCTTGTAGCTGTAGGAGTATAGATTAACATTTAATGTTAAATAAGTGTTATCTAAGTGGTAGGATTATAGATTTGCGTAAAATTTGTTATATCACTTATCACTTGGCCAGGGTGGAGCTACATGCTTAAGTGGGGGCCAAAATCCTCCCAAAAATTTTAAAATATTTTTTTACTATACGTAAATATTTAACATTTTAATAATTAGCCTACAAAAATGGGACTTAGCCTTGCCCATATTTGAGTAAATCCAATGATACTCTTAAAAAAATTGTTCAATTGGTCTAGCAGTTATTGAGAATTTTTTTATTTTTTTTTTCTCACATTCACTGTTTATTGTAAAATGTGTTCTTGTGTCTGTTAATGTTTTGGATTATTCATGTCATTGAATACTTCATTAGTTCAATTGAAAATTTTTTACTCACTTTGGTAGACAATTTGGTGACTTTTATTAAAAATGGAAATATTAAGGATTCATTATGGAGGATACTAATTTATGTGTGTGTGTAGATGTTTGTGTTTGTGCATGTGTATAGAAGTTTGTATAGACTAATAAACTAGTATCACAAGTTGCCCCCCAAAAAAATTTATGGCTACACCCCTGCACTTTTGCGCCAAATGAGGCAATCTATGAGAGTTATATAATATAGAAATTCTTTTATTATTTAAAAAAAAAAAAAAAAAAGATATTAGTATATACTAGATTAGATGTGTGAGTTGTAGGTTCCAGTTAACTCAACTGATAAAATTTATGATGGTTGAATAAGAGATCTGGGGTTCAATCTCCGCCTACACCAAAAAACTAATTGGTGTCTTGGTCTAATGATAAAAAGTATCATCAAGAGCAGACGTGCATAAATTAGACATCTCAAATTTATGAAAACATCTTAAATTTAGTATATTTTCATATTTATATTTCCAACTAGATGAACTTATGTCTCTTATGCTGCATCATTGGGAGCGGATGCCATAGTTGAAACTCCCTCAAAAAAAAAAAAAAAAAAAAAATCAGATGTGTGAGCTGCAGTGCATAAATTAGACATCTTAAATTTAGTATATTTTCATATTTATATTTCCAACTAGTTGAACTTATGTCTCTTATGCTTTGTCAATGGCAACAGTCTGGAAACTAAATTTATCCAGGAAATTATTGAAGAGATTTCAAAATTCAAAATAAAGGGAACACTCTTATTTGTTGCCAAAAACCCTATTGGAGTAAATTCTCGTGCTGCGGATGTAGAATCTCTTATAGATATTAAGTCAAATGATGTACATATGGTAGGAATTCATGGTCTTGGGGGAATAGGTAAGACTACAATCGCAAAAGCTGTTTATAACAAAATTGTTGATAAATTTGAAAGAAGCTGCTTTGTAGAAAATGTCAGAGAAAATTCAAGGACAGATGATGGCACAATTAAGCTACAAGAGAAAATTCTTTCTAAAATATTACAAAACCAACATTTGAAGGTGAACAATGTATCCAAAGGAATTAATGTGATAAAGGAAAGGCTTCGTAGTAAAAGGGTTCTTTTGGTTCTTGATGATGTGAATGAATCAAAACAAATAGAAAATTTTCTTGGAATACATGATTGGTTGGTATCAGGAAGTAGAGTCATTATAACAACAAGAGATGAACACTTGATAACTACTCTTGGAAAAGTTTGTACAACTAAAACTTACAAGGTCAAGGAATTAGACAATCATGAAGCTCTTGAACTCTTTAGTCAATATGCTTTCCATAAAGTTGAGCCCGATGAAGAATATTCTGAACTTACAAATCAAGCCTTGTATTATGCCAGAAGTCTTCCATTAGCTCTAAGAATAATAGGTTCTAATTTGTGTGGAAAAACAAAACCTGAATGGGAAAGTACACTACATCAATATGAAAAATATCCCAATGGAGAAATTTATCAAATACTTAAGGTAAGTTATGATGGATTGGAAGAAAACGAAAAGAATATATTTCTTGATATTTCATGTTTCTTCAAGGGAAGGTCTGAAGATTTTGTTGTAAATATATTAGGCAAGTGCAATTTATATCCAAAGTCTGGTATTCCAATACTTGTTGATAAATCCCTCATAACTATTAATCACCTTGGTACATTGTCAATGCATGACTTGATACAACAAATGGGTATGGAAATTGTCCGGCAGGAATTGCCAAAAATCCTCAGAAAACGTAGCAAGTTATGCAATCATGAGGATGCTATTGAAGTACTAACTGGAAATAAGGTATAAATTCTTTTTCTTCATTTTTTTTTTCCTTTCACAAGGAAGAATTAATAATTTTTCCCTTTGATATGGTTTCTTTTTAACGTTGTACCCAAAAAAAAAAAATGTTTATTAGTAGGGGTGTGCAGCCAACCCGCCAAAACCGGCTCGACTCAACCCAACCCGCCAGGTTGGGTCGGTTTTTAGGCCTTGGTGGGTTGGGTTACAAAAAAAATTTGATAGCAGGTCGAGTTGGATTTGGGTTATAAAATTTCAAACCCGCCAAACCCAACCCAACCCAACCCACCCATATATTTTATATATATATATATATAATTTATTATATAATTAATAATTTTTTTAAAAATAACTAGTTCTTCCTATCCTATATAAAAGTCAATTAGTTCACATAAACCCTAGTAAATTACTATTATTGTTTAGTCATTAGTATTTTTTGCCTTTAAGGAATTATATTGATACTAGTCTTTGAGTTTTTTTAATATATTAATATTTATATTTTTTTCTACTTCATTTAATAATAATAATAATAATAATAAAATTTGTCCAACCCTTGTGATTTGGGTTGGGTTGTGTTGGAATAATATGATGGGTTAGATTGGGTTGAATTTTTTTTTACCCACTATAGCGAGTTAGGTCTAAAAATCTCCTTAACCCGACCCATTCAGACCCTTTTTTATTAGTATAATTTTTTAGTTTCGGTAAATTCTATTGTGATATACGGTTTCTTAACGTTTTATCCAACCAGGGTTCTGATTATATTCATGGTATAATGCTGCATTCACCTACTCCAGTACAAGTGCGATTACAACCTGAAGCTTTCAAAATGATGGAAAATCTCAAATTTCTAATAGTTAATAATGTTGAAATTTCTGAAGAACTTACGTATTTCCCCAGTGGACTAAGGCTTCTTGAATGGCCAAAATATCCTTTTAACTTTCCATCCAACTATTGCCCTCAACAACTTGTTGCACTCGAGATGCGGGAAAGTTGCATTAGATTGGAGAAGATATTTAAGCAGGTATCAATGTTTGTAATTGTATTTACGAATTTTGATTTCTTCAAAAATATTATTAATTTTAGAATTTCAGGAAATAATAATTTTCGTTTTTATTTTCCTCCATAGGAGTTCCAGTATGAAAATATGAAAAGTATTGATTTGGGATGGTGTGAATCCATTAGAAAATTACCTGGTTTGCACACTCCAAACTTAGAGACATTGATCTTGCGTGGTTGTGGAAATTTAATTGAGGTCGATGAAGCCATTGGATTTCTTTATAAGCTTAAAGAATGGAGCCTTTATAATTGCAAAAAACTCCAGATTCTTCCCAGCAAGATCAATTTGAAATCTCTTAAATATTTGAATCTCAGAGGCTGCGAAAGGCTTGAAAAGTTCCCCCATATTCAACCAGAAATGGAATGTTTGGAGAAATTAGAATTGGGTAATAGTGGTATTACGGAATGGCCCTCATCACTAATGTATCACACTAGTGGGCTCACTGTTTTAAACCTATGTAAATGTCAAAACCTTGGGGACCTTTTTGATACCACCACCACCAATGCGTTTTCGCAATATGAGCTTGGGTTTCCGAGCTTGAGACGTCTAGAGCTCAGCTATATTGATTTTGACAGAAATATGGTTGATTTAAATATTTGGTTGAAGCCAGATTACTTCCCGGCATTGGGAACTCTAGATCTATCTTACTCCAATATTGTTACCATACCTGAAAGCATTACCAAATTTACTAGATTACAATTGCTTTTACTAGAAAATTGCAAGCAGCTTCGGGAAATTCCAAGGCTTCCACAATCTATAGAATTTATGAATGCAAAGAACTGCAGCTCGTTGGATCCACAATCATCAAGGAGATTATTGGATCAGGTCTCTTTCTCTTTCTATCTCTCACTTTAAGTTAATTTTTTTTTAAATGCACATTAATTTACGTATGATGATGAGATTAGCTAAATTTCAATTTCTTGTATTGTATTTGCCAAATGCAATCAGTGTGGGGAATTTCTAGGGATTTTACCAAGAAGCAATGTATTATTATTAAGGGATCCCTTGCTCTTTGATGACTTCGAATCTGAATCTGAATCTGAATCTGGATCAGATTACGAATATGATGACCATGATTATCACATTATACTACCAGGAGATGAGACTCCAATGTGGTTCAAATCGAGCCATCATCATAGTGTTGGAAATCCCATATCATTCTGGGTTGGACTCGAAATTCCAAAATTTGGTGTCTTCATTGCTTTTCAATCGACTAAGGCACGTAAAAACCACGGAGCATGTTATTTGAACGTTTTCATCAATGGTAAAGAAGTCGAAGAAATTGGTACTCTAAGGGAACTAGACGAACAAAAGTCTGAGAATCTGATGTTTTTTTGTGTATCTCGTGGGCAATTTTATGAATCAGCTCCATCTGGAGTGAATCACGTTGAAGTTGCATGTCAAGTTGGTGGGTATGATGAAGACGGTGATTATTATGAGACTTCATGTGATGATAACACTGACTTCATAAAATGGATGGGGGTCCATGTAGAATGCATTTGTTGTTGTCCTCGTGGGTCTTCCAGACGTGCCCCAATCGGACGCTGGTGGCAAAGAAGAAACCATCGACTCATAACAAAGAGGCCCATTAGAAAGCAGATCTCTCGATTCAAATTTCCAAAATGGAGGAGATTCCAGACCGGTTGGATTTAGATCATGGGAGAAAGTTAAGTCATGGTGTCTAATAAAATACCAGGTATGTAGATTAAGTGGTTATGCATGTAGGGTAAAAGTGTTTTTACAAGTCATATGCAAACTTGCTTGGTCTATAGTGGTTTCTTATGTTTGGCTTCAAAGAAATGCTCCTGTATTCAGTGGCAATGTCAAATCTAAGGAGACTGTTCTCCTTATGATTAGAAGAGACATTAAGGCCTAGGTCAAGTTTGTGAAGAGGGAAATTTTTGTTACTAAATAGTCTTATGTTAATTGGGGTGAATTTCTCTATTTTTGATGATAGCCACAATTGTGGGGTTCTTGTTTGATTATTTGTAAGTTCAGTTTCAGTTGCTATTAGTTTGTTGCTTGCTCTATTTGTGTGGTTAGCTTTTAGCTGCTAGTGCTATGCTATTTGTATGGTCTATTACTTGAATACATTCATTCATTCATAAAAAAATTATGCTTATCTTTAATTCTCCTTAACCATTTTTGCTTATTTATTTTTATAATGCCAAATTTTCTAATTTAGTTTTATTGTTGAGAACTTCTAGATTTGGATAGAAAGCATAAGAAAATGCAACTTTTGAGAAATGTCCTGCAACAATTTAGGTTCACATATCCTTTTCAAGTTAAAAGCCTGACGTGATTGAGATTTTTATGTTCTGTACAATTTTCTATTTTTTTCAATTTGTATTCTTTTTTTTCAATGTATTCTATTTTTATGATGTAAAATTTAATGTTAAATAGACCTTAGATCTATAAAAGCAATCTGAATCAAGTAATGCTCACTGTGATAAATTCTTGAAATGTCCTATTAATCTAAAGGATTATTTTTGTTGTTTCTTTTTTGGTTTTAGTTTGTCTTGTTCAAGGGAGTTTAAAACCTTTGAGGCATCACTGTGTAAAAGTTGTTTTGCAAGTCCCCTGCTTTAGTGATGTTCTGGTGAATATTCAGGAATGGGAGGATCAGCACAAAGTACATACTCTACTTTTTTTATTTGATGGGAACGTACTTACTCTACTTTGAAAATCTCTTTAACCAATTTTGCCTTCCATTTGATAGCATCTGATAGCTACAAAATCCATACCTCTTTTCCCTTTTGGTGCCTAACTCAACTTCAACACTTAAGAAGGAGACATGTTGGATTGTAAGGTGAAAAGTAAGCTCCTCTGCTATGGCATGAACTAAAATTTTATTATTCAGTCAATTATGATTTAGAAATTTAATTCTATTTGTAAAAATTAATTGTTTTAAATCTTGTTTGTTTGTATGTTTGACTAAGAATGCGGAGCAGCAATTACAAAGGACTATAGCTATGTTAAGGTCATCAAGATGTTACACTTCTACAGCTAAAAAGGTTGGTTACTTATTTGAATTATGTTCTGGAAGCGTCTTTTGAAGTACTAAGAATAAGTTCACCTTTTGAATTCAAATATTAAGATAATAATTTGATTCTTTTAAACCAAAAAGATATTTGGTCTGCTTGACAATTGCCAACCAGTCATGTTAAGAGACTTTCCACTGTTCTGTTATTTTGGACAAGATAAACAGAATTTTCATAACTTATGAACCCTTTCTAGTGAGAAAAAGATATTTAAAACATAAGACCTATGATATGCCTTGTAGGTGTTCTTTACCTTAATTTTCTTGGCCAAAAATTGAGATGGGTGTTTGTTGAAATTTTGATTTTTCTGGTGATATTTCATTATTTTTAACCTGATAAACCCATGCTAGGTCTTACTAGAAAAGAACTGACTTAATAAAGTTTCAATATTAGCTACCCAAGCAGCTAATTGGTGGAAATTTGGGAAAGGTTGCCAAAGGAAGATGATTTCCAATTGAAATAATTGGGATTACTAAGTTTGTTTATGACTAAATGCATTGGGATCTATTCTTTTAGAAGGTAAATGGATAGTGGGAATTGGGAACTCTATTCCTATCAACCCTAACTTTTGGCCTAAAGTAAGATCCCATGTGTTTTGGAGAATAGATATTTCAAGGGTGTGTAATTTTGTTGATCAAGTAGCATCACAATGGAATAGCACATTGGTGATGTTATTATTTGCACCTCATGTAACTAAATCTATTGTTAAGAAGCCTCCTAGATTGGGAGTTGCAAATAAATTGATTGGTCCCATGAATCTATCATTTCTCTTTAGAGTCATGCAAGTCTATTTGCTTCTCCATAGTGACTGCTACGATGGAAGAAGTAGAACTCAGATATAGTTCTCAGATGTGGGTTGCCTTGTGAGAGTTAAATCTACCTTCCTATGAGAAGGGAGTTTGCTAAGACGAGTTTTATCAATGATGCTTCTTTTCCTTCCTTTGCTACAATAGAGGAGTCCTTGAACTACCTACTTTTTCCCTGTGAATTACATAGTCAATTTAGAATTGGGTTGCTATTTGGTTGGATAGATTGTACAAGGCACAAGACGTGTTGTCATTTCACTTTCATCTTTGCTAACACTCTCTGTCCTATTGGATCCATAGAAACGAAGTGCTCCATGAAGTAATAAGTGTTAATGTTAGTAAAGTCCTGAGTCCCCCAGTCCCACTGTTACCCGTTTGCTATTTGTAGGGATGCAGCAATCACATGGAAACAGGGATCCTATAAACTGTTTGTTATAATTTACAAGCATTAATCATGACTGAAGGGAGTAAAAGCAATAGAAATTAATTGAGAAGTGCTGCACTTCTTAGTAGAGATTAAATTGGGAGATCATTTTTGAATTGTTTTTACCTATAATGTGTTCCACAATGCCACAGTTGTTTGTTTGGCTATTAGTGAAGCACTACTTTTATAAAAGTAAGGTGAAGGGTGAGGTTGTGAGTTTAAGATTATGGGTACGTGTAGTAAAGCACTACTCTTTTTTTTTTTTTTTTTAAATAAAAAAAGGAGTAAAATGGAGGGTGAAACTGTGGGTTATAAGACCAACCAAGTGCACATGTAAATTACTAATAAAGAAAATTATCTGTAGATGTATTAATTGAATTTTCACCATATATATATGTGTGTGTGTGTGTGTGTATATGTGGTGAAACTTTCATTTTGGTGTATCAACCATCAATTAAAGTGTAAAGTTGTGTTCGTAATTAGTACCAAGACACCATATCTTTAGTGTAAGATGTAAATTTTGTCATTGATATCCCTCTTCTTTATCCTCACTATTCTTATTTAGGACTAGTAGCTATTGGTCATTATACTAAGTTTTGTAATCTATGTCTTTGTCTTGTAGCTTTTTGCCACAACAGAAAATTTATTGGCAGTATGGCATGTGAACAGATGTTGAAGGTGTGAATCTCTCTCTTTCATAATATGTCTATACGATGACGTGAAACTTGTAGAGAATTTGGTAAATATAATTATTGTTGGATGCTTCATTGGTCAAATGGGTTGCATCTGCCCTCATGGTTCAATTTTTTGTCTTTTTTTTTTTTTTTTTTTTTTTTTGAGAAACTGGTTCAATTTTTTGTCATTACAGTGCAATTTTTTCTTACAAAATATATATATATATATATATGTGTGTGTGTTAATGTTGAAGTAAACTTTGCCATATTTTATTGCAAACTTATATCTTTTAACCACGGTTGAGATAGTAGACTCAACACCTAGTAGATGCATGTGTAACTTACCGATCAAAAAATAAAGAATGTATATTTAAAAGATGCAATATTTTCTTTGTATTATGAGCAACCATCAATTCTCTGAAGTTCTTAATGCAACAATTGGAATCTATTTCTTTTTAATAAATAAACATAACTTTAATTAAAGAAAGTACAAACAATCTACAGAAAGAAATAGAGAAACAACCTGGCCCAAACTAGAAGCCTCTTAGGACATCCTAATGCTATCAAACACAGAGGAGAGGGTCATGCCTCAAACTACACAAACATCTAATTGGAGTAGTATTCTTGATGCTTTTATGCAAAAACAACCTATCTGGCTTTATGCCTAAAAGCTTGGGATTTAGATGATTTACTATGAGGTTTTGGAAAAAAGTCTAACTAGTCAAGCTACTGTGGCAGCAATGATATGATAGTGTTGAGATGGATGTGGAAAATAGTGATCCAAATATTAACAAGTGTATAAATCTTTTAGGGGATTTTACGTGAAAAAATATCTTACCGTTGATCTATTGAGAAAACCCTTGGTTATCTTCATCAAAGATTTTTTTTTTTTTTGGATAAGCCTATCAAAGATTATTTAGTTGGAATGCTTTTAAACCAATTCATTTGAAGATGTGTTTAAAACTGTTGTTTACCTGTGATTGACAAAATAATACTTTCTTGAATAATCTTGTTCTAATCAAAATTTTGGGGGCAACTTGGCCAAGGGATGGGGCTGTCGTTTAAAGCTTTGAACACCCCAGTATTCTTTTTGGCTATATAAAAAGCTCAAATAATCCCCAAATGAGTGTTTGTTTACTTGTCACTTGTTATGATACAGGAAAAAACCAAAATTCGATACCACAAAAATTGAAAAATGGAAACACAATAAATATCACCTAGGTGTCAACAACTAGGGTTGTTTGGAGTGAACACCAAGCGAGATAGAAGACCTAGGAGTAAGCAACTAGCATTGGTGGGAGTCAACACTAGACCATTGAAAAATTTCCAAGAGAAATTTATATTAATCAAACAAATTGTAAATTGTCTCCAAAGATGTAAAATATAGATCACTATGGCAAAAACATAGTTCTATATGACTTATGAAACCCTAATTCTAATTGATTTGGGAAATCCCAATAAAATGATTTATAAAAATAACCTTGACTCTAGGAAATAAATAAAACCAATTAACTTCTAAGACTTAAAATAAAACAAAATTGACTTCCAAAATTAAATAAAACTGAATTAAAATAAATATTTCTTTGTGATTTATGCACCATGGTCTTACCTTGAGATATGGTGCAAATGATTGTTTTTTTTTTTTATAAGTATATGGTGCAAATTATTGTTACCAGTACATATACATTTATGATTGCTTTGAAAGCCAATGAAAAGTACATTCATTCACTAGGAATTAACATTTGGCTTTGCAATAGAATTGTAAACCAACACAAGGTTTATAATTTGGACTTCTGCTTATTGTTTTTTTTGTATTGCATCTGAACAACTCACAATTTTTTCTTATTGCTTGTTTAGATGATTGACTCTGTAATTGATCCTTGTAAATGAACAATTTTATTATCATTTTTTCTTCTAAGCATGCTAATTTGTCTTTTCAAATGCTATTACTATGGGTCATTTATTGCTTTTTGATCCTTTGCGCATTAACTATTTTGAGGGTATATTACATACCTATCAATAATTTAGTGGGAGCAAGGTGACTGTGTTTAATTGAGAGCGTCTGTGTATATTTGATTTTAATGTTTGAATCTTCAGGTACCAAGAGAGAAAGTGCAATTAAAGGAACCAATTTTAGTAGTTTGAAGAGTTTCTTTGCTGATTTGTAGATGGATGGTGGTGTAGGTCTTTTAGCAGTTCAAAGAATTTCTTTGTTGATTAGTTTCAACATAATTCTAATACAAAACTTTTCACTTCAGATTTCTTTGGTAATCCTATCCATGACCTTCATTTGACATCCTGATGACAGAGTATTGTTTACCATGCCATTTACATGGTGGTCTTGGTTGATCTTTTTTGGGAGGATTATGATGTATTTATTTTTGATGGATCACTTTTCTTTTGGTGTATCTGTGGGTGGAAGATTATAAAGGTTTTTTTCTTTGCAATGTGTTCTATCTCTCTTTTTGTATTTAATATCTTTTCCCTAGGAGAACTTGGCAAGGATCATACGGCATTTAATTTTGGTGTATCATGTTTTTATTTTTAATTTCTTTTCTTTTGCTTTTGGACTTCTCCCTCCCATTTGTATATGAAATGACGTAAGTTGAAGGCTGTTGGAGAAAGTTTAATGAGATAATACCTGATTATGGCAAAATTGCATTGTTTATTCTTCTGGTTCAAGAATAAAGTTGATATAATCTTTATTCCATTATATCATGTCCTTGAAAATGGTTATCGTTGATGACTTAGTTGGATGTTTATTATTATCATTATGATTGATGGAAAAACATATCTGATGGAAGAGAGAGTGATTAAACCAATCACAAGGAGTACTTTTACGGTTTTATACTGCCATTCATAGGCAAAAAAATTTATTCCCATATTTATATATAGCTATAGATTTCGATGCCTTTCTTCCATGTAGATTTTGAATTTCTATCCAGAACCAAAGGTAAGAGATTCTTGATGTTCAATGTTTAGTATCATTAGCTTTACAGCACCGGTCAAATTTACCATCAAAATATATGGTAGGTAGTAGGCTATGAGCAGTATTGCCCTTTAGTCCTCTATCCCTATCTGTCTTCGATGAAGAGTGGGTTTTTCATTATCGGCAATTTCTCCACATAAAAATTTAAAATTGGACCCTACTTGTTAAAGAGGCGTTTGGGCTTTTATACATGAGGAAAGTAACTCTAGATTTTCATAATTTTATTTTCATCAAATAAATATAAGGTAACTCTAGATTTTCATAATTTCATTCTCACAAAGTCATATCCCTTTCCAACATTATTTTCCCATTCAATCACTGTTTATATTGACAATACACTGTGTACAGAGAGAGAGACTAGTCGTGAGTCAACAGAGAATTAAAAATTTTCGTGCCAATGAGGCCGGCAGAATCTCAAGCCCATAAAATCTCACATAATTTGTTTTGTTGAGAGCTGAAACGTCCACAAAACATTGTTCTAGACTTCTAGTCCATCTCCATCACCAGGGATTGAGATGCCAATTGGGGCTTCAAAGTGGACATAGATTTTGGGTCTGCCAGAGGGTGTACCGAAGTGTTATGGTGACAACATACACTCGCTTCGCTAGACTACTTCATGTGCTAATTGAAGTCATTGGATTTGTATGGGGGCAATGAAGCCTAAACGTTGCTGTCTCACTGTTATTTCCTATGTTGCTTATATGAAGCTATAATATATTTGATAATAATAGAAAATGAAAAGAGCCCACTAATGTCTGCAAGGAGATTCTTCCATTAGATGAGAATTTCTGCTTAAAAATTGAATGTTCAGATAATGTAGATAAAAAGCGATTGTGAAAAATGTATTTTTCTTCTGTTTTTTTTTTAGTACATTTTTTTTTTGTTACTTCATGCTAGGAGCATGAAGTAACCTTGTTTAATAAAATATTTCTTACTTAAAATAGAAAAAGAAAAATATAGATCTCTAAAGGATCCTTATTATTTTATAGAACATATTGACTTTTTTTTTTTTTTTGAGACAAGGCGGCCAAGTGTAGTTTTAATGTTATATTATTGGGAGAGAGAGAGACCACTGAACAGAGGAGGTGCTGTTGATGGAGGTTGGAGAGATACCAGTCGTTCAAAGTTCTGTTGAAGACGGCTGCTTGACGTTGACGCCGATGAAATTTAGAGTTGGGCTGTGGGTTGTTTGGTTACAAGGTTCTTCTTGTGACCCGATTTTTTCCCTAAACAAGGGCACATCAATATTTTGTAGAACCTAATACGCTGTTCACAAGAAGTGATTGATAATCAAAATTGCTAGTTTTTTTTCCCCTATTGTAAGTTACACCTACACTCATGGTCTTGAATCCACACCCTCCACCTCCAAAATTTATTTTGGCACCGGGGGAAGTTGTCATTTGAGTGGAATCCCATTGGAAAATGATAATTAATATATTCAATATGACTTAGCTTTTTTTTTTTTTAGAGAGGCCGCCCCTACAATATGACTTAGCTAATGAACAAAAGGCTTATTTCACAGGACCATGAAAAGCTGAAACATTAAACAAGTCTAAGGTTGGCAGAACCAACGCTATAGGATATTAATGGTGTTTAGGAATCACAAAAGAAATTAAATACTAATAACTCTATTTGCTTATTGTTCAGTCAACCATATTGACAAAAACTGCATTATAATACCAAATATTCCAAAAATCCACTCAAATCATCTCAAGAAACCACAATCTGATATATTAAGTGGGACAGACTAGGTTTCTCAAAAAAAAAGAAAAAAGAAAAGGAAAAAGTGGGACAGACGATTTCCTCGCACTATGGTGATTAGAAATTTTGGAATAAATTTACTTCAAAGAAAAGAGATTGGTTGATAGCTTTCACAACATAGTGCTCTTAAATAATTGAACTCAGATCCTGATTGGCTCTCCCAAGTTGCGTACTTGGGGGAACAATAATCAAAGTCAATGTAAACACTCTATTTTGAAGAGAAAACAGAGAGAGAGAGAGAGGACCTTGCCAAAATGGGGCAGAGGGTGTACTGAATTGATATGGTGACAACATGCACTCACTGCTGACTGCGTTTAACTATTCTTGTACACGTGTTAGAATTACTGGGATGGTAGGTGAGGTGTTTAGTTTTTGTTGAGGTGCCATGACACCTGCACAAACACACATTGATGTAAACTTACATCAAATGCATTTGATGTAATCATATAACCACCCTTAAACTTATAGATGATAAAAACATCATTATACATCATCTCTCCCTTGCAGGAGCCCCTCCCTCTAAACCTTGAACGAGCCTTCTCTACCCTAGCTTCCCCTAAGGCCCCTCCCTTTGGCCAGCCTTAGATCTCTTCTATGTGCAGTAGACAATTGTTCTCAAACCATGGAAGACAGTCCTTTATGGACTCCAAAACCTTCGCCTAACCAAAGAATAAGAAGAAGAGATAAACATCACAAACACCAACCAACCCACCCTTCTTGAATAGTGCTCCCTGAGTCTCTTTGGGAAACTACTCTCCAACCGCCAGCAGAACCACAGAGCCCTCAAAAACACCCTTAGAGCAGCCTGGAAGATAGGATCAAACTTAAGAATAGTAGATGTGGGCATCAATGTTATGCAGTTCAAGTTAACTCTAGCTATCAAGTGGAATGGGTAGAAAAAAGCGACCCCTGGAATTTTGATAACAGCCTCCTTTTGTTTTGTCGATAGAAAAAAGGCCTTTCCTCAACAAATATTGTTTTCACACACACCCCCTTTTGGGTTTAGATATGAGGATTACCCTTTGAGCATTTGTTTGAGGAAGTGGGCAAAGACATCGAAGGCAAAATAGGAAATTTCCTTGAGGTGGACAGACGCTCCTGGCAATTTGACCAAGCTAAGTTCTTACGCATCAGAGTTGACATACAAATCGACAAGCCCCTACGAAGTGGAGAGTATTTAACAAACACAGAAGGTGGGAAACACTGGGTTTCTTACAAAAACGAGCGGCTCCTGACCTTATGCTTCATCCGTGGAAGAATTGATCATGACGATAAACGTTGCTCAGAATCCTCCGATTGGCAGGAAACTGACAAACAATATTGAGACTGGATGAAAGCAAAGTGGAATCCAAAGGGAGAACCCACTAGAGCATGGGCCACTGACAATGGGGACCAAGCCACGATGGAGAGAAACACCGGTGGCACAATGTCCCATACATCTACAGACAACTCAAACCTTCGTGAGTCAGTTGGTTTCGAAGGAAACAATTCGTCAGGCGGGAAACCTACTTTGGAAGTGTCCTACACATGGAGGCAGTGACAAATCTAAACTCTGCACTCCTGTAGATGGTGAGAAATTTGGATGCGAAGCATATTCCGAAAGTCAATGAGAGGTCACGTGATCAGCATATGAATGTACTCTCTGAAAACCCCAGCTTCCTGAAAAGGAAAAAGAGGATGCCCTTTCCACAGTGGGCCAACCATGATTGGTCAACACTGAAGCCCATGAAGTAACAAGCCCTCTGAAGTCGATGCAAGATCACAAACCCAAAGCTGACACTATCCACCATGGACCAAGCCCACAAAATAGCAAGCAGCCCAAAAAGAAAGGCCAATGGAAAAAGATTGCTAGGGAAAAAAGGCAAAGCCCAAGCCCAAGTCCAAGAAATGGAGATGCTAGGCCCTAATGCTGAAGTTGGTACTAAAAGATCAGGTAACCTTGAATCCCTAGAACACAAAAAGAACAGAATTCAGAAATGCCTCTTTAATGATTCTACCTCCCCCAACCCCTCCTATGACTGCATATCAGCAGTGGCTGTTGTAAAGTTGTGATTTCCTACTAGCCTTTGTTGGCTTTAATTCCGTGCCAAATTTGATTGTATTTTCTTTAATCATTTCCCTATATTTATGTGGGTTTATCTGTAAGGGATGAGTGTGAGAGATTGTGAAGAATCAAGCTTCAAAGATGGATCAGTGCAGTTCGCGACTAGCTCGTGAGAAGCTCGCAAGAAGAGTAACACGCAAAAGGCCACATATGAAGCACATGACTAGAAGCTGAAAAGTCATGCTAAGCCATCAAATTTGCGAGTACTTTGCAAGAAAGGCCATCGAGCGAGGTACTTGCGAAACTCTCTATTTGGCAATAAAAAAATAAAAATAAAAAGTGCTTTATCAAATTTTTTACCCACACTATATATACCCTCATTACCCACGAAATGTTAGGAGTGCTTTTCAGAGAGAAAACCCTAACAAATACACTTGAGAGTTAGAGATTGTTATACCCACAATCATCTAAACATTTCCTCTTAGTTTTCCTCTACTCCTATCTCTCCATCTCTACATTATTGAGAGGTTCTTAGCCTAAACACTTACCACATCCAATTTGAGTGCTGAGAAGTTTCGATGCTATTAGGAAGCATTGGAAGGAGCCATTAAGTGGTGGATGCAATTGGGCTGAATTACGAGATCCGGAAAGCTAGTGAAGACAAGACTCTGAGAAGTCCGTTGGTAGCAGGAGCTTGAAGGGCTCAAGTACATGGGGTAGACTAGGCTTAGAGGGTCTTTTGTTATTTGTGTACTCCAACTTTATTCACTAGTGGATCGATTTCGACTTGAAGGGTCACGGAGAGGTTTTTCATCGAGTTCTTTAGTTTCCTCTTCAATAACACGTTTTGGTGTTATCTTGTATTTGCATATCTCTTCACTACTCTTTAAGCTTTTCATTTATTGTTCATTGTGGTTGGATATGGCTTAGAGTAGTGTTACCAGTTCATTGCGCATATTTACTCTAGTTCCGCACTTTGTTAAGTTAGAGTAAAAGCAATCTAGCCGTAATTTTAAATTTGGGATCTAAACAAGCTCTAGTGTTTCCACACTAATTTGAGCTTTCAATTGGTATCAGAGCAGGTACACTTTGTTGAATTTCAATATCTTTGTGTGATCCTAGACCCCTCCTTGCTATGGATATGGCAATGGAAAAAGCTAACATGAATTGTGGTTCATGTGCGTGTGATAATGACTCTATGAGTATCTTTGGAGATTGTCCTAGTAATAAGCTCATAGAGTTATTAAAGTCAAAGAAACATGCTAGAATGTTCATACATATGCTGAAATGTTTAGAGCATGGAAATCACATGCTTCATAATAGTTTGTGCGAGTCTAATTCTTTGATTGAAAAATATAAGAGAAGGAATAGACACTTGTGTAATAAGCTTAATGGTTTAAAAAGAAAGCTTCATTTATCTGGCCAAAATGAAAAGGAAGATGAATCTTGTTTTGAAAAACAAGAATGCTTATCTCATGCTTGTCTTTTTGTTCATACCACATTAAAAGTGTTTAACTCTTGTTTATGGTATCTTGAAAATGGGTGCTTAAGGCACATGATCGGCGATAAATCTCTTTTTAAGAGCCTTAAAGAAAAGGAAGACGGCTACATCACGTTCAGAGATGGTAGCCATTCTTAAGTCCTTGGAAAAGGAACGATTGACATTCCGGGACTTTCTTTGTTAACCGATGTATTATACATCAAGGGGTTGAAGGCAAACTTGCTGAGCATCACCCAAATCTATGATGAGGATTTTTTGGTCCAATTTTCAAAGAAATGGTGTGTTATCCTCAGTGAAGATGGTGTTCAAGTCTTGAAGGGACTTAGAACTATTGACAATTGTTATGGTGTGGTTCCCAAGCAAAATGTGTCATGCAGGAGTGCTTGAGTCAATTTGTTGGAGCTATGGCATCAACGTTTCGGCCATGCCAACTACAAGCAAGTGGCGAAGGTTTCCAAGCTCGAAGCGGTGGTTGGCTTATCAAAGTTTGGAAAAATTAAGAAGAATGTTTGTGGACCTTGTCAATTGGGAAAACAAACCAAGTCAAGCCACCCTAATGTGAATGTTATCGTCATGTCTCGACCCTTGGAGTTACTCCATGTTGATTTAATGGGTCCAACAAGAACGGAAAGTTTGGGTGGTAAAAGGTACATCATGGTTGTGGGTGATGATTTTTCAATATACTCTTGAGTAGAATTCCTTAAAGAGAAGTCAGAAGCATGTGAAAAGATGGAAAAACTTTGCAAGAGACTTCAAAATGAAAAAGGGAGTTCCTATCATCAAAATAAGAAGTGATCATGGGAAGGAATTCAAGAATGCAAAGTTTGAAGCATTTTGCAATGAGCATGGAATAAAGAAGGAATTCTCAGCCCCAAAAACTCCACAACAAAATGGGATTGTCGAAAGAAAGAATCATGTTATACAAGAGAGGGTAATGCTTCTCAACAAGGATATTCCTCAAAAGTTTTAGGGTGAAGCAATGAATACATCATGCCATATTGGAAATAGAATCTTCTTTCGAGCGGGAACAAAGAAAACATCATATGGTAGTAAATGTTTCATCCTCAATGATAGAGAAAATCTTAGGAAGTTCGATGCCAAGAACGATGAAGGAATTTTTCTTGGGTACTCCGTGAATAGCCGAGCATATATAGTTTACAACAAGCGTACCTAGACAATCATGGAGTTAATAAATGTGGTCATAGATGATGCCATTCCGGAAAAGAGTGTTGATGAAGGTAGAGAAGTTTCAAGCCTCAAGAAGAATGATGATGATGGTAACTCTTCACAAAGTGATGATGTTGAGAAACAATCACCGGAAAAAGAAATTACTCTTATCGCAACAATAAGGGAAATTAGATCACCCTAAGTGCCATCAAGTCCACTCACTCCACCCGAAGTCCAACCTCCAATATCTCTTGATGATGAGCCCTCTACTTCAAAGAAACCATCGTCAAGTGTGAGTCTAAATCATCCCAAAAATAACATAATTGGAGACTTGGATGAGGGCCTTCATTTGAGAAGAGGACCTAGCTATAGTGTGAATCATGTGACTTATCATTGCTATCTTGCTCAATTTGAACCAATGAAGGTGGAAGAAGCCTTGAAAGATGAAAATTAGGTAGACTCTATGCACTAAGAATTACATCAATTTTTTAGAAATGATGTGTGGGAATTGGTTCCAAGACCAAAAGACACTTATGTAATTGGTATCAAGTGGATTTTCGAGAACAAAACCAATGAAGATGTTGAGGTTGTGTGAAACAAATCTAGATTGGTGGCTCAAGGTTATACTCAAGTTGAAGGTGTAGACTTTGATGAGTCATTTGCTCCGGTAGCAAGACTTGAGTCAATCCAGATTCTTCTCTCCATAGCATGTATCATGAATTTCAAGCTTTATCAAATGGATGTGAAAAGTGCATTCTTGAATGGGCTTCTACAAGAAGATGCATTTATTAAGCAACCAAAAGGGTTTCAAGATCCTCATTTTCCAAACCATGTTCTCCGATTGAAGAAAGCTTTATATGGGCTGAAGCAAGCACCAAAGGCATGGTATGATTGTCTAACGTCATATCTTTTGAATCGTAGTTTCAAAAGAGGTCAAGCCGATTGGGCTCTTTTTGTCAAACGAGATAAGAAATCTCTTTTTGTAGCTCAAGTGTATGTGGATGACATTGTATTTGGCTCATCAATTGATGTTCATGCACAAGAATTTTTAGATGAAATGAAGAAGGAATTCAAAATGAGTACGGTAGGGGAGCTAAGCTATATTCTTGGTCTTCAAGTGAATCAACGAAAAAATGGTACATTCATATCTCAAGAGAAGTACACTAAAAATATAGTGAAGAGATTTGGTTTAAATTCCAAGAAACATGCATCTACTCCAATGAGCTCGTCAGTTAAACTAAACTCCAATCCAGCCGGTGTGGAAGTAGATCCAACCCTTTACAGGAGCATTATTGGCAGCCTCTTATACCTCACTACAAGTAGGCCGAACATAGCCTTCAATGTTGGAGTATGTGATTGTTTTCAAGCAGCACCAAAGGAGTATCATATGATGGCGATTAAAAAAATCATTCGTTATGTTAACGGAACATCCGACTATGGGATTTGGTACTCAAGAGATTCAAATGACAACCTAGCCGAATACTCGAATGCTAATTGGGCTAGGTGTGTTGACAATAGAAAAATCATCTCGGGAGGATGTTTCTATCTCGGAAACAATTTGGTGTCATGGATGAGCAAGAAGCAAAATTCAGTGTCATTATCAACTGCTGAAGTGGAGTATATTGCAGCAGGTAGTTGTTGTGCTCAACTCCTATGGATGAAAAAGCTTCTTTATGATTATAGGATTTTCAAGACACCATGTGCATTCTCTATGACAATACAAGCATCATTAATCCATCCAAGAATCTTGTTCAACACTCAAAGTCAAAGGATATCGAAAATTGATATCATTTCATTCGTGAGTTGGTGGAAAAGAAAATGGTATGGCTGGAGTTCATCAACACCAACAATCAAAAGGCTAACATTTTCACTAAACCACTTCATGGTCCTCGGTTTGAATCTCCTTGTAAGACCATCAGTGTCAATATCATTCCTTGACTCATTTCTCTAGTGTGACCCTCATTTGTCTTTCATTGGTACATTCATGAAGAAAGGGTCTCACATGTCATCATGTTTCTTTTATAGGTTTTTGTTTTATTTACCTTGTTTTGTTGATCTTACTTTATTGCTTTGTTTTCTAATGTGTTAAAAATTCAAAAACCTATAATATGTATAAAATATCAAAAAGTTTGATCACTTGTATTTTGTATATCACATGTTAAGTTTGGCCTAGTACCTTCATACTTATGGTGTAGTGCATTTACAAGCTTAGCTTGTTATGTATGCACATTTTTAAGTGTGAGCAAAATCTAGAAATCTATGTTTGATTATTGTAAATAGATCTTTAAGCTTGTCATGAATGATTGGTCAATAGTCTTGTTTGATCTTGATACATGCATAGACTTGTGCCTATATATCTCTTTACATTTATTTTTATGTCAAAAATTTTAGGCGTAAATGCACTTTTAGTCCCTACATTTTGACTTTTTTTCATTTTAGTCCCTACATTTTATTTTTTCCACTTTTAATCCCTAAACCAATTAACACCCTTCATTTAAGTCCTTGAAGTACCATTCCGTTACCAAACAAACGGAGAAACTGACGGATGAATAAAATATTAATTTTTTTTCCACGTTGGACAGTAAAATAATAATTTATTATTATTATTGACTAACTTTTCTTCAAAACGTTAAAACCCATGTCTGAATCGGCTGATCGGTTCCTTGTACCACTTCTGTCGCCTTCTTTTTTTCCTTCTTCTTCTCCCCCTCTCTACAGCTTCAGCAGAAAGGGTATTAAGAGACACGTTTCACAAGTTGAGTGTTGGCTCTTTTCTTCGTGTTTTTGCTAGCCTTTGCAATCGAGGTGTTGTCCATCTTGCCCGACGTCAAGCCTACAAGCACGAATCCCATGCTGGGCGCCTTGACTCAAACCATCGTATATACTTGTTGCATGGGTTTTGCTTACTTAGTCATGCTCTCTGTCATGTCCTTCAACCTTGGAATCTTCATAGCTACCCTGGCTTCCATTTCTAATAGGTACTCGAAATATACAAAAGCACAAACCAAATTATTCACCAACAAGCACATCCCAATATTTCCAATTCTCATATAATCCTATACCTGGAAAACAACACACACACAGTGAACAAAAAATAGGGAACTGTAGGGAAAACACGAAGAAAAGAGTGAACCTAGGCCGAATGGAGTGGGTGTCGTTCAATTTTGGTTGGATGAAGGAGCCATGTAGGTGATGAGGTGTGCTCTGTTTTGGGTTATACAGAACAGGGGCTGAAATAGTTTCGATTTGGGGGGTAAAAACATGAAGAGCTCGTGTGCATGTAGAAAACGTAAATTTATTTTCTCCAACTTACACTTTCTTTCATTCCAATTTTTTTATATGCATGGATGTATGATATATAGCCAGTACTGATGATGTCCCACCTTACAAAACACAAAGAAACCCACTTATAAGATATGATACCGATGTGAGTTATGGCCTCCACCATTTGGCTTATACAAATAATGGTGTACAAAGCTATTGATAATGAAGAAAAAAAGAAATACTTATCTAAAAATACTTTTATTCTTTAAAAAAACAAAAGAAAAACATTCATAGCTAAACTTACCAAATGTCTTTTAATTTGTGTCAGTGACGTGAGGTGTCTTCTTGCCAAAGATTCTTCAGGGGCGCTCACACTAATCTCACTCCCATTTCCTTTTATTATTTCTAGTATTCTCTGCACCATCTCTATATATAGCTCTCACATTGATCAGCTCCTCACTCACAAGCACTCTTTCTCATTCCTTTGTTACTCATATATTTCACCTCTTTCAATTCTCTCTCTTCAAGTTTTCTTTTACTTTCAGTTTTTGCAGCCCAAATGGCCACAGTTGAGGTATTCAACTATTACGTTTTCTACATGCACACGACCTCTTCATGTTTTTACCCCCCAAACCGAAACTATTTTAGCCCCTGTTCCGTATAACCCAAAACAGAGCACACCTCATCACCTACATGGCTCCTTCATCCTACCAAAATTGAACGACACCCACTCCATTCGGCCTAGGTTCACTCTTTTCTTCGTGTTTTCCCTACAGTTCCCTATTTTTTGTTCACTGTGTGTGTGTTGTTTTCCAGGTATAGGATTATATGAGGATTGGAAATATTGGGATGTGCTTGTTGGTGAATAATTTGGTTTATGCTTTTGTATATTTCGGGTACATGTTAGAAATGGAAGCCAGGGCAGCTATGAAGATTCCAAGGTTGAAGGACATGACAGAGAGCATGACTAAGTAAGCAAAACCCATGCGACAAGTATATATGATGGTTTGAGTCAAGGCGCCCAGCATGGGATTCGTGCTTGTAGGCTTGACATCGGGCAAGATGGACAACACCTCGATTGCAAAGGCTAGCAAAAACACGAAGAAAAGAGCCAACACTCAACTTGTGATACGTGTCTCTTAATACCCTTTCTGCTGAAGCTGTAGAGAGGGGGAGAAGAAGAAGGAAAAAAAGAAGGCGACAGAAGTGGTACAAGAAACCGATCAGTTGATTCAGACATGGGTTTTAACGTTTTGAAGAAAAGTTAGTCAATAATAATAAAAAATTATTATTTTATTGTCCAACGTGAAAAAAAATAATATTTTATTCATCCATTAGTTTCTCCCTTTTTTTGGTGACGGAATGGTGCTTCAAGGACTTAAATGAAGGGCGTTAATTGGTTTAGGGACTAAAAGTGGAAAAAATAAAATGTAGGGACTAAAATGGAAAAAAATCAAAATGTAGGGACTAAAAGTGCATTTACGCCAAAATTTTATGTCAAAAAGCTCTACAAACATCAATCTCTAAAATGAGAAAGAGCTTTAAAAGTCTTGCTTTGAAATCTAGTTTGATTAGGAAAAGGTGAAGCAAAATGTACTCAAAATGTCTTGTTTGATCTTGATACATGCATAGACTTGTGCCTATATATCTCCTTGTGCCTATATATCTCCTTACATTTATTTTTATGTCAAAAAACTCTACAAACGTCAATCTCTAAAATGAGAAAGAGCTTTAAAAGTCTTGCTTTGAAATCTAGTTTGACTAAGAAAATGTGAAGCAAAATGTACTCAAAATGTATGATGTTAAAGCTAAAGGCTTATTCCTCAAAGAAATATAAAAAATTTCATGGCATCATTGCTCAAAAATTGAGTTGTATTGATCAAAAAGTTATGAAAAATGGAAGCCAAATGAAAAGCTTTCAATCAATGTAAACACTTTGGTGGGGGGTCATATATGTTCATTTTCTGTTAGGACATGTGTAATTTAATGTTAGGAACATATATCAAATTAGAATTGGCTAATTCTTTGACAAAACACACTTTACTTGTAACTTGATAGATTTAGGATGTGTTTAATGCTTCAAAGAACAAGGTTTCAAGTTTAAGTGTTAAAGCCATGCAAGTCTATCTAAGAAACAAGTGAAGAAGTGTTGAATTTTAAAACTCAACAGCTAGTATCTATCGAGGTTTAAAAGCTGTTGAAGCCTGATGACAGCTATCTCGATAAATAAGCTGTCTATCTAGGTTTATGGAATTCAGTTTTTCAAAGTTGATTTCAATCCAATCCGTGAACACATGTTTGGGCTTTCTTTTCTCACAACCCTAAACATATATAAGGATTGTTTTAAGGGCCGTCAAAGATGGCGGGAGTGTGAAGCAAAGTTGTGTTCTTGCAAATTGTGACCAGAGACAGAATTTGCTCTAGTTCATCTTTCTCTTGAAGAAGCTGTTGTGTTGTACACCATAGGGTTTTGTAACCAATGAGTTTCTTGATCTTCATCATGTGATGAACTGAAGAACTTTACAGCCAACATCTTTCTCAAGTTGGTGAGTAAGCCGCATACTAGGATCTGCGCATTGAATTGGTTAGCCACGTACTGGGAGCCATGTAATAAAATGAGAGATTGTCACCACAGAACAAGTCCAATTGGGTATTGGAGTAAGGGTTCAATTGTAGGTTGGTATAAAGTACTGAGATTCATTTACTTGTAACCGCTTGTTGTGATAATAGTGAATTCTTGAGAGTGGTGACCTTAAAATCACTCATTGAGGTTTTTGCCATGTAAGTTTTCCTCATTCATAAACAAATCACCGTGTCAATTTAATTTTCGCTGCATTTAGTTAATTGGTGATTTGTTTGTGCTATTACGCGTATTGCATGCTAATTGAATTAATTAAATAACTTGGCTAATTAATTGTTAATTCATCACAATTGGTCAATACATTCTTGGCATATCAAGCGGTATCAAAGCAGGCACTATGAACCCACCGTAACCCATTCCAAAATCAATCCAACCACAAAACCATGAACCCATTGTGGCCCATTCCAAACCCATGAACCCACCATCGCCCACAACCATAGTTGAGCCATCGACACCCACAACCACAACCGTAACCACCATAACTCACAACATGATCGAGAGAGTGAAAGAAGAGATAAAATCTGAGAGTGAGAGATGAAAGGAAATCTGAGAGACGTTGGGCCCGAGAAGGAGGAGAGACGTTAGAGAGAGACATTAGAGAGAGTGAGAAGAAAATGATTTTTTAATTGAAGAAAGAGACTAACAGATAATAAAATAAAAAATTAAGTTTTATTTTTAACTTGATGCTACAGTAAACTGTTATAGACTTAATGTAGCTGAAAGCTAAAAATTTTGTGTGAATGTTAAAATAGAGTTTTATTTTATGGTTTAGGTGTTAAAAACTTAAAATAGTTTTTAAGTTATTTTAACACATTTGCCGTGAGTGCTCACTAGAAATTTTCTTGATGAAATTTAAAATAATATCATTACTGTAGTCATTTGTAATGCTCGAATGAGCGGCGGCAGAAATGAAGATTTCCTACATTTCATTGCGTCTTATCGGACAAGGAAGAAAAGTGATTCTTACTTTCAGTTTTTGTTTTTTTGTTTTTTTTTTTTAAATGGGCATAGGTCAATAAACTATTTTTAAAAAGTTTTAAAGTATGTTTAGTAAATATTTTTTCACTTATGATTAGTTTCCAAAAACAAGTTTTTTAGTCTCAAATATAGAAAATTATATTTAAGTATTTTTTTTTATTTTTTTTTTCAAAAAACTATCTTTTTAATTTCATCTAACCAAACATTTTTTTGATTTCAAAAATACAAAAATAAATAAATAAATAAATTGTTTGTTCTTTATATTTTCCAAAACAAGTTTTTAAAAATAGAAAATAAAAGCTGTTACCAAATATAACCTTAATATCATTCTTTATGGAAAATATACAAAGCAATAAAAATAATGTCAATTATTTTTTTTTCCTTTTTGGATAAAAAGTTTCTAAAACTGACTTATTAACAAATGTCATGTCCTTAGGCTGTGTTAGTTTCGGGTGTAATTGAATTTTTGAAATTGTTTTACACCGTTGCTAGTGTTTGGCAACACAGGAAATTACAGTCAAATTGAAAATAGATTTTAGTTGATCAAAAAATACCCACCCTATACTTATAAATCATTTTACACATTCAATTTACCTTCAAACTATTGTTATGAATGTCGTTTCAAAACCTATTTCATTTTGTTAATTAGAATGAAATATTTCGGTACTAGATTGGTATTAGACTATTTTGGTATACCATTTCGGAGTTATCGCAAATAAATAAATAAATATATATTATTCATATATATAAAAAAATAATAAAAAATTCAATATATTAGTTTTTTTTTTTTTTAACTTTTAGAAAAAGCAAGCATATTTGCACATAATTATTTTTATAATAAAAAAAAATTATGACATTTTTGTAAATAAAACCAACATTTTGAGTAATTAAAAGTATAGAATCTTTTTTAAATTCACTTTTCCATTTCCCAAACCCACCCACGTAAACCACTCTTTTCCACATTTCCAATATATTTCAATTATCTCTCACTTCTCAGTATCCTTTTCAGAGTTTCAGACGGCTGGGCAGTGGACACCATCACTTTTTTCTTAATGTGAAAGGTAGAAAAACTTCATTAAAATCTATAATAAATTGTACAAACACGATGAAGCTACTTGGAACATGACTCCACCAACTATCTCCCAACAAAAACTGAGTATTGACCCCACACGTTAAATGTAAATTTTTTATTTTTTTCAATGTGAACGGGAGAGAAACTTTATTGAAATCTATAAGAAATGGTACAAACATGAAGAAGAATTGAAGCAACTTGGAACGTGACTCCAATAATTGTCTCTCCGTTAACAATTCTTATGAAATAAAATAAAAGTTAAGTGTGTGAAACGGTGAAAGTGTTAGAACTTTTTAAAAAGGGTAAAATATTATTTTCGTCTCTAAATTATAACAAAAGTTCGTTTTTTGTCCCTAAACTATCATCAAAGTTCGTTTTTGGTCCCTAAACTTTCAAAAGTTCTATTTTCGTCCCTAAACTATCACAAAAGTTCGTTTTTCGTCCTTAAACTTTCAAAAGTTCTGACAGAGTGCTGACGTGGCTTGACAGAGTGCTGATGTGGGAGGGACGAAAATTTATACGTTTGGAAAAGTTTAAGGACGAAAATAGAACTTTTGAAAGTTTAGGGACGAAAAACAAACTTTTGTGATAGTTTAGAGACGAAAATGATATTTTACCCTTTTAAAAAAGTGTTCAAGTTGAACAACACTTTTTTTAAAAAAAACTGAGTATTGACCCCTCATGTTAAATGTAAATTTTTTATTTTTTTTCAATGTGAACGGTAGAAAAACTTTATTGAAATCTAAAAGAAATTGTACGGACATGAAGAAGAACTGAAGCAACTTGGAACATGACTCCAACAATTGTCTCCCCGTTAACAATTCCTATGAAATAAAATAAAAGTTAAGTGTGTGAAACGGTGAAAGTGTATGAACTTTTTAAGGGTGTTAAAGTTGAACTACACTTTTTTTTTTGGGTAAACAGTTGAACAACACTTTATATTATATGTCTTATTAAAAAAAAAACACTTTATTTTATATGATTTCATCTGTAAAATTTGAAAAATAAATAATTAAAAACAATTTTTTCAATGTGAAAGGTAGAAAAACTTTATTGAAATCTATAAGAAATTGTACGAACATGATGAAGAATTGAGGCCACTTGGAACATGACTCCAACAATGGTCTCCCCGTTAACAATTCCAGTGAAATAAAATAAAAGTAAAGTGTGAAACGGTGAAAGTGTTAGAACTTTTGAAAAAGGTGTTCAAGTTCAATAACACTTTGGGTCCGTTTGGATATAATTTATTGTTTATGGAAAATATACAAAGCAATAAAAATAATGTCAATTATTTTTTTTTCCTTTTTGGATAAAAAGTTTCTAAAACTGACTTATTAACAAATGTCATGTCCTTAGGCTGTGTTAGTTTTGGGTGTAATTGAATTTTTGAAATTGTTTTACGCCGTTGCTAGTGTTTGGCAACACAAGAAATTACAGTCAAATTGAAAATAAATTTAGTTGACCGTAAAATACCCACCCCACACTCGTAAATTATTTTACACATTCAATTTACCTTCAAACTATTATTATAAATACCGTTTTGGAACCCGTTTTGGTTTGTTAATTGGAATGAAATATTTCGATACCGAATTAGTACTAGACTATTTCGGTGTACTATTTCGGAGTTATAGCAAATAAATAAATAAATATATATATATATATATTATTCGTATATATAAAAAAATAAAAAATTCAATGTATTAGTTTTTTTTTTTTAACTCTTAGAAAAAGCAAGCATACCTGCATACAATTATTTTTATAAAAAAAAATATTTATGACATTTTTGTAAATAAAACCAACATTTTGAGTAATTAAAAACAAAGAACCTTTTTAAAATTCACTTTACCATTTTCCAAACCCACCCACGTGAACCACTCTTTTCCACATTTCCAATATATTTCAATTATCTCTCACTTCTCGGTATCCTTTTCAGAGTTTCAGACGGCTGGGCAGTGGACACCATCACTTTTTTCTTAATGTGAAAGGTAGAAAAACTTCATTAAAATCTATAATAAATTGTACAAACACGATGAAGCTACTTGGAACATGACTCCACCAACTATCTCCCAACAAAAACTGAGTATTGACCCCACACATTAAATGTAAATTTTTTATTTTTTTTCAATGTGAATGGGAGAAAAACTTTATTGAAATCTGTAAGAAATGGTACAAACATGAAGAAGAATTGAAGCAACTTGGAACGTGACTCCAATAATTGTCTCTCCATTAACAATTCTTATGAAATAAAATAAAAGTTAAGTGCGTGAAACGGTGAAAGTGTTAGAACTTTTTAAAAAGGGTAAAATATCATTTTCGTCCTTAAATTATAACAAAAGTTTGTTTTTCGTCCTTAAACTATCACAAAAGTTTATTTTTCGTCTCTAAACTAACAAAAGTTCTATTTTCGTCCCTAAACTATCACAAAAATTTATTTTTCGTCCTTAAACTTTCAAAAGTTCTGACGGAGTGCTGATGTGGCTTGACAGAGTGCTGATGTGGGAGGGACGAAAATCAATACGTTTGGAAAAGTTTAGGGACGAAAATAGAACTTTTGAAAATTTAGGAACGAAAAACAAACTTTTGTGATAGTTTAGAGACGAAAATGATATTTTATCCTTTTAAAAAAGTGTTCAAGTTGAACAACACTTTTTTTTAAAAAAACTGAGTATTGACCCCTCATGTTAAATGTAAATTTTTTATTTTTTTCAATGTGAACGGTAGAAAAACTTTATTGAAATCTATAAGAAATTGTACAAACATGAAGAAGAATTGAAGCAACTTGGAACATGACTCCAACAATTGTCTCCCCGTTAACAATTCCTATGAAATAAAATAAAAGTTAAGTGTGTGAAACAGTGAAAGTGTTAGAACTTTTTAAAAAGGTGTTCAAGTTGAACGACACTTTTTTTTTTTTGGGTAAACAGTTGAGCAACACTTTATATTACATGTCTTATAAAAAAAAACACTTTATATTATATGATTTCATTTGTAAAATTTGAAAAATAAATAATAAAAAACAATTTTTTCAATGTGAAAGGTAGAAAAACTTTATTGAAATCTATAAGAAATTGCACAAACATGATGAAGAATTGAGGCCACTTGGAACATGACTCCAACAATGGTCTCCCCGTTAACAATTCCTATGAAATAAAATAAAAGTAAAGTGTGTGAAACGGTGAAAGTGTTAGAACTTTTTAAAAAGGTGTTCGAGTTCAACAACACTTTGAGTCCGTTTGGATATAACTTATTGTTGCTAAAAATATTGTAGCAAAATAATTTTTAAATTTATAAATAATACCGTGAGACCTATTTTTAATATTTTTTAATGCGTAAACAGTGCATAAATAGTATGTAAACAGTCCACATATTGTTCATGAATAGTATTTTTTGTCTCTAAAAGCAGAAACAAAGTGCAGTAAAAAAAAAGAAAAAAAAAAGAAAGAGAAAACGCAGTTCCAAAACGCAACGCAACAAAACTCACCATCCAAACCCTCACTTTATATGATATAAAGTGAGCGTTTGGATTCAGCTGAATCTGGCGTTTTCACAGTTGCGTTTTTAGAATTTTTTTTTTTTTTTGTGAACAGTAAAATTATTGTGCAGAGACAAAAATTACTGTTTACGCACTGTTTATTACTGTTTACGTACTGTTCACGCAATAAAAAATATTAAAAATAGGTCCACAGTACTATTTACACTTTTAAAAATTATTTTGTTATAGTGTTTTCAGTTTTCAGTTTCAGCAACAATAAGTTCAATCCAAACGGACCCATGATTTCATTTGCAAAAGTTAAAAAATAAATAATAAAAAATAAATAACTTTTTATCCTAACCGTGGAATAAAATAAGTGAAAAAAAGTTAATATTAAAAAAATAGTATATTAGATACCAGATAATCCAAATTCCTCTTCTCTGTCGGCCCATTTGTCCTGCCCACCAATCACGTGAATATATATTTTTTTTTGTTGTCAAGATGTTGCTTTTCATCTTCTTTTAAATTTTGAATTTTTTTTAAAAATTTTAGTCAATAATAAAATGTCAGATTTGTATCACTTTTTTGTTTTGTTCCCGCGTGAAAATTTAGTCTTTTAAAATCCAGATAAGTCTAAATAAAATAAATAAACTCATACGGTCCTACCCAACCTAACCCTGAAACCCATCACAACTAAAAAAAAAAAAAAAAAGCTTATCTAGCCAGCACAACCTAGCATTGCTTTTTCCATTAACCAGTCAGGTGGACCGTGCGGTGGGGTATGACTTATGAGACAACCACACTAATCTGTCATAAGTCGAAAAAAAATTAAAAATAGAGACAGCAAAAAGCCAAAAAGGAAACAATTTTTCTATGAACAATTTTTCATTTTTGAGTTCTTTTATTGATTGGCGTAATTACCAAATATAAATAAATAAAAAGGTGGGTGTCAAATTTCCACACGGTGTTGTTGACGATGGTCGAAGACTCGATCGGTTCATTTGGACTGAGACCTCGCTCATAGATAGACCCAAAATTTACGTCAATTTTACGCAAGACCCATCATTTCAATGAAATTGTAATATCACGATTTAAATTCAGTTATTTATCAATCTACACTCTTAGAATATTCGATTATTATTCTAAACTATAATTAGTGTTTTAGTTTGTACTCTACTATCATTTGGGTTTTTAACTTAAACGGAACAGTATTTCATGTGATCTTTGCATACATGGCACCACACAAAAATATTGATATGTCATTCTTCATTAAACAAAGATTAGGTGGCACCACAAGGGTTAAATTTTGTTAAACAGTTTTATTTTAAAGGATTGAAGAATGAAAATTTGGTATTTTCATGTAGTATATACAAAGGTCATGTGAGCCGTACATGACAAACGTTTCTATCCAAGTTAATAACTCAATTGACATTAGGATGCAAAGTGAAACACAAATTATAATTTAGGGTGATAATCTTGTAATTCTGAAAGTTTAGGTGGTAAGTATAAATAGAGCCGTAGTTTAGTGTGATAAAATATAATTTCCATCGATTCGAAAGTAAAATGGTAAAGAAGACTAGACTCAATTATAGTTAGAAGTAGATTTGCGGCATTGCGCTCTGCATGCAGCAATGGCTTTCCATTGTACTTCATTACTAACTCTACAATCACATTAATTTTCACACATTATTTTACAAAAATAAAGGTAGTAAGTTATGAATAATAGATGATAAAGTGATATCATTTTCACACATTATTAAATGCTTTCCTTTTTTTTTGGGGGGGGGTCTATTATTTCTTTTATAGCTCATTTTACTCAATAAATTAAAATTTATTCATTGTATACTTAACTAAAAAAATATATAAGTTTATATAAATGATAAAGTCTATTAATTATGATTCATATGATTTAAAAGATAATTAGTAGATTACCAAAAAAGTAGATGATACATACATACATATATTTATATAGACTTCTTTTTTTTTTTTTTTTTTTTTGAGGAAATATATAGACTTATGTTAAGACTTTCTTTATCTAACTTTTTTTTTCTTTAGTTAAATATGATAAAATAGCTTATTAGAAATCAAATTACAAATATTTTTATGTATATATATAATTAATAGGTTATACTTATAAATTTTATAAAATAAAAATGGCACAGTTGAAAAAAAAAATCTGACTTTGCCTCTAAAGGTCCTTTTATTTTTGCTAAATGAGATAATATTATTGATGTCAAAATGTGTTGGAAGATCGTAGAATTTGAGTATTTTATTACGAAACTATTTGGAAGATTCTATTTGAGTATTTTATTGGGGATTGTGAAACTTCGTGGAAGATTGTATTATTTGACTATTTTATTTATCTAGTGTGGACCAAGCCAGCAAGGCACCAAGGCGGCAAGGCCTGTGACTTTTTCTCGCAACAAATTCCGAATTTCCAGTTCTACTTCATCTCTCTTTTTTTTTTTTGCTGAATGATTAATTTTATTCAAAGAAAAGGCTACAAACTTTCAAGACACGTTGCATCCTCCCTGATCACCTTAACAAAACAGGAAGGGCTATTACTAAAGTCAAAATAACCATACACACTATACATTAAACTCCATTTAACAAGAGAGTGGGCGGCCACATTAGCTTCTCTAGGGACCCACCTAAAAGACAAAAAATGGAAGATTGGAGGCCAAATGCTTTACATTTTGAATAGCATTCTCAATAGCCCATGGAATGGCCATGCCGTGCACTGTGATAGATTTATAGCACACCTGAGAATCACCTTCAACCATTACTGGAGCTGTACATAATGGCTCAGCAAGCTGCACAGCCCATAAAATAGCTTCTGCTTCTGCCTGGAGAGGGAGGGTGGTGTTCACTTTTTTGGAGCAAGCAAATACCAACTCCCCTCTCCAATCCCTAGCTATGGCTGCAACAGCAGAATGATGGGCACCAACAGCAGCATCTACATTTAATTTAAAAGAACCTATCCCAGGTTTCGACCATTTAGCTCGAACTCCCCTGCCTCTAATCTGAGAAGAAGATCTGGTTCTACGGTGCTCCGCAAACAATCTGACAATTTTGGCCCCTAAATCTTCATAATTTGCTACTCTTCCCTCAAATAGCGCCTCATTCCTTAGTCTCCAAATCAAATCACAAAGTAAGGCCCCAAAAAGAAGCAGGTCCTCCCTTGCCTCTTGGAAAGGAGGGTCAAGCAGAAACTGAATGAAATGGGCTGGAGTGGGCAACTCACAATTATCAATTCTTATTCCCCATTGACTACTGAACCACAAAGCTCTAGCTAGATGGCAATCGATAAAAAGATGTCTCGTTGACTCTAGACTAGCATTACATAGGTGGCAAGTAGTGTTAGCATTGGCATCGTACCTCAGCCTTTGATCCTTCGTGGGGAGACAATTTGCAGCTATTCTCCATAGAACCATCTTCAACCTTTCATGAATTCTGGTCTTCCAAATCTGGCCTCGCAGCAAGTCTTGGTTTGGAGGAGGGTTAGAGCTTCTACCAAGCCAATAGGCTGACTTAACAGATAGCTCTCCAGCAACAGTTTTGGTCCATATCCATTTATCGAAGCGGACGTTAAGAGGTAAAGTTATTCAACAAATTGAGGCTACCGTTGCATCATCAAAAATAGTCCTCAACCTGGAGAAATCCCACCGTGTCTTGCTGTGATCCAGTAGCTGAGTTACAACCATCACTCCATCCATAGATGCATTCTCACGGAAAATTGGCCGAAAGTGAGGGAGATTTGGAATCCAAGGGTCTTCCCATATACGAACAGAATCCCCACTACCAATCGATATACACGCACCTTGAGCGATGAGTTTTTTTATAACCTCTAAGCTTTTCCAAACCGGAGAAATACTACCAGAGGCTTTATGATTAAGCCAATTGCTTCTAACTTTATATTTTGCTCGGAGTAGATTTATACATAAGCAATCTTTACCTTCTAGGAGCCACCATGCGAGTTTAGCCAGCAAAGCTTGATTAAATTCCCAAAGCTTTCTAAATCCCAATCCACCCTTTTTGAGTGGCCAGCACAACGAATCCCAAGCAATAGGAGCAGAAAAAGACCCCTTATCAGATTTTGGATTCCACCAAAAACGCCTCATTATAGCATCCAATTGATCACAGAGCCCCTTAGGGAATTGGAGGACTGACATGGAATAAGATGGTATTGCTTGGGCCACAGATTTGATAAGAGTAGCGCGGCCCGCCCAAGACAGATTCTTACTTTTCCAACTACTCAGCTTGTTCTCGATCCGCTCCTTAATATCATAGAGATCCTTTTTCCTGTGGGGGGTGAGGAATAATGGGATTCCCAAATATTTTGCTGAATGAGAGAGTTTGCGTAGTCCCCAATGAGCTTTAATTTGATTGAGGAAATGAGGACTGACCCCTTTGGAAGGGAGAATCCCGGACTTTTCCACATTTATTATTTGACCCGACCATTGGCAATATTTCCCCAAGCACTCCTTTAAGGAAGAGAACTCAGCCAAAGATGCTTTGCAGAATAAAATTATGTCATCAGCATAACAAAGTTTAGATATGGGGGGAGCTGTTCTTGTGAGCTTTACTCCAGACAACTTGAGCTGAATTATATCTCTATTGATCAAGCGCATCAGCACTTCACTACCCAGAATAAAAAGATAAGGGGATAGAGGATCCCCTTGCCTTAATCCTCGTTCCGGCTGAAAAGCAGGGCAAATTCCTCCATTTAAGAGCAAAGAGTAATGAACCGTAGATAGGCATTGCTGAATTAGTTTTGTAAACTGCTCATTGAACCCAAAAGCCTTCAGGACCCTAAGGATAAATCCCCATTCCATCCTATCATAAGCTTTTTGAAAATCTATCTTCACTCCTAGGAATCCTTTCTTTCTTTTCATGTGTCTAAAGCTGTGAACTATCTCCTGTGCCAGCACTATATTTTCTGTTATGCATCTACTTGGAACAAATGCAACCTGAGCTGAGTCTACCATTTTATCCAGAAGAGGTCTCAATCTGTCAACTAGAATTTTTGAAATTGCTTTGTATACCACGTTGCATAAACTAATAGGACGGAATTGAGTAAAATTACATGCTCCATTTTTCTTTGGAATTAACACAATGAAGGTGCTGTTAAATTCTTGAAGAAGTTTCCCATACCTGAAAAAGCCTTGAACTGCTAAAGTAACTTGGTCCCCAACAATTTCCCAATAGTGCTTATAGAAGAGGGCTAGCAGGCCATCTGGTCCAGGAGATTTAAGTGACTTAATCCCAAAAATTGCCTTCTTTACTTCTTCTCTTGTAGGGATTCTGCACAACTCATCATTCTCTTCCGCAGAGACACAAGCATCAATGAGGTTTTCCAAGTTATCTGGGATTTGAGGTTTGCTTGAATGCTCTAAATGACAAACAATGTTTATTTTTCACTTTTTATACCATTAATTGGGCTGAATGCAAGTTGGCAAGTCATTACTCATTAAGTTATTATTAGAAAATCTCATTTTCATTCTATCATTTACGCCAAATTTAATTCTTATTCTAATTTTTAGTCCTTCTAACTTCTCTCATACTCATGTGGTAAAGGGATATTATTTTTGTCAATTAACAAAAAAGGCACAACTTCAATAATGATTCCGAAGTTTTTGGTCTTAATTCATAGTTATCAAAATATGAATCGCATTATAAATTGATTTTTGATTTTTTTTTTTTTGGTATCATATTGTGCATCATAAGATATGCAAACACTTAAAACAATTAATAAAATACATATAGATATAAATATATAAAAGATATATTCATTATAAATTTGAAATATATTCAAATTAGGACTAATTTAATAATCACTTACGTAATAATATTTGACAAATCTAAATAAATCAAATTACCACATGTTTATAACATACACATTCAAATTGATTATATTCAAAAGTAATAGTATATAACAACTTTTCTTGACTCTCCCTAGTAGGAGCCTTTCCTCTCGGTTGTCACGAGACTTTCCTCCCATCACTGGGGTCTTTCTTACCCATTTTCTTCAGACTCTTTTCTAGGTGCAGAAATCATTTCCCATCACTACCATGGACGAAACAGTCCTTAATGACCTCCAAAAACTCAAACTAACCAAAGAAGAAGGAGAAGAAATCTGCATCACAAGCACAACCCAAAGCAGCCTCCTTGAAGAATGTTCTTTAAGCCTTTTTGGAAAACTCCTTTCAGATCGCCACCAGAATAGCCGTGCACTCAAGAATACTCTCAAAATGGCATGGAAATTGGGATCTGGTCTACGGATAGTGGATGTAGGTAACGGGATTTTGCAGTTCAAGTTCAACTCTCGATTTCAAATGGAATGGGTCGAAAATAGTGGCCCGTGGAATTTTGAAAACAATCTACTCCTCTTATGTCGCTGGAAAGCAGGCCTTTCCTCAACAAACATTGTCTTTACCCACTCTCCTTTCTGGGTCCAAGTATGGGGTCTTCCTTTTGAGTTTATGAATGAGGAGGTCAGCAAAGATATAGGAGGCATAATAGGGAAATTTCTTGAGGTGGATAAGCGATCCTGGCAGTCCAATCAAGCAAAGTATATGCGCATTAAAGTTGATGTTCAGCTGGATAAACCTCTCTGTAGAGGAGGCTTCGTTTCCAGTCCTGATAGTGGGAAACATTGGGTTTATTATAAGTATGAGAGGATTCCTACGCTTTGCTTCAGGTGTGGTAGGATCGGGCATGATGTTAAGCACTGCTCAGATACGGCGGTAGAGCATGAGATAGACACCCAATACGGTGACTGGATGAGAGCGGGTTGGGATTCAAAATGGGGACTAAGTAGATCCCGGACCACCAGTAGCAACGGTAGAACCGCGATGGTGAAGGGCACTGATATTGTTGGAATTCGCACCTCTGCGAACATCATGGGCATATCTGAGCCTGACAGCCTCGGTGAAACAAATGGGTCTAATACAAACCCAGTTTTGGGGTCTGCCCAAGGGGTTTCCTCTGCAAAAAATCTATCATCTATGCTCTTATAGATGGCGGATACTCAGGTTGGATGGGACAAGGCAGAAAGTTTGAATTTGAAGTGTATAGAGAAAGCTAAAGGGACTTCACGTGACTGTGGAAAAAAGGAAATATCTCATAGTTCTCTGGCTCCCAAGGAAGGCATGTTGGACGAGTGTTCTACTGTGGGCCATACGCAAGAGTTTAAAGGAAAAGCCCATGAAGCTACTAGCCCACTCAGGCAAAAATTGGACCGTAAATGTAAAGGGGTAGACACTCCTCCTGTGCAAGGCCCTACAAAAGATACTAAACAAAAGAAAAAGCCCAGCTTGAAGAAAATAGCTAGACAAGTGGCCCAACATCAATCACAGGCCTTTGACACAGAAATGCTTAACTCAGACGTGGGAGTGGGTTCCAAAGGCCAGGTACGTTTGAATTGTTAGAAGTTGAAGAAAACAGAGCTCAAAAACGTTTATTTACTGCTCCCTCCCCCCCTCACTCTTCTCCACCTGAAAATATATCGGCGGTGGCTGCCTTGCAGCAACGCCGGGAGCAATGATCGCCCTTGGATGGAACTGCCAGGGGCCTGGGAACCCCCGGACAGTTAGAGTGCTGCGTGAATTTATGCAGCGTTGGGCTCCCAAAATTGTGTTCCTTACGGAGACAAAACTGAATAAAAGAGAATCGAACAAGAAAAGAAGTTCTATGTCTCACCTAAATTGCCTTTTTGTCCCTAGCAAGGGTCAGAGGGGTGGTCTTGCAATGATTTGGACTAAGGATACTTCCCTTGACATCGTTACCTACGGCCCTCATCACATTGATGCCATTGTCACTGAGCTTGAGTCCGAGTTTAAATGGAGAGTCACCGGTTTTTATGGTCACCCGAAAACACACCAAAGACAGGAATCATGGAAGCTTTTAACTTCCCTCCATCACCAGTACCAGCTCCCATGGCTCTGCTTGGGGGATTTTAATGAAATAGTCTCAATGAGTGAAAAACAGGGGGGCGCTCAAAGGTTCCAAAATCAAATGGACGGTTTCAGAAATGTGGTTAATCTCTGCAATTTTAGGGACCTGGGTTATAATGGTTCTGATTTCACATGGTGTAACATGAGAGAGGGGTTGACAGGATTTATATGCGTCTTGATCGGGTGCTAGTAACGGATGACTGGAGAAGCCATTTCCAGAATACGAGAGTACACCATCTCATTGACTCCACCTCTGATCATTGTGCCTTGCTTGTTTCTAATACTGTGGTGGTGCAGCCTCCACAGAGGCACCGTTTCCATTTCGAGGCAATGTGGACACACCGGGAGGAATGTAAAGAAGTTATTCAAGAGGATTGGAATGCCTGTCTGGACACAAGTACCCCTGAGGGGCTCGCCCTGAGCCTTAGAAAGTGTGCTGAGAATCTTTCAAGTTGGAGTCATTTTGTCTTTGGCCATATTCCTAAACAGATACAAACAAAAAGGACAGCTCTTTAATCTCTTGTTCTGCGTGATTCTGATGGTAGTCTTGGGGCTCAAATAAATAGTTTGAGGAAGGATTTAAATGAACTCCTTGACAGTGAGGAGATTTACTGGAATCAAAGGTCAAGAGTTCAATGGCTAAAGGAGGGGGATCACAATACAAAATTTTTCCACTTTAGAGCATCTGAAAGGAAGAAGAAGAATACTATTCTGGGGCTCCGGGATGATCATGGAAATTGGTATGATACTAATGACACTATTGCTGATGTTGCTGTTCAGTATTTCAGAAATATATATACATCTTCCCAGCCAGCTTGCTTCGATGATGTTACAACAGCAATACCAACCCGTGTCACTAATGAAATGAACAGAGAGCTGATTAAAGAGTTCTCCAAAGATGAAATTCTCACTGCATTAAAGCAAATGCATCCAACTAAGGCTCCTTGACCCGATGGTATGTCTGCAATCTTTTTCCATAAATACTGGGATATTGTTGGCAACAGTGTTATTAACATGGTTCTAAATGTGCTTAATTCTAATATGTCTATTGCTGAGTTGAACAAAACTAACATTGCTCTTATTCCAAAGAAAAAGTCTCCAACTCATATGGCTAATTACAGACCGATTAGTTTAAGCAATGTTGCCTATAAAATTATTGCTAAAGTTCTCTCCATCAGGCTCAAGGCCGTTCTTCCTCAGATTATTTGTGAAAACCAAAGTACTTTCCTCTCTGAGTGCCTCATTACCGATAACATTTTGGTGGCTTATGAAATAATGCACTACCTAAACAATAAGCGTGAAGGAAAAGAGAGTTTTATGGCTATAAAGTTGGACATGAGCAAAGCTTTTGACCATGTTGAATGGGGATTCATTGAAGCAGTTATGGAAAAGCTTGGGTTTCATAGGAAGTGGATCAGCCTAATCATGCATTGTATTACTACGGTCACCTACTCGGTTCTCATTAATGGCAAGGCTTATGGCTGTATCAGTCCCACTAGGGGCCTAAGGCAGGGGGACCCTCTCTCCCTCTATCTATTTATTCTTTGTGCTAAGGGTCTCTCCTCTCTCATTACTCGGGCTGCTCAAAACAGGGAGTTAAATGGTATTTCTATCAGTCGGGGATGCCCTCAAGTGAGCAACCTGTTCTTTGCTAATGATAGCTTGCTCTTTTGTCGTGCAAACAGCCAAGAATGCCGCAAGCTCATTGAGATTTTGGCCATGTATGAAGCTGCATCGGGTCAAAAAATAAATACGGATAAATCATCTGTTTTTTTCAACCTCAATGCATCTCAAGAAACAAAGGGCGTGGTTTTTGATATTCTTGGCCCAATGCAAGACTCTAGGAACTCCAAGTATCTCGGTCTCTCATCCATCATTGGCAAGTCCAAAAACGAGGTTTTTGCGGATGTCAAGGAGAAGGTGGGGAGAAAGCTTTCAGGGTGAAAGGAAAAAATGCTTTCTATGGGTGGAAAAGAGATCCTTATCAAAGCAATAGCTCAAGCTATGCCCACATATACTATGAGCTGTTTTCTTCTCCCAAAGGGCCTCTATGATGATCTTGAAAGCATGGAACGCAACTTTTGGTGGGGGGCAGCGGCAACAAGAGAAAAAAATTGCTTGGGTTGCTTGGAAAAAGATGTGCAAATCCAAATCTCATGGGGGTATGGGTTTCTGAAATCTTCATGCGTTCAATTTGGCCATGCTAGCTAAGCAAGCATGGAGACTCTTCACTAGGCCGGACTCATTGATTTCAAGAATTTACAAGGCAAGATATTTTCCGTTTTCGGATGTTATCAATGCCCAATTGGGCTGCAACCCCTCCTATGCTTGGCGTAGTATCCATAGCAGTCTCGAAGTTATTAGGAGAGGCACAAGGTGGCGTGTTGGAAATGGCAAAACGATTCATATTTGGGAGGACAAATGGCTCCCTACATCGACCACCTATAAGACAATCAGCCTGCCCTGCTATTTTGATGACTTCCCTATGGTATCCGCCCTTATTGATCTGGATACAAAAAGTTGGAAAGTTGACTTGGTTAAGAAAATTTTCCTCCCTTTTGAAGCGGATACCATTCTCCGCATTCCCCTTTGCTACTCCCTCCCGGATGACAAGCTTATTTGGTTGGGGAACACGAGGGGAGTTTTCACGGTTAGAAGCGCTTATTATATGGCCCTCCCGCTAGTTGAGACTTGCAATGGGGGTGAATCATCAGCTGGTGACTCCCGGTCCTTACTATGGAAGAGGGTGTGGCATCTCAACCTACCTGAGAAGATTAGAATTTTTGCTTGGCGGGCTTGTATGAATGCCCTTCCTACGATGCAGAACCTAAAGGTAGGGGGGGTCGATACAGATGGTAGTTGTCCTTTATGTGGCCAAGGTCCTGAAAATACTTTGCACACCTTTTTTAACTGTGACTGCTCAAAGCTAGTTTGGAAATTTTGGGTTGGAAAACCTGCTTTCTTGGATGGTGGGGCTTTGGATGTTACTGATGTGGCTCTCCATGTAATTCGAAATGGCATTCCAAAGGATCTAGAAACCCTTTTTGTCACTGCCTGGTACATTTGGTTCAACCGAAATCAAGTGGTGCACGAATCCATCTCCACTCCTCCTGGTCAAATTTGGGACTCGACTTTGCGACTTGCTAAGGATTTTAAGGGTGCTTTAACTCCACTTAGCTACCAGCATGGTGTCTGTGCCTCCCGTTGGTCTCTTCCTCCGCCGAGTTTCCATAAAGTTAGTGTTGATGGTGCTACCTGTCCTGATGGCTCAAATTCATGTATTGGAGTCATCATTCGTGACTCAACTGGGCATGTCACTGCAGCTTTGAGCAAGCCTTTGTCAGCCCCCTACTCCCCTGAAATTGCTGAAGTTCTTGGTTTGGAAAATGGGGTTAACTTGGCGCATGAAATGAAGGTTACCCGGGTAATCTTTGAATCTGACTCCCTTGCAACGGTGCAATCTGTGGTTTCTATGGAAGCTGGTGGTCCGCTTGGCCATATCATCAGTGGAATCCGTAGCTCTCTACTCCTCTTTTGCAGCTAGCGTCTTCAACACCTGAAACGGGATCACAACAAAGCAGCCCACGAGCTCGCCCAATTGGCCAAATCAGCTGGTTCTGCTCAAGTCTGGAAAGGAACCTCACCTCCATTGCCACGTTCTTTTCTTTTTCCAGACCCCACTTAGACTAGAAAATGTTGTCTTTGTGCTCTTCTCTGTTGTAATGCCTTTTTGGGCTCTTTTATGATTATGAATGAGGGTACTCTTTTCAAAAAAAAAAAAAAAGTAATAGTTTATAACATATGAGCCAAAATAATACTTTCATTTCATCATATTCATTGTCTTGTCTAATCAATTCTATTTAAGTCAATGTTATCATCATGTTCATCGCCTTACAAAATTATTTCTTCACTGAAATTTTCTTCTTCTTCATCAACATTCTCTTCTTGTTCTTTTATTTTAATAATTTTTTCTTCGCATTCTAGCTTCTTATTGACTTATAACAATAAACTCAAAAATAAAATGATTATATTGTCATTAATATCTTATTCATAGTATATAAAAAAAAATTGCAAATACAGAGGTGAAAAGTGTCAAGTGTATAGTCCAAATTTTTTTGGTGAAAGAGAGAAGGGAGGAAAAACTCATGAACATGTTATTTCATTAGATTCAATCAATTAGCCCTATAATTTTGTAATAAAAAAAAGTCTAATAACTTGTTAGACTCATATAAGAGCACAAATTTTAATAAAAAACAAACTCATTTTAAATCTTATATATCATATGATACGTACGATTTTACAATACGATACACGCCTATGTATCATATAATTCATGAACATTTACGATACACCCTTATAATACGAAACATTTTGTACACGATACAATACTAACCACCCCTTTTTTTCTCATAATAAATTCCAAATTTCCAAAGTTTATCTCTCTTTCCTATTCAATTCCAGTTCGATTTTGTTGGGTTAAAATGAATTGACCCTTTGCAAATTAATTAACTAGGTTCAATTACATGCAATAGCGTGGTAGCATAAACAAATCACTGATTGTATTAAATGCAGCAAAAAAAAAAAAAAAAATTGTAACAGGTGATTTGTTTATGAATAGAAAAACCCACCGAGGTAAAACCCCACCGGATGATTTTAAGGTCACCACTCCCAAAAATCCACTATTATCAATTACAAGCGGTTACAAGTATAAGGAATCTTATCAAACCCTTTGGCCTATCCCAAAATGCCAACCTACATTTGAACCCTTACCCTAATATCCAATTGAACTTGTATTGTAGCGGCAGTCTTTCCGTTCAATGCACGAATCCTTGTATGTGACTAACTAATGATGCACAGATTTCAGTACATTACTAACTCCAACAACTTGAAGAGGTTATTGGTTGCAAAGTTCTTCAGTTCATTAACAATGAAGATCAAAAAGCTCCTTGGTCACAAAACCCTTGGCGTAAAGACGCAGTAGCTTCTTCAAAGAGAATAATGAACTAGGTCGCTATTTGCATGTGCGACAGCCTTTAAAATAATCCTTATATATGTCTAGGGTTGTGAAAGAAGAAACCCTATACAAATATACAAGCATGGACCAAAAATCAGGTCTGGAATTCTTGATTTTGTAAGTCTCGACAGAAACAGCATGTGTTAAGCTTCTGTCACGCTTCAACTTTAAATCTCGATAGAAGTTTTTCTGTCGAGATTGCTGTCAAGTTTTAATGAACAACTCTTCTTCACTTATTTCTTGGTCAGATCTTCATGACTTTAACACTTGACTTGAACAAGATGTTTCTTGAAGTACTAAACTCATCCTAGATCTACCTAATTACAAGTAAAGTGCATTTTGTCGAAGGATTAGTCAATTACATAAAATGTCCCTAACTGATTTCATCTCTCCTTCCCAACTAAATGCACACAAATTTAAAGCCTTGCAAATCACAGCTCTTAACTCATTCATGAAAGTAGGTAGAGAAAAAAGAGATAATAAAGGACAAAATCGTATATATCTTCTCTTTTTTAGACCATAATTTAGGGTGAATGTGAGTTGGCGAGTCATTACTTATTAAGTGATTATTAGAACATCTCATTTTTTATTTTGTCATTTAGGCTTCGTTTGGTTGGAGGGGTGGAAAAGTAGAAGGATAAAAAATAGGAAGGGAATGGAAAAGTGAGAAGATAGAAAATATTTTAGTTTTTCCATTTGATTGGGAGAATAGAAAAGATTTTAGAAAGGATGATTCAAAACATGTGGGACACCCTCAATAGAAGATTGCATTGTAGAAACTTTCGCAGCAACGGTAAGTAGTGAGTCAAGTGACACTTTATTGACTGCCCCATTGATCAAAATTTAACTTTATACCAAAATTACACATATATTCGACAATAATAAACCCCTTAGATTTTATTCCATTTCATTTCTAAGAGCATCAGTATTTAGGGTATGCTAAAAAAAAAAAAAAAAAAAAATCTAATTTAGTACACTATTTATCAATACACCATTTAATAAACCTCATATATTTTTTATAAGTAAGGAAAAGCATAAATAGATTTAGCTAAAAAACCTCAATTAACGCTTTGTTTGTTTCAATGATAATGTATTCTAGAAAATGAGCAATTTTTCAAAAAATATTTTCTATAAAACTATCTCATTTTTCTATGTTTATTAGCAACCTTAAATGAGATTTTAAAAAAAATCTCCTACATGAAAAACTATCTTCACACAAGATTTTCTATCAAAACAAACGGAATGCAAGTGTTTGGAGTAGTTGTTGTTGCCTTGTTGGTCACTTGAAGGAACTGCAATTTTTGGGTCCAACGTACTTTCAACAACTTTCCAAGTTCCATCCACAGCAAGCTTCAAAATGGTCTTCGCCTAATCAATCATGCAAATTTGTAAGAGAAAAAGAGAAGGGTGGAAAAACTCATGAACATATTATTTTATTAGATTCAATCAAGTAGTCCTATTTATAATCAATCAATCAATATATATAAAAACAGAGACCTCATACGGGAGTGAATGAGACCTTGCCAAGTGGTGCTCTAATTTTGCGTTTAGGCTTTTTTTACCTCTTTCATTATGTTTTTTTTTTTACTATTACCCAAAAGTTCACATTAAATTATTTTATTGTTATCTCATTAGTCTCTCATTAATTGTCTAAGTTTACACCACTCATTTCTCTCTTTTTCATGTCTTTTAACATACCCACCATTTTAATATTTAAAAAAACAAAAAATAATAATTAAGGACTAATAGTAATAACTAACCAGATAAGGCACTGGAGAAAGATAGCGAGACACAAAAATATTGTAGATTGTTAAATAAAACGCATTGTTTCACTACATATTACCAAAATAAAAGACTTGAGACTGTCACAACATTTGAAAGTAAGAGAAAGAGAAATCTGAGAGGCCGCTGCCTCCATTATATTGACCTCCCACCACCATCAAGACGCCGAAACACCTAAAAGTAATTTTTTTTCTTTTTAAATTAGAGGTTTAAGTATGATTTTGATTTGTGAAATTTGGTTAGATAGTTTTTGTTTTGAGTATATAAGTAGAGAAAATATTTGATACGCAATATAAAACTATATTCTACCATAGTTTTAAATCATCTATAAGATACATGCATACACACTTGCCCTACACTATGTCTTAATGTTACACTATCGATAAGTGGAAGACGGTGAGAGAGTTAGACATACTTTCATTTCATAATATGAAATATGTGAATACAACACAAATTAGTTTATTTTTATGGTCTTGTTACTCTTTTTCATTTATTTTTAGTTTCATGATTATTTTTTTTAGAAAAAAAAAAAAAAAAATCTTACCTTGAGAAGGCTATAAATATGCAGTGAAACTACTAAACTAATTTTTAATATCTCAAAATATATATGTTTCTTTACTCTAATTTAGTTTACTTTTTTTTTTTTATAATATATATACAACACTATCTAAAACCATCTTATTTAGAATATTACAAATTATCCGTGCATTACACAGGCAATTTACTAGTATATTATAAAAGTTGGATTTCAAAACTAGTGGATGCACACAATGGTGCCACATGTACCTTTATTGAAGCATATATAACCTTCACACTTAACAAAATTCTTCATAAATGTAGGGTGCTATGGACTAATAACCAAACACAAGAAATAATTATCCACTGTAATTTCCACAACACAGTCAAATAATAGAAAATATTTTCCTTTACGTAAAATATTTTTAATATTTTCAACTAAGAATATTTTACACTCGAAAAACATTTTACATATTGCCAAACACAGTCTTAAACATTTATTACCTTTTCAAAATTCAAAGTATTAACTTTTTTCTTAATGCGAAAGTTAGAAAAACTTCATTAAAATCTATAATAAATTGTACAAACACGATGAAGCTACTTGGAACATGACTCCACCAACTATCTCCCAACAAAAACTGAGTATTGACCCCTCACGTTAAATGTAAATTTTTTATTTTTTTCAATGTGAACGGGAGAAAAACTTTATTGAAATCTATAAGAAATTGTACAAACATGAAGAAGAATTGAAGCAACTTGGAACATGACTCCAATAATTGTCTCCCCGTTAACAATTCTTATGAAATAAAATAATAGTTAAGTGTGTGAAACGGTGAAAGTGTTAGAACTTTTTAAAAAGGAGTTCAAGTTGAACAACACTTTAAAAAAAAAAAAAACTGAGTATCCCTCACGTTAAATGTAAATTTTTTATTTTTTTTCAATGTGAACGGTAGAAAAACTTTATTGAAATCTATAAGAAATTGTACAAACATGAAGAAGAATTGAAGCAACTTGGAACATGACTCCAACAGTTGTCTCCCCGTTAACAATTCCTATGAAATAAAATAAAGTTAAGTGTGTGAAACGGTGAAGAACTTTTTAAAAAGGTGTTCTAGTTGAACAACACTTTTTTTTTTGGGGGGTAAACAGTTGAACAACACTTTATATTACATGTCTTATCAAAAAAAAAACACTTTATATTATATGATTTCATTTGTAAGATTTGAAAAATAAATAATAAAATCAATTTTTTCAATGTGAAAGGTAGAAAAACTTTATTGAAAACTATAAGAAATTGCACAAACATGATGAAGAATTGATGCCACTTGGAACATGACTCCAACAATGGTCTCCCCCGTTAACAATTCCTATGAAATAAAATAAAAGTAAAGTGTGTGAAACGGTGAAAGTGTTAGAACTTTTAAAAAAGGTGTTCAAGTTCAACGACACTTCATATCATATGATTTCATGTGCAAAAGTTAAAAAATAAATAATAAAAAATAAGTAACTTTTAATCCTGACTGTTAAATAAAATAAGTGAAAAAAAAAAAAGTTAATATTAAAAAAATAGTATATTAGATACGAATTCACATCAAGTGCAATACCAAATTAATGACTTTTAATCTCAATCATTAAATAAAATATATTAAAAAAGTGTTAAAAAGTTAAAGTTAAAAAGTAAAAAAATTAAAAAAAAAAAAAAAATGTAAGGGAAGGAGTGAATTGTACTAGGTGCAAAATGTGAATCCATATCAGATAATCTAAATTCCTCTACTCTGTCGGCCCATTTGTCCCGCCCACTAATCACGTGAATTTTTTTTTTTTTTTTAAGATGTTGCTTTTCATCTTCTTTTAAATTTTGAAATTTTATTTTAAAATTTTAGTCAATAAAAAAAATGTCAGATTTGTATCCCTTTTTTGTTTTGTTCCCGCGTGAAAATTAGTCTTCTAAAATCCAGATAAGTCTAAATAAAATAAATAAACTCATACGGTCCTACCTACCCTTTTTTTTTTGAGAAACCGGTCCTACCTAACCTAACCCACCACAACGGAAAAAAAAAAAAAAAAAAAAAAAAAGAGAGGCTTATCTAGCCAGCACAACAGCATTACTTTTTCCATTAACCGATCGGGTGGACCGTGGTCCATGGGGTATGACTTATGAGACAACCACACTAATCTGTCATAAATCGAAAAAAATTAAAAATAGAGACAGCAAAAAGCCAAGAAGGAAACAATATTTCTATGAACAATTTTTCATTTTTGAGTTCTTTTATTGATTGGCGTAATTACCAAATATAAATAAATAAAAAGGAGGGTGTCAAATTTCCACACGTTTTTTTGACGAAGACTCGGAGGGTTCATTTGGAATTTTGGACTGAGACCTCACTCATAGAAAGACCCAAAATTTACGTCAATTTTACGCAAAACCCATCATTTCAATGAAATTGTAATATCCCGATTTATATCCAGTTATTTATCAATCTAAACTTTTACAATATACGATTATTATTCTAAACTATAATTAGTGTTTTAGTTTGTACTCTACTATCATTTTGGTTGTTAACTTAAACGGAAAAGTATTTCATGTGATCTTTGCATACATAGCACCGCACAAAAATATTGATACGTCACTTTTCATTAAACAAAGATTAGGTGGCACCACAAGAGTTAAATTTGGTTAAACAGTTTTATTTTAAAGGATTGAAGAATGAAAATTTGGTATTTTCATGTAGTATATACAAAGGTCATGTGAGCCATACATGACATACGTTTCTATCCAAATTAATAACTCAATTGACATTAGGATGCAAAGTAAAACACAAATTATAATTTAGGGTGGTAATCTTGTAATTTTGAAAGTTTAGGTGGTAAGTATAAATAGAGTCGTAGTTTAGTGTGATAAAATATAATTTTTATCAATTCGAAAGTAAAAGGGTATAGAAGACTATAAAAACAAGTTGCTTATTGTCTCTATGGTTATTGCTCTTAAAAGTTGTGTAAACTATCTCTACAAACACACACACACATACAAACACACAAAAACACAAACACAAACACAAACGAACTTATTTTCATTTTGAGTTATATCAAATTTACCATATCATTGATTTTTTATAATTATTTACATATAGATTATTCTTCTTATTTTGCACATGTGTTATCTCTATATATTAAGAGGATTCAGAAAATTAATTATAATTTCAAAAAATGTCAAAAATACCCCTAATATAATTGGATAATCCTTATTCTTAAAAAAAATTAAGGTTAAAATTGTAATTCAACTAAATTCAAGAACAAAAAAAAAAAAAAAACTACCTGAGAAACTTTTTTCCTAAAAATTAGCACGCTCTTTATTGAAATATATTTTACGCACGTTTAATACATTTTTCTCTAAAAACTAGCACACACTAAACTCAGTAGTTTACTTCATTTGAAATCCTAAATTTTAGTTTCTTAAAAATATCATCCATAATAACCTTATTAACAATAGATAAATTCAAATTGAAAAATTATATATATATATATATTTTTTTGAGAGAGTTTCAACCTATGACATCCGCTCCTGATGATAGCTCTTTATCATCAGACCAAGACACCAATCAGTTTTTGTTGTAGGCGGGGATTGAACCCCAGATCTCTTATACAACCATCAGAGACTTTACCAATTGAACTAATTGAAACCCATTTATTAATCTCAAAATAAATAAATAAAAGCCTCATCGCACGTGCAGAGCGTGTATGATGAGGCTAGTGTATATTTATTTTCCACATTTATTATTCACAGCCTAATTCTTTAGTCTATCAGATTGAAAATTAAATTGAGGAGTATATAGTTTGAAGTACAAGTGTTGCACAGATCTATTTTGTTGGGTTTTGCAATAATTTTTTTTTTTTTTGGGTTTTTTTTTCTCTATTTGTTATCTTTATTGTTTGTTTGTTTTATAGGCTACATTGTTGTTTAGCAATTTTTCTTGGAGTTTGTTTGTTTTATAGGATACATTGTTGTTTAGCAATTTTTCTTGGAGTAGTTGTGAATTCCAAAGCAAAAAAAAAGGTTGTGGATACTTTGTTCGGGATTTATTAAATTTTTATGTCTCTCTTCTTTTGGATAATGATTTAAAGGATTGTAGTGGGTCCACATTTTTCCATGTTATTTTCTATAAAAAAAAATATTAATTTTTCTGCAATGGTTAGAATTATAGTAATAGCCAAGTCATATATATTTATGTGAAGTTTTTCATACATTCCCAACAAATTAAATGGAAAGAAACAAGCAAAAGATAAAATACTTAAAATTATAGCATCTTATGCAAAATTTTCATGAATAGCATATTTCGAATAGACTGAGAATTTCTTTGTTTTCACATTATTTAATTTAAAATAAATAGGTAAAATACTCAAATCAAAGCATCATGTATGGGGGACGTTTGATAGAGAATAAGAACCCTATTATATGCATACAAAATATCTAATAGTTATAAATTGATAAATAAAAACCATGCAAAGGACGGAACAACAACTAGTAATTTTGTAATTAAATAAAAAAAAAAAAAAAGTCTGATAACTTGTATAGACTCATATAAAATTATAAATGGTTTCCGCCTACTCAATCTTGCAAATTTTTTTGTCATTCTTTAAGGATTAATACAAAATTAGAAACAACACTAGCTGGCTAGCTAGCTAACTTTGTTAATACTAAAATTAATTAAACAAAACAGACTTTGTCTCGATGCCAAGGGAGTCAATTCCGTATTTGAGGCCGTACTAGTTTTGCCAGTGGAATGATATATTTTGATATCGGTCAATACCAGTATACCGTTTCGGAGTTACTGCTATAATAATAATAATAATATCAATAAAAAATATACAATATTTTTTAAAAAGTTAATACTATTTAACTAAGGTAGAATATATAGTTTATTATAATATCTTTTTTTTTGATAACTTGTTTATTATAATATATATATATATATACACACACACTATTGTACTCTTTTTTTTTTTTGAGTTAAAGACTAGTCCTCCTTTTTTTTTTTTTTTTTGGTGAGAAGGTTAAAGACTAGTACTATAACATAGTTAAAGGGGGAATAAGAAATACACCATCTATAGGCCACGTGAGTGACATGACCATTTGGATGAGTAAAAAGTGAACTTGAAGACTTGTCTTTTTCACTTCCCATCATTGATCACAAGTTTCAAAATTTTGCATTAAGATTCACAGCTAGATAAAACAGAGAAAAAGAAAAAATGGGAGAGAAGGAACTTGCTAAAAGTAAAAGGAGAAGAAGTAATAACTTTTAAGAGATATGCTAGATACACAATATTTTCACAATAAATTCAGGTGTTAGTTATTATTACTTTAAATTTCAATCTAATACTAAAATTATTTTTTTACCTCAACAATAAAAATCAGTAATAACCTGCCACTTATGATTTGTTGTAAAAATATTGTGAACATATTATTTCTCTATTTTTAATACAAATAAGGATGCAGCTTCTGTGACATTGGATCTGCTGTGATCATAACACATGTATTTTGGACACATGCCATGATCATAGTGAGTATAGTGTATTGAAGGAACCAGATAGAAAACACGTCCTACAAATAAATACAATTTTTCATTTTTTTTTTTAATTTCAAAGAATAAAAAATGTGAATTTACTCATTTAGTACCTGAATGTAGGAGGTGCACAGACGGGCAAAACGGGAAAGAGAATTTGCTCTCTTGTTCTTTATATAAATACCTCTTTCAGTGTCTCTTAGGAGCCACCATAGCCTTCTTTTCTTCTCTCATATTGCACACTTGGTGAAAATTATCTTTCTTTCATCAATTTCCCAATCAAACGTACACGTTTTAACCTTTCAAATTTAGAGCTCTCAACTCGTCCGTGAATCTCCACTCAAACTGCACCTATTTACTTATCTTTTATAATTTTCATTTCATCTTTATCCAAAAAACCCCCCCCCCCCCAAAAAAAAAAAAATCCCATTTCATCACATCTTTAATCTTTCTTACCTTCTCCTCCTCTGTCTGCATCTTTTCAATCTTTAGTTAACATATCATACCTATGGCTAACCTCCCCAATGAAGGAAACCATTTATATGAACATGATATTTTCTTGAGTTTTAGAGGTGAAGATACCCGCAATAAATTTGTAAGCCATTTATATGAAACTTTGTGTAACGCAGGCTTTTACACCTTCATTGATAATAAGCTTCAAAGAGGAGAAAAAGTTTCAGAACAACTTTTCAAAACAATTGAAATGTCCAAGATTTCAATTGTCGTACTTTCTGAAAACTATGCATCTTCTGCTTGGTGTTTGGATGAACTTGACTATATTCTCAAATCTAAGAAAGATGACCAGTTCGTGTTGCCGGTTTTTTATGAAGTGGAACCGTCGGAAGTACGTAAACAAGAGCAAAAGTTTGGAGACAACTTAAGTAAACATGAAGAAAAATTCAAGGATAAGGTGCAAGATTGGAAAGCAGCTCTAAATGAAGTTGGTCATTTGTCTGGATGCCATTACAAAGGGTACGTATTTTATAATAGGCTCATTCTTTAATGACTTTAAGAAAGTATTTTATTTTGATAATGTCTTCTACTACTGAGGTAGTTTAAATTCCAAGGAAATTAACTTCGTACCGTACCAGCCGGTACTGTCGGAATTTGCCGTACCGGTGCTTAGGCCGATACAGAAACACTCTTGTTTCATTACAGTGTAAATACCGGCTGTACCGGAGCCGTTTCAGGCATACCAGATTTCGGCCGGAAAATAGATACCGGGCGAAACAAAAAAAACTCAAAAAACCCCCCAAATTTCAAGATCCACCTCCTTACTCTCACCTCAGTTTTTCCTCTTCTTCGTATTTGTCTCTGCTACGCATTTTCTCTTCTTTTCCTTTGTTTTGCCGGCCTCTGTTTCTATAGCCCCTTCATCTTCTTCATTTATTTCTCAACGTGCCTGTCTCTCTTTTTAGTTTTGGTACACTCACCTGAAAGTAGAAGCTAAGTAGTCAATCAAGAAGTAAGTGACAAGACTTCAAAGCAAAACGTGTGGAGGTGAAAAAAAGAATGAAAAAATAAATAAATAAATAAACTTATAATGAAAGACTAGTGGGCTACAACTGTAAGCAAGATGTGTGGAGTAGAAAAAAAGAATGAAAAAAAAATCCTAATGAATTAGGGCTTACAGTAGTTGACTGTGTGGGTTTAGGACTTGGAAACTCTACGCATTTCAAATAATAAAAAAATTATCAGTTAACGTAAATCATTTCAATTTTTTTAAAGGTTCAAATTTTCTATTTTAGTTATCGCTCTACTATTGGAACATGTATTTTTGTATTTTGGTGAAACTAAAATAGTTATATAGTTATTTAGTTTCACTGCTGCTAATACTCTAACTTCACCAAAAAAAATATAAAAAGTTGCCAAAGTGATATATTGAGTTATTAGAAATATAACTTTGTATATTGTATAAAATAGTAAAAAATAGCGGTAAATCCTAAACAGTACACCGATATCCAAAATATATCGTACTGCTGGCCAAACCGGTATAGCTTTTGGTACGGTATTAACTTCCGTTCACAAATTAAGGTTAATGTTTGAAATATAAAATTTTACAGTTAAAGAGTTTCTCCCATTGTTTTTATAGAAAATTTCAAAAGATTTTTTCATCATTTTGGTCAAGTATGCAAAGCCTAAATCTGATTTCCTAGAGAAAAAAAAAAAAAAAAATAGTTCTCAAATATTTGAATAATACTTCTCAAATCTTTTTGTTACTATCGATTACATTTTCACATCACATTTGCTAAAATTTGTCTATTTTATGTTTTTCATACTCCATATATAATCTTACCCTTGGATGTGTTTTGCACTGTTTGGCACATATCTTTTAGTGTTTTGTTGTTTTGTTTCCCTTTTTTAAACTAATTTTTTTGTTTCCATTTTTATTAAGCACTGGTATAGTAGGTTTGACTAAAACAAACATACCATCATATGTCTTTATAATATATGGAGTTAGATCAATAAGTATAAAATGAAAAAAAAAAAAAAAAAAATCTTTTAGTGTGGCAATGGATTAATTAAAGGAAATTATGCTAGCATGAATTAATTTCTTAAATAATCCAATAGAAATACGAGAAGTACAAAGAGAAGAATATATATCTTGATTGGAATGATTTTTCATTTCCTAGAAGTATATTTATTTTGTTTAATAGTTTTCTATTTTACATTTTACCAATTGTTTTGTTTTGTCAATTGTTTCAATTGTTTTATATTTTATATTCAAATTTTTTTTTTTTTTGGTTGTTGTTGTTGTTGATGATGAATTATAGATATCAATTATTCACCTCTTCCAATTGTAATAGCATAAATGATCATCAAAATTCCTGTAATTGTTGTTTGAAATAGTATCTTATGCAACATTTTATCCACCACTTGAGTGTGAATCTAAATTTTGGTTTACAGATGATGCAATTAAAAGAAGGGGAAAAAATAAATAAAAGAGTGGGATACTAGATAAATCAATGCTATGAAGCTAGCTCTGTTTATAAATAAAGTTATAAATAATATGTTTTATTTTGAATTGTGATTTTGTTGGATTTCGGATTCTAAAAGTCTTTATGGTTTTTTTTAATAATTTATTTTTGGTGTTTTGTATATTAGGGAGAGATAGTTTTCTTTCATTTGTAAATTTATTAAATACATTTTATATGTTTTGGATATTAGGAAGAAAAAATTTTGATTTTGAGAAAGGTTGTTTTGAAAAAGAATTCCATTTTATAGAATTCTATGATGATGCACAAAATTTTAGGTTTTAGTTTGAGAATTGATATTTTTTTCTATTTTAGCTTCCAAGATATATATATATATATTATTTTATCTTTTATATGAGATTTTTATGTGTATTGTTCAGGTTAACAGCTAGTCAATTCAACCATGCAAACAATTTTTGACATATATAATTGACACTCCAAAAAAAAAAAAAAAAAGTTTTATTTTTCATATGTTTTCACCTTAAATTTTTTCAGTGAAAGTCGAAATTGTTTTTCCTGTTTTCCATCTCATGACTTTTCATATGTATTCATCACTAATAATAAAAAACTGCACTTTTACCTAAGGGTTTTGCTTTTTTTTTTTTTTTTCCCCCAAAAAAATAAGTGCAGTATTTATTATGTTTTAACATGCCCTATGGCATTCAACTTTTGCATAAAAGTACTAAATGATAGAAACCGATACTACCAACCTTAGTATCACTGCCTAAGACTTTAATTAAATATTTAGGGGCCTATTATAAATTAATTTGCTTAAATTAAGTGTCCATTTGGGAATAACTTATTTAGTTAAAATTAAAAAATTTGTTGAAAGTACGGTAAATAAAGTTAAAAATTAGCTGAAATAATATATTGGGACCCATAAATAGTACCAAAAAGTGCAATGTGACTCATGAATAATAGTAAAAATAAGTTGAATAATAACAAAAATAAGCTAAATAGTAAAAAAAAAAACTGACTTTTTTAGCCAATACCAAACACAACCTAAGTTTTAAAAATATGAAAAGAAGAAAAAATGTCTATAATAAAAGCAATTATGAAACTACGTCCTTCTAGCTATATATGATAGAGTAATTAATTTCCAAGTACATACTTTAAAGGGGGCATTTGGTTCGTCATGATGTTATATTACACCGTAATATTACATTATTATAATCTTATATTAATATAATCTCAATACAAGAATACAACATTACATTATTTAGGAATGTGATTAGATTAAAGTAATGTGATATATTTTGTAATTTTAGATTATGGTAATGTTAGAAAAAAATAAAATAAACCAAAAATATTAATGTCACATCATCGTAATATGCATCACATCATAGCGAACTAAATGCCCCCTAAGTACTTACGGCCCATTCAGCAAAAATGCATGGATATAGCCCATCTTCTGAAACTTAGCCATGTCTTTTTATTCAACGTAATCATAGGAAAAAAGAATCTCACATTGTAAAATGATGAAACTTGTTCCGGTCTCTCACATCCAAAAAAAAAAAGAACTCTATCGAATACTTCAATATCAGCTTTGTTTGGTAGCCAGATTTTAAGAAAAATCTTGTTTGACAACTTTATTTATTTATTTATTTTTTAACACAAGGTTAAGATGCAAAAAGATCCTTGTCTTTGAGTTAGTTTTAAACTAATCTTTGTGCTATCAATTTTGTATTATTGATCCTTGAGATTTAAAAGTTATTCAAAGAGAGAGAGAGATAATCCCAAGTCCCCAGGACCCCATAGTTCCTCTTTCTATGATGTTAGGTTTTGAAAGTGCTGAATTCCTTGTGAAACATTCTTCCTCGTATATGTAAGCTCAGATAAAAACCGTAATAAAGTTTTTAATTGAGCAAGAGCTCTCTAGGGGTCATCGTCAACCTTTAGTCCTTCAAGATCAAATACCACAATCTTACATAATTCAAGATTTTCTAAATGGAAAATGCTAACAAATGCCCTTAGGGCATTGGTTAATAATTCATTTAAAGAAAGTTTTTATGAAAAAAGAAAAAAAAAATTAATATTTTGACAGCTTTTTTCATTTCCCATAAAAGTGGTGCCAAAATTTTCTTAAAATAGATTGTTAACTAATACCCTAAGGACACTCATTAGCATGACCTTTAATAAATTTGGGTGCCACAAGATGCATTTGGATGAAAATAATTTACGAGAGATGGGCCTTAATTCATTAAATGAGTCAGTATACTATATGTCTGTCATCTCATCCTAAAATTCATCACTACTGATCCTTCCAATTAATGATATCATGAACAATTTTCAACTTTCAAAATAAGCAGTAAATCCAAACCAGAGCTTGGAAAGTTAAAAATTGATATATCAATTTAAAAAGCAAAAAAACAACAAGAGAACACCTTTTAGATATTTTCAATTTTCATTTTCTGATTCCAGTGACACTTTTTTAATTGAAAAATTACACTGACCTTCCCTCTTGTTTAGATGCACAAACCTCCCTTATTTTTCCTCTGTAATTCACTATAGAAACAAAAGGGGCAAAACTCGTCTGTGAGTTGATTTATAGTTGTGAAAGTTGTGCCATTTGAAATTGATTCGTGGGATTTATTTATTTTTCCATTTGGGTTCCTGTGTGTACATTTGGCATAACTCCAAACGTTTTCAGTTTTTTTTTTTCCCCTGGTGTGTTCAAAGTTGGAGCAAAAAATAAATTTTTTGGCATAGGAAGTCTTGTAGCTGTAGGAGTATAGATTAACATTTAATGTTAAATAAGTGTTATCTTAGTGGTAGGATTATAGATTTGCGTACTTATCACTTGGCCAGGGTGGAGCTACATGCTTAAGTGGGGGCTAAAATCCTCCCAAAAATTTTAAAATATTTTTTTTTACTATATATGCAAATATTTAACATTTTAATGATTAGCCTACAAAATGGGACTTAGCCTTGACAAATATTTGAGTAAGTCCAATGATGCTTTTAAAAAAATTGTTCAAATGGTCTAGCAGTTATAGAGAATTTTTTTTTTTTTTTTCCTCACATTCACTTTTTATCGTAAATTGTGTTCTTGTGTCTATTTATGTTTTGGATTATTCATGTCATTGAATACTTCATTAGTTCAATTGAAAAAATTTTACTCACTTTAGTAGACAATTTGGTGACTTATATTAAAAATGGAAATATTAAGGATTTATTATGGAGGATACTAATTTATGTGTGAGTATAGATGTTTGTGTTTGTGCATGTGTATAGAAGTTTGTATAGACTAATAAATTAGTATCACAAGTTGCCCCCCAAAAAAATTTATGGCTACACCCCTGCACTTTTGCGCTAAATGAGGCAGTCTATGAGAGTCATATAATATAGAAATTCTTTTATTATTTAAAAAAAAAAAAAGATATTAGTATATACTAGATTAGATGTGTGAGTTGTAGGTTCCAATTAGCTCAACTGGTAAAGTTTCTGATGGTTGAATAAGAGACCTGGGGTTCAATCTCCACTTATACCCAAAAACCAATTGGTGTTTTGGTCTAATGATAAAGAGTATCATTAGGAGCAGATGTGCATAAATTAGACATCTTAAATTTATGACAACATCTTAAATTTAGTATATTTTCATATTTATATTTCCAACTAGATGAACTTATGTCTCTTATGTTGCACCATTGGGAGTGGACGCCATAGTTGAAACTCCCTAAAAAAAAAAAAAAAAAGATTAGATGTGTGAGCTGCTGTGCATAAATTAGACATCTTAAATTTAGTATATTTTCATATTTTTATTTCCAACTAGTTGAACTTATGTCTCTTATGCTTTGTCAATGGCAGCGGTTCGGAAACTAAATTTATCCAGGAAATTATTGAAGAGATTTCAAGATTCAAAATAATGGGAAAACTCTTATATGTTGCCAAATACCCTATTGGAGTAAATTCTCGTGCCAAGGATGTAGAATCTCTTATAGATATTGAGTCAAATGATGTACGTATAGTAGGAATTCATGGTCTTGGGGGAATAGGTAAGACTACAATCGCAAAAGTTGTTTATAACAAAATTGTTGGTAATTTTGAAAGAAGCTGCTTTTTAGCAAATGTCAGAGAAAATTCAAGGACAGATGATGACACAATTAAGCTACAAGAGAAAATTCTTTCTAAAAGCTTACAAAACCAACATTTGAAGTTGAACAATGTATCCGAAGGAATTAATGTGATAAAGGAAAGGCTTCGTAGTAAAAGGGTTTTTTTGGTTCTTGATGATGTGAATGAATCAAAACAAATAGAAAATCTTCTTGGAAAATATGATTGGTTGGTATCAGGAAGTAGAGTCATTATAACAACAAGAGATGAACACTTGCTAACAACTCTTGGAAAAGTTTGTACAACTAAAAATTATGAGGTCAAGGAATTAGACAATCATGAAGCTCTTGAACTCTTTAGTCAATATGCTTTCCAAAAAGTCGAGCCCGATGAAGAATATTCTGAACTTACAAATCAAGCCTTGAATTATGTCAAAGGTCTTCCATTAGCTCTAGAAATAATAGGTTCTAACTTGTGTGGGGAAACAAAACCTGTATGGGAAAGTACACTACGTAAATATGAAAAATATCCCAATGAAAGAATTAATAAAATACTTGAGGTAAGTTATGATGGATTGGAAGAAAACGAAAAGAATATATTCCTTGATATTTCATGTTTCTTCAAGGGAAGGTCTAAGGATTTTGTTGTAAATATATTAGACAAGTGCAGCTTATATCCAAATTCTAGTATTCCAATACTTGTTAATAAATCTCTCATAATTGTGGATCAAAATGACACAATATCCATGCATGACTTGATACAACAAATGGGTATGGAAATTGTCCGACAGGAATCGCCAAAAATCCTCAGAAAACGTAGTAGATTATGCAATCATGAGGATGCTCTTGAAGTACTAACTGGAAATAAGGTATAAGTTGTTTTTCTTCATTTTTTTTTTTCCTTTCACAAGGAAGAAGTAATAGTTTTTCCCTTTGATATGGTTTCTTTTTAACACTGTACCCCAAAAAAAAAAAAAAAAAGTTTATTAGTATAATTTTTTAGTTTTGGTAAATTATATTGTGATATATGGTTTCTTAATGTTTTATCCAACCAGGGTTCTGATTATATTCGTGGTATAGTGCTGCATCCACCTACTCCAGTACAAGTGCGATTACACCCTGAAGTTTTCAAAATGATGGAAAATCTCAAATTTCTAATGGTTAATAATGTTCAAATTTCTGAAGAACTTACGTATTTCCCCCGTGGACTAAGGCTTCTTGAATGGCCTAATTATCCTTTTGACTTTCCATCCAACTTTGATCCTCAACAACTTGTTGCACTCGAGATGCCGAAAAGTTGCATTACATTGAAGATGATGTTTAAGCAGGTATCAATGTTTGTAATTGTATTTATGAATTTTGATTTCTTCAAATATTAATTTAGAATTTCAGGGAGATAATAATTTTCGTTTTTTTCCCCCTTACAGGGGTACCCGTGTGAAAATATAAAAAGTATTGATATGAACCATTGTGAATTCATTAGAAAATTTCCTGGTATTCGCGCTCCAAACTTAGAGACATTGAACTTGGGTGGTTGTGTAAATTTAACTGAGGTCCATGACAACATTGGATTACTTGATAAGCTTAAAGAATGGAAACTTTATGATTGCAAAAAGCTCAAAATTCTTCCCAGCAAGCTCAATTTGAAATCTCTTGAATGTTTATCTCTAGGAGGCTGCAAAAGGCTTAAAAAGTTCCCCCAGATTCATCCAGAAATGAAATGTTTGAAGAACTTACATGTACATTTGGGTGGTACTTGTATTAGGAAATTGCCCTCATCACTAAGGTATCTCACCAGTGGGCTCAAGGCTTTATTCCTACGTGATATTCAAAACCTAGATCTCAGCTTTGCGCAATATGGGTTTAAGAGCTTGACAAATCTAGATCTCAGCCATTTTGATAGAAATATGGTTGATTTAAATATTTGGTTGAGGCCCGATTACTTCCCGGTATTGGAAACTCTAGATCTAAGTTATCTCACCAGTGGGCCCAATACTTTACACCTACCTGAAGTTCAAAACCTAGATCTCAGCTTTGCGCAATATGGGTTTAAGAGCTTGACAATTCTAGATCTCAGCCATTTTGATAGAAATATGGTTGATTTAAATATTTGGTTGAAGCCCGATCACTTCCTGGTATTGCAAACTTTAGATCTATCTTACTCCAATATTGTTACCGTACCTGAAAGCATTACCAAATTTGCTAGATTACTATTTCTTGACCTATATAATTGCGAGCAGCTTCAGGAAATTCCAAGGCTTCCACAATCTATAGTACATCTGGATGCACAGAGGTGCCGTTCGTTGGATCTACAATCATCACGGAGATTGTTGGATCAGGTCTCTTTCTATCTCTCAATTATTGTTATTTTTCTCAATTATGTATGATGAGATTTTCTAAATTTCAATTTCTTGTATTGTATTTGCCAAATGCAAGCAGTTTGGGCAATTTCTAGGGATTTTACCAAGCAGCAATGTATTCTTTGACCATGATTGTCAAATTAAAATACCAGGAGATAACACTCTGATGTGGTTCAAATCGAACCATCATCAGAGTGTTGGAAATTCCATATCATTCAAGGTTGGACCCGAAATTCCAAAATTTGGTGTCTTTATTGCTTTTCAATCGATGAAGCCATATAGACACGGAACGTGTCACGTGAAGGTTCTCATCAATGGCGACAATGCTTGCTTTTACAGAGGCGAAATGGGTGATCATCTGTGGTTTATTTGTGTATCTCGTGGGTTATATTATGAATCACATCCATCTGGAGTGAATCACATTGAAGTTGTATGTGAAGTTTTTGAACCAACGAAATATCATTATTATAACACTGACTTCATAAAATGGATGGGGGTCCATGTAGAATGCATTTGTTGTTCTCGAGGGTCGCCCATTAGAAAGCAGAGACGGGTCTCTCCTCCAATGGATCTAACATATTTGGGATTTACAGATGGATTTGATTTGGGTTCATCTTCAATGACCCAGATTTTGGATAGCACTTGTGGGTCTTCCTCAGTTCTGGATGACACTGAACAACTACCTTTGCCACCGGTTTCCTCCACTTCTTATTGTTCAGATTTAGATCATGGGGTTTCCAACAGTGGAGGACATTCCAGGCGTGCCAGAATCCGACTGCGACGGCAAATAAGAATTCGACTACGTCGGAAAAGCCCAGCAGAAAGCAGAGCTCTCCTCCAACCCCTTCCATGTGGCAAGACTGGGCTAAAGATGAAGCTTCTCTTAACACTTGCTATCTTCGTCATCCTTATTCAATCTCTTCTTCTTCTTCTTCATTTTGCAAACAACACATAATTATGATTTAAGAGAAGAGAATATCCTTGAAGACACACTGCCACCATTCTCTACTAAGGTGTGCCTCCTTCAGTTACATATATAGGTGCCTCTCTCTCTCTCTCTTCACTCATTGGGAAATCATGAATTTAATTGTAATTATAAATTATAAAATAAGTATTAATTTCTTTTATTTATTTATTGTAATGCAGTTACCTGGACTTGTTGCTGTTGAGGTAATTGGAGGCCCCAAGATCCCTTTCCACCTTGTAATGTTTTTTGCTTAGCTTAACATCAATCAAGTGCCAAGTAAGGTTACCTTCAATGTTTTGGAATAGCTCAATACCTTTGTTGTTGATAGTAAGGCCCGATTTCTCCCTTTCTTGGTTTTATGTTTGGGTTACGTACCATATCCTTACATATTCAATTTGGGTTTTTTTTTTTTTTTTTTTTTTTGTTGCTTTCGTGAATGCATATATTAATATAGAAATGTACTAGAATCTATATGATGGTTTTTATAACATATATTTGCTATGTATGCTGAATCTGTATATTATTACTTTTTGACCGAAAAACGAAATGCTTGAGTTCAATTTGAATGAAGATTCAAGATGATATTGAGGTTATATGTAGAAGTCGGGTGAGCTATAAATCAACTTGAAGGAATAGACTTTATAAGATTCTTATTAATTACAATCTTCAAGTTTTGATATTTTGAACGTGGAGTGAAGGAATAGAGAATCAATGTATTATGTTGAAAAGAAAGCTATCCTGATTTCATTTACCATTATTATTATTATTCTTTTTAACAAGAGTTGGTGACTTAGTGCGTAATTACTTAATTTCCTTAAATGTTTGATTTCATTTAAGAAATAATTGCATTTTCCCTTCTAATTAAAGAATAATAGATAATGCATTGAGCCATGTTATGAGTAGTACGTAGTGAGATTAATTCATATTTAGAAGAAAATGCTGAACTTTGCAGTTCTGTTGAAAATCAGCTTGAACTAGATTTCCTAAAGTGAAGTGGTTGAAATTGATATTGCATTCATATATTATTCCTAACATTCCCTTATTTTGTTTTCTTGATCAGGGAAACATTCCACATGAGATAGGCTATTTAAATGATTAAGCTGAAATTTTATGTGTCTTATGCAAGAGCTACCTTCCGAGTAGGAATCATTAAGTGGTATATAGCATGCATTAAGTGGTTATGTATGAAGGATAAAAGTTTTTTACAAGTCATATGCAAACTTGCTTGGTCTATAGTGGTTTCTTATGTTTGGCTTCAAAGAAATGCTCCTGTATTCAATGGCAATGTCAAAGTCAAATCTAAGGTGATTATTCTCCTTATGATTAGAAGAGACATTAAGGCCTAGGTTGAATTTGTGAAGAGGGCAAAATTTCTTACCAAATAGTCTTGTAGGGTTCTTGTTTGATTATTTGCAAGTTCAGTTTCAGTTACTATTTAGTTTGATGCTTGCTCTATTTGTTATGCTATTTGTATGGTTTGTTACTTGAATACATTCATTCATTCATTCATAAAAAATTTATGCTTATCTATAATTCTCCTTAACCATTTTTGCTTACTTCTTTTTTAATGCCAAACAAACTACAATGAAAGTGTGCATCCAAACATGAATTGCTTGCAGACAAACTATTAATCTTCTAACTAATTCGTATAAAGAACATTTTTTTTATTGATTCCATTGCTCCCATGCTTACTATTCTTCTCCATATTTTTATCTTTTCTAATTTAGTTTTATTGTTGAGAATATCTAGATTTGGATAGAAAGTGTAAGGAAATGTAACTTTTGAGAAATGGCCTGCAACAATTTAGGTTCATATCCTTTGCAAGTTAAAAACCAGATGTGATTAAGATTTTTATGTTCTATACAATTTTTTGTTTTTTATTTTTCAATTTGTATCATTTTTTTTTCTATGTATTTTATTTTATGATATAAAATTTAATGTTAAATAGATTTAGGTGTTTCAGGTTCAATTCTTAGAGACCACAATACCTTAGATCTATAAATGCAAGCTGAATCAAGTAATGCTTACTGTGATAAATTCTTGAAAGGTCCTATCAGTCTAAAGGACTATTTTTGTTTTTTCTTTTTGGTTTTAGTTTGTCTTGTTCAAGGGAGTTCAAAACCTCTGAGGCATCACTGTACAAAAGCTGTTTTCCAGATCCCCTGCTTTAGTGATGTTCTGGTGAATATTTAGGAATGGGAGGATTAGCACAAAGTACATACTCTACTTCTCTTTTTTGGATGGGAACGTACATACTTTGAAAATCTCTTTAACCAATTTTGCCTTCCATTTTATAGCATCTGATAGCTACAAAATCCATACCTCTTTACCCTTTTTGGTGCTCAAATCAACTTCAACGCTTAAGGAGACATGTTGGATTGTAAGGTGAAAAGTAAGCTCCTCTGCTATGGCATGAACTAAAATTTTATTATTCAGTCAATTATGATTTAGAAATTTAATTCTTTTTATAGAAATTAATTGTTTTAAATCTTTGTTTGTTTGTATGTTTGACTAAGATTGCGGAGCAGCTATTACAAAGGACTATAGGCTATAGCTATGTTAAGGTCATCAAGATGTTACACTGCTACAGCTAAAAAGGTTGGTAACTTATTTGCATTATGTTCTAGAAGGCATCTTTTGAAGTACTAAAAATAATTTCACCTTTTGAATTCAAATATTAAGACAATAATTTGACTCTTTTAAACCAAAAAAATATTTGGTCTGCTTGACAAGTGCCAACTAATCATGTTAAGAGAATTTTCGTTGTTCCATTATTTTGGACAAGATAAACAAAATTCTCGTAACTTATGAACCCTGTCTAGTGAGAAAAAGATATTTAATACATAAGACTTGTGATATGCCTTGTAGGTGTTCTTTACCTTAATTTTCTTGGCCAAAAATTGAGATGGGTGTTTGTTGAGATTTTGATTTTTCTGGTGATATTTCATTAGTTTTAACCTGATAAACCCATGCTAGGTCTTACTAGAAAAGAACTGACTTAATAAAGTTTCAGTATTAGCTACTCAAGCAGCTAATTGGTGGAAATTTGTGAGAGGTTGCCAAAGGAAGATGATTTCTAGTTGAAATAATTGGGATTACTAAGTTTGTTTATGACTAAATGCATTGGGATCTATTCTTTTAGAAGCTAAATGGATAGTGGGAATTGGGAACTCTATTCCTATCAACCCTAACTTTTGGCCTAAAGTAAGATCCCATGTGTTTTGGAGAATAGATATTTCAAGGGTGTAATTTTGTTGATCAATTAGTATCACAATGGAATAGCACATTGGTGATGTTATTATTTGCACCTCATGTGACCAAATCTATTGTTAAGAAGCCTCCTAGGTTGGGAGTTGCAAATAAATTGATTGGTCCCATGAATCTGTCATTTCTCTTTAGAGTCATGCAAGTCTATTTGCTTCTCCATAGTGAATGTTCCGTTGGAAGAAGTAGAACTCAGATATAGTTCTCAGATGTGGGTTGCCTTCTGAGAGTCAAACTATTAAATGGTAGTCTTCCTATGAGAAGGGAGTTTGCTAAGACGAGTTTTATCAATGATGCTTCTTTTCCTTTCTGTGCTACAATAGAGGAGTCCTTGGACTACCTACTTATTACCTGTGAATTACATAATCAATTCAGAATTGGGTTGCTATTTGGTTGGATAGAGTGTACAAGGCACAAGACGTGTTATCATTTCACTTTCATCTTTGCCAACACTCTCTGGCCTATTGGATCCATAGAAACGAAGTGCTCCATGAAGCAATAAGTGTTAATGTTAGTAAAGTCCTGAGTCCCCCAGTCCCACTGTTACCCGTTTGCTATTTGTAGGGATGTAGCAATCACATGGAAACAGGGATCCTATAAACTGTTTGTTATAATTTACAAGCACTAATCATGACTGAAGGGAGTAAAAGCAATAGAAATCAATTGAGGAGTGCTGCACTTCTTAGTAGAGATTAAATTGGGAGACCCTTTTTGAATTGTTTTTACCTATAATGTGCTCCACAATGCCACAGTTGTTTGTTTGGCTATTAGTGAAGCACTACTCTTTTTTTTTTAATAAAAAAAGGAGTAAAATGGAGGGTGAAGCTGTGGGTTATAAGAGCAACCAAGTGCACATGTAAATTACTAATAAAGAAAATTATCTGTAGATGTATTAATTGAATTTTCACCATATATATATATATATATATATGGTGAAACTTTCATTTTGGTGTATCAACCGTCTATTAAAGTGTAAAGTTGTGTTCGTAATTAGTACCAAGACACCATATTTTTAGTGTAAGATGTAAATTTTGTCATTGATATCCCTCTTCTTTATCCTCACTATTCTTATTCAGGACTAGCAGCTATTGATCATTATACTAAGTTTTGTAATCTATGTCTTTGTCTTGTAGCTTTCTGCCACAACAAAAAATTTCTTGGCAGTATGGCATGTGAACAAATGTTGAAGGTGTGAATCTCTCTCTTTCTCTCTTTCATAATATGTCTATACAATGACGTGAAACCTGTAGAGAATTTGGTAAATATAAATTATCGTTGGATGCTTCATTGGTCAAATGGGTTGCATCTGCCCTTATGGTTCAAGTTTTTGTCATTACAGTGTAGTTGTTTTTTACAATATATATATATATGTTAATGTCGAAGTAAACTTTGCCCAAATTTTATTGCGAACTTATATCTTTTAACCACGGTTGAGATAGTAGACTCAACACCTAGTAGATGCATGTGTAACTTACCAATCAAAAAATAAAGAATGTATATTTAAAAGATACAATATTTTCTTTGTATTATGAGCAACCATCAATTCTCTGAAGTTCTTAATGCAACAATGGGAATCTATTTCTTTTTAATAAATGAACATAACTTTAATTAAAGAAGGTACAAACAATCTACAAAAAGAAATAGAGAAACAACCTGGCCCAAACCAGAAGCCACTTAGGACTACCTAATGCTATCAAACACAGAGGAGAGGGCCATGCCTCAAACTACACAAACATCTAATTGGAGTAGTATTCTTGATGCTTTTATGCAAAAACAACCTATCTGGCGTTATGCCTAAAAGCTTGGGATTTAGATGATTTACTGTGAGGTTCTAGAAAAAAGTCTAACTAGTCTAGCTACTGTGGCAACTATGATATGATAGTGTTGATAGATGGATGTGGAAAATAGTGATCCAAATATTAACAAGTGTATAAATCTTTTAGGGGATTTTATGTGAAAAAATATCTTACCTTTGATCTATTGAGAAAACCCTTGTTATCTTCATCAAAGATTTTTTTTTTTTTTTTTTTTTGGGAGAAGCCTATCAAAGATTATTTAGTTGGAATGCTTTTAAACTAATTCATTTGAAGATGTTTTTAAAACTGTTGTTTACCTGTGATTGACAAAATAATATTTTCTTGAATAATCTTGTTCTAATCAAAATTTTGGGGGCAACTTGGCCAAGGGATGGGGGTTGTAGTTTAATGCTTTGAACACCCCGGTATTCTTTTTGTCTGTATAGAAAGCTCAAATAATCCCCAAATGAGTGTTTGTTTACTTGTCACTTGTTATGATATAGGAAAAAACCAAAATTTGATACCATGAAAATTGAAAAATGGAAACACAATAAAGATCACCTGGGTGTCAGCAACTAGGGTTGTTTGGAGTGAACACCAAACGAGATAGAAGACTTAGGAGTAAGCAACTAGCATTGGCAGGAGTCAACACTAGACCATTGAAAAATTTTCAAGAGAAATTTATATTAATCAAGAAAATTGTAAATTGTCTCCAAAGACGTAAAATATAGATTACTATGACAAAAACATAATTCTATATGACTTATGAAACCCTAATTCTAATTGATTTGGGAAATCCCAATAAAAGGATTTATAAAAATAACCTTCACTCTAGGAAATAAATAAAACCAATTAACTTCTAAGACTTAAAATAAAACAAAATTGACTTCCAAAATTAAATAAAACTGAATTAAAATAAATATTTCTTTATGCTTTATGCACCATGATCTTACCTTGAGATATGGTGCAAATTATTGTTACCAGTACATATACATTTATGATTGCTTTGAAAGCCAATGAAAAGTACATTCATTCACTAGGAATTAACATTTGGCTTTGCAATAGAATTTGTAACCAACACAAGGTTTATAATTTGGACTTCTGCTTATTGTTTTTTTTGTATTGCATCTGAACAACTCACAATTTTTTCTTATAGCTTGTTTAGATGATTGACTCTGTAATTGATCCTTGTAAATGACCAATTTTATTATCATTTTTTCTTATAAGCATGCTAATTTGTCTTTTCAAATGCTATTACTATGGGTCATTTATCGCTTTTTGATCCTTTGCGCATTAACTATTTTGAGGGAATATTACATACCTATCAATAATTTAGTGGGATCAAGGTGACTGTATTTAATTGAGAGCGTCTATGTGTATATTTGATTTTAATGTTTGAATCTTTCAGGTACCAAGAGAGAAAGTGCAATTAAAGGAACCAATTTTTGTAGTTTGAAGAGTTTCTTTGCTGATTTGTAGATGGACGGTGGTGTAGGTCTTGTAGCAGTTCAAAGAATTTCTTTGTTGATTAGTTTCAACATAATTCTAATACAAAACTTTTCACTTCAGATTTCTTTGGTAATCCTATCCATGACCTTCATTTGACATCCTGATGACAGAGTATTGTTTACCATGCCATTTACATGGTGGTCTTGGTTGATCTTTTTTGGGAGGATTATGATGTATTTATTTTTTATGGATCACTTTTCTTTTGGTGTGTCCATGGGTGGAAGATTATAAAGTATTTAAGTTTTCTTTGTAATGTGTTCTGTCTCTCTTTTTGTATTTAATATCTTTTCCCTAGGAGGACTTGGCAAGGATCATACGGCATTTAATTTTGGTGTACCATGTTTTTATTTTTAGTTTCTTTTCTTCTGTTTTTGGACTTCTCCCTCCCATTTGTATATGAAATGACGTAAGTTGAAGGCTGTTGGAGAAAGTTTAATGAGATAATACCTGATTATGGCAAAATTGCATTGTTTATTCTTCTGGTTCAAGAATAAAGTTGATATAATCTTTATTCCATAATATCATGTCCTTGAAAATGGTTATCGTTGATGACTTAGTTGGATGTTTATTATTATCATTATGATTGATGGAAAAAACATATCGGATGGAAGAGAGTGATTAAACCAATCACAAGGGGTACTTTTACAGTTTTATACTGCCATTCATAGGCAAAATTTTTTATTCCCATATTTATATATAGCTATAGATTTCGATGCCTTTCTTCCATGTAGATTTTGAATTTCCATCCAGAACCAAAGGTAAGAGATTCTTGATGTTCAATGTTTAGTGTCAATAGCTTTAGAGCACTGGTCAAATTTACCATCAAAATATATGGCGGGTAGTAGGCCATTTGCAGTATTGCCCTTTAGGCCTCTATCCCTGTCTGTCTTCTTTAACGATTGGGTTCTTCATTATCGGCGATTTCTCCACATGGCTTAGCAGTGCCTTGTGGTGGACGGTAAAAATTTTGAAATGTTGCTTATATGAAGCTATAATATATTTGATAATAATAGAAAATCAAAAGAGCCCACTAATGTCTACAAGGAGATTCTTCCATTAGATGAAGATTTCTGCTTAAAAATTGAATGTTCAGATAATGTAGATAAAAACGGTCATGAAAAATGTATTTTTCTTTTTCTTTTCTTTTTTTACTTCATGCTAGGAGCATGAAGTAGCCTTGTTTAATAAAATATTTCTTACTTAAAATAGAAAAAGAAAAATATAGATCTCTAAAGGATCCTTATTATTTTATAGAACATATTGACATTTTTTTTTTTTTTTGAGACAAGGCGGCCAAGTGTAGTTTTAATGTTATATTATTGGGAGAAAGAGAGAGACCACCGAACAGAGGTGGTGCTGCTGAGTGTTGATGGAGGCTGGAGAGATACCAGTCGTTCAAAGTTCTGTTGAAGTCAACTGCTGGATGTTGACGTCAATGAAATTTAGAGTTGGGCTGTGGGCTGTTTGATAGTGTATTTTAAACAACAATTTTTAGTGTTTAAACAACATTACATGTATTTCCACATTTTTTCACCCACATGTATTTTTAAAAAATACAAACAACGTTACTAGAATAACATTATCAAACGAGCCTAATGATTCGAAATCCCATATTCATTAAGGCCTACATTTGGAATAAGCCATTTACCAAAAATTCATCAATTTCGAACCAAAATGAGGTTAACAATCTTCAATTCCAAGTCTCAGTTACATACTAAAAGCTCCAATTATATACAAAAGAACAAAATCCTCCAAACAAATTCAGTACAAATCCTAATTTTACAAAACTATTAAATTCAACAAAACCAAAGAAAATTGAGCTTACAATACTGCAAATTATGAAAGATGAAAGTTCTGGTTCTATTTGTCACTGATGGCTATCCCCAAATGACAGAAGGCACCATCCGTAGCAGAGTTCATGATGACCCGGGCTTTTGGATCTTTCCAAAATTCAAAAGTGGAAGTGGCTAGTTTTTCTTCGGAACCTGACCTCCTCTGCCATTCGATCAGCAATGAGATCAAACCACCATGTAATGGGAAGTGGAGGCCGCTAGTTTTTCATTTCTTTTACCTTTTCAGCCAGAAGCAAGCAAGACATTGAGCACTCATTTACTCCATCATATGGGTACAAGAGAAAATGTTGACACAAATGTAACAAACTTACATTCACTCTGCATTTGTCTACAATCAAATTAGATGTTCACTGTCCTGTTAAAACGGTTTTTAGTTCACCTTAACATTGTAAGGTCAATTAAGCTCCTTCATAACTAAAAAGCAAGCACAAAATGAAATACACATCTATTTGATTAACACTAACATGATGGAATAGTGAACTTTAAACACAGGTGACTAGACGTCTATATCTAGTAACTAGAAAGTTAGCAGTCCCAACGCTAGATCTAAATAAAGAATATAGAAAGTAGAAACAAGTACAAGTGACGGAGATGTAGCCTACATTGCCAGCATAGAAACAGAGTCAGGCTCCCGACCATGCACCCTAAAGCGATAAATGCATGTATGGGAAGGGCTTCCGTGGTTGGATGTGAAGTCAAGCCTAACTGTGTCAACAATGCCAGAGCCTGTTGAGTCCAACACATTGAAGGTTTGAGCATTGCTCTTTTCAAGGTCATAAGTAAATTCGGTTAAAAGAAACATCTGCTCAGTTTCAACTGCCACATCCATATTATGCCCTTGCAGCCATCCAGAGACCCTGCAGTCCTTTGGAGCACTGGATCTGTCATATGCAACGCTCTGTTCCGAAATAAATTTTCAAGTGAATCAATTGTTAGCACAATTTGAAAAAGGGGAGCAATCAAGAGAAAAAGAGAGAACAGAAATGATACCAAATGATGTTGCAGTTTATTAAGAGTAATGAGGATGCAAAAGAAAAACAAATTGGAAATGCAGGCAAGTAGCAAAATAGCCTCACACAAAGGCTTTCCTCATACAAAGAGTTACTGAAGCAATGCAGAAATCCAGCAAGTACAAACTCAAGAAGAACCAATAATGTGAATAAAACATAACATATGCAATCTTAGTAGTCAATTCTTCTAATCTTTGTAAGGCAAAAAATAGGTATACAAGAATGAGCACAAATTACAGTGAATATTTTTTTTTTTTAATTCTTTATAGAAGATGCACTTTTAAACTTCTCTTGTATCTTAATGCCTCAAGTCTGTAAATCTCGAATATAAATTCAAAAAAATAAAACGGGTCAATATAGATAAGGCAAGTAAAAAAACAGAAAAATGGCTCAATTGATTCTCAACACGACAGTTTAATAAATACAACCTGCAAGATAGAACTATACCTTATACACATGTCCCCTCATCTAGATGGTGCAAATAATACCATGAAATGCACAAATTCTGATTTTTTTTAGATACTTCAGCCAATATTTCATTAAAAACAAGAGCACACAGAATAATCCCCAAAACAGAGCAGGAAAGGAACCTAAACAGGAGCACATCCCAGTCCAAAGCTTGATGTGTCTTTTGCAGAACCTAATAGGCCATTCACAAGAAGTGATTGATAATCAAAACTGCTAGTTTTTTTCCCCTATTGGTAAGTTACACGTGCACTCATGGTCTTGAATCCACACCCTCATTAATCTAACTAAACCTGAAATAAATCAAATTAGAACAAACCACTATTTTGGTCCCAGACTTATGTGGAGGCAAACTATTGAACTATTCTTAACAGGCATCCAACAAAAACTCAGAAGTGAGAAAATGGAACAGTCAGCCATAAAGAAAGAAAGGAAAGGAATCCCTCTAGTCAGGGAAACTACAATGTTTAATACTAGTGGCATGTTACCAAAAAGCGCTCATGCCAAGCCCAAAGGCTGCTCTCCATTTGACATCTTAAAACATCTGAAGGAATCAAATTAACATCCTCCCAATAGACTGGCAATAAAAAAAATTTTAAAACGGCAGTTTTAAATAACAAATCAAAATTTTCAAGCACCTATGAAGATTCAGAAACTAGCAATTATATATATATATATAAGAAGAAGAAGAAGATATAATCAATCAATGAACAAAACTTGGATAGTAGGATAAAATCAAAACTGCTAGTTTTTCTTTTTGGAGAGGGGGGCCAAATCCACCAATGAACAAAACTTCTTTTTGATAAGTAAATAATACTTCATTGAATAAAAACAAAGAGAACACAAGGAACTAGAGCACATAGGCAGTGTGCTAAGGACGTAACAAAAGAAACCACAATGCATGAAAATTACAACAATCAAGCAAATCAGCCAAAGAAACAAAAGAAAAAAAACACCCGAAGCATTTGTCCACTCAAATAAGGTCTAGAGGAAAGATAGCTTCAAATCATGAATAGATCTCTCACTTCCTTCAAAAGTATGAGCATTCCTTTCAAGCAAAATACCCCACATAAGAAAATAAGACAATGAGGGATCATGGCCCATATCACTGCAGATCTATGCTTGTTGAATTTGTGAAACCAGGTGGCCAAAAGTTCCACCACCCCCCATTGAACCCCGAATAATGGAAACACCAAATTCCACAATTCTCTAGCTATAGAGCAGTGCATAATTAATGATCAATAATTTCTTCACCTCTCTTACACATGCAATACAAGTCAACTACAACAACTTGACGCCTCCTCAAATTATCAATAGTTAAAATCCTTCCCAAAGCAGCAGTCCAAAGGAAGAAACTAACCTTGGTTGGCACTTTCAACTTTCATAGGCTAAATAGAAATCACTGCGTCTTATAAGATTCCTGATGTTAGAAAGTTTCTGGTTCATTTATAAGAAACTTTTACTAGAACAGGGATAGTTTGGTAAATTCTTAATTTTCTGGAATGGATTGCAAAGGACTGTACTGGAGGTCCTAGAGACCCATGAGTCTTTATGTTTTTGGTCCTTTTTCTACTTGGTTAAATGTTCTTAAATGCTTTTCTTTGTTATTAAGAATCCTAGTTTTTTCTAGGAAAAGGTTATCTATGAGCCCAAGTCTACTTAGGAAAGGGTTTGGCAATAGCCTATGATATATAAGGGCTTCTATGCAATCAATAAAATAAATATAAAGAAAGATTAAATTTAATGAAATTCAACAGCTTATTTTAATGCTTGATGGTGCAATTGCCTTCTCCTACCCAAGTGTAATTGCCTAGGGAAACCAGGTGTGATTGTTGGGTTTATTGCTCTTTGTGCGTTGTTCTATTTACTGTTCTGGCACTAAACAACCATCAAATTCATTCAAGATCCACTCTTTTAATTCCTTAACATTACCTAAGATCTTAAACATCAAACCCTATTTAAGAACCCTTCAAGATCTCCAAAAAAGAAATCCAAATTAAGCACCGAATTTCTAAAGATCCTACATCAAAACTGGTACCAAAGTCCATTAAGACTTCTGCTCTACATCAGAGGGCTGCAATTTTCTTCATTTCAGAGATCCTATATGTCTCTCTCTACCATCCTCCCTCAAGTGTCTTTTTTCTTCTCTTTTTTCCCCATTGTCTCTTATGTCTCTCCACTTTCCATTCTCTATCCTCTCACATTTGAATGAGGTTTTCTTAGGTCTGACTCAACTTAAATTTTAGTATATATCATTTTGACTAATTACTACTTCAGATTTTTCTTTCCCTATATGGTCATACATTCCAAAAGGTTATTGTTGCACCCTAACTGAGTAGGGAAGATACCAACTTCAACAAACCAACTCAATCATTCTGTTCACCCACTAAATTACTACAGATTAACTCCAAATTATAAACCACCTACTGCCAAAACCATATGCACCATTAAATCACATTATCAAAAATGTAAAATACTAACCCCGCCACATTTAAATATGCAATTGGTGACAATTTAATGTACATGAGTTCGCTGTGTTTTCAACGACTGCTAAGCCTCATAAGTCACACCACAAGAAGAACCTCAAAACATATAACTCTTACACAAGATTCTTCTTTCTCCAGGCCTTTGCCTTCCCCAACCAAAATTAAACAGAATGATCCAAAATCATAAACTAAAAGATGCTTTCTCATAAATCATCCCCCCACCCCTCTAAAAAAATAAAATCTAGCAAATAGACTTCATGTAGATTTAAAAACTTTCAGGAAATAAAAGCTCACAAGTGCATACTTAACCAGGTGAGCTGGGGCAAAAGTTCACTTGTGCAACATCTCAATCTAAAGTTATCCGCACCTCAAAATATGAACTAATACATCAGCTTCCAATCCTTATATTAAGCTTCCATGCAATTACAACACTAAAAAAGGCTAAAATTCCATGTCTTCTTCCTTAAAAATTACTCCATCCTTCAACTCGGGCTTTTTTTTTTTTTTTAAATGTAAAAATAATATAATGTAAAAGAAGAAAGAAGATATGGTTCAAATACAGGATGTGGACCAAATCACTCCTAAAAAAATAGTTACAATTTCATATTTAAAAACTAAAAATACAAAAATAAAGAAAAGACAATGAGGAAATGTTTCCCAAGCAGACATCCAATCATACAAGGACCTTTCCAATGATGATATTACACGACAAGGACTTTCACTTCCAACAAGCATTCTCCCATTTCTTTCTTGCCAAATTGTCCACACAACACCCAAGGGGACAAACTTTCAAATTATTGAAATTCTATAACAGAATCTCCCTTGCCTACACTCCCGCATCTCAATTATAGTCTTGAGAATCAGGCAAAATATCCCAAACAATACACACACAAAATACTAGATATCAATAGCCATTTGACATTCCAACAAGCATTCTCCTATTTCTTTCTTGCCAAATTTTCCACAACACCCAAGGGGACAACCTTTCAAATTATTGAAATTCTATGACGACAGAAACTTCCTTGCTAACACTCCAGCATCTCAATTATAGTCTTGAGAATCACACAAAATATCCCAAAAAAGACACATACAAAATACTAGATATCAATAGCCATTTGACAATGGAATAACAAGTGCTCAAATGATTCCACACTGTTCTTGCACATGCAACACCAATTAATAATAATGATATGTCATTTCAGAGATTGTCCACCGTCATTATTTTCCCCAATGCTGTTGTCCTTGCAAAAACCTTACTTGGTAACCTTACAACCAAAATGCTCCACCAAGGAAATGAAGATCCAATAGTGCCCCACATAATATTGTAATAGAAACAAACTTCAAATCATCCACTTTCTGTTGCTCTCCAAGATATCTTCAAGTCAGGCTTACAAGTATGTCTTCACTTCCCACCCTGCCTTGGGCATAAGTCATAATAGAATACCCCAAATTCCACCCCAATCCATAGTTAATATTATTGCTAATTACTAATCTGATTCCAATTAAACAGGAATATATAGCATATCACCCACTAAATTGAGGACACGTCCTTCCCAAAAATCAATTTGAGCTTCAAAGGACTCCAGATTTCATAGTTTACAAATACTCCCCACTTAGGGAAACAGTACGTTGTTGCCACTTTCTCTCTCTCTCTCTCTCTCTCTCTCTCTCTTTTTTTTTTTGGGTTTCGTAACTATGAAATTGTCACTAACTAATGAAGATAATAAACCCTTAGTCTCACAGAAAGAGAACCCAGGAACAAACTAGGTAACTTCAGACACAATACTTCAGTTTCTGCCAAAAATCTTACTTTCAGGCATACATTGTTCAAAATAAAAGGTGCAAAAATGAATGCAAACACGATCTAGCATAATTATAATCTATCCATTTGCTTTTCATGCATAAAAATAATTTTTCACAACCATCCCACCAAATCTTTCAAATGTTAAAACCTATAATACTTTATCCGGGTATAGCAAAGCTTACTAAAAGTATAAAACATCCTTATCAAACATTTCAGAACTAAATTCAATATCCACCACCACTATCCACAAAAGATCAAATCTTCAGCTTCCTAAAGACACAGATAACTACAAGTCTAAACTATCTAATCCATAGGTCTATTGTCAATTCAACATCTCATAATACACTCAAATTCAACAAAATAACACAAATGCACATAATTCAAAAACAAATTCAACAACATCAATAGCATAAGCATCATCACCTTAGCAACATGCTCCAAAGTAACAGCCTCGGGAACAATACCCGTCCGCAGCTTAATCTGTACGAAACCACTGCTACCACTCAACGCAAAGCACTGCCCGGGCTCTCCAAAACTCGGTCTCAGCATCTTATCCGCATTGTTTTGAACCACACCTCTACCGCCTTTCAAGAACCAATTCCCTCCTTTCCCAGCAGAAAACGGCTCCGAATGCTTCACCACCGACCCTCCTCCCGTCGCCAGCGCGTAATCCACAAGGCCTAACCCGTCCGCCGCGTGTTTCTCTATCTCTCTCTCGATCATTTCTCTCGCATACGCTCTTATCTCATTCAAACTCCCTTCACCGTCGCCTCCATACTCTTTACTCCTCGCTGTTTTCAAATCCTCATACATCTTCTCGAATTCCTCCTTCGATAACCATTCCACTGACTTCGATTTCAATTCCGATAAAGATTTCTCTAAATTCTCACTCTTCGCTTCCAATTCTTTCAAAATTCCGCTTCTGTCTTCAATTTTCTCGGCGAATTCTTTCTTTAACCCTCCGATCTCGTTGTCGATTTTCCGATCAACGACCTCGACTTGAACTTGCATCATCTTCGCCGTTTTTTTGAGAAACGCTTCCATTTCAGCGATCCGTCCCTCGAATTCCATGTGCGTTCCGACAAACGCGTTTCCGTTTCCACTTTCGTCGAGATTCGGCTTCAGAGCGAGTCGGTAAACGAGTTGAGCCAACCCGGCGAGCACAACGAAGAGAACCAAGTTCTTAGCCAAAATCCGAGCAATCGTAACCCATCGCGACTGGACCTGTTCGGGTCGGGTCGCGCCAACCTTGGTCCGGCCCCGACGAGCAGCCGGGTTCGGGTTGTTCGGCGCTACGGACGACGATTTCTTCGCCAGGTCCTTCTCGCCGCCGCGAATGGAGTGGTGGCTTAGATCTTTGGAGTGCTTTTCGACGGCGGTTGCTTGCGGCGGAGTGGCTTCGTTTGTGGCGGCGGTGCCGAGCAATTCGATGTTGGTGGTTTTTTCCGACGCCACAACTGGACGGCGTCGAGCCGCCGGGTTCGCCGTTATAGACACGGTCGAAGCCGACATTTGATTTTGAAATTTTGGTACTCAAAATTTCAACTTTCCAATAAAATCCAGAAAGAGAGAGAGAGAGAGAGAGAGAGAAATGATGAGTGAGTATTTATTATTATAGTAAGTGAAAACTAATAATAGAGAAAAGTGAAGATTGATTGATTATTGAATTGGGAGAGAGGGAATTCAAAAAAAAAAAACGAATGAAAATTGAAAAAACCGACGCGACCTTTGGAGGGCTTTTGCTGATTTTTTTTTTTTTTTAAAAAAAAAAAAACTCAAAACCTAAAAAGGACAGAGAGAGAGAGAGGTGAGTCACACACTCACTTGAATGGACTTTTTCTGGACAGTGGATGGGTGCCACGTCAAACGGGTCGGATCTGATTTTACTTTTGTTTTTTTTTTTAAGTCAATGATCCAATAGTGATGATATTTAGAATTAATCTTACCATATTTTTTTTTTAAAATAAGGCTAATGATTTTAATATTTTATTAATTAAGGATAGATAAACCAAATTACAAAAAAAAAAAAAAAAAATTAATTCAATAGTTATAAAGGAGAGAAGAATTTGAACTTGACACCTCTTTTTGCCTAAAATGGAGAGTATTCCATTTAAAGGTCAAGTTACATTTTCAAATAAATATAAGGCCAAGATACAATTAAATTTATTAGCTTAACCATAATTGAATGGAATAGAATTTCTATCTTTTTATATATTACTACTACTATTTAAGAGGCTTTCTCTGTTTGGGATTCTTTTTTTTTTTTTTTTTTTTTGGTTCAAAAATACCTCTACACTCCTATATTTTAGTTGAGACAAAACTAAAGGACAATCTAGTAAAAATACAGCTCTAACTCCCATTAAAACATTGCCTAAAAAATAGAGTCAGTCTCTTGTTGATTTTCAAATTGTTTTATCCACTTATAAATTAGATTTTCAAAATAAAAATTATATATAAAAAATAAAGACATAGGCTTCTTTTTTTGCTATAAAATAAGACTACTAAACCTAAAAAAACGTGCGATGAGACTAGTATATATATAAAAGGCAAAAGTACATTATTGGTCCCTCAAATTTACTCTGTGAGTACAATTAGTTCTCCAAGTTTCAAGTAAACGCAATTAGTCCATCAAGTTTTCATAATGAGCAATATAAGTCTTTTCTATTAACTTCTGTTAGTAGTATTGTTTACGTGGTTAACGGAATAATAACCTAGCATTTTTTTAAATGACGTTACATTTTTTTATTAAAAAAATTACAAAAGGGATTTTACGGACAAAATGGGCTTTTACCCTTTTCGGGCAAATTATATAGCATTATGCCCTCCTTTCCAAACTAATTAGGGAAATGCCCATCTTTTAAAACTCGATTTTTGATAAATCGAGTTAAAAAAAAAAAATTTCTTAGGCACCTATAGTGACGTTTTTTAACTCGACTTCAATGAAGTCGAGTTATAGGTAAAAAAAGGCCACTATAGGTCGATTTCATTACCTATAACTCGATTTTAGTGAAGTCGAGTTTAAAAACGTCACTATAGGTCCTTAAAACGTCACTGTAGACTCCTTAAAAACGCCACTATAGGACCTAACTCGATTTATCAAAAATCGAGTTTTAAAAGAGGGGCATTTCCCTAATTAGTTTGGGAAGGGGGTATAATGCTATATAATTTGCCCAAAAATGACAAAATGCCAGATAGTCTGGGATTTTACACATAAGTAACAAACTAACTCGTTCCAAATTCAAATTCTAATCCTAACCCAGTTCTAAATCAAAACTCCATTTACAAACCCATGAGAGAGAGAAGAGGAGGAAGTGATTGAACAGACTTGGAATTAGAATCATGCAATAACTGCCATGTGAGATGAACTTACTTTCTTTCTTTCTTTATAGAAAAATAGTTTTTGCATTTGCATTGAAACCCTCTATTCTACCTCCAAGATCAACAGCACCAATTAATTATATAACTTGCCCCTAATTGCATTTTACTTTTCTACTTTTAGGAGTAGGATGATGATCAACACGACTTGAAAAAGAAAAAACCATCCGTCTCTAATAATACTAAATTCATCTCCCCTCTCTCAGACTCCACTCAACTTAACTGAAAAACTTAATCAAATATAAAAACAAAATACATCACCATATCTCAACCAAACTTCTCGATGATAATTAAAATTAGAATATAAAAATCGAAAGAGTTTTTTGGTTATATAATCGGGGAGTAATTCTAGGACCACAAATTATTCCACAACTTTTTTGCTACAACTCTAACATGGCAGATTGTGAGTGGTTAACTATTACTTACACATTTTATCCAAAAAAAAAAAAAAACTATTACTTACACATGAACCCACAATTTTTTCTTTACCAATCACACTCTGCCATGTCATAGTTATGGCAAAAAATTGTGAAAAATTATGTAGTCCTAGACTTTTCCATAATCAAGGGCACATGGATCCAAATACACCCAGAAAAAACAAAACAAAGAAAAGAAAATTTACAAAACTACCCCTACAACAAACAAACATTGAGGAAAGCTCCTTCTCTTATAATCACTTCCTTCCCCCTCTCCTAGTTGTAGCCTTCTTTGCCGGCGATTTCACGCTCTTTGTCTTTACACTCTTAGCAAACGGTGCCTTCTTAGTTTGCGCTGCCCAATTTCTATTGAAGACTAGAGAAGTTTAGGTTGAAATGGAAACTGATGGTGAACTGAAAATCGAACCAACTCAAATTCGTCCATGAGAGTTGTCCAAGTCAAGAAGTCAAGAATGGTTATGCCCAGTAGGACGATCGTCCATAGGCATATGGGTCGTCCATGAGGAAAGCACCTAGACAACCCCCGACACTTGGCAAAATTCCAGAAAGATTTATCTACAAGAGCTAGTAAATTGAACCACGTGTTATTACTTCAAGGCATGAGTAAGATCCTGATTCATCGCTATAACTTCCTTCTAAGTACTTAACTTCCAACGACAGTTATAGAAGATAATATTGAGCATTCTAACTCCTATAGTGGTTATGGAAGTTAACTCTAAACCTTCTGACTTCCTCAAATATAGGGGAAGTTACGAGACAAGTAACCGCTTCAAGAGCACACTATATAAACACTTATTCACATCTACAACTCCTAAAAAGTTGGAACTCTAGAATTCGAGAGAGAAACTAACTTAATCATCGGAGGGTTCTTGGCCGGTCCACCCTGGTCACCTTTGATCGTATTTTTCTTTTCAGGTCTTCCAAGCAATCACTAGCTCATTGAAGCCCAGAGCATTCAGCCTACTGATTTTCTTTACATCATCAGTTGGCTCCGCTTGTGGGAAATCGATTAATTTTGTGTTTCGCAATTTATCTTCCTGGACAAAAAGGCTACATGGTTTGGGCAAGATCAATGGCCACTAGTCCAGGCCACTAGGAGAGTAGGAATGCTTCTAGCAATCCCCATCGCGATTGTCAGTCAGCACTTGTCATGCAACCGCCTTCCATCAAGCACATACAGTCCCTGGCAGCCCCCATGGCGGAGTTAACCCGTCAAAATCAAGAATTGACTAAGGAGATCAGTCTAAGGAGGCAGCGCCATGAAAGATACGCAGAAGGACAAGCCCAGAGTCAAGAAGTTAGAGAAGGAGAAAATGCTGAGCCCGAGAACTAGTCAAGGGGTATCGCTTCACGAAGGGTGCCACAGTTGGAGAGGGAAATGGATCAAATGAGGAAGGCCATGGACGAAATGAAGGAGAACATGAGAAGAGTGAATCCCGTAGATGATTTAGTTCATCGAACTAACTCCCCTTTCATGGCTTCCATCAACAGCCATCTCTTGCCTCCTAAGTTCAAGATGCCTTCCTTGGACTCATATGATGGAATACGCGATCCTTTTGATCATATCACTACTTTTAAGAATACGATGCACCTTTAAGGGGTTCCAGATGAGATTATGTGCAGGGCCTTCCCTACCACCCTTAAAGGGCTAGCATAAGTATGGTTTAACAAGATACCTCTGAATACTGTGGGTTCTTTCGAAGAATTGAGAAAGTTGTTTGTCAACAATTTTATCGGAGGACAAAGGCATAAACGTTCCTCGTCTAGCTTGTTAACCATAGAGCAAGAGGAAAATGAAAGCTTGTAGTCCTTCATTACTCGTTTCAACAGAGAAGCCCTGACAGTGGACGAGATGGACAACAAATTGTTATTGGCAGCCTTCCATAATGGAGTTAACTCTAATTTGTTCATCCATAAGCTTTATGAGCAAGAGCCTCAAACCATGGCTAAACTCGTCAATTTGGCCCAAAACTTCATGAATGTAGAGGATGCAATTATAGCTAAGAAGAGAAAGAGAGTCGAGGGAATGGAATCAGATCTCCCACGCCATCCTGAGCAAGGTCCTCGTCCAAAGAAGACCCGAACGGAAGAGAAGAAAGATCGAGACAACAAGAAGGCAAGTTCTTCAACATGGAGTCAGCAATATAAGCCCTTGAACATGCCGCTTAAACAAGTGCTTATGCAAATCAAGGACGATCCATCCTTGAAGTGGCTGGAAAAAGTGCAAGGAAATCCCAACAAGCGCAATAGAAACAAGTATTGCCGCTTCCACAGAGACATGGACATGACACAGACAAGTGTTTTGATTTGAAGTAGCAGATAGAGAATCTCATCAGGTAAGGAAAATTAAGAAATTTCCTTGGACGAGATCACAAGGATGAGAAATTGAAGGGAAAGCTAGAAGAGTCGTCACAACCCCCACTTGGAGAAATAAGAGTTATCATAGGAGGGACCTTGATAAGACAATCTTCCAAATCAAGGAAGACGTACCTGAAGGTGGTGTAAAACATCCAACTTTCTGGACAATCCCCAAGGACGAGGGCAACGGACGAGCAAGCCATTACGTTCACGGACGATGATGCTAAAAGGGTTCACCATCCACATGATGACACAATCGTCATCACTTTGCTCATTGCTGATTATACGACTAGAAGGGTGTTGGTAGACAATGGAAGTTCGACGGACATCTTATATTACCCTGTCTTCCAGCAAATAAGACTTGGACGAGATCAACTTCGTCCAGTAAATTCACCCTTGGTAGGATTTGGAGGGATGAAAGTACAGCCTGTGGGTACCATTACGTTACCTGTGGTGGTAGGAGCATATCCACAATAGATAACCAAAAAGGTAAACTTTCTTGTCATGGACTGTTCATCATCATATAACACTATCATTGGAAGATCGACTATAAATAGTTGGAAGGCAGTAACATTTACTTACTATTTGTCTGTTAAGTTCCCAACAGATTACGGAGTAGGTAAGTGCAAGGAGACCAGTTAGCCGCCAAAGAATACTATCTAGCCATGTTGGCCATGGACGAGCACGTGCAGACGATGAGCATTAACAAGAGAAGGGTTACCATGGAGCCCACAGAAACACTAGAAGACGTTCCCTTGGACAAGAGTAACCCCGAGAAGTTCACAAGGATTGGAACGAGCATGGAAATAAAGATGAAGCAAGACCTTGTCCATTTTTTAAAGAGAGTATGGATGTGTTCGCATGGAGTCACGAGGACATGCCGGATATTGACCCAAGTGTAATCACCCACCGTCTGAACGTGTATCCTTTCTCCAAGCCTGTGCTTCAAAAGAAGGGTTTTTGCTCCCAACGAGATAATTCTATTAAAGAGGAAGTCCAAAAGTTGACCATGGCTAAATTTATCTGGGAAGTTTATTACCCAGACTGGTTGGCCAATGTGGTGATGGTCAAGAAAGCTAATGACAAGTGGAGGATATGCGTAGACTTCACCGATTTGAACAAAACTTGCCCAAAGGATAGCTATCCGTTGCCACGCATTGACTAGCTAGTGGACTCAACTGCGAGTCATAAATTGCTAAGTTTTATGAATGCCTTCTTAAGCTATAATCAAATAAGGATGGACGAGGTGGACCAAGAGAAGACATCTTTTATTACCAGCCAAGGTTTGTTTTGCTACAAGATGATGCTCTTCGGTTTGAAGAATGCGAGGGTAGCTTATCAAAGGCTGGTTAATCATATGTTTCGTCCACAGATTGGACGGAATGTGGAAGTTTATGTAGATGATATGCTGGTAAAGAGTTTGGATGAGGAAAAGCATCTAGATGACCTTCAAGAGACCTTTGATACGCTTAGACGATATAATATGAAGTTGAATCCGAGCAAGTGTGCCTTTGGAGTTTCGTTAGGAAAGTTTCTTGGGTTCATGGTTTCACATAGGGGAATTGATGCAAACCCCGATAAAATTCAATCGATACTGAATATGGAGCCACCAAGGAATATCAAAGAAGTCCAATCTCTCACTGGACGAGTTGTCGCCCTTAACAGATTCGTCTCAAAAGCTATTGATAAGTGTTTACCATTTTTCAAAGTTCTTAAGAAGGCATTCGAATGGACAGACGAGTTTCAGAAGGCATTTCAAGATCTCAAGACCTACCTCACCACAGCCCCTCTACTAAGCTCGTCCATACCAAGTGAAGAATTATATTTGTATTTAGCGGTGTCCCCACATGCAGTGAGCTCAACACTGATTAGAGAAGACGGGAAGATACAGAAGCCAGTTTATTATACAAGCCAAGCGTTAAGAGGGGCAAAAGGACAATATCCCATGATGGAAAAGCTAGCCTTTGCCTTGGTCACGGTTTCTATGAAGTTAAGACATTACTTTCAGGCTCATGTCATAAATGTCTTGATAGATCATCCACTAAAGAAGGCGATGAACAAGTTAGAAGCAGTAGGACGACTAATCCAATGGGCCATAGAGCTCAGCGAGTTTGATGTCAGGTACTAACTAAAAAACGCGATAAAAGCACAGGTATTGGCAGATTTCATTGCAAAGTTCACTCCCAATCAAGGTGAACTAGACGAGGTGGACGAAGCTCAGAAGTGGGTCGTCAATGTGGATGGCTCATCCACATTATATGCAGGAGGAATTGGAATTATACTCAAGTCCCTGGAAAGAGATAAGTTGAAATATGCAGCTTGTCTACAATACCAATCCATCAACAATGAAGCTGAATATGAAGCTCTTCTTAAAGGATTGAAATTGGCTAAGTCCTTAGGGGCGGAGTCAGTAGTCGTCCAAGAGGATTCATAGTTGATTATCAATCAAGTGAATGGAATGTGTGAAGCTAAGGAGGATCGGATGAAGAAGTATCTAAGCAAGGTAAAACAGCTTGTCAAAAAATTTAAAGAAGCCAGTTTTGTTTAGCTCCCGAGGGGGAAAAACATGGAAGCGAATGCTTTGGCAAAAGCAGCTTCAGCAGGGGGAGCTATGGACGAGTATGATAAAGTCCAATACATGCCCAGCATAGATCTTCTAGAGATACAGCAGGTTGAAGGTGAAGAAAATTGGATGACTCCAATAGTAATTTATCTCAAAGATGGAAGGCTTCTGGAGGACAAGGATGAGGCTAGAAGATTGAGGATTAAAGTTGCCAGGTATGTCCTCATAGACGAGGTACTATATAAAAGAGGCTTCTCTCCGCCTTACTTAAGGTGCTTAGCTCCAGACGAATCAAACTATGTGTTGAGGAAAGTTCATGAAGGAGCATGTGGAAACCACTGAAAAATGGTAGACGGCCACCGTCCAAAAACCTTTAAAAAGTAAAGCTTAAAAAGCAATTCTGGATGCTCGTCCCAAAAATTATAGACGAGTGAAATGTACTTGAACAACTTAAATGGTCCAAAACAACGGACCTCATAGAAAAAGAAGAAAAAAGAGAAAGGGAAACTAAGACGCTAAAATTTAACATTTTCATTGAGGGAGGTCATCTCCAGCATTAGGCTCGTCCTGGGTAGGCTAAGTGGTGGCATCATCTTTAATATTAACATCTTTAGAACTCATATGGAAGAGAGAGCTTGCAGCACCAAGGTTGAGCCTGATGGAGCTAAAGTCAACTTCAGGGAAGTTTTCCATAGCGTCCATGCGAAAGTCTTCAAAGCTAGCCCCATAGTTGGTGTCCAACAGATTAGTGAACTATTTAGAAGCTCTGAACTCCACTACAGCGTCTTCCTTGGCCTTGTTAAGAAGGGTATTTAGCTCGTCATTCCTTTTTTGAAGGTAGTCAAGAGGAGTGTCCTTCTCAACAATGTCAGCTCTAAGCTCTTCAACGAGGTTCTGTAGTTCCTTGGCCTCGTCTTTAGCCTTGGCTGCCACCTTAGCCCAGCCCTTGCAGTCATCCTTGACCTCTTGAACCCTCGTCTCAAGCAAAATTCTCATTTTGTCCATCTCTGTGGCCTACCTAGACGCAGCGATGAACTTTGACATTGCTTACACAAGTGATTAAAAATTTTGTTAAAATATATATATATATATATATATATATATATTATGACAAGATGAGGTAAAAGTAATTACATACCTTGAAAAGATCATGAACAATAGAGTGCTCAAATTCTCTCAAGGACATGTCATAGCACGCAGCCACGTCCTTGTCAGTCACAGCCTTCTCAAACATTTGCCAAGCCAAATCCTTGTTTTTAATAATGTTCATAGGAACTCTTTGAGAAGGCTAGGACGAGGTAGGCACAACAATTTTGGACAGAGGAACTCTAGCAGGTTCAGACGAATCTACATCCTGGATTTGAATGGAAGGCTACTAAGAGGTAGGAAGAATAGGAAGGCCAGGCATGACAACCCCAGGCTTGGACGACTTGTGCTTCACCCTCTTCTCCTTACAACGGCTTGGAAGATTTTCCAAGTCAATTTCCTTTGACAGATTTTTTCTCTTATCCCCAACGGTAGGATGAAACTGAGATTGGACCTCCTACCTAGTTACCTCATCCACCACCTCCTTACCCTTATTTTCTTTCATGGTAGCCATCCCTGAAAAGAAAGACGTTAGAGTCATTCAAAAGGTGATATTAAAATAAACTGTTATAAAAAAATAAAAATAAAACAAAACTCATGTCTATAGACAATGAGCTCATGAACTAAAGCTTTTGGAGACGGTTCAGGGCCAAGTCCCCAAACGACAAGACGTTGAAGGGTAACTAAAGAGTGGAAACCCCTATTAGCGTATAGACGAGCCTTTTGGACGCGTTCAAGATAGAACTTGCTCAAAGATGGTCTTCTAACACCTGCAAAAAAAGAGAGAACAAAGAATGTTTAGACGATTATAAACAAAAAATAAAATATATAACAAAACAATAAAAGTAATAAAATGATAATAATAAACATACATTCAGGACGAAAGTTCCCTAACTCTCCAGTATAGGGGGTAAATGGATCCCTGCCAACCTCAATAGGGTGTCCAGCCCAAAAACCAGAGACGAAAAAAACTCCGTCTTCCAGTTCCTATATGATGTGACAAGTGATTTTATTATTCTACAATCTTTCCCTCTGGCTATGAATTGGTAAAAGCCAATGGATTGGTTAATTTCTGAGGGCTTGTAGCAGTAGAGGAATTCATCCACAGTGAAAGGACGATCCCCTTCAAACACCTCCTTCCACAAAACTTGCATAGAGACGACTAGCCTCCACGCGTTAGGGTTAAACGGACATATCCCTAAAACTAACCTGGTGAGTAACTCCCAAGCAAAGGCATTAAGGGGCAACTTAAGACCCCTTAGAAGGTAAGCCTCATAAACACCTACGCCAAAATGGGGTTGACAACACCATTCTCCACGAACAGCTAACCTAGGGTTTAGGTCATCTGGAATCTAGTACCAACTCCTAAAAGATGTAAGCCTCTTTTCATCCGTCTTAAAGTGGACTTCTACAGCACAACTATATACTATCTCAACCTTGTCTAAAGGAGTGGACGAAGGAGCACTCGAGGTACCATCTCAAGACCTAGATGTTGCCCTCGTCCTAAGCTTCTCCTGAAAAACCTCTAAGGGAATCCCAGGAACACCAAACGTGTATTACTCGTCTATAGTGTTCCCCCTACTGCTACTGTTACTACCACTACTGCTATCATTACTAGAGCCACTAAAACTAGTATCATGGTACTCGTCTATAGCCTTATCAACGCTATTACTAGACGAAGAAAGGACAATCTCAAACATCTTAAAATTTGAAGGAAAACCTAAGAACAAGGATGAAGAGAGTACCTAGCTCTAGACGAAGGAGGCCAAAGACGCAGAAATACTTCTAGACGAGGTACTGGACGACGAATGTCAAGGGAGAAAATTTAGGAAATGTGAAGGGTAGGAAAGGAATTCCACTATTTATAAGCAGTGAAGTTTGGCATCTAAAACGACTCGACCAACCAGAGAACAACACGTGGCATATTCCTCGAAAAGATGAAACGACACGACCAATCACCAATGAGGTCATGACACATGGTGCGACATCTAACAACTAACATAAAGACACGTCCAAAGAACAACAGTAAATTTTACAGTGCTCTGGATGACCCCTGGACAAGGGGGCAACTGATGGTGAACTGAAAATCGAACCAACTCAAATTCGTCCATGAGAGTCATCTAGGTCAAGAAGTCAAGAATGTTTATGCCCAGTAGGATGGTCATCCATAGGCATATGGGTTGTCCATGAAGAAAGCACCTAGACGACCCCCGACACTTGGGAAAATTACAGAAAGATTTATCTACAAGAGCTAGTAAATTGAACCACGTGTTATTACTTCGAGGCATGAGTAAGATCCTGATTCATCGCTATAACTTCCTTCTAAGTACTTAACTTCCAACGATAGTTATAGAAGATAAGATTGAGCATTCTAACTTCTAAAGCGGTTGTGGAAATTAACCTTGAACCTTCTGACTTCCTCAAATATAAGGGAAGTTACGAAACAAGTAACCGCTTCAAGAGCACACTATATAAACACTCATTCACATCAAATGAAGGTAAGTTTTTATGACTCCTAAAAAGTTGGAACTCTAGAATTCGAGAGAGAAACTAACTTAAGCATCGGAGGGTTCTTGGCCGGTCCACCCTGGTCACCTTTAATCGTGTTTTTCTTTTCAGGCCTTCCAAGCAATCACTAGCCCATTGAAGCCCAGAGCATTCAGCCTACTGATTTTCTTTGCATCATTAGAAACTAGGCATTGTATTTTGTTTTGTAAGAGAGGAGGAAGCTACCGTGGCAGTGGCTGTCGCTTAAGGCAACAGGCCACCATCTACAGAAGAGGGAGGTAGCATCACGACTACTAGGGCATTAATCACTCCCTCCAATGGGTTTGTAAATGGATTTTTTATTTAGAACCGGGTTAGGATTAGGATTTAAATTTAAAACAGGTCAGTTTGTTATTCATATGTAAATTCCCTTTTGTAATTTTTTTAATAAAAAAATGTCATATCATTAAAAAATGCCAGGTCATTATTTAGTTAGCCATGTAAACAATACCACTAACGAAAGTTAAAAGAATGACTTATATCGCTCATTATGAAAACTTGAGGGACTAATTGCGCTCACTTGAAACTTAAGGGACTAATTGTGCTCACAAGGTAAACTTGTGGGACCAACAGTGTAGTTTTGCCTATATAAAAAGATAGAAATTCTACTTTAGGCTAATCTAAGTATATATGTGTGTGGGTTCCAGTTAGCTTAACTGGTAAAGTCTCTGATGGTGAAATAAGATATCTGGGGTTCATTCCTTGTTTATACCTAAAACCAATTAGTGCCTTAGTCTGATGATAAAAAGCTATCATAAGGAGTGGACGTCATAGGTTGAAACTCTAAAAGAAAAAGTATATATGTGTGTGTGAAGCTCTCTCCTAGAGACTTGAACCCAATCCATTGCCCCTCACACTGCACAAACACTTATACTTATAGAATGACCTTCACGCCAAGAATGCACATTAGGTAGAGTGGCATAATCTTGAGCCAACCTGGTGCGCACAACAAAGAGAACCAAGTTCTTAGCCAAAATTCGAGCAATCATAACCCATCGAGATTGGACCTGTTTGGGTCGGGTTATGCCAACCTTGGTTCGACCCCGACAAATAGCCGTGTTCTCATTTTTCGGCGCTACGGATAATCTTCACCAAGTCCTTCTTGTCACCGCGAATGAAATGGTGGCTTAGATCTTTGGTGTGCTTTTCGTTGGCAGTGGCTTGCAGTGGAGTGGCTTTGTTTGTGGCGGCGGTGTCGAGTAATTCGATGTTGGTGGTTTTTTTCTGACGCCACCACTGGACGGCATCGAGCCGCCGAGTTTTCCGTTATAGACACGGTCGAAGCCGACATTTGATTTTGAAATTTTGGTACTCAAAATTTCAACTTTCTAATAAAATCCACAGAGAGAGAGAAATGATGAATGAGTATTATTTATTATAGCAAGTGAAAACTATATATGTGTGTGTGTGTGTGTGTGTGTGTGTGAAGTAAACTAATAATGGAAAAGTGAAGATTGATTGATTATTGAATTGGGAGAGAGGGAATTCAAAAAAAAAAATGAAAAAACTGATGCAACCTTTAGAAGGCTTTGCTGATTTTTTTAAAATAAAAAAACTCAAAACCTAAAAGGATAGAGAGAGAGGTGAGTCACACACTCACTGGAATGGACTTTTTCTGGACAATGGTTGGGTGCTACGTCAAACGGGTCGGATCGGATTGTACATTTAAAAAAAAAAAGTCAATGATCCAATAGTGATGATATTTAGAATTAATCTTACCATTTTAAAAAAAAAATAAGGCTAATGATTTTAATATTTTATTAATTAAGGATAGAGAAACCAAATTACAAATATGTATATATATATATATATATTTAATTCAATAGTTGTAAAGGAGAGGAGAATTTGAACTTGATACCTCTTTTGCCTGAAATAGAGAGTATTCCATAGGTCAAGTTACATTTTAAAATAAATATAAGGTTTAGATACAATTAACTATAATAGTCAAGAAAATGACTATTGAATGTGACCTAGGTGAACCGGCCAAGGACCCTCTGACGGTTAAGTCAGTTTTCTCTCTATTATACAAAAGTAGTGAGTAGATGAATAATAAAACTTACCTTTGTTGGATAAGGCTCAGTCCTTTTATAGAGAGTTTAGAGTGGGTCTACTTATTGGGTGCCACTAGCATCATGGGAGATGTATGGACTTAGTGGGAAATGTGGAGTAAATTGTGGGGAATTTACCCCAAATTTTGAGATGTGAGTTAGTGGGCTAACCATTTGAGATTGTAGAAAACACTCGAAAATTTACAAAGTGTTTATTAGTCGTCCATACTTGAATATTTAATGGACGACCGCACTTTCTTTGGACGACCAGATCCTTGTTGGATGACTAGTGACCTGCTTGTGAGTCTTTGTTTTATGTTTGTGATACTTACTTCTTCTTTCTCCTTTTTGAAGGCTCTTTTGGACGTTGCTGATTTGGGGTTCAATCCCCGCCTACACCCAAAACCGATTGATGTCTTGGTCGATGATAAAGAGCTATCATAAGGAATGGACGTCATAGGTTGAAACTCTAAAAAAAAGAAGTATATATGTGTGTGAAGCTCTCTCCTAGAGACTTGAACCTCGGACCCTGCCCCTCACATCACACAAACACTTTTACTTATAGAGTGATCTCCGCGACAAGGGTGCGCGTTGGGTGGAGTGGCATGATCTTGACCCTAAATTTATTTGAAAATGTTGTAGACACCTCATTTTATACTTGTTAATAAACTTTGTTCTCCGGCCCCAACGATGAGCTTGACATATGTCAACCAAGGGTAATTAAAGAATTCACAATAGTTTGGAAGTAATCACAACTCAAAAATGCTCAAATCGCATTGAAATCGATATTGAAAAATGAAATTTACTCACTTTTCTGAATATAACATTTTATCCGCAAAACTAGTTTTGAGTGATGTTTGTTTCATTGGAAAGTAGACATCCTGGGCTTCAATTTGAACACAAATTTTACCTAATTTGGACTTATATTGAGTAAGTTATGACCATTTGAAGTTGGGCCAACTGAGTAGTTCAATTTTCTGGATTTTAAAACTTCATTTTAAGGGCCCAAAACATCATGCTTTGATGTGGGCCTTGAAAAATGAAATTTACTCACTTTTCTGAATATAACATTTTATCCATAGACTAGTTTTGAGTGATGTTTGTTTCATTGGAAAGTAGACATCTTGGGCTTCAATTTGAACACAAATTTTACCTAATTTGGACTTATATTGAGTAAGTTATGACCATTTGAAGTTGGGCCAATTGAGTAGTCCGATTTTTTGGGTCTTAAAACTTCATTTTAAGGGCCCAAAACATCATGCTTTGATGTGGGCCGGCCCCTAGACCCTTGGGAACGTCCAAAGACCGTTAAAAACCCTGAAAACCCTAATTTTAACTTATAAATACTAATCTTATGTCTCAAATCAAAACCATAGGTAGAGGGAGTGATTTTTTGGCCTCCATATTCTCTAAAAACCTTTTTTTTTCTCTTTTCAAAACCCTAAGGCAGCACCTTAGAACGTTTTTTTTTTTTTTTTTTTTTTAATAAAATTAACACCTCTCTTTAGTTAGTACTACGGCAGAAAGTTTGTTTCCAAAATTGTTTTCTAAAACCTTTTCAAAACCTTGTGTTCTTGAGTCGTGATTACTAACTATTATTGTGTTCTTTGATTAATGTTGTCTTCTCCATCTAATACTTGTATTGTAGGCACTAGGGGGTCAATTGAAACAATCTCAAATCTGTGATTCTAAAGCAGGGTGAGTCTCTTTTCCATGATTTCCCACCTTGCTACATATGATACACATGAGTTCTTGATGTAGTTTCTCTAGTTATTTTATTTTATTTGCTTGTTAATTTTATTATTTGATTTTAGGTTGTTTATAATCTGTTTTAGGTTGTTCTTGTTTTATTATTTTGGTTTCATGTAAAGTTTAACATGCATATTTAGTTTATGTTAGTTTAGTATTATAGGCACAACGGAATGGAGTCGCCACCTAGTTATATGGTCTAGGAACCATGAATATAGCGTCATTTCAAGGAAGGACCTTTGATCTTACTACCAGAATTTGGGTTCGGAGTTTAAGTACGTTTTTGGGAAGGTGTTAGGCACCCAAAATCGTCCAACCCTAAGGTTGGCCTTCCATCATCATGTCTTATATCTTAACCTCATTAAAAGCATTCTCAATACTTGCATCTATACTCTCTCTCTCTCACACACACACACACACACACACACACACACATACACTAACATACATCTAAGCATACAATCATGGCATCATTCATCCTAAAACATATCATCTAAGGTTGGCCTCCCATCATCGTGTCTTATATATTAACCTCATTAAAAGTATTCTCAATACTTGCATCTATACTCACACACACACACACACACGCACACTAACATACATCTAAGCATACAATCATGGCATCATTCATCCCAAAACACATACTTATCTATCTATCCAAACAAAAGGGAGCCAAACATATTGAAGAAACTCTAACATTCATCTAACATATGAAAACTCTATCATACATCTAAAACAAGGTAGCAACTTGTGTTGGAAAACTGGTTTTGTATCTCATACAAAACACACAGCGGAAGCAACAAACACGAATCTACTTCATTAATGAGAGATAACATGTAACTTTGAATTCTAGAACAAAGAATAGAAAGCGTACCTTGATGCCATGAAATTCAAAACCAAGACTTAAGAATACCTTTTATCTTCATCTGAATTCCACATGATGCCCAAGAAGTGTGGTCTTTCAATCAGTTTACATGTATGTGTTCAAGGGAGAATAAGAGAGTGGCTTACACTCACATACCTTTTTCATCATCTAAAAAAACTATATGTTTCTCTCCTTATACATAACTGATTATCTAATTGGGCTAGCCTTTCGGACCTGCCCAATTGGGCTTTAGTTTGTAACTTGAGATGGGACCAAAGGGAACAAATAAGACTCTAACTCCAATGGGCCATGGGCTTTTGTGTCAACACTTGACAAGTTCAAAATTACCATTAATTATATTTAATACCACTATATAAATATAATTGCACTCTAGGCCTTATTAATAAATTATATCCCAAGACTCTAATGATATCATATGACCTTTCCATTTAATATCCATAGTGAACAAAGTCATAAAGAACTGTCACTTTGTAAACAACTATTTTATCCTTGAGTACCCGGTTTAATCTTTTAGTTATTCACATTTATTGAAATCCAATTTCATTAAATATAAGCTTTAGTAACTCCTTACTAAAGTGGGCGCCCTGAATAACCAGTTTCCATTAAACTTATCTCAAGGGGATATTTCGTGTCTCTACAAAGAGATTATGGATTCCATCTTGAGAATATGTGTTCTCTCAACACTACGTGTGGTTACCCAACATACTGAAGTTTTGACTGTGAATATTAGATCTCACTCCTGATATATCAAAGTAACCTACATTTCATGATCAGGTCCACTACCCTCTCAAGATTAAAAGTCTATGAAATTAGAAGTCGTGAGATTAATTATTCAGGTGACAGCTGTTGATTGAATAATTAATCTCACAGCGGTCCAGTTCAATATGTCTTAACTCTTAAGACACATCAACACATCAACTAGAAGTATCCACTTCCATGATCAAGACAAACCATCTTAATTGATGTATTATAGTCTTCGCAGATAAAACATCCAATTTCATCACCGACTACGAACTACGTTTTGAGTTTACAAGGAATTTGTGATTTTATATCTTCTGTGACTTATTCATATAAATCACATACAATACATCTCAAGGACTACGATAATCTCTCATTAGTTCATTAATAAATAGTCTCATATAATTAAACAATTTAATTATTTATGACATGCCAATAAATTGGATTTTAGGGCATAAACCCCAACAACTTGCACATGGCAGCAAAGCATATCGAGAAAAACATATTACAAAACCCTAATCATATATCTAAGCATGTTCCATCACAAAGTAAAACCCTAACATAAATGCATGAACATTGCTAATGCATGACTTACCCTTTTCTTACCTCTCAGCAGCACATCACCTATGGCATCAATGCATGAACATGTGAATGGATGACATTAAAACTAAGAAACCCTAATCTAAACCCTAGTCTAGACATGTGATAACAAACAAACATGTTAAAAGGTGAACAAGCAAATATGAGGCTTAAAAACATGTGAAAAAGAGGCTACACAAATCAAACAAGTGATGTGGAAACAAAACAAACAAAAATTAGGGTTTTTGGGTAACAGCATCACGCACACTAGAACAGGTTTGTGTACGCATGAGTTCAGCCTGTGTGTGCAGGCTAGATTGTGCGTATGCAAATCCTTACCCAAAAAACTTAATTAACACAAAAACAAAGCAAAAGCCAAACAAGACAGAAAACATAAAATCTAGTAACCTAACGTACTTAAAAACATAAAGAAAGCCTAAAACTAACCTAAACAAACATATATAAACATAAACTAAACAAAGAAACAGATTAAAGAAAGATTAAAGGCAAAAAAGGAAAAGAAAAGTTCAAAGGAATATCTTAAAGCAAAAGCTCCTAGGCTTGATTTTTTACCGTTCCTTTCAGTCAAATCTATCACAATTCAATAAAATAGTGATTAGCAATCTTAAACTCAAAGGATTGGGGCAAGGAAAGGTCTCAATCAAATAAAAATGACTTGAGGGTGTTTTGTGAAAAACTCCCTTTTGATTCACTATTTTCTAGTGAATCTTAGGTTCTTCCCGTGGGAAATCTATGTGTTTTGAAAATGTACCATATAAAACTTTATATAGTGGGAAAAATGGGGTTTGGAACGGCTCCCAGATGATGTGAGATTTGTTCCAAACCTCAGCCATTATTGCAGAAAACTTGCATTTCTTATGTTTTTGAAACCCTAGCTGCGTATGCATGCTTTGGCTCGCGTATGCAGGCCACGACCCGCGTACACAGGCCGATGGCTACTTTGGTCATTTTATTTCCAAAACTAGATTTTTTTTGCTTATTTAAAAGGTTATATTTTCCATTTTAACACTCCTCAAGTCAATTTAATATCTGATTGGGCTCTAAACTGGCCTTGGGCCTTAGATTTCGAGCATTATTGGGGAATGGGGGCTCGAGTTGTAAGGAGTACAAAATGCAGTGTCTACAAGTATATTTGTTTCGTTTCATGTTTATTTGTTTATATTGATGTTTCTTTTATTTTCTTTATGTTAGTTTAGTGTATAGGGTTCTAACATGCTTGTTTGATCTCACATGTTATATTTTTGTTTGATTAAATCTCTAAAAATGTAATTTTTCGAATTTGTGTTAAAGGATGTGTGTGCATCCATCGAGTATGCATGTGCGTCCATCAAGTATGCGTATGCATGGTCCAACCATGCGTACGCATACTTGAGTATGTGTATGCACCTCGAACTCAAATTAGGGCAAAATTCTTATTTTTGTTTATTTAGTTATGTGCGCACCAAAAACTCTGACCCGTTGGGCTGGGCCTCACTTGGGCTCACAACTTATTTATATGGTGGGTTTGGATTTCCCACAATGGGTCGTTCTAAACACCAAAGCTCAACTGTGGCGATTTCCTCTTCTCGGGGACCTGACCCAATTCCTCACTCTGCTCTCTCTGTTTACACTCTTCCTTCCCTTAATTCACCAACCCTTGTCTTCTCAAACCTTCTTGTATTTATAGCCCATTGTCTAGTGGAGAGTCATAATTACTCGCCAGTAGGTGCAACCGGCGGTCCAGTGTGGTCGATGGTAAGTGGGTGGTTAGGTGGGAGTGGGAAGCGGTGACGGTGGCGTTGGAACTTGGTTCCCACTTCCACGATGGTTCCCGGCAGCGGTGCCTCTCCGAGGTATGACCGAGTAGATACAGGGCGGGATGTTCCGCGAGCTGTGTTCATCACTGCTCGGGCAGGGTCTGCCGAGAGACGATGTAAGAGCTGATCGTGGGCCTGCAGCCCGCTGGGCTCGGGGTGGGCCGCTAGGCAGAGGGAGACCGGCCTTATGGCCTTATACCCAGGCCAGGCCCGAGGCCCACTACGGGGCTTGGTTCGGGGACCGTACAATAGCCCCCCCTTGATTCGCCCCCCCATCCACGGGGGTGAATCAAGGATCCCGAGGGGTAAGTGCCTGTTTGGGGGAGTCGAAGGGTCAGTGCCCGACCATTAGTGGGCGCATTAATGCGCGTCTCAAAAGACGCGTTTGAGATTGACTGACGGCCTACCCGCCATCATTGCCTGACGGTTCGTGAACCGAGGCGTCGCGCGTGTGGCAGTTGAAGCGGCGGTCCGCGTGGTCTCCTTCCAGCGGATCATTAATTGCCCTTCACCCTGCTTCCTCATGCCTATAAATAGTCCCTCTTGTTACTGAATCCCACTTTTGCATTCCTCACCTTTCAGTTTTCTCCTCTGCCGAGCATCTCTCCCGCGGATCATCTTCTGGCCCAGAATACACCTACTCCTTAGAGCCCACAGTAAGTTCCTTTCCCTCTTCTTGCTTTTTCAGTTCAGCCATTTCAGTACATTCTTCGATAATCGTAGCGCTTCTTTTCCCTTTTGTAAGAAAAACTGTTTTGAAAAAAGAAAGCATGAGTTACTCTTACCTCCTTACCACCGAGCATGCTTTGGCTAGATTTAGGGAAGCATACAAGGTTCCGAGGGACGTGGATATCGCCTACTGCAATATGGGCGATATTGACATTCAGAGGCGCCGAGGGGAGAACACGGTGTTCTTTCCCCTGATGGCCATGTTAGAGGGCGGGCTTAGGTTCCCGGTAGATCCTCTAATTCTCAGCACCCTTAGGTTTTATGGCCTTTGTCCCGACCAACTTCCCCCCAACTTTTACCGGGTAGTGAGTTGTGTGAGTACACTGAACCGGTTGTATGGGTTAGAACTTAACCACCACGACATCAATCACATGTACAGTTTGTGCGGCAAGGTTGAGTCCGACTACTACCTTAAGACTAGGGACGCGAGGGTACGGCTTATTTCATGCCTGCCGGACTCGAACCGTAACTCGGCCAAAGACTTCGTTCGGGTGAGCGGCAATTGGTTTGCCGAGGAGTACCCCTGCGCGCTTTCGCCGCGTGACGTTGGTCGGTGACAAGCCCCCATTTATTTTGATGTATTTTTATTTTGTTCCGGCCACGTAATCTCTAACCATTGTTTCCTTTGTGCAGAGAGCAAAAGATTCAAGCCCGACGTCAGAGTGGTGCACGTTCGGGACTTGAACTTCGTACTCCGGTCGGAAATCTTTGTGCACACGGACGGACAACTCCGAGCGTCCCACCTCATCCTCGGCGTCAGTCCCGTCTACTCAACTTGGCAGCCGTTCGGCCAAGCTTTGCTAGTAGACAGTCCCCTCATTTCATACATCGACGTCCGGCACGCAAACTTCCTCCCCCCAAGGTTAACAGTAGGCGAGGCTCGTGAGCACGGTCCTCGGTACATTTGTTCGGACGAGCGACCGCCCGTCCGTGACGAATCAGCCGAGCGCGTATCTGCCGAGCGTCGGAGGCGAGCTCACGAGCAAATCCAGCAAGCTCCTGCTCAGCCTGAGAGAATCGTAGAGTCCGCTGCACCTGTTCGGGAAGGTGAGGTTGTAGCCGCAGAAACGACTGACTCTTCGGAAACAGGATCTGATCCGGGAAACGCAATGGTGGCCAGGAGGAAGATGACAATAGATCGCTTCGTCCCGAGTGCCCGGCCAACCGGGCAACAACAACAAGCACCTGCCCGAGATGCTTCCCCTCCCGCACCCCCACCGACCCGAGTTCGAAAGAGGCCGCGCACTACCGATCAAACACAGCCGGACTCGGGCAATGTGCCCATCCGACCTTCGGCCGGAATCGTCATCCGGGAACCTGTAGCGCAAACCGGGATAGACCTGGCGTCTACTTCCCGAGCCCCGGCGGCATGGCGACCCTCCTTCAAACTTGGCGGCGATCCTCTCCCGTCAACGGCCAGTGCCCGAGTGTGGGATAGGGGGCTTGGAGGCTGTGTGGCGCAGAGTCTGGCGCGCGGCATCCTTTTGCCCGAGGACTTACATGCCTTTACGGAATCGACGGATGAGTCCCTGGGGAGACGTTTGCAATGGCACACCATAGCGGTAATTGTTCTACACCTCTATGACTCTCGGTTCCCCTTTTGATTGTGTGTGTTTTTTTTCCATCTCATCTTACGAAGCGGATATTGTGTGGTCAGGCTGCGCAAATGTCGTACGTGGTGGACGGGAGGATGAAGGAGCTGGCCGAGGACGCCGAGCGGGAAAAAGCTCTGAAGGAAGTTGCCGAGGCCACGGCGAAGGAGCAATCGAAAATTGCCGAGGAGGCAAAGGATAAGATTGCTACAGCCGTGAAGGCCCAGGCGCTTGCCGAAACGAAGCGCGAGGAACTGGAACTCCAGTTGGGGGGCACCGAGCTTAAGTTGGCCGAGGCTCAGAGCTTGAATACAATGCTGGAGGGGCAGCTGACCGACTCGAAGGCGGCGCTGGAGGCTTGCGAATCCAAGTGGTATAACGAGGGTTTCGCGGATGCCGAGAATTCGGCGGAGCCGATCGTTCGTCAGGCCCATAAGCTCGGGTATGAGGAGGGTTGGTTCGCCGCTCTCCAAGCCATGGGGATTCCCGAGGATTCCCCGTTGAGGGATCGCAGCAGGATTCCTTTCCCGAGCATCCCCAATACCGAGAATCCTGCGCCCCTTGTCATCGACGAGGAAGAGACCTCCAGCATGAGGGAACTGGTGAATGCCATTGATTCTCATGCGGTGCCGACCGACATGGAGGGGACCAGCCATCCCCCGGCCGGGGACCGAACCGGGGAGGACATCCAGCCGCCAACTCCTCACGCCGATCAACACTCTCAAGAGGACGCATCCTCCGCCCATGCCGCGGACATCTGACGCCGACAGCCAGCCCTTCTTTACTTTTCCCTTGCTTTGAGAATTTTGAATAAACAGAATTGCCTATGTCACCGGGATGTGGTGACAGGATTATTTGTTTTACGTTGCCTTTTCTTTACTTTGAGTTGCCGGGTTTTGGCAACAAAACACTAATTTTAAGTTTCATTTTGTAATATAAATGCCTTACCGCGTTGCTCGTACGTATTTGCTGAGTAATAACCTCTTTGTGGCTGTCTTTTTATTGTGATGTGTCCGACCATGTTAAGGCCTCCAAACGCTAATTTAAGTTTAAGGTGCTCGGTGATAAGATAGAGCCGAGGGTCGGGCTTCCGACTTTAAGAGTTGATCGTCAGGTCTCCATACGCTCGGGGGGTTAGGGTCTAACCGAGGGTTGGTTTCCTGTCCTTGGAGTTAACAGTTCGGGTGTCCACCCGCTAAGGTTTCCACCCGCTCGGTGATAGGGATCGAACCGAGAGTCAGGTTTCTGTCCTTGTAGTTAGTCGTTAAGGTTTCCACCTGCTCGGTGGTAGGGATCGAACCGAGAGTCAGGTTTCTGTCCTTGAGACGAGAAGGCTAAGGTTTCCACCTGCTCGGTGATAGGGATCGAACCGAGAGTCAGGTTTCTGTCCTTGTAGTTAGTCGTTAAGGTTTCCACCTGCTCGGTGATAGGGATCGAACCGAGAGTCAGGTTTCTGTCCTTGAGACGAGAAGGCTAAGGTTTCCACCTGCTCGGTGATAGGGATCGAACCGAGAATCAGGTTTCTGTCCTTGTAGTTAGTCGTTAAGGTTTCCACCTGCTCGGTGATAGGGATCGAACCGAGAGTCAGGTTTCTGTCCTTGAGACGAGAAGGCTAAGGTTTCCACCTGCTCGGTGATAGGGATCGAACCGAGAGTCAGGTTTCTGTCCTTGTAGTTAGTCGTTAAGGTTTCCACCTGCTCGGTGATAGGGATCGAACCGAGAGTCAGGTTTCTGTCCTTGAGACGAGAAGGCTAAGGTTTCCACCTGCTCGGTGATAGGGATCGAACCGAGAATTTTGGTTAGAATTGTGCGATTCTGCATGAAAGACATCATTAGTACAACTAGCATATCATATGAATCATTACCAACAAAACATATACAACATGTTGCGGTTAACTCTATGCTCGGAGAACCGCCCATCAATGATAGTACTTCTTCAGATTTTGGACGTTCCATGGTCGGGGAAGTTGTCTCTCGTCCAGGTCTTCCAAGAAATAAGCCCCGGTGCCGGCCACAGCCGTGACCCTATAAGGTCCCTCCCATGTCTGTGCCAATTTCCCGGCACCAGTGTCCCGCATGTTTCCCACGGCTTTTCTGAGAACCAAATCCCCGGGGACAAATACCCTCGCCCTCACACCTCGGTTGTATCTCCGGGCGAGCTTCTGCTGATACTCCGCGAGCCGTATTGTCACCAATTCGCGGTACTCTTCCACCTTGTCCAAATATCCTACCATCATAGCGTCGTTCTGGGCCTGGTTGAAACCCGCCACTCTTGCACTGCACAGATTCACCTCGGTGGGGATCACGGCCTCCGCTCCGTACGTGAGAGAGAATGGGGTCTCCCCGGTGGACCGTCTAGGAGTGGTGCGGTATGCCCATAACACTTTGGGGAGCTCCTCGGCCCAGCTTCCCTTCGCTCCCTCCAGCCTTTTCTTCAGCCCACTTACAATCACCTTATTCACGGCCTCGGCCTGACCGTTGCCCTGTGGGTAAGCGGGAGTTGAGTACCTGTTCTTGATGCCGAGGCCGGAGCAAAATTCTCGGAAGGCCCGGCTGTCAAACTGTAGCCCGTTGTCAGATATGATAGTGTTCGGCACCCCGAACCTGGTGATGACGTTTTTCCATATGAACTTCTTTACTTCCACATCCCGTATGTTGGCCAACGCTTCCGCCTCTGCCCACTTGGTAAAATAGTCGACGGCCACCAAAACGAACTTTCGGCCGCCAGTCGCCTTCGGGAACGGGCCGATAATGTCCAGCCCCCACTGCGCAAAAGGCCAAGGACTGCTGATCGGGTTCAGGTGGCCCGCGGGCTGATGGATCAAAGGGGCGTGCTTTTGACACTGCTCACACTTAAGCACATACTCGGCAGCATCCTTCTGCATTTGAGGCCACCAGAACCCCTGGGTCATGGCTCGGTGCGCCAATGAGCGTCCCCCGACGTGGCCGCCGCACACCCCAGAGTGGAGCTCCGCCAAGAGCTCGCCCACCTTCTCCGGGCGTAAGCACAAGAGGTACGGCCCTCCAAAAGACCTTCGGTACAAAGTCCGGTCCCCTGCCAACCAATACCGAGGAGCCATCCTACGGATCCTGATGCCCTCTTTCTCATCACTCGGCAGTCGGTCGTCGGCCAGAAAGTCGACGATGGGGTCGATCCAGCAATTGGCAGGGGCCGCGATTGCCGTGACGTTGATCCCTGTAGTTCCCGAGTTTCTCGTTACACTGATGCTCGGCTCCGAAATAAGCTCGACTTTGATCTGCCGTGGTATATCCTCGGCCACTGAGGACGCCAGCGTGGCTAGGGAGTCAGCGTGCCTGTTTTGTGTTCGGGCTACGTGGAAAACTTTCACCGTGTTGAAGCTGGTCATAATTAGCCTAGCCTGTTCTAGGTATGCTTTCATCCGGGGATCTCGGGCCTCGAAACTGCCCTGCACCTGATTAACCACCAGACGCGAATCCGAGTATAGCTCAATATCCCGAGCCCCCAGGTTCGAAGCTACCCTCAGTCCGGCCAAGAAAGCCTCGTATTCCGCCTCGTTGTTGGACGCCCTGAAACTCAGTCTAAACGAGTGTTCCAGCCGAATTCCTTCGGGGGTAATCATGACTACACCTGAACCGGCCCCCGTGGAGCTCGAGGCGCCGTCCACAAATATCTTCCACGGTCTGACCTCCAATTGGCAAACCATCTCTCCCTTTTCTCTTGGTGAAAACTCAGCGATGAAGTCCGCAAGGACCTGGCCTTTCACCGAGCTCCGAGGCCTGTACCGTATGTCGAAGGACCCGAGTCGAGTACCCCATTTGGCTATGCGGCCCGTGAAATCAGACCTCTTTAATAACGACTGTAATGGGTACTCGGTCAAGACGTGTACGGTGTGAGCTTGGAAATAGTGCGGCAACTTCCTTGTGGCGTGTATCAGGGCCAGTACGAGCTTCTCCAAAGGCAAGTACCTCGTCTCGGCGTCGACGAGAGTTTTGCTGATGTAGTATACGGGCTGCTGGATCCCTTTGTCCCTTAGCAGCACGGCACTCACGGCGTGCTCGGAAACCGCCAGATACATGAATAGGTCCTCATCTGCCTCCGGTGCCGCGAGCATGGGCGCTCGTGCCAAATAAATCTTCAGATCCACAAAGGCCTGTTCGCACTCCTCGGTCCACCGAAATCCCGTCCATTTCTTCAGCAGTTGGTAGAATGGTCGGCATCGGTCTGCGAATTTTGAGATGAACCTGTTAAGGGCGGCCAACATCCCGGTTAGTATTTGCACTTCCTTCGGGTTGCTCGGTGGCTTCAGTCTTCTCACAGCCTCTATCTGGTCCGGGTTGACTTCAATCCCCCGTGTACTGATCAGGTACCCCAAGAACTTCCCGGCCCCCACGCCAAACGCGCACTTCTCCGCATTAAGGCGCAGCTTGTGCCGTCGGAGAATCTCGAAGACCTCCACGAGGTCCCCCATATGCAAGGCTTCCTGTTTGCTTTTAACCACCATGTCGTCGATGTATACCTCGACTGTGCGCCCAATCTTGTCTCGGAACATTCTCGTCATCATTCGTTGGTAAGTGGCCCCGGCGTTCTTCAGTCCGAACGGCATCCTTGTGTAGTGGTAATTTGCCTCTGGGGAGATGAATGCTGTTTTCTCTTGATCCTCGGGCGCTAGGGCGATCTGGTGATACCCTTGGAAAGCGTCCAGAAAGCTCATCCTCGGGTGCCCACACGTGGCGTCAACCAGCTGATCAATCTTCGGCACGGGAAAAGGGTCTTTCGGACAGGCTCTGTTTAGATCGGTAAAATCGACGCAGACCCTCCACGTGCCGTTCTTCTTCTTCACTACCACGGTGTTTGCCAACCAATCCGGGAAGATGATCTCCCGAATCACCCCCGCCTCCTTCAGTCTCTGAACTTCCACTTTTACTGCCTCGGAGTGCTCCCAGGCTGATCTTCTCGGCCTCTGCTTTTTAGGGGTGAATGAGGGGTCAACTCCAAGTCTATGCATGATAAATTCGGGATCCACCCCGGGCACCTCGTACGGACTCCAAGCGAATACGTCCACATTCTGTATTAGAAGCAGCAACATCTCCACTTTTTCCCGGCCCTCCATGCTCTCCCCTATGTGGAAGTACTTGTCCTCGTCCGGCAACACCTTCACCCTCAGCATGTTCTCGGTACGGGCGACCTCCTCTGTCGGACCCTGTAACTGCTATAAAGGCGTCCCTGACGACGAACACTTGGGGTCAGCCTGACTCTCCCGGTCGGTTTGCTCCTTTTTCCAATCGACCATGGCGATCAAGCATTGCCTGGCCGCCTGCTGACTTCCTTGTACCACCGTGACACCATAATCAGTATGAAACTTGACCCTCATGTGCAGAGTGGACGGGACAGCCCCCATTGCATGTATCCATGGCCTCCCTAGAATCGCAGTGTAGGGGGAGTATGACGTAACTGCGAAGAAGCTTACCAGCACTTCCTTGCCCCCCATGATCACGGGCAGAGAGATTTGCCCCTCGGGCGCCACCATCTTCCCATCGAATCCGACCAGGGGGGTGTTGTTCTTCGACAGGTCCTTATCCCTCAGCCCGAGCCCCCTGAATAGGTCCGGGTACATAACATCCGCTCCGCTTCCCTGGTCTATCATTATCCTCTTCACAACGAAACCGCCAACCCTTGCCGCTACTATCAATGCGTCGTCGTGCGGCTGAATGGTTCCTTCTAGATCACTGTCGTCAAAAGAGATCGGCTCCCGGGTAGGTCTGATCCTCTTCGCGGCAGGAGGCACGCCCGTACTCCCCTCCACCGATATCATCGTCAGCACCTCCTTCCCCTTTGCCGTCGAGATGCCCCTCGGGGCGACGTGGATGACGTCAATTATCCCAAGAGGGGGCGGAAGGGGATTCCCTCTGTGCGGGGCGCCGTTCCCCGTTCCTCTATCCCCGGAATCCGTCACAAAATCCTTGAGGTGTCCTGCTTTAGCCAACTGCCCGAGATGGTCCTTTAGCACTCGGCACTGCTCGGTAGTATGCCCCCGGTCTTTGTGGTAGGTGCAGTACAGGTTCTGATTTCTCCTAGAGGGGTCGCCAGCCATCCGGTTCGGCCATCTGAAATACGGCTCGTGCTTGATCTTATCCACGATCTTGTGCACGGGCTCCTTGAACGCCACGTTCACCTCCCCTGCTGTTGCTGCCGGCTCTTGAATCCTCAAATTTCCCCGTGCCCTCTGCGGAAAACCGCTCAGCCGAGGACGATCAGCTACCTGTGCTTTGCCTTTGCTTTGTATCTTATCGTCTTCCAGCCGCTTGTACTCCTCGATGCGTCTCATCAGCTGCCTCATGTCCTCGGGAGGCTTCTTAGTTAACGACTCTCTCAACCCCGAGTCGTCAGGCAACCCCAATCTGAAGGTGCTCGCCGCAATCTTTTCGTTCCCTCCGCCAATCTCGTTGTAGAGCTCCCAGTATCGGTTGGCGTAATCCCGGAGGGTTTCCCCTGCCCTCATCTTCATAGACAACAGCGCGTCCACCGGTTGTTGCTCCCGGCTGCATGTCACGAAACGGGAACCGAACTCCTGTATTAGCTCGGCGAAACTGTGAATGGAGCCCTTGCGCAACCCGTTGAACCACCTTAAGGCCGTGGGACCAAGGCTGGAGGGAAAAACCTTGCACATCAGAGCGTCATTGCGGGTATGCAAAGACATCATCTGGATATAGTGGCTGACATGCTCTACGGGGTCTGTTTTCCCACCATACGAATTGAACGGCGGGCGCGTAAACCTGTCCGGCATCGGTGCGCGCTCGATATCTTCCGAGAACGGTGACCGGGCAGCCCTGCGTAATGCGCGGCTCATAGCATCCATGGCCGCATTCTTCGGTCGTCCCTCTGGAGACTCCGAGCCCCGATTCCCATATTCCCTCGACCGAGAGCGATTTCGCCGCCGATGAGACTCTGCTGAATTGGAACGGTCTCGGCGGCGACGGGACTCCCTCGAGTGTGAGCGCTCCCTGTGGTGGCGGGATCCTGATTGATTCGATCCCACCCCGCGTCTTTCTCCCTCGGCGCCGGGCCCTCTGTCTCGGTCGTCTTGACCTGCTCGGTGGCGCTCGTTTCGGGCTTCCAACTCCAGGTCTTGTACTTGCCTCCGCAGCCGCTCGAGCTCTTCATCCCTAGCGTCGTGCTGCCTATGCCGGGAGGCATGGGATGCCGTTCTCCCAGTTTGATACGACCCTTCCCCGAGGCCGGACCGCTCCTCCAGTTGCTCGTGAAACGGATCCTCGCGTCTCTTCTGCCTCTGCTCCCGCCAGGTGGAGCCCCTGGAAGACCCTGCCGAGCCACTCTCGGCGTTACCTCCAGACATCTTTCCTGTATACGAGCTTTGGCAGAACCACTGCTTAGTAGGATTTCCCACAGACGGCGCCAATTGTGCGCACCAAAAACTCTGACCCGTTGGGCTGGGCCTCACTTGGGCTCACAACTTATTTATATGGTGGGTTTGGATTTCCCACAATGGGTCGTTCTAAACACCAAAGCTCAACTGTGGCGATTTCCTCTTCTCGGGGACCTGACCCAATTCCTCACTCTGCTCTCTCTGTTTACACTCTTCCTTCCCTTAATTCACCAACCCTTGTCTTCTCAAACCTTCTTGTATTTATAGCCCATTGTCTAGTGGAGAGTCATAATTACTCGCCAGTAGGTGCAACCGGCGGTCCAGTGTGGTCGATGGTAAGTGGGTGGTTAGGTGGGAGTGGGAAGCGGTGACGGTGGCGTTGGAACTTGGTTCCCACTTCCACGATGGTTCCCGGCAGCGGTGCCTCTCCGAGGTATGACCGAGTAGATACAGGGCGGGATGTTCCGCGAGCTGTGTTCATCACTGCTCGGGCAGGGTCTGCCGAGAGACGATGTAAGAGCTGATCGTGGGCCTGCAGCCCGCTGGGCTCGGGGTGGGCCGCTAGGCAGAGGGAGACCGGCCTTATGGCCTTATACCCAGGCCAGGCCCGAGGCCCACTACGGGGCTTGGTTCGGGGACCGTACAAGTTATTTTTCACATGTTTTTTTATTCTGTTAAGTATGTGTACGCACCTCGAACTCAGATTATGGCAAAATTCTTTTTTTTTTTTTATTTAGTTATTTTTTCACATGTTATTTGATTCTGTTTGACTGTGTTTAGGTTAATTAATTGAGTTTAATTATTTTCCATGTTCATTTGAATCTTTTTGCCACATTTAGTTTATTTAATATATTTTCCTTGTGTGTTTATATTTAATTGTCAACTTGCCATGTTTAATTTATTTTGTTTGATTATGTTTGATTTGTTTCTTTTTGTTTATGATCTTTAATATGTTGTGTGTGTTATTTCCTTAAGTGCATGATGGATGTTTAGGTTCAGGATTAGAGCTCTCATAATAAAATCTTTAATTAAATATGGCCTAGCAACACATAATGGAGGCTGGCCCACAAGCCAGGCGGTCTTAGGTGCCTAACACCTTCCCAAGCCATACCCAAACTCCGAACCATAACTGGTATATAGACCCATGTATGTAAGTGATTTGCCCAAAAGGCCCAATATGGTTCCCAGACCTAATCTAGGTGGCGACTCCACTTTTCTCCGCCATAGTCCACTTGGTCGGGCCATACTTTCCTTTGCGCCCACAAATGTATCTTAGCCTTTAAATGGACACAATAAAATGGAGGGAATTCAAAATCCACCTAGACACTTTAATGATCTATTTGGATTGAGGGGGAGGGAAATAAAATGGGGGTGGATGGAGTTCTTCCCCCGAGCCCACCATTTTTCTTTTCCTCCCAAATTCAAATAGAAAAAAATTCAAATCAAAATGAGAAGGTGAATAATTTTTTGATCTAAATTGTGTGTTTTTGTTTCCAAGCAAAACGACCAAGGAAAAAAAAATGGAAAATAGATTTTAAAAAGAAAAAAAAAATTGTTTGATGGGTAATTAAAAGCATCCACGTCCAACATTGTCATCCAGAAAGGAAAGAGGAAAGAAGTAACACCAGAAAGGAGGAATGTCGTCTAGGATAAGAGACAAATCGTCTACAGACAAATGACCATGGACGACTAACACTGAGTAAATCCTAAGATGTTTTTTGCAAACTAAGAACAGTTGCACCACGATTCACTATTCTGAGATGTGGTGTGAATTCCCCGAAATTCGCTCCACTCTCCCCATTAAGTCCACACATCTTCCATGATGTTAGTGACACCTAAAAAGTAGACCCACTCCAAATTCTCTATAAAAGGAACCAAGCCTCACCAAACCAAGGTATGTGCAATTATTCATCCACTTCACCTACTTGAGTCCTTGAGAGAAGTAGGCTCCTTGGCCAGTTCCACCCTGATCACTTTTGATAGTCTTTTTCTCCTTTTCAAGTTGGTGAACCACCATTGAGTTCGGAGCATACGGCCTACTAATTTCATACTTCATCAGTGTCAAATATTTTTTTTACTAACATGGATAAAATGACGTAATCTTTTTTTTCTTTGGTAAAAAAAAAAGACTTAATCTTGAATACATTAAAACTACGTAATTTGAAATGAACTGGCATTTAACAAATGGCTTATCAACAGTAATGGATGGAAGGTGTTTTTTTTTTTTTTTTTTTTTAAATGTTTAGTAATGTTAGGGGTATGAATCAAAATTTTAATACTTTAGGAGCAAAATCAAAATTACCTAAAGTTTAATGGTGTAATCTAAAATTCCACCATTTCCTAATTAATATTGGCAAAGCTAAATTTTTTCTTTAGTGAATGCAAACATTGTCAACCAATGTTTCTTGGACATGTGCTGGTTGCTCAAATATTGATTATCTTTAAGAAAAATTATCCAATAATTTATTCAAAAATAATAATTAATTAATTTCAACACTTTTAAGATTATAATTTCAATTTTTTTTTTATAAAAAATTAACAATCTAACATGAATTTTATACTAACTTATAAAACCTATCAATGCTTAAACTAATACGACGTTAATTTAATTTAATAGAGTTATACTTATATCCTAACTAAAATTATGATGTTTAACACGTTGTAAAGAAAACACTTTTACTCTTTTAGCTAACTCTAAATCATGATCAATAAAATTTCTCTTAAGAAATAGGCAAACTAGGATGAAGCTAGATAATTTTAAGCTTGAAAAATTGTTTAAAACCTTAAGGTACTAAAGATTAGACCTTAAAAAACCCTACACATCCACCATGGATATGCTTAATATTGTTTTTATTTTTATAAATAATCTGATAAATGCCAACTTACTCGTTTATTTTTTATACATGATTTAAAAAATCTAAAATTACCACAAATACATTAATTGAGAATTTTTTTTGAATATAACACTTAAACAAAAACATCATAAAATAAAAATAAACATGAAAATAAATATTTTTATTTTATTTGAACAAACAAACATATGTTTTTCTTTATTCAAATCAAGATCTTCGAGGTATGTGGCTATAATTCTACATACATTGCAAAGCAAGGTGGAAAAACATAGGAAGCAAATATTAAAATATACATACATATCATTTCTATTCAATTCAGCAAAAAAAAAAAAGGCAAATTGTTCAATTATATTAAATGTATAATTTTTTATATTTTTATTCTCACCTACACGGCACATTCAAAGGAAAGACAATCAAGGATAGTTTATGAATCTTTCGAAGAAGTAGGATCTAAGAAAGACTTCTAAAGGCAAATATAGTCCAAATTAGTCAAAATCTTATGGGATGCAAGCTCATATCATATGTGACTACTAAATTAGTGGATTACTTCATGATACTATCAAGAATCACACTGACGAGTTCATTTATGAGTATTTTTGTAATGCATAGGTGTAAAAGGGGAAAAAAACACTTCAATCCAATATTATTAATGATTGTAGATTTAGGGTTGTTAGCTATGATATTCCATGAATATGTTATTAAAGAGTTTAACGTGATTATATTATTTTAATTATTTGTTTTTTTTCACTTGCATCGCCGACATGCCTATTGTGTATGCCTTTGAGTTTTTCATCTTACATTCTTTATGAATAGTCCTTTAACTTTTGCATCAGTCTCTGCATGTTTCTACCTCCATGATACTCATTCAATGCCAAAAGATATTGTTACAAATGCAGTCAAAGCAATTTTAAAGTGTAATTTTACATTATAATCTAAAATAAATTATTAGATTTTATAATATAATTTAATTTTAGTAAAATAATCAAATTTACTTTACTTTACTTTAGATGTTTATTGGTTTGCATTGCATGTAATTGTGTTATTTGACCTCATTTTATGCGCACCCTTAAAAAGGAAAACTTTCTTAACAACCAACCAACAACTTACATTTGTTTAGCTAAACAAAGAACACCGAACAACAAAAGATATAGGATAAACTCAAAGATTAGGACTTAAAAAAATCTACACATCTATTATGGGTTTGCATAATATTGTTTTAATTTTTATAAATAACATGATAATGTCAATTTACTTGTCTATTTTTTATACATAATTTTCAAAAAAAAATATCAAACGTCTACGAATATAGTAATTAAGAATTATTTTTTCCAATATAACACTTAAACAAAAACATCATACAAATAAACATAAACATGAAAATAAATATTTTTTTATTTGAACATATAAACATATGTTAGTTTTTATTTTAAAAAAATAGAAGCTATAGAAATGGAAAATTGGCAACCAATTACAATATTCCATACGCAATTTAGTGGGTCCCATTGTAATTATTAAGAGACCAATAGAAATATTCCAAGTGTCATTGAATAGAAATTACAAAAAAAAAAAAAAAAACCCAAGAGCCAATCACATGTTGACATGTGTTAATGTTTAATTTAAATGACATAAGCAACTAATTAAGTATTGCCACATGTTATTTTAAATTAATACACTTTGGCTAATCAAATATGCCAAAACTCTGATAGATGAAGCAAGGCTAGAAATTGTACAATGTAATATTGAATTTGACCACAAATGGGTGGTACCAAGAGAAGGCAGATGAAGTGGTTTGGTTTTATTTTGGAAATCATCAATAAACCTGAAGATTGAGGGTTCCCACAAATATTACATTGACGCCTCCGTAGATAAGAACTAGTTTTTATGGTGAACCTAATACAACTAAAGATGTGAGCATGGAGTAAACTCAAGTACTTGAACTCTCAACCAAAAATTCTGTGGTTATGTATGAGTGATTTCAATAGATTACTAAACAAGAGGAAAAAATGGGAGGAGCAATCTGGCCTCACAACTAGATGCAATTATTTCGGGTTGCTCCCCCATTCTTTCCTCTTGTTTGGTAATCTCATTGAAATCACACATACATAACCGCATAATTTCCAGTTGAGAATTCAGGTACTTGAGTTTACTCCATGCTTCACATCTTCTAGCTGTATTAGGTTCGCCATAAAAACCTGTTAATTGCCACTAATTTTCTGTGTTCTTATCTATGGAGGCGTCAATGTAATATTTGTGGGAACCCTCAATCTTTAGGTTTATTGATGATTTCCAAAATAAAACCAAACCACCTCCTTTGCCTTCTCTTGGTACCACCCATCTGTGGTCAAATTCAATATTACGTTGTACAATTTCTGGCCTTGGTCATCAACGGTCAAGACTTTTTTGGGAAAGCCAGGGTGACAGAAACACAATATATTTCCATAGCTGTGCTATATAGAGATACAAGAAAAATCTGATTGTGGGGATTAGAGATGACCAGGATGTGTAGAGATTTCAACTCGAGGAGATCTCTTCAGTGCTGATAAATTACTATCAAAATCTTTTCTCCTCTTCTAGGCCAAATATTACAACCAATGTTCTAGCACATGTTCCTCAAGTTATAATGGAAGAGATGAACTTATCCATTACCCATGAGTTCATGGAGAGTGAGGTCTCTACTGCCCTGCAATAAATGGCTCCACTCAAAGCCCTTGGATTAGATGGGATGCCCCCCTTTTTTTACCAACACTTCTGGAGTACAATGGACCATGATGTTACTTCTTCTATCTTGTCATGGTTGAATACAGGTATCCTCCCTCACCCTTTGAATCACAACTTTATTACACTCATCCCAAAGACTAATAACCTTGAATATGTGCACCAATTTCACCCTATTAGTCTTTGTAATGTGCTATAAAAATTCTTCTCAAAAGTTCTAGCAAATCACTTAAAAACTTTACCCCCTACTATTGTCACTGAGCACCAATCAGCTTTTACTAAAGATATGTTAATCTCTGATAACATTTTAGTTGCCTTTGAAACCTTACACTGCATGCACAAATATAATTCTGGAACTTTGGGATTTATGGCCTTTAAACTGGATATGAGTAAAGTCTATGATCAGGTAGAGTGGATTTTTCTACAAAATTTGATGAGGAAAATTGGTTTCAATGAGAGATGGATTAATTTGATTATGATCTATGTGAAATTAGTTACTTACTCCATTTTGGTTAATGGTGAACCTCATGGTGTTATCCACCCTTCTAGAGGTATTAGACAGGGTGATTCGCTATCCCTCTTTCTATTCTTGCTATGGATTGAAGGGTTGAATGGTTTGATCAAGCATGCAGAAAATGAATTGAGATATTCATGGTTTCTCTCTTTGTAGGAAGGGTCCAAAACTAAAACATCTGTTATTTGCAAATAACAGTCTTCTCTTTTGCAGGGAAACATTGGAGGAATGTGGTAATGTGATGAATATCTTGGAAGCTTATGAAGAGGCTTTAGCCCAAAAAGTGAATAGAGGTAAAACAACCCTATTTTTTAGTAGATGCACCTCTGATGATATCAGATCCAACATAAAAGTCGCTTTGGGGGTTCAAAAAATTATGCAATATGAAAAGTACTTGGGCCTTCCATCCCTAGTAGGGAAGGGAAAGAAAGTGAGTTTCAACTACATCAAAGAAAGAGAGTGGCGAAAACTACAAGGTTGGGAAGGGAAATTACTCTCTCAAGCAAGAAGAGAGGTTTTGATTAAATTTGTAATTCAAATCATTCCAATCTATATTATGGGGTGCTTTAAGATTCCTTTGAATCTGTGTCATGATATTGAGGCTTTAATTAAAAAATTTTGGTGGGGCCAAAGAGGTGACTGTAGGAAAATCCATTGGCTAAGATGGGATGAACTAACAAAATAAAGAATGGTGAGTGGAATGGGCTTCAGAGATTTGACCATTTTTAATGACTCTCTTTTGGCAAAGCAAGTTTGGCATCTGCTACACAACAAATCCACTCTTTTCTACAAGGTACTCAAAGCCCGATTTTTCCCAAATAGCTATATTATGGAGGGTACTGATTCTAGATCCAGTTCATATGCTTGTAATGTAAAATAAATAATCTGATGTTGGTGTTTCTGAAAAGTGGTTGTGTAAAAAAAAAAAAAAAAAAATCTTATTATGCTAAAATAGACATAAAGTTTTATATGAACCAATGGGAATACTCTAATGGTTGAGTCATTTACTACTTACAACCTTACAATCAACTAACATTGGAGTTAGATATTATGAATGTAGAGAACTTGAAGATTTCCTTATCATTGAATGCATGCATGCGGTAGGTACTCTCTCATCAAAAGTTCATATATTACCACTCCAATCCTAATAACTTACTAAATTGGGATATTCTCTTGAATGTTGAACAAATACTTTGATTGAGTGGGGAAGCTAGACTGCTATTTCTAGATATTTGTATTCAGTGCATCAAACGTGAAAAGAATCACTCAGTAGTTATGTCAGCATTTCTTTTTCACTTTTTTTTTAGGGGTTATATTACATGTCGGGTGATGTTTGGATTATAATTAGTGTTTAAATTGAATCCAAAACTAGTGTAAACCCCTTTGTTTACACCTTTCAATACCTTTCAATAACATGAAGTCACACCTTTGTCTTCACACTCCCTCCTTCCCCATTTCCTATGTCTTTTGTCTATATTATCTCAAAAAAAGAAAAAGAAAAAAGAAGTCACATTAGTATTTCACAACTTAATGAATAAACCCTATTATACACAACACTTCCTCATTATTACCCTAAAATTAGAAGATCAATTCCCATTAAAATAATCACCCCTCCTAAGAACCACCACCTCCACCCTGAAGATGATGGAGCCACCTTTTCGTGGTGGTCACGACCATCAAAGTCATCCCTTCTTCACCGCTTGGCATGAACTCTTGCACTATAGTAACTCAATGCTTGCTGAAGAATGGGGAAGTATAGATTGAATAGCGAGGAGGCATCTAAGAGACCTAGTCAACTTGGGAGCAAGATACAAATTATATCGAATTGGTAACATCAATCTCTTGTTCAAATAGCATTTGAGTAACTTCTATGCTTATGTTTGGTTGCTAAATCAATCTCCACATTACCAGTAATTACCTCCGAAACCATAGGCTTAGTCCTGACCAATGTGCGCCCAACGTCTTTAGAATCTTAGGGGCCATTGACGATTTGAACCGTCATCTAGGATTGGGGCTCACCTGACGTGACATGGTACACATGTACGAGTGTCATAGCCATTTCTTGAACATTTGTTTTTTTTTCTATATTTTTATTTTATATTTTTGTTAAGTAATGAAAGTTTTACTTGAAAATAATAGGTACTATGTGATCTGTACATCTCATCCTTTCAGGTGTATACAATTGAGTTTTAAAAATCAATAAAATAAAAAAGTATATCACATTGGACGCTACCCAAGGCACACACAGATAGTCAAATAGAGGTTGTGGAATGATGGTTTTAAGAGAATTTTTATTATGCTCTACGTAATAAAAAAATTGGGTTATTCCTCTTCCTCTAAATAAACCGCATAAAACAAAAAGGACTGTCCATAGGTCACTCCAGCCTCTTATCTACCAAGTTTCCCTCTCCAACCTGTGAATACCTCCTTCACAGACTGAGATATTACCTATTGCACCCTAAATAGAGAATAAGGTTAAATGACTACAAAACTTTAGCCACTAGATAATGTAGTTGGAGATGATCTATCATTTCACCAAAACTCTTGCACATTGAGCTCCTATCTACAATAATCCCCACCCCCCTCCCCCCTCCCCCCTCCCCCCTCCCCACTCCCCACTTTTTTTTCTTAGAGAGATTTGCAACCCATCTATGAGAGATGTCATTACCCAAAAAGCCCAAACTTATTTTAGGTGCATATAATTGCTAAACAAACTAATCCTAAGGAAGGTTTTAGAGATAGTTGTAGACCAATAACGGTGATGGGTTGCTTTTTGTTGCTTGTTGTGGTAGCCTAGGTATGCAAATGTTACGTTAAATGGATTCATTGTTGTGGCTCTAGTTGGCTCTAATTCCATGTTAACGATGTCAAGATTGAAGAAGAAAAAAGAAAAGTAAAAATAAGAGTAGAAAGTCTTGACGGTTATATTTTTACTATTAAACTTGTATATAGTGACCTCAATAAATTAATACTGGAGAACCCTAAATTAACCTTTTAAACTAATCCTAGAATTAGTTTACTTGTTCCATAAGTATAGAGACCTATTTAGGTCTTTTGGCTATTATATCATTGACGCTAACAACGCAACTTTCCATGAAACCTTTTCACCCTTCTCTAAGGACCTATAGCCATAAAACCTTTGAGAGCTTCATAGATAGAACTTTCCTCGAACTTACAATTTTTAGACATTCTTTAAACATTCTATCTCCCCTAGCATCTGTTCAACAATTGCCTTTCCATGATGTAGCCCTGTGAAATGCTGTATTTGGCAATTATTATATTATATGCTTGGCGTAAATGCACTTTTAGTCCCTACATTTTGACCCGATTTCTATTTTGGTCCCTACATTTTATTTTTACCACTTTTAGTCACTAAACCAATTAACGCGTGACATTTAAGTCCTTACCGTCACCCAACTAACAGAAAATGCTGACGTGGCTGACGGCACAGTAAAATAATAATTAAAAAATCTATTTTAGCATTAAAAAATTGCCACCTCAGAATTTAAATTAAAAAAAAAATTTATTAATTTTAACTAAATTAAAAAAATTAAAAACAAAAAATCAAATTCAGATCAAAACACCACAATCCCATCTCAACGGTGCTTGTGGTTTCTTTTTCTTTTTCTTCCCCAGATCGGTTTCTCAGTTTCTCCGCCTCCATTCTTTCCTTTTCTTCTTTCTTTCTTCTTCTTTTTCTTCTTTCTCCCTCTATCTTGGTGCTTAGCCTTCTTGAACTCTCTTTATCTCTTGATTTTGCTCTAACCCAAACCCATATGCCTCAAGCTCCTCTCTCAAATCAATGGGTCTCTCTCTTTGGCATTTTTTTTGTGGGTTTCTGTGCATATGGTGTAGCCGACTTGCCGTGGTGAGGTGGAGGGCGTGGGTTTGTGGGGATCGGCGTGGTGGAGGTCTGAGTTTGTGGATCGGCGTGGTGGAGGGCGTGGGTTTGTGGGGATCGGCGTGGTGGAGGTTTGAGTTTGTGGATCGGCGTGGTGGAGGGCGTGGGTTTGTGGGGATCGGCGTGGTGGAGGTTTGAGTTTGTGGATCGACGTGGTGGAGGGTGTGGGTTTGTGGTGATCGACGTCTGTGGTGGAGTTTTGGTGATGGCACAGATCAGAGTTTGGGTTGGTTGGTGATGGGTTGCATGATTGTTTGGTGGCTGGATCGGTAATGGTTGGTGGCTGGATTGAAGTTTGGTGGTGGGTTTCGATGATGGCACAGATTGGAGTTTGGTGGTGGGATTCGTTCACAGATTGGAGTTTGGTGATGGGTTTTGTTCTCAGATCGAAGAGGAATGGCGCCTGAACTATGTTGAGTTTTTTTTTTTTCTTAATCAGATTTGGGTGGGGTAGTTTGCTCCGATGGGTTTGTGTGAGTAGTGGATGGGTTTATTGTTTTGGATTTGTGGTGGATAGTTGATGGTTTTGTGGCAGATTCTGGTGGATTTGTGTTTGTGATTTGAGGAGAAAATTATGTGTTTAGGTTTGTGTTCTTGAGTTCTTTGATCTGGGTTGGATCTGGGTTGGAGTTCTTGTTTTCATCATGTTCTTCCCGAGTTTTTTTTTTTATTTTTTTTTATTTTAATTTTTCATTTAGTTAAAATTAATAAATTAAATTTTTTTTAATTTTAATTCTGACGTGGCAATTTTTTAATGCTAAAATAGATTTTTTAATTATTATTTTACTGTACCGTCAGCCACGTCAGCATTTTCTGTTAGTTGGGTGACGGTAAGGACTTAAATATCACGTGTTAATTGGTTTAGGGACTAAAAGTGATAAAAATAAAATGTAGGAACCAAAATAGAAATCGGATCAAAATGTAGGGACTAAAAGTGCATTTACGCCTATATGCTTTTATAAACCCTGGTGTTATGTTTTGATTTTTTTTTTTTTTTTTTTGATGGGATGTTTTGATTTTAAATACATGAAAAATGTTATAACTGATGAGCAAGCTGTGATGTCATGTTACATGGCTTTTACTCTTTGTCCTTTTTAGCTAATAGTATTACTATTATGTGGGCCATTTGGAGGTATATCAGCCTGCATTCAATCCAGTCGGCAAAATTCAACAAAATTAGTGTTCCAATTCTTGCTCTAGCATGCCATATAGTATGCTACCATAAATACGGCTACTAATATCATATATATATATATATATATATATATATATATATATGTATATGACAAAATTTAGCTATAAAATTAGTTGTAACCTAAATCTACAACCTTACCCAATATCTTTTTATTAGAAGTGAATTTTGACAAATCCACCATTGGATTACATCTTCTTTTTATACTCTCCATACTTGCAAAATTTCTAGAAAATTAAATATCAATAGCTATGTCATCAATAAATTGTTTAAATTGCATATTTTTGTAAGTTAAAATTATGCATAAAATATAAGCTTATAGATCATATAGTAAATAATATCTGATTAACATAAAATTTGACGTGTATTAAGAGTATAAAAAACATGCAATTTAACAGTTATATTTTCAAAATATGTAATAATATTTATTTTTTAACATGTGATGTTATATAAGCTTATAACATTCTATATTATATCACTTTATAATTTAAAAAAAAAATAATTTATGAGTTTTATACTTACAAAATGTCAAGATGAGCTAAGATTAATAAGTATCTCATCATAAAATCTTGTTTTTGTCCCTAAAGTTTGCATGAAATCATTTTTTGTCTTTAATCTTTAATTTTTTTTCTTTTTTTTAATCTCTAAACTATTGAAATCATTGCACTTTCTTTTTAAAGAGTTTTTTTCCAATAGTTTAGGGGCAAAATTAGGGATGAAAAAAGATTATTTTTATTTTTTTTGCTAGTTTTAAAATAGAAAGTGTAACGGTTTTTAAAGTTTAGGGATGGGAACAAATTTTTTTTTTAAAAAAAAAAAAAATTTAGGATGAGAATCAAAATTCATGCAAATTTTGGGTTGGTAATAATATTTTTTAGCCAATTTTTAAATTATACGAACTTTGAAATTATATGCAAAAAAAAAAAAAAAAACCACACACATGAGCCTATAGAGTAGATAATAAACAACACAAATAACATGAAATTTGATGCGCATATTAATAACAAAGAGAATATGTGATCTAATGATTGAATTCTCAAAATATTAATCTAATAAATAGTTTTGTAGTAGTGTAATGTTGCAAAGAGTTACACTAAGTGTAGCTTGATCCTAACATTGCACAAGTTAATTGAAAAACATATATGAATTAGAAAATTTTCAACAATATAATTAAAATTTTAGTTGACGTGGACAATAAAAACCCACAAAAAAAGCATTGATCCATCTATACTTGAGTTAATGGGTACTATTTTTCTTAGTAGAAATAGGTTATCTTCTAATTTTTTTTTTTTGATAAGATATTTTTTGATAATTTGAATGTGTGCATTCTTTATTTTTTTTTTTTTCCAATTCTTTTTTATAAAAAGAAAACTTTTATGGCACTTTGTGAATGACCATTTCTTGAATCTTTGTAAGAATAGTTAATGTGAGAGATAAAGACTATAATTTATGGTGTGATTACAAAAATGTGGTTAATATACATGTCTACTTGTTTTTTGGGCAGAGCTAAGGTTATTCTCCCCCATTCTGAACTCTTTGAGTTGAGCTAATTACAGATGTGTTGTGATCATAAGTTGTACTATCATGTCAAGAGTTTTGTAGTTTTGCTGGTTGGCACCTCATGATCTTTCAAAGAAATCTCGAGTTCAAATCCTTCCTCCCTGTTGTAATATCGGATTATCAAAAAAATAAAGTTGTGTTATCCTAAGGAGATGATATGGACTGAGTGTTGGCTATATCCTATAAATATTAAACAATAAAATATATAATTACAATAAAAACAAAAATATTTTAAATTACAAGGTGAAAATGCGTAGTATGAGATCAAGTTTCTATAAAACCCAAAAATTAATGAAATATTACAAAAATGTGGTTGGTACACATGTTGACTTGTTTTTTGGGCAAGTTGAGTTGAGTTTTTTTTTTTTTTTTTTTTTCAAAATTTATAATTATGAGAACAAGCTGAGCTTATGCTTCCCTCCTTTGAACTTCTCGAGTTGAGCTATATAGTAAAAATAAAAATATTATAAATTACATGCCATAAATGCAATCAAGTATTCAACTTTTGTTTCTCAAAAAGAAAAAAAGAAAAAAAGAAAAAAGAAGTATTCAACTTTCTATCAAAATAAAATATTAATGAATTGTTAAAATAAATAACGTAACTTTTATTACAATTTAAAAAAATTTTGATAAAATTTTTTACATAGATTATATTAATAAGTTTAATGTAATTCTTTTTTTTTTTTTTTTTACTTTTCTTTTCTATGAACATACTATATGATGTCATACATATACTACGGAAGTATATTATATGACATGTGGTATATCCATAACTTTGAGTAGCATATTGTACGATGTAATACTACAAAAGTATGTTGTATTTCCATTCTCAGCAAAAAAAAAAAAAAAAAAGGGTATTTCCATTGAATCACTAATAGGACAACATTTTTAGAACATAAATTAAAAATATATTTTTTTATTATAAAAAAAGGTAAAAAACTATCAACATGATATTCTATAATCTTGTCAAACGGTAGATTCTTGAACCCTAGTATAATATCTAAAGTGGGCTAATAATCATTCCAAAACGATTTTTAAATATAATTTTGAGTTTCTCAAAAGCGAAAATTAGGGGCAAAAAGAAGCCAAAGTGAAAAAAATAATAATTAAAAAGAAGAAGAAGAAGAAGAAAATGACATACATTACCAACTAACAATGTCCAAATAGTGCCACGCGCCTCATCACTCTATGAGTTATAAATCCAAATAGAGGAGACAAATCCGACTCGCAGAGACCGGACAAAAAATCTGGTCAGTTAGGTTTGGTTCCACGCAAAAGCTTGCCTTACCTTGAGGCTTGAGTAACTATATAGTGTGATCATTCTCTTTCTAATTTTCTAAATTCATCCACTTTTTGTGGTATAAAAATTAGCTCATTTTCAAAAAGCCAAAAATTAGATTATTTGAAATAAAAATTAGCTTATAATAATTTTTATAAAAAGCTAGCTAAAAGTTGGTAAGTTCTTGTTTCTATTTAAGTGCTAAAACATCGAGGTTGCCATAAAATTTATGACCACAAAACGGTTTTGTATGCAATGCAAATTCTTAAAAAGGTGAAATCTTTTCTTTTTATCCTAAACTTGACCCGTTATATTTTCACTAACCATGATTAAGATTTGGTAAAGAGAATTTTTTTTTAAAATTTAGAATATCTTGTTATTAATATTAATGGAAGGGAATTGAGTGTTATTTATTTATTTTTTTCTAAATCTTAAGCAAGGGGGGTGTTTTTTTCGCTTTAGATTTAGGGTTGAATGTTATCCCTCAAAGGGCTCAAACCTTAAAGGAGGGGACTTTAATTTACCCTATCTAAATTGAATGAAGGTGTAGAACTCCAATTATAACTTGTTTAATTCTTGTGAGATATAACATAGATATGATCAACACTTTCTCAATTCGTGACAAATGGTATAAAGTCAATTTGATAAATTTATGTAGTTTGGGGACATTGTTGCTCATTTTTAGACCTAAGAATATTCACATAGTATAGGATCCATTTAAAAAAATGTCAATTTCGTTCATTTCAAGATTAAGATTTTTTTTCTCGATCTAATAGCTTACAGACAAATTTTAAATAATGCAATAGATTGTACCTCTTTAAATTTGTAAATCTAATCTAGATCATGAAATAGATAGGATCTTTATTGATATCAACCAAACAGAAAGTAGTAAAAAAGAAAAAGAAAAAAGAAAGAGAACATTCTATCCTCTCTCATAAACCATAGAATCCTCAATTTTGAATAGTGCATTGGCCAACCAACTGATGAAAAATTTTAAGGTTTGAGATTTACTCACAGCAGTAAAGCTAAATAGCTATATAGTTATTTTAGCTTCACAAAAATACAAAAATGGCTCTACACAGTGAAGGTATAACTAAAAATTTTAGCTTCAAAGCTACAGTACACAGCTATTTTTAGCTGCGTCCTGTAGCTTGAAGCTAAATTTTTTTTTCTTTTTTTATTACACTTCTCTCTCTTATCTTATTAAACAAACATTTTTTATTTTTTGTGAATGTTTTTATTATTATTTTAACAAATTATTTGTATTATTTTAATCAAATAATAACTATATTTTTTACTCTACTGCCGTGAACGCTGAGGGTTGCAAAATTCAAATGCCAAAGAAAAGACATATTTATCGTGGAACGTGCCATTATAAATAGACCAAACAAGTTGGAGAGCTCATAATTAAGACATGAGGCCACCCACATGATAACATTGCTTTTTTTATATATTAATATCGGACACAAACACAATAAACAAAAGTAAAATGCTCCAATTAACTTCGTTTCTCTCAAGTACTATAAATAAAATTTGGGCATTTATTTTCGTCTCTCTCTCTCTCTCTCTCGTACACTAAAACATACGCGGATACACCCACCTGGGATTGTCCCTCTCTGCAAGCGAAGACATTGTACAAACACATGCTGATGCTGGTGATGATTTCCACTTCAAAAGAGTGAATACAAAATTATCAGACCCCAAAAGCACAATTTTTATAACACAAGAAAAAAACAACGACTCCCTTTTCTGTTTCTCAATCCCCTTCTTAGTAACAACACAGAAAAAAAAAGAAAAAAGATTCAGATCAAGTAAGTTACACTCTGATTTTTCTTCCTTTTCATTTCCTTAAACCCAACACTCTTTGTCTCACTGTTTTACATTTGGGTACACATGGGCAGTTTCTGATCTTTGCTTTGCTTTGCTTCTTTCTTTAGTTAATAAAGAAAAAAAAAAAAAAGAGGGATTTTTGAGAAAATAAAAAATAAAATTTTTGGGCTTCATTGAGAACAGTGATTCTCTTGCATGCAGACCCTTTTTATTGTTTTTTTAGTTGTTCTCATTTTTATTACATTTTGGGATTCTGGTGATGTAATGCTATGATCTTGTTTTGTATAATTTGTTTTTTTGGTCCTATTGTGACAAAAAAAAAGGTAATTTTTGGTTTTCCTATGTTTCATTCAGTTATTTTAGGATGTTGTGGTAAAATTGGCTTCTTGGTTTGTTTAATTCAAAGCATGTGAAGTTGGGAATTTTAATGGGTGTATTCTGTGGTTTAGTTTGGGGAGGAGTTTTGAGAAGTGGGTTTTGGGTTTCATAGGAATTTGGTTATGGGAGGCTATAGCCAAATAGTTGTGCCATTTCCTGGTGCATGCAAGAGATTGGTCACATTTTGTTCTCAAAACGAGTGTTGTTTTTTTTTTATCAGCGTGAATATTGGTAAAGGGACTCATTGTCTGTGGTTCATGGTTTCTGGGGTGAGTTTGAAGATAGCTTTTGGGGATGATCTTCTTATTTTCAAAGGGCTACTCTCTAATCTCTCAAAAGATTTTAAACAGTAAATTGATGGGCATTTTTCAGACTTTTCTTTTGTCATAGATTCAGGGTTTTAGGGATTATCTGGTAAATTGGGATTATAGCTCTGCTCTATGCTTGCCTACATGTTCTTTTGCATGAATATATTAAAGATTTATACTCATTAAAAAGAAAAAGAAATTGATTGAAGATTTCTGACCCTCATTCACTTTTTTCTTTTATATTAAAAATATGCATGTTGTGTGTGTTTTGTATATGGTATCATTATTTGAAAGTATTTTAGATTAACTGAGCTGGCAAAGTGTTTGTGAATTGCTGGGAGGTCTGAATTTTCAATTGGGATTTTCAGGCTTCTTATAACGTGAATGTAATTGAAGATCGGTTCAGCAGGTTTTAGGTTAAAATTTTAGAGTTTTATGGCTGTTCCTTTAGAAAATTGATTTCGGGATTGGAATGAATAAATGAATTGAGGTTTGATTAATGGGGGTTGAGACAATGGGGTCTCAAGGTGATGGTGATAGTAGTGTCAAGCAGTTGCAATTCCAGTCATTGGCACGGCAAAATTCAATGTACAGTCTTACACTTGATGAGGTTCAAAATCAGTTAGGTGACTTGGGGAAGCCACTTAGCAGCATGAACCTTGATGAGCTTCTAAAAAATGTATGGACTGCCGAGGCTAACCAGTCCACAGGTTTGGACATTGAGGACACAGCACAGGCCAATCAAACTGCCCTGCAGCGTCAGGCTAGCCTGTCATTAACAAGTGCACTGAGCAAGAAGACAGTTGATGAGGTTTGGAGAGATATTCAGCAAAGCAAAAATAATCAAGAAAAGAAGTCTCGGGAACGGCAGCCTACATTAGGAGAGATGACTTTGGAGGATTTCTTGGTGAAAGCAGGAGTTGTGGCTCAAACATCTGCGGATAAAAAAGGTGCTGGTCCTGTTGGAATTGATCAGAATGTAGTGCCACAGTTTTCACAGCAAGGTCAGTGGATGCAGTATCCACAACCACAATATCAGCATCCTCAACAAAGTATGATGGGGGTTTATATGCCGGGCCAGCCTATATCACAGCCACTGCATATGGGGGCTGGTGCTGTGATGGATGTTCCATATCCTGACAATCAGATGGCATTAACTTCACCTTTGATGGGTACATTGTCAGACACACAGATGCCTGGGAGGAAAAGAGGCGCCCCAGAGGACATGATTGAGAAGACTGTTGAGAGAAGGCAGAAGAGGATGATCAAGAACCGTGAATCTGCTGCCCGCTCACGAGCAAGGAAGCAGGTTGGATATCAACATTATTGATTTTTTCAAATCCATTACTATTGTTTATTTTCCGCTTTCCTTTCCTTTCCTTTTTTTTTTTTTTTTTTTTTTTTTTCAGTTTTTGTTTTCTTGATTTCCTAATGACTGAAAGATCATTATAACAGGCTTACACGAATGAACTAGAGAACAAAGTTTCACGTCTGGAAGAAGAAAATGAAAGGCTTCGGAAACGGAAGGTTAGGTTCTTCATTTAAGATATTGACATATTTGTGTGTTTTGCCTTATTTTACATTTTTAATGCCTTATTGTTTTAAAAAAATAATGGTAGTATGATTTCTTTTCTATTTGTGATTTAAGAAAATTAGAAGTCTTAGTTAGAATGGATATAGGGCATTGGTTATGGGTATGTTCTGATGCAGTTTTCTCAATATGACAATTTCAAAAAAGTAATAGACACGACATTGGAGACATATGCTGATAGACAAGAATAAAACTTATATATAGTCAATTTTCATATGCTATAGTTATTCAGTAGTAGCTTATTTATTCAAGCTATTTTTTAATTTATAAGTTTATAATTTTTTTTTCAAAAACTCTTCATGTGTTTCTCTTTATGATTATTACACTATTCTATTAGCAAAAGGTCATATAGTCATGAAGAGCACACAAGGAGTGTTAGATATGTTACAAAAAGTTGAAAGTTCCTATTTTCAAACTTTGCTAAATTGATGAAGTATGGCATGCATACCAGGAAGCATCCTATTTCATATGGGTTTGTTTGCTAAATAGTCAAAGACCATCTTACTGGCATTTCCTATATTAATTTATTGTCTTTGAAGATGAGAAACTCTGTGCATTATGTTTTTGCACAAGGCTTAGTTTAGTGGATACATTTATGGGGAAGATGAAAAAGAAAAACAAGAATTTTATATATCTATTTACTGTCTATTTCTCTTGTTTGACCAGGGAAGAAACTAGGAGTGGGGAAAAAACTGGAATTTATTTCAAAAAAAATTTCCCATGATTATTATTATTATTATTATTTTGGGCGTTGGGGAGAGGGGCAGTAATTAGGAGAAAGGCCTTTTTTTCCGATCTTCTCTATCTCCCGACTCCCTCTTTCAAAATTCAATTGCCAATCAATCTTCCTAAGTCTTTTTCTTCCCTTTATTTTATTTTATTTTTTTTACATTTCACTTCTAACTTTCATTTTTTCATTCTATTTTTTTCAAGCAAAACATCATTTTTCTTAGTTTTAATTCTAAACCTGTTAGTGTCTATTTGGCATTGGCTTATAAGCCATCTTTTTTGTTTTTTAGCTTTTATGTACAGCTTTTTAAAGCCTCATTTTTTCTTACTTTTTCTGTCTTTTTTAAAGTACAAGTATACAATGTACTTTAGCATTTTTTCAGCAAAAAGCTAAATAAGCTATTTCCAAATGTACACTTAGATTTTTATTTTTATTTATTTATTTATTTATTTTATATTTTTTTATATTGCACTAATCAGTATGGTGATGCAAATTTGTGATCGTTTAGATTCTCATGGATACACTAGGTTTTGTAGACGTCTCAGCTGTTGGCTTGTGATTTACTTGACATGAATCCATGGTATATAATACTTTGTATTCAATTTTTGAAGGATTAACCTTGATTTCAATGTCAGAAAGTAGTTATTAATAATCTGTCACATGAATACATTTTAATTTACAAGCATGTTCATCTTGGGATGTCTATTTCTATAGGGTGGTTTTATGGCCTTGTTGAATAGAGTTTTATTTCCTATCTAAAGAGGGAGAAAGTATGGTTCCCACAGCTGTTTGGGGACACCATGAGAGGGGCGCTCTATGAGACTATATCATAAGATGATTTTTCCTAAAGAGGGGGTGTGAGAGTAAAGAGGTTGGGCCTTGGTGTGATGACAAGTGCCTTCCACTAAAACAGACAAGTTGTAGGTTCGAGTTGGGGAATATAGTATCTCCAAAAAAAGAAAAAAATCTTGGGGGCAAGGTTATCTACCATAACCTCTCCCAAACCATGCAAAACTAGGAGCTTTGTGCACTGGGTGTGACGTTTTTAGGGGTGAGACCAAACTTGTGTTGCGTATAAGTTGAAACTAATGTCAACATATTACAACCAACTGAAATGGTGGAACCATTAATTGAAATTATACTAGGAAATATAATTACTCTAGTAAGTGTTTCAAATATGGATTAGCAAACACTAGATGTCCTATATTGTTCAGAAGTAGAGGAAAATATTCTCATATAGAACTATCAACTGTGTCCATTCCAGGATTTTGGACCTAAGGGACTAATTTTTTATATACTAGTAAAGAAGAGACTTCTGTAAGTTTTGCAGTCACTCTATAGTTGTGTGGTGTGGTTGCCTCTTTTCTTTTGGTAAGCATGTTGTATGCTGTGTGATTACTTAACCCTGTATTTGGACTTATCACATTGCATTCATAAATTTAATTATATTTATTAATCTTAAATGGAAACCCGTTTAAAATTATGCAACACCGGATATGGACTCACAATATCAGCTTTTCAGAGTACCAGTTACTTCATCCTATATGATTTTGCAAATAGTTGCATTTCATTCATATATCAGAATTTGAATTTGTCAATCCAACCAGGTCACTCTGTCTAAAGGAAATTGACCAACATGCCGACTATCAATGAGAGCTGTTTTGATTCATATAGGTTGGTCATTAAACCAAACCAGTTTAGTTCTTTAATATATTAATCAAATTTGACTAGTATTTTCACCTAAGTCAAAGTCTGTAAGAAAGTAAGAGCAGCAGGGGAGAAAGTTTTGTCAATAAAAAGATAGTGATGACTTCTGTCGTATAAACAATATTTGTACTTATTTTTCTCTGGTTGGTTACTGATTACTTTTTGGGCGGCAGTGGTCAAACAGGACTCGTATGGGGTACATACCTATAAGTATGATTGAAAATCATTTGCTGCCTTGAGGTTCTTCTTCCCTTCATATTTATTCCATTTAGTTATTTCTTGCTGGGGCTCCTTTATCATGTTATACTTTCGTCTTTCTTGCTTAAGGCATTTCATTAGCAGAGAGCAGACAGGATCCATGGTTTGTTACTAGTTAAGCAAACTTCATCATTTTGACGATGATGATAACAATGATAAAAATACTGATGATCAATCGATAACGTGGTCTTTTTTAGAACCTGGATTCAACATGGCAACATATTGCCATGATTGACAGTGGTCATTTTTATAATGTAGTCTGGGTTGGTATGCTAATCTTGTTTGTCATGAAGCATGAATGTATCTTGGTACTGTAATATAAGAGGTAAAGCTTTTAGTACTTGTTATACTTATCCTAAAACCCTTTCTTCTTTCAACCAATTTGATTAGAGTCATGTTGTATTTAACTTTGGTCCTTGTCTTGCAGGAGCTTGAGCAAATGTTGCCAATTGCGCCCCCTCCAGAGCCGAGGTATCAGCTTCGTAGAACAACGTCAGCCCCATTCTGAAATGTATTTCTGTATGTGGAAGCTCTGTAGATATGAACATATGGGGAAGCTCCTTTTTAGTTTGTTTATTTAGGTGGATGTAAGCAAAGCTGTCTCTTGATATGTCTCTCTCGCTGAATGAGCTGTCTGTTGCAATGCAGTCCATGGTTTGCTTCAGTCTACAATGTGATGTTTTTGTATCTATTTCTCTGTGAAATTATTTGTGTTATAATTCTAATTTTTGTCAAACTGTTGTACTCTTTCACTAATGAGTTTCTACAGATGTTTATGCTCAGTGCTATGACATAGTTTCATCTCAACCGTAGTAAAATATGCTAATTAAAGTATTATACATGTATACTCGTTACAATATCAAAGAAAAATATTTTGAAAAAAATATATTTTGTAATTAAAAGTATAAAACACGTATTCAAAATGCTCATATCACATTTATATATAACAATATTTCAATTTAACAAAACTTGTATTCTCGAATTCCAGTATTATGACTGTTTATTGTGTCAAGTTATGTCATTATATATGGTCTATAATTTTCAAAATCTATCATGTAATAATTTACCTTTAAAAAATCTAGTATCTATTAATTCCATGTTTTATTATTTATATTATAATATTATATGTGGTCTTAAATATTATAAAACTATATATATGTTTTTAAATTTTTTAAAAAGCAAACTATTTAAAAAGCAAACCATTGTGTCAACTTTTTGTTATTTCAACAAAGAGCAGCCCAAACACATGGACCAATTCCATGTGTATTCTTTCTAAAGGGAAAATATGAGATTTTATGGATTGGAGGGTAAAAAATGATTTTGTTTAAAATTTTTTAAATGGTTTTATTGAACAAAATTTACCCCAAGTCCATACATGCCTCCGTCCATGCTCTAACAAGTCTAGGGGGTGCGTTTCCTTTAAAGGAACCAACCAGATGGGGCCAAACGAACCAAGTTGCCTCAAATGACATAAAACTAGAAGATCATAGCTTTTTATGAAATCCCACTGTTCTAGGCTGGTGTTTTGCTTGTACCTACTAATTAAAGTGGTCTTTCTTTTGAAAATGAGGATCTTGGCAGTACCTCTAAACTGTTGCAAAAGCCAAAGAAGCTCTTGTGCTTCAAGGGACATCACATATCTCACAATAACACTCTTTTAACTCCTCATTTGTTCATATACACAGTTTTTGTCCAATACATTCAACAGATATTAAATGAATTTTCTATTTATTTGAAAGCATAAACAAGAAGGCCTCTTTCTCCCTCACTACACTGCTCCAAAATTAAACCAACTTCGTGATTAGAAAATATATATCATCTTGGTTGTAAATCCCCTTTTCCTTATCTTTTGCAAGTTTGCTGACTCAAGTGTGATTCTGAGGCGCAGTATTAGCCTTCTTCACTCTTTGTGTTGAATGTTGATGCAAGTAGCGGGCTTGACTTTTCTAACTTAAACCTGGGTCTAAAGTCAAGCCAATCAAAGCTCAATGTGCCAAGGTGACAAAACCGGCCCTGACAACTCCTATCTACCTAATTGAAGATTTTTAAAAACGTTTTTCAAACCATAGCTTCATCTCTAAACATACTAGGCAAAAGGGCCGAATTGCACTCTTACAAGTTCATTTCCTATAGAGAGTAGGTCAAATGAAATTGGATACATGAATTTCTCATAATCTAAATTTGCAAGTTGTGCTTTTGGCTATGAAATTATTTTCTACTAAGAGGGGTTCCCTAAAAAACTGGAGTGAAACGTCATTACCAGTGAACAATGTTTAGTAGCTCACTGCAAGTTGCACAGTAACATAAACAAATAGATCAATGAAGAAAGAAAAAGGCATGTATAGCAATGTTCTTTTTTGATAATTTGATAGTTACAATTGGGAAGAGGAATTTGAATCCTAAACGTCTTTGTTGAAAACACCCAAGAGAAAAGTTAAGGCATTGACATCAATCAACATTCCCACACACAGGTCTCGAAACATATAAAAGTAACTATCAGATCCTATTTGGTTGGAGCAGTACTATTACAAATTCTACTGAACTGTTTATAAGATTGAAAACAAAGAATTGTGTTTAATTGTTTAAAAAAAAAAAATGCTAATTCAAAAACTTGTGTGAAATCCTTCCCTAAGCTAGCTTAATACCTAAAATTATATCTAGTGACTCAGTAGTTATTACAAAATTGACAGCTTAAATCAAATCCTTAACAGAAGAACATGGATGATTTAACTGCATCATTCAATTTGGGCAATTCTGGCACTGGGACAGCACCAGAAGATGTGACACCACCACCCGAAGAGGAACGGTCTGATATGTCGTCAAACTTAATAAACTGTGTCACCTGGGAGGCTGCCAAGTGGGCGTACATGATTGGAGCAACTGCAATAACCATAAAAATAAAATGGTAAGACATTTAAGAAAAACTCAGACAACCAAGTGAAATAGTCTAACACACATATATATATCACTAAGATTTGATCATCTCCATGATACTAACACTACGTTTTTGCATTAACAAAACGACACAAGGTATCAAGAAATTCAACTCCAAAAATTCTGATTCATGTATACTGAGTGCATTTGCTATATATATAGATGAACTAATGTGAACACTTTTATCAGTCTCCAAAACATGGTGGACTGTCCTTAACATCCCATCTGACAATTTTTTAGTACTTGACAGGTTCAATCGATCAAGTTAAGCCCAACACAAACATCAAGTCATTCGGAAGAGGTTGTATTTGACTGCTTATTGCTAGAATTGCCATGCCATAAGCAAACTCTACTTTTAATTAACTTATAGCACCAAAATGAGCTAGCATAGGATTATAGTGGGAACATGAGCATTATGTGATAAAGAAACAAATAACATAGAAACATTACCTATTGATATGGCTGAAGTGCTCCTTTGGTACCTGAATAAGATTAAAAATGTGTAAATTTAGTTGAAATTCACTCAAAGAAAAAATTCATTGCCATCATCTAAAACTTGTCTTTAAAAAGAAAAATTTAAAGTATATATATACTTACACATAAGATAATGAATGAACTAGCTCCTGCAGATCATTCGCTGAAAAACCAATCTCATCATATAGAAGATGGTAATGTGTAGGTCGACTTGTCCCCTATTCAAAAATCAATTAATTATAACATTTTCAACATAGCATAATCAGGTACCACAAATGTGTAATAGTAAGTCGTGAACAGAGTAAAAAAGGTACACATAAAGGTAGCGTATAAACATTCTTTAGAATATCTAAGTACTTACTGCAATTATACTTCTAAGGTATATAGATATACGTCTTTTATAGAAAGTGCAGGGAAAGAAGAAAAATGAAATAAATGGACTTTTCCATATGTTATCATGAAAATACAAACTAAGATCATTTTGTAGTCAAAATCAACCAGTTCTAGTAAAAAAGACACTCACAATCATCCCAGCATGAGCACACAAGTAAAAATCATTGTTCCTTGGGTGACAAACTTTGCTGTCAATGACAGTTCCTGCAAAGAATCAAGGGAAAAAAAGATAAACCAATTACTGTAAGGACCTTTTTTTTTCCTTTGAAGTTTTTCATAAAAAGATTGACTAACCAGGTGGAACATTTTCAGTAGCTCCTCTAGCCTGGAAGAACCTTGTATGATGATTCTTTTGTGCAACAATTACTGTGAACTTTGGATGCCACGATTCCTCTTGGAGCTTGCAGGCCTGAAAGACAAAAGGTAATTCTAAGCTAGAATTTCTTTCTTACAAGGTAAAGAGATTAGAAAGAAGTGATAGATTGGTCATATGCACACCTCAATGATCTGATCCAATTCAATGTTCAACACTTGATTAAACTGTGATTCACTCACTCCATCCCTAGAGCAAGATTCAACCAAGAAATAAGCAGATCAGGGAAATGAAATGAGTGTAAGACAAGTAAAATGCACAATGATGAAGAAACCTTTACTGATCTTTGTAACAGTGTAAGTTGTAGCATTAGAGATCAGTTAGTATACCGAATTTTCTGTGAGATAATTACACCAGAAAATATTAATTTGTATTAATAATGACTTATTGAAATTAAATTTCAACAGCAAGTGTACCGACTTGGCCACTAGAAAAAAATCTTTACAGGAGATGAATGTATCATCTCCTGAAATGATGTTACCTAGACACAAGACACACAGAGGACCATGGGAACTCTAATGGAGAATGTTGTTGGGTAATGGGCTAAAAGATCATTAGATTACTTGTGTCATCAAATTCAAATTATCTTATCAATGCATATATTCTCAAACATTTTCTTCCCAAAATTCTGTAGAAGCATATTTATACATAGAGATATTTATCGATGTACACATAGGTATTTTACCAATTGCATAAAAATAAGTTTTTTATTTTTATTTTATTTTAATAATTTTATAAGTTTTGGCCCCAAGGGGAAATTGCAAAACAATATGTGACTACTGTGTACCTGAAAATAATTATCTGCTGAGGCTTCCTATTTGAACTTTCGTAGAAGTCCATCAACAGCTCCCTGTATAGTTTAAAGAACACAATGGAAAATGTAAGTCAACCAATAAAAATAGACTGCTAAAATCTCTGGCATTCAAGTGATGAATTTGGCACAAAGACTAAATATCTTATTCTTACAGAAATCAAGAAGATTCAACACTTGCTAATCTTGTAATTGGGGAAAATAAAGAGAAGCCTACCTGAAAATTCCCTCATCCACCACCCTTGTAATTCCATTTTCATTTGTTTTATGCACAGGCTTGAAGAGAGAATCGATCATTTCAACCTTTGGTGATTGGGTACGGACAGAAGCTCTATAGCGAGAAATCTGTGGCCAGTCTCTGGAACCAACAACCTGATAAAATTCCAAAATGTAAAATCTATGTTTCAAATGAAGTACTATCTTGGCTTATTCTGTAAGTGAAAGCATGGCACTGTTTTCAGTCAGCATAGATTGGTGATTTTTTTTTTTTTAGAATATGGAAAGAATATCATTTAACAAGAACCAGGACATACAATGTTTTAGATTAAGGAAAAATCACTTACTGCAGCAACAGATGGCATATCGGACCGGCCAGGAGAACCATGTGACACATCCATTCCCAGGATTAGGGTGGGAATTTCAGAAATCAAAGGTAAGGAATTAGAACGCTCAATTGTTAGCAGTGAATTTAGTCCTCCAAGCTGAAAGGTGGCATGAAAGTGAGAACAGGATCAAAGAATGAATAAACAGAGAAAAATAAGACAATTTCCACAAAGTTATCTTGATTCTTTACCTTGGCATTGATTTTAAGTAGCACATTTGTTATGTACTGATCGTTCAGTCTTGTAGGTGCAATGCATTGTGTAACAATTCCACAAAGAACAAGATTTCTCCTTTTCCATGGACCTTCAATATGATGGGTTGATTTTATTAGAAACATCATTAAGATATCAAAGTTCTAATAGAAACAAGATTAGGTATGTATAAACACTCAAGTGGCCAAACCATAAATCTCGGAATTCTTCCTCTCTGGAAGAACACACAAAAAGAATTCTGGTTTTTGCTTTAATTTGGACCCGATCATCTCTATCATTCTACCCACTCTAACTGGTGCAGATGCATGTCTATCTTGAGGACTCTCATGAAATTCTCCCCTTGGTTGACTAATGGACTACCAATGTAAAAGATAAGAAAGAATTAGAAGAAAAATAATGAATTAACTAAAAAGGTGAAGCAGAAATGACAATTAATTCACAGCATACTTACAAGCCCTTTCGCTTCACCAATCTTCCTAAGGTCTCTTACCAGCCTTAATATATCACAGCGTGCCGAGAAGTTCACCACAGCCCAATTCTCAATCTTCACTGGATTTACAAATTTCTATAGACAATTAAACAAAAATATCAAGTAACAAGTACAGAAAATTAGAACAAGCAAAATGAAAATACAGAAGAAAAGCAACACCTTATTGTTGAAATTCCACCTCCCATTTCGAGGCAAGAACTCCTCTCCGTTACCGGTTGTTAGCTGCAGTAACATATCAGTAAAAAGAAGAAGCAAAATTAGTAACATATCAGTAAAAAGAGAAGAAAAAAAAAAAAAAAAATTCAAAGCAGCCAGATTCAGAAATAATGAAGGAGAAGGCCACAAGCATTGCAAGCAAACTGATATTTACCCTTGGGGCCGGCAATACACGACCTTCAACCTGGGTAAATTCACTACTTATTGAAATTCCAGAAGAACGAAGCATTTGGTCGTCATTATACCTACTAGTTATAAATGCCTGCAAAAATAGGCCAAGTTTAACTTGGAATCTAAGCAGCTTTTAATGACAAATATACAAACTATATTAACAGAATCTACATCTCTCAAAGAATCCATCCGTTCTTTTGGTTTTTGCCGTGATTTCTCCACTAGTGAAGCTCTTTGCTGACCAGACAATGCCTTCGTATAGCGTTGCAGTGGAACCAAGGTGCAAAGCTACAGAGGAAGAGAAACTAGATTATAGTTTTTAAATCCAAAAAGAAAAGAAAAAAGAAAAAGAAAAATCTAACATCAAGAAGTATCTGTCACCTCAATAGGAAAGAAGGTTGGTTGCTTTGGTTTCCCAACATTGATGCATGGATAATGTGCTGAATTGGGTAAGTATATTTGCTTATGATTAACAAAATAGTCATACACAGTTGTTTCAACAACTTCGGTTTCACCATTTGCCTTTCTTTGCTTTAATGAAAACCTATGATAAAGTATAAACAAGTCTTAGTGATTACAGCTTAATCATTGAAACTGTCAGCAAAAAAGTAAATGTAAAACTACTGAAAAAACTTACTTCTGATCTTTGCAAATTTGATCACTCAATCCAGTGATTTTGTACTCATTGTTATTAACTCTAATCCTCAAATTTTTCAGCGTCTTCTTAGCCTGGAAGCAAAATAGTACAAAGTTCAAAATCAACAAACCACATACATCTACCTTATCAACAATTAGAGTAAACAGACAATTACCTTTTTCCAATCAATTCGATTACGATCAGATTTTTGGTTGCTGGTGAGGAAATCCATTACAGGCCCAGGCTGTACAATCATTGTAGTGGATACGTCTGCACGTGAACAAGAATTAAGACAACAATCAATTAATCAGAGATTGAAAAATGGTTTTCAATAGAAATTGCCTATCTGTACAGAGACTTACCCATATTCAGTGATAGACCTCCTTCTGTGGCTCTGAAACTCGAATGGAAACCTCGGCATCCAAGGACACCACCATCCAAATTTATGAAGCTTCTTTCATTGCCGTGGAAGAATGACTGTCGGACTAGGAGGCAACCCCTGACAAAATATATATTAAGTTAGACCAAATCATGTTGAGGTTAAGCCATGAAAAATCAGTGTCACACAAACACTAAACAGTTAAGTAACTTACTGCTTTGCTGCATTCTGTCTTAGTATGATGTCAAGAACTCTCACAGCTTCTTGAAATTTATCTGATTCCTGACCATGCAATGCATCCAGAATTGCTTGCATTGGTATTTTTGCGGCGTAACTTATCTGCACCTTATAAGTCTTGGACTGAAATGGGCGCCTAGATCTCTTCCTATCAGTTTCATCATCTCCAGGGCTACCTCTTCTGCTGACCCTGGTAGACAATTACAACTTTACTAAGCCAATGTCTTAAACAAACACGTTAGATGATATTTAAGTCTAGTGAAAACTATAGCCAATACCACATTACCTGTTTGACGAGGGAGTGTCCAACACCACAAGGAGTTCAAGTTTATTTTGTGTAAGAGGACCGAAGGTAAACAAGCTATTCTCTCCATCATAAGCATATTCTTTACCTCGAAATTCATTATCATAGACCTCCTTAGCTTTGTCTATAACTTTTCTTCCAATACCTTTTGCATCAACCGGATGTCCATCTTCATAAGACAGAGCAACCTAAGCTCACAAAAACCAAAATCACAGGACATATACTTAAAAATGGCTGTAAATACAATTCCAACATCAACAACAACAAACAAAGCCTTAGTCCTAAAGAAATTTTGGGTCAGCTATGGATCCTTGAAAATAAGTTATTATTTTCCTCTATTCTACTATTTCTAAAGTCATATTTTTTTATTACTTCCTTAATTCACATATAATTTTTTCTTACTTTTACTAATGTGATCTTTTTTTATTTTTATTTTTTTTATTATTAGATAAAAGAGTATTTCAACTTATGATATCCACTCTATGATAATTATCTTTTATCATCAGGTCAAGATATCATTTGGTTTCTCATGTAGGCGAAGTTCAGATCCAATATATCTTATACTACTAATATGATTTTTGATCTATGTAGTACAAATGATATGATACATTAAGGATATGTAGTACTACTAATATGATACGTAGTACAAATGATATGTAGTAACATGACATTTCTTGAAAAATTAAGATACGATACATCAAGGATACACTAATTAACTAATTAATTAATATTTATTTTTAGGTGTATATATATATATATATATATATTATATTTGAAATAAGTTATGTTTATACAGGATTTAAAAATTATGTAACAATAATGAAATGTTTAGAAATATATCTAAAATTAATTTAAAGTACAAATAAAAGAGTTCAAATAAATTAGACACCCATTAAAAAATTCAAATAAACAACATTCAACATCAAAATAAAATAGCGGAATTAAAAAAAAAAAAAAAAATTATCTTCTAGAGTGTGTACTTGACACGTTTGTGTCCGTGTTGGATATGTGTTAAGTTGGCAATTTTGCCATGTCCATGCTTCCCAATTATTATTATTATTATTATTTTTTTATCAACGCACTCTTTCTTACCGTTCATCTATCGCTCTCCTTTGAACATGACTGAACCATTTTTAAGTAACTCCCCCTCATCTTTTTATTAATAGGAATGGTTATTTAGAAAGAAGTTGAAGAGAGAGTGTTAAGCGAAGGAGATACATACACTGTAATGGTAGAAGCAACCAGCAATCTTGGGCACGTCAACTTTGAAATGGTTAGTTAGAAGTGACAGCCTCTGTCCTTTAGTTCCGTAATCACGCCTGGCCATGGGCAAGCGTTTGGGAGTTGATGTTTTCTTTAATGGTTCAGAGACCTTTGCTGGTTCTGCTATGATGGGGATAACATTGGCAGGGACAACGGGTGGAGGAGGTGGCAGAGAATCCAGCTTATCACTGCCATCTGGAGACGCCATTTCCTGAATCCTGTTTAGCCAAAAAATTAAAGCATAATATAATCACAGTTAATGCACTATCCAATAAAAAACACTTGCCATATTTGCGTTAAACTCCAAAAAAATTAGTTTAGTCATAGTTAAGGTTTCTTGTAGTTGTTAACAAAGTCCAAATCTAACTAGTATATGTCTGATGTAAGACTCGAAGCATACCCCACAACACAAACTCAATTAATATCCAATTAATGGCCCACTTTATGGAGGCAGTGTCTTTGAGACAGCAACGTATTTATCGGGTTGGCTTTGATATAATTTATAAGGACCAAAAGAAAAATGTTAGTTATATCTACACTATACTTCAAAAAGACTAGTTTAGTCACTATTGAAACTCATTATAGTTGTCAATAAAGCCTAAAGGTACCTGGTATATGCTTGATATAGGACTTAGCACACATTTCACACCAACACTCAATCAATATCTAATAAATCTGGGACGATACACAAACATTGCCATCAAAACAAATAAAAGCCACTATAATGGTAAAATAAAAAAATATATCTCACACTTTTGCTCTTAGGTATTGTTAAATATGTATGAGTATTAAAGGAAACAAGTAAATTAACCATAACTACTACAAAATGGAATAACAAAGTCCATTAAGTTACCACAACAAGCCCAAGCAATCCAATCTAAAGGAGACCATACTGTAGAAATGTATGGAATACAATTAACCTCCTGCTCTGTTAGGATGCAGGACACATGTAGGGAAAGGTTAAAAAATCTATTTCTCATTTGCTGGCTCTCCAAAAAGAAGCAATACAAATGGAATAACTAACTTAGAAGTACCCAAAAAGGATAAGTGCATTGTTCTGGTTCTTTAAAACAGAAAGGAGACTTCCGATCTTGAGAATGAACCCTTTATACAGAAGAAAAATCCAAAGAAAACACCCAATTTGCGTTTCCCTTCATTTTTAACACCTTTCCCACCAACTACACGCAGAATTACATGACTCATGCGGTACCCAAAGGTTTAATGGTAAAATATCTAGCATCTAGCACAGGACATTTAGCAAAGCATAGACCGCAAAAAGATGAGGATAACTCTCAATTCAATCAACAATAATGATTATAAACAATATGACAAAGTTTGGTTACAAACTTATTTGTAGCTAATGACAATAATTTCACTCAATATCTTTTTATTCGATGTGATTTTTTAATAAATTTACCATTGGATGACCTTTTTTTATTTTTATTTTTTTACATCCTCCATACTGAGATTAAAAATCAATAACTATGTCATCAATTAAATGACATTCAAATTTTTGTAGTATAAAATTATGCATCAACAATAAGTTTATGAATCAAATAGTAAATAATACACAATGGTTAGATTTTCAAAATATGTAGTTATGTTAATTATTTTAGTGAGAATTATAGTTATCAGTTGCTGCCACACCTTTTACCCACTTTCCTCTCTCTTGTATGTATGTTTGTTTCACTAAAAAAAAAAAAAAAAAAAAAAAAAAAAAACTTGTAACCAAATTTTGTCCATTGATACATTTAAGCTAACACTTAACATAAAACAAAACGTTATCAAATATTATTATATACAAGAACAAACATAACACATACTTAACTTTTTACAATACACTGAAACATTAGTATTTTGCATACATGCCTATTGAAGTATGAGAAAAATAAGACATAATAAACTAGTTTTTAAGGAAAAAAAAAATCTTTGTACAACAAAAACAATCTCTTTTTCTCTTTTTAAATTTAAAAAACGCTAGCATAAATATCCGATTAATAGGAAGCAAATAAAACTTATACTGATTTATCCAAAACAAAGAAAAAAAAAAAAACGAAGCAAATTATTAAAAGAACATGATTCTTGCACAAAAGCGTACAGCTTCGGAAAACAAAGAGTTACAACTTTACAACCAGGAAGAACATATATATATATATATATATAGTATTTTTTATAAGAAAAAAAAAACCATGGTATATGTCACATGTGATGAGAAACAAGAGCCGTGTTTCTATAAGAAAAAAGCAAAGCACTGTGATCAGCAGTGAACAGAACCCAATAGTTCCATATTTAGTATAAGAGACAGCCAACACTAGAAAAAGAGAGAGAAAGAGAAAGAATGGAGGTGTGAGAATATACCAATGTATAACCTGAGAGTTGAAGAAGAAAAACGAAAGCCCTTGATAGTAGGTATGAACGAAACAAGATTAGTAATCTAAGAAACAAATATATAGAAGAACCTCTATTTTTTGTTGTTGTGTTTTTGGGTTTGGCTTTCCTCACTTTGATGAAGATGTTAATAGATTTTTGTTTGAGGATTTCAAACCTTTAGGAGTCTCTCTCTCTCTCTCTCTATATATATATATATATATATTTTTTTTTTTTTATAAAAATATTCTTTTATTGTAACTTTATTATAACTTTAACGTGTCAATGTGTCGGATTGTGAATGGTAGAGAAAAAGATGATGAAATTATTATGAATGTGATTGCCACCTACTTGTTTTCTTTTTTGTTTTGTTTTTTTCTTTTTTTGGGTTAGGGTTTTGAATTGGAGTCATATTCATTGTTTGGGTTGTTGTGCGCCCTGGGTTTGGCTTTTCTACTCCGATGATGATAGGGTTTTTGTCTGAGGATTTCACGCGTCTTTAACGTGTTACAACTTACGTGTGTATCTGTGGAGAAAATCTAGGGGCCTAGAAAATCTATTTCTTGTAGGAGTATAACTTTTTTTAAAGAGTAATTCTAGTATGCATAACAAGTCATGACTATTCTAGCTGGCAAATTCTGAATAACTGCATGTTACTTTTATATTGACCTACCTTTTTTTTTACCACTCATAATCTGACACATAAAACAAGAATGGTGGTTTCTCACATAATATTAGAATTTTTGTTTTTATTTTTTTGACAAAATATGAATAAAAAAAGCGGTAGTCCTAAAACCTCTCATGTCTATCATATCTATGCTGTGTCTGCAGCCGGAGACCTTTGTTTTGTGGTTTTTCTCTTTATTTGGGGAGTTTTAGAAGTGGAATATCAAAGTATTACCGTTATTATTATTATTATTATTTTTTATCAACAATAAACTACTGTTATGAATTATGATAGTGTGTACGGGTGTTCACCAAACCGCACAAACCACAAAAACCGCTCGCAAAATAGCATAATCGCATCGCACCGCAAGTAACAATGCACTGCACTGCACTGTACCGCACTGTATGATGCAGTGCAGTTTGCGGTTTTATAATAAGAACCGCCCAAACCACACTGCACTGCACCCTCTCTATACAGTGGCGACGCCACATGTAAGTCAGGGTGTTCCCAGGAACACCCTGACCTGAAATTTTTTTTTTTTTACATATAATAATTAAAATTTTTTATATTTAATCTGTTTGAGGAACACCCTCAGTCACAAAATTAGGAACAACCTGAAATTAAAAAAAAAATTTATTTTTTCTACTTTCAAGCAAAAAAAGAAAAAAAAAAACCCCCAAAAAAAGAAATTGAACTAAAATCTGAAAAAAAAAAAATTGTAACAGAGCCAAGCCCACGACAAGCCCAACAGATTGAGCCCACGGCAAGCCCATGGCAAGCCCAACAAATTGAGGTATCAAACCCACGGATTCTCAAGAAAAAAAAAAACAAACAAACAAACAAAAGAGCAAATCACTAAATCAGACAGAAATCAACCCACAGTCAAGTCGCAAAGAGCAAATCAGACAGAAATCAACCCACGGTCAAGTCGCTCGTAGAGCAAACCAAACCCCAATACTGGCAACACAGAGCAAAAGCAAACCAAACCCAATACAGAGCAAACCAAAACCAAACCAACAGAGCAAACCAAACCCCAACTGGTTAAATGCCTTCTCACTCTCAGCGAAGTCCAACTGGTTAAATGCACCCCTGTCCTCGTAGCTCGCTCGTCGTCGCCGTAGCTCACTCATCGTCGTCGTCGTCGTCCTCGCCCCACGTCGTTGTCACTCGTCGCTCGCCCCTCATCGCAGATGGCAGATCGCAAATGGCAGATTGCTCGGCTGCGGGCTGCTCCGCTGCTCCCTCCCTCAAGGTATTTCTCTCTCTTTTTCTCTCTGATTCGCTCAATCTCTCTCAGTGACTCAGTCTCTCACTCTTTCTCTCTCTTTATCTCACTGAAATGAAATTAAGGAACGAGTCTCTCTCTTTATTAATATTTTGCTTTTTACTTGTTTTTTTTTACTGTTTGAATGCTTTATCTTATCTGTGAGTTTGTGATTGGCTATTTATTCTTTAGTTTTATTAATATTTTGCTTTTTATTTATTTATTTTTTACTTTTTAAATGCTTTATCTTATATCCGTGGGAATTGGTCAGTGTGGATTGGTGTTTGTGAGATATTGATTATCTTTTAGTATAACGTGGATTGCAATTTGTGATTGTGAAATTTTAGCTGGCTATTGTGATTTGGGGCATCAGGCATGAGGCATGTGTTTGTCTCTTGAGTGGAGGTGGGGGTAGATGGGCACATAGGGCCATGTAAATAATAATTAAAAATTAAAGTAGTATAATTAATGACAAGTAAATTAAAGTAATATAGTTCATTGTTGCTCTAAACAAGTAACAACAATAATTTAAGCAGTATAATTAACTAATACATTATAAAAGACAAACAAATTAAATTATGTTAGGCTAAATAACAATTAATAATTTTATAATTAATGAAACAACAATATAACAAATTATAGTTAAAAAAAAAAAAAACAAATTAATGAAACAACTAAACAACAATAATTAATAATTTTATTAATATTTCAAATGAACTTATAGTTTATTGTACATGTATCTTTGTTCATTTCATTTCATTTCATTTTTTTTTTCTTTTTGAGGTTTTTCGGTGTACAGAATGCAAATTTGTTTTGATTTTAAAATTTTTTTTTTTTTAAGCACAAACTTTATGCCGGCCAAATCTTGAATTTCGGCTGGTATTTATCGAAACGTCCCGAAACAGACCGAAATAACCCGAAATTTTTTCAAAGTGAAATAGGAACACCCTGGACAAAATTCCTAGAGTCGCCACTGTCTCTATATATAAATATATTTATTTTTTTAATATTAAATATATTATTAATTAATAGTTTAATACTTCTCAAAAAAAAAAAAAAGTTTAATAACCCTAGTTTTCAAAAAAAAAAAAAATAATAACCCTTGTAAGTGTTAATTATGAAAGTCAACCCAAAATAAAGAAAAACTAGCTCAATATTTTAAGACTTGGCCCAAAAAAAAAAGAGAAAATCAGTTTTTTGTTAGGCATGAAAAGCCTAAAATCTGAAAAGTATATTAGTTTCAAATCGCATCTTATACACTGCACCACACAAGTGACCACAAAAATGAGGTGCGGTGCAGTTATGGTTTTCACTAACTCTAAACCGCACCGCATCACATATGTAACTGCAAAAATAAGGTGCGGTACAATTATGGTTTTGCCTAAACCGCACTGCAAAGTGCGGTGCTAAAAATGGCCCAAAACCGCACCACACCGATCCGCGAACACCCCTAACAGTGTGTTCCATTTAAACGATTAATTTAATTTCCACTACTAATTCATCTAAAAAAAAATTTGACTATTAATCACAACTAGTAGTATTCGGTCGGTATTCTAGTATTCCCGTCCATGGATTCATTAAAATTCTATATAAAAGAAAAATGTATTTTAAAAAATATTATTGAAAGAAACTTTCATTTAGATTAAATTATCAAAATGCAGAGAGATATATCTTTATTGTATTAAAATATTAAATAATGATAAATTATCAAAATAGTAACTATAAATTTTTAATTTTAAAAGAAAATTTTTGAAATTGAACTTCAATTGGAGTAGAATTATAATTTCTTAAAACTTAGCTAATAGAGTTTTGTAATTTAAAAATTATTGATTTAACCACTTGTTGTAGAGAGAAGATAGCCACATGGAGTACTTATGGCTTCTAAACTCATCTACCCAACTTTTACTATATAGTCGCTAACTAGTGCAATGCACTGGGTAGTTAACGATTGTTAAATATATTCAATACTACAATTAGTTAAAAATAAATGAAAAACAATATTTATAATACGAAACAAAGATATATGTATTTTGAAAAAAATAACCATATTGTATATATTTTATAAGATGAAGCAAAGGCACACTATTTATGTTCCACCAATACTTTTAGGGGAAAGAAAAGCAAATAGAGTGATACAAAAATAACATTCTATAGCACAAAGTATTCATCCAACAAAACTAAGATGTCAAACATGAGAATAAAAAAAAATCAAGACACTTTGGTGGCATCCATTACCTCTAGCTTTCTTTTAGGATTTTCTCCATCTATAAAAACTATAGAATCAAACAAGGTGTCTAAAAGTTTGGTTTTTGATAAAATATTACACAAACATACGGGCAATGGAAGTAAAAATATGAAAATGTTACACACACTCACACACACAATATTAAAGAAAAACAAATGAAAAAAAATAACTATGAAAGAGAAATTCATGTAAAAAATACCTTGAGACTTGAGCACGAAGAGTTTGTAGAAACAAAAGAGTGGTAATTTTAGAGAGGGTAAACCACATAGGAGGTTTTGGTGTGGTGCTCTATATATATATAGCAGTAGTAGGTCGTAGGGATGACAATTTAAACCCGCACCCGCGGCTACCCGCCTCACCCATCCTTAATGAACTGGTTTTACCCACCCCGCATAACAAATGGGGTGGGGGTGGGTGTTAACATTTTCCCCTGCACTTGACCCATTTATATTTAAATAATTAAACATATTTTTATAGGTTTTTTTTTTTTTTTTTTATAATTTTTTTTTATTACAAGGCATACATATGTATTTTTAGCCTCCTAACTTTAAATTTATGATTTTTTTTATATTGTATTATTTAATTTATATTTTTATGTTTTAATATTTACGTTGTTTACATTTTTTTTAATTGTTCTATTGCTATGTTTGAATTGTTTTTGTATTTTTTATTACTTAAATTGTTGTATTGTTATGTTTTGAGAAGGGTTTTTAACCTTAGAACACGTTTTTTTATAAATGTTTTATGAGTTTTAATTTAATGTGCTCAAAATAAAATTTTAGTAAATTATATATATAAAAAAAATTGGGTATGGCGGGATGGGTAACTGCGAGCACCCGCTAGAATGGGCGGGTAAAAAAAACCCACCCCGAAGCAAAAGTGGGGTAGGGTCGGGGAATAGGAGACCCGCCTCGTTGCCATTCCTAGTAGGTCGGTTTGGTTTAAAACTATTCATGTTGCTGAGAAGTAGTTGGTTTAAAAATCTTCAGTTTGTTAAGTTGTAGTTGGTTTAATAAATAAATTAATAAAAAATTAGGTGTAAACTTGTGGGACTACCAAAGCTTATGTGGCAAGGTCAACTAATTTTCAAACGTCTTTGGTTTGGTTTATAACTCTCGATGTTGTTAAGTAGTAGTTGGTTTAAAACTCTTAATACTGCTGAGTGGTATACGTAGTCGGTTTAAAATTCTCCACGTTACTGAGTAGTAGTTGGTTTAAAACTCTTCAGTTTGCTAAGTGAGTAGAAGTCGATTTTGGTATAAAACTCTTATTGTTGTTGAGTAGTAGTTGGTTTAAAACTCTCCACATTACTAAGTAGTAGTTGGTTTAAAACTCTTCAATTTGCTGAGTTGTAGTCAGTTTAAAGCTCTCCTTTTGACATAATAAATAAATAAATAAAAAATGATGTGTAAAATTGTGGAACTATCAAAGTTTATGTGGCAAAATATTAGGTCAACAAATAGTCAAACATTTTCAACTATTATAGATTATATATAGATTAGATGATACATTTTTTTTAATCACATTTCTCTAATTCAATAGTTTTAACGGAGGAAGTGTTGTTGGTGGGGGGTTTAAATTTTGAATATTTCTGTTGAAAATACCAAGAAGTGCCAAGTTATTAAGTACCAATTAGTTGAGCTACAAAGCTCTTGATCTCTTTCTCTCTTTTTGATATGCCCTCAATAGTACTTATTTGATCTTATATTATTTAAAATATTTTAAAATTAAAAGATTTCGAATAAGCTAAAATAATAAATTTCAAGCACACATAAAGTTCAAGTCACATTTAAAATTTAATCAAATTTCCTCTATTCCTTACTTTTTACACTATAATAATAATTACTTGCCTTTTTCTTAATTTGTTTAATAAAAAAAACTGTGTACTTATACCTTTATATACTTTTTTTTTTGGGATAAAAATATTAAAAAAGCCTCTGTATTAGGTTTATGCCAAAGAAACTAGCTACCTCACTTATTCCAATTTACGTCAATTATTGAGTCGTTTATTATGTGAGGCGGTGCAGGTTGTATGATTTTGACCATCAAAATAATGGGTTGGATTGACTCATGGGTTGAGAATTTTTCAACTCTCTGATACCTACAATTTTATATATATGTTTGTGTGTGGGGTGGCGGCGGCGGCTAACTCTGTATTATGGAAGGAATATTTTGTTCCTGCCTTAAACAAAGCAAAGCATGATCTACTGCATGTTAAGGAATGTTAGAAAATATACACGTTGTTCCAACCCTCGAGTTGAAAACTACCTAGATTTTCAATTGACATACTGATTGTAGAGGTTGGTTGTTCGGTGATGGATAGAAAATTTTCCAACTGATCAATGGTGCTCTTGATTAAGAATGTTGGTCTCAACCCATCAAACCCAACTTGTACGAAGTCCTACTCTAAACAAGCGGTATAAACCCTAGTATTATTTATTAGATTTAATTAATAATCACATATAAGTATTTAATGTAATAATAATTATAATTAACGAACTAGTAAAAGGAAAGAAATAATTATCAGTATTAGTATTGATTATTTGTTTGGATTTCAATTCACTTTCACCATGTTTCGACTCCTGACTGTTAATTAAGAATGGCAATGATGATTGATGATTGATGAATTGGGTTCGGAAGGAAAAAGGTTTGGCGAAAGCATCATTTTGGTTTATACATTTTGGAGTTATAGTCAATTTGGTTCATATATTTGGTAGCAGTTAATTTAGTTCATGATATTTTCAACTTGAAATCAATTTGGTTTCTATCGTTAACTCACAAACAAAAAATGTTTATATGGCTAATGGATTGTATAGTCGGCACAATTCATGCCTATGTGGCTACTAAAATAATAATATAATATTTTAATTGGTATTTTTAAAAGCCACATTAGGATCTAAAAAAAAATTAGAAACTAAAAAAAAAAAAAAAAAAATCCATATTAGAGAAATTAAAAAAAAAAAATTTGAAAATAGGAGTTCTAAAAAATTTTCCCTGTTTTTCTTGCACTTTCTTGGTAGCCAAACGCAACCACCAAAAAAATTCTTCGTGGAGTTTAACCTAGAAAAATCCAAACCCATAATCAATTTGTTAAGGCCTTTAACCAAACTTAGACTAAAAATCCCTTAACCTAAAAAAAAAAAAAAAAAAAAAAAAACTCCCACAACCCCTCAACACCTTTCACAAAGACCAAGATTTAGAACTACTGAGAAAACCACAAAATCTAAACCAGTACCCTAGCCATCATTGTTGAACCAATTTTTTTTTGTTTCTCAGATCTACAAATTTTTATATCTCACAAACTCAAAAGTCAAAACACAAGAAAGAAAGATCTAGATTACAGTTACACAAATATATAGTATCCTAAAAAAAAAAAAAAGATCAAAGCCGAGCTGCTCCTTAAGTTATGCCTGAGATCAAGCTATTACTGTTGTGCTTGAAAATGATGTCGATCTCTTTAGGATCATCATCGCTAGACTGATCTCAGGGGCTTGAGCTTTCATTGAAAATCTCTCTAGCCATCTTCTACGTTTCCTTCGTTATGTCAAACATTTTTGTTTTTTTTGGTAGAAAAGGATATTCATTAAAAACCTTCTACGTTTCCTTCGTTATGTCAAACATTTTTGTTTTTTTTGGTAGAAAAGGATATTCATTAAAAACCACAAAGCAGGCAGAGGTTCAAGACAACCTCTAATAGATGGAAAATTATTGAATATTTCGGGAGTATCATAAATGCGTATTCTCCCATCTCACATGAATTATGAGTTCCACCATAAATTTAATTAGTGAAATTTACAGTTATGTGAGAGGGAAGAATATGCATTTATAGTACCATTAAAGTCATAATTAAAAATAGTCTCCAAATCCACAGGCAGATTGTCAAACAAAAGAAAATAAACACTTGAATTTGCACTCTTCCTAGCAAGGCTATTAGCGCCCCTATTGGCTTCACGGTAGTAGTGTTTAAAGCAGATGTGGTTGAATCTAGACATGGCAAAACGGGTCAGACCCGTTTGACCCGACCCATTTGACATGCAACCTGTTTGACCTGTAACCCATTTGACCCGTTTAAAAATGACCCGTTTTGACCCGCGACCCGATTGACCCGACCCGACCCGCCCGTTTTGCCACGTCTACCAACGTTGAGTAGATTGAGATTGAGGTGTAATTCTTATAAGATATTTACTTATTCTTCTTCACTTAATATGTTATGTACTCTATTATAGTTTGTCATTCTTTACTTGCCACCTTCATTTTCTCTTCCTACTTTAAACAAATCAAAAATTATACCAAGATTAGCTTCTAGAAAGCTGGAACAAGAGTTGCACCAAATTTAGGTATCAAGTATTTAGTGGTAATTGGTAAGTGGTAACAGTATCACCAATGAGAATCTAATCACAGTTAAGGAATTCAGAAACAATTGACAAATTGCATCTATTTCCAAAAAAAAAAAAAAAAAAACTTGTTTGAAAAATACGGGTTAACTCGACCCGTCCCATGACCCGACTTGACCCGCGACCCGTTTGACCCGCAACCCGATTGACCCGACCCAAACCCGACACGACCCGCCCGTTTTGCCATGTCCAGTTGAATTGAGCGACCATCCTGCAATCATCCATAAGAGGAGACTAATTCAGGTTAGACAGGTGAAGATTTGTTAGAGCATCAATAATAATCTTAGAGAAGCCAATCACCCAGTTCCCATGTTCATCTTGCACAATACCCCTGCCACTGGTGAGCCTGGGGTTCCCTAGAGATGACCCATTAGTATTCAATTTCAGCCAACCATTACCTGGTCTCTCCCACCTTATAAGCTTATCGATGGACATAGTTGCGTTTTTGGGGCGGAGGGCACAGAGGACATATGCTGAAGCTTTGTTCATAATTTTTGCAACAAGCATGAAGTGGGACTTTTTGTTGTGAAAAACCACCAGATTTTGCTTCAGCCAGATATATAGACCAGATGGCAAAGAGGAAGACATATCGCCAAGGGATTTGATTTGGGGGAGAGGCATAGTTTGCTTTACCATTGTTTTCCAGCCAATCAAGAAGGTCACAACCATAAAACAAGAGGTCCAAAGTCTCTTTTCTCAGCTGATTCCACATCGGTCTAACCACTGCACAGTCACGGAGAGCATGAACGATAGTTTCCGAGGCTAGCTGACATAGGGGTGGAGAGTATCCCTGTCAACTCCTCCAGCAGAGAGACAAGTTTTAACTCCAATGCTGTGGTGATAGCATTTGCACAAGAAGAGTTGTATCTTGGGGGAGGAAATTATAATTTGCCAAGCCGGTCTCTAAATAGTTCTAGGAATAAATCATTAAAAAAATCACTCCTAATTCTCCAATGTTTCATTTTGTTAAATTCATTTTATTTTTCTTTTAAAAAATCTTTCCATTTTTTTTTTTATGTTCTGACATGGATTTTTTATTATGTGGATGTGGTTTTGATTCTTTTGAAAATAACAATTAAAATATTTTATTATTATTTTAGTAGCTTCGTGGGCATAAAGTGTGCCAACTGGACAATCCATTAGTTACGTAAATATTTTCTGTTACTGAGTTAATGGTATAGACTGAAACTAAATTGACTGCTATCAAAATATAAGGACCAAATTACCTATAGCCCTAAAATGTAAATTACAAATCCAAACTCTCTAAATATTTTACATGTTCAATAAAAAAATATATTATACATATAAAACCATCGCCAAACCCTATTGAATTTTGGAAATTACAATCAAAACCCATCTCATTTTATTTGAAAGAACTAAAACTGGAGGTGTACAACGTTCAGTGTAGTCAATTGAACCAGCCATTTTCCCATCAAATTGCATAGGTGGGTTTGGCCAATTCCTCAATCGCACCAGTGGGTTGGCCACGGCCGATTGCCTTTGGCTGCCTTTTACAGAGCCGATGCATCGGTTCAGGTGGTTTGGGTTGTTCGATTGCCGATATATCCTATTACGATAAGATATATTCTATTTTAAGTAGTTATGAAAGAATGATATTGTGTTAAGACATTTTGGGGGCCTTTTTGGCTCATAGATAAAGCCGACCCTGCTATAGTTGAATTCCAGCATAGTTATTAGTTAGAGCTAGCTGATTCAAATTAATTCTTAAAATATAGTATAATTCATAAAAATACAAGAAAATTGTGTTTTTTCTTTATATTCTCAAAAACAAGTTTTTGAAAATAGAAAACAAAAATTATTACCAAACATAACCTTAGTCTCTAAAATAAATAAATAAACATATTCTAATTTGGTCTTTACCGTTATCTTACTAACAAAAATTGCTTACGTGATAAATGGAGTGCACAGTTGGCACACAAAGTACCTACGTGGCCTTAATATAATATTTAAAAGAGAAATGATATGTCTACAATATTTTTATAATATTTTTACAACAAATCTTAAATGACATGTTGTTACTGGTTGTTATTGTTGGGGCAAAAAAGTAATCTTAGTGTTAGTTTCAAATTTGAACCAATAACAATTAACCACCTGTAATTTATTGTAAAAATATTGTAGACGTAGTATCTCTCTATTTAAAATATTGCATTTGAAAATTTAAAAATGCCACGTCAACATTTTAATAAATAAAAAAAGCCACATAAAAAAAATTATAAATTCTGATTTAAAAAATAAAATAAAATTATTTATTCGTTCTTTTTAGTTAGCCATGGGTTTCGACCATTGGTCTTGGGTCTTCAGCCATGGAAACACAAAATCAAATTCGCTACAAACCCACAAACCCAAATCAACAAAAATCACAACCCAAAAACCCACCATCAAAATCTCCCACTAGAGATCACCATTGATCTAAGAGAGAGACACCGATATGAGAAAGAAAAAGAAAAGGAAACAAAGATAGAGACTTGTATTTGAAGATGAGTCAATGATGATTTGGGTTTTGTGTTTTGAGCGTTGAAGGCATTTGAAAAAGAAAAAAAAATTAAGGGGTTTGATGGGTTATGGGTTTGAAAAAGAAAAAAGAGACCGATTTGTGTTATGGGTTTTGTGCATTGAAGGAAATTGAAGCTTTGGATTGCTCTATTGAAAGGACTTTTTTCGTCTATTATTGTTGAAGAACTCTGATGAAGAACATAACCAAAACATAACGAAAAGAAAAGAATATTTTATTTTATTTTATTTTTTTAAATCATAATTTTAGAAAATTGTTTTAATTGTTTTTTTGATGTGGCTTTTTTTAATGTTTAAAATGTTGATGTGGCATTATTTAAATGCTAAATAATTTTTTATTATTATTTTAATGGCCATGTAAGCATTCTATGTGCCAACTGTGCACTCTATTTGTCACGTAAACAATTTCCGTTAATGAGATAACGATAAAGACCAAAATGGAATGCATTTTTTATTTTGGGGACTAAAAATGATAAAATAAAAAAGTAAGTACTAAAATGGGAATGATGCCAAAATGTAGAGACCAAAAATATATTTTCAACAAACAAATACACTTTGCTAATCCCCCCGGCCCCCTTTTTGTCTTTGATAAACAATTGAGTAATGATATATATGTGTGTGTGTGTGTGTGTGTGTGTGTACATATATATATATATATATATATATATATCCACAACACATTTTCAAAATATTTTCACAAAAAATTCTAGGTGGTAATATGTTATTGGTTCTAATTTGAGCTCACCATTGACATTACTTTTTCACCTATCAATAGCAGATTGCCGCTTAGTATTTGTTGTGAATGTAACATTACTCTAAAAAGTTTTTTTTGAGTAATGCTAGAAACATCAATTTCACAACTTTTCTAAATTAGTATAGCAAAAATTTAAATTAGAGGTTGTAGTGAGTCCATGTGAGAGTTGGCATATTAATTTAGGAGTGTTATGAAATTATTGTAACATTTTGTTGTATCCATTGCATTACTAAAATTTTCTTACTAGCTCATATTTGGGGCCTAATTAATATTGTTATAGATATGGAAATATCTCTATTGGTTAAAATTTGGGGCCCTTAGGCAACCACCTAATTGGCCTAATGGTAGAGCGAGTCCTAGTTTCCGATAGTAAACTTTGAATCCATGAGAAATCTCTTGAATCCACAAGGTGATAAATCTAGAATCAACTACAGAAAAATTCTAAATTTTATTAATAATAATCTAATTTACTTTTAGAGGCTACAAAATATATAAATACTGAAAAGACAAAACCCTAGGACGACTAGGAAAATTTCCAAAACCCTAATTTGCATTAATCATGCAATTCCAAGCCTGAGTAGGATGATTTCTACTAGTGTATTTTAGCCTTACATCATGATTTCAGGTGCCCTTGCTATTTCGAGAAAGCCATTGTCGTATGTTCTACATCAATTAAGGGCACATTTCTAAAATTACCCAAAACTTTAAGTGTGCAAATTGGAATAAAGAACCTTTAAATTACATGAAACTTTTGATAAAATTTTAGTTGAAGTAAAATTTTGAATTTTCTAAAACTTAAAGGTACGTAATAGATAATTAATGAGGGTGTAAACACTTGTCACAAAGAGCTCATATAACCACTTGGTGTAGCAATAATTTATAAGATCTAACTTTTATTATATATTATTATATGATATAATTTTTTTTCCTATAATGATTTAGAATATGGTACGGTTTATCACTTGTATTGTGTATTATATTTATTTTTATTTTATTTTTACATTATCAAAGTTCCTAATTTGATTGAGACAATATCAAATCCGTTTGAGTGAGGACAACCCCTCGATAGATAAATTTGGCAAACAGTAGATGCTTGGCAAGGTAGATGTGAGGAAGGCTTTCCCAAACTTCAAACTGTCTGATTAGTAATCAAAGCATAAAAGGGCTGATAATCCGAGAAACTAATTAAGAAAAGGAAGCATATAAGTAATAATCCAATAGTATTATTTTCAAATCGCTGGCTTCAGTAGATATAGATATTTTTGTGTGGGTTAAATGTAAAGAAGCATCTAGATTTGTCGTAGAATTGCACTACATTGGTCAGCAAACCAATCAAACTACCTCTATAATTGAATTGATCATTAATACCATAATATTTTGATATTCTTGAATTTGACTCATCGTGTGTTAAACTCTAGTAACTGACACCAAACACGCGTTGTCTTTCCTAAAATGCATCGCCACCTTTGTAATATCCATCAAACCTTTCACAGTTTCCTAATCCATAATCTTCAACCCTTTCTTCAGCAACAATATGAATAAAAGTTGTGGTGCGACATCAACTTCTTCAATGAAATTCATGCCGAGCACATCAATCTCTCGCTCCCCACCTGATCCAAACCTCTCCAAAATTGGCCGTACTCTCTCTCTCTCTCTCTCACATCTCAATCCTTCAAAACCCTCCTCATGTTCAACTCACACATCATCCAAGTCCTCTTGGACCTATTGGGCGTCAAGAGGGGGAAAGCTTATTGGGAAAAAGAGCCTCTCATCCACACATTCTGATTTGACAGAAGAGACTCTCATAGCTCACAATAGAAGGAATCGTGGCAATATTGTGGACAACGACTACTCTAATTCTAGTCCATATTACAGAAGAGTCATCACTGCCCGGCCATTAAATCTAGCTCCAGGAACAAGTCCAAGACCCAAAAGCCATGTCGCCAGTATTTCCACCGCAAGCTCTTTCTCGAGCTTCATTGACATAATGAAAGGATTGGGTTCTTGCTTTAAGCCTGTGAAAGTTACTGAGAGAGACAACATCAAGCCTGCAGACTATGCCACAAGGAAACCTTTAGGTCCTTCTCATGCTGCTACTATTTCTTCATCAACATCAATCTCGGCAAGACAGCCAAAAGGGTCTTTGTTCAGGGATATGAATGAAGCAAAGAAGATGAAGGAGAAGGCTTTGTTAGTTGATGAAGAGAAGCCATTGAGGGAGAGAGTATCAGAATCCACACCCACACCCATACTCACACTCGTACCAGCACCAACCTTAGCATTGCCATCTAATAAGGACCAAGTTATCATCAATGACAAAGATAGCAATGAAAAGGTGAATGAGATGAGGGAGTTTGTTTGGGCAAACAAGAACAGGCCCAAGGCCTTGGAAGACTTCATTTGCAATCGAGACAAAGCCATGGAGCTACGAACTTTGGTCAGATTATCTAGATTTCCTTTTACTATTCTTTTCCTTTATATATATGTTATACCTATAATTTATTGAAATTGTTTATAAACAGAACTACATGAGTTATTACTGAGTGATCTGAGCTTGAGTTTGCCATATAGATGAGAGAGGGAGGATGTGGTCACGTAATTTTTGAAGGGCAACCAGGTGTGGGGAAGAGAACCATGATCTGGGCTATACTTCGAGATGCTTTTGGACTTGATAGAATACAGGTACGTACGTACATGTATTTTTGTATATCAGTATAATTAAGACCGTCTAATCTTGGTAGATTCGATAAAATTTATTGTACAACTTTGGTCTGTTCGGTCAAACTAGGTAATAAATAAAATAAACACAAGTTTAGAAGTAATCACTCATGCCCCTTGCAAGTGCCTTTCATTCTATGCTATATTCTTTACTATTATTATTATTATTATTATTATTATTTCATAATTTAGTCAAGAGGTGCTAATTAGTTGAATTATACACAACTTTTGACCTTATTATATTATTTCTTAACAAAAATTTCCTATTGTCTTCTATTAATTAGCTGTTACAAAAATTAGTTATAACTACAAATCTATAGTTAAAAGTCTTGTATCTCAATTAGTTGACAACTCTTAATGTTTTTAATAAAGACATTTATGATTCAAATTCTCATTCTGTATCTAAAAAAAAAAAAAACAACAACAACAACAACAAATCCCATAGAAGGGAAAATTTTGTTATTGTCAAACCCTTTTTTATTTGCCCTTTGTAACCAAGTTTTGACTAAACCCACTCCAAAAACCCCTGTGCGCCAGCCTAGGGACCTTGGCACCTCAAGTGCTGATCAAGCTAGGCAGTTTGCTTCCGTATTGACTCACATATGACCATTAACTCCTTTTCCTTGTATTTCAAAGGCCAGGGATGAATGCAAGGCATTTAAATTGAAGGTAATTCTCAAATCACTTTTATTATTGTGATAACCCATGATTGATATCATTTCACTTTTAATAGCTTTGCCAGCTGAAATGGGCATCACACTCTATCATGGATTTGTTAGGTTTCAAAGAAGAGAATTAGCTTCTGCAAATGATATTGTAATATTCATGTGTGAGTGAGGTAGTTAGTTGAATAATGAAATCTCACATTGTATATTAATGATAAAAATGAGTTGTTAATATAACATAATTAGGTTTATACTCATTGAATTAAGTTTTTAGATTAAATGACGTCTTTATATGTTATATTAATTATTTGAAAGGAGTCATCGTGTTATCTCCCTCCAACAAATTATTGACACTTATGAATCATGGTAACCATAATTTGTGACTTAGTTAGTATTATAATATGATTACGCAGGAGAAGAAAACTTGATGGGCAGTCACACCCCAACAAATAGTGCCTCTCGTACACATCAGATTAGGACACCACCATCATCCAGATCTCTATAAATCTTCAATAAAAAATAAGTTGTCACTTCATTAAAAAATTGATACGACAATATCGCTCATTTTATAAATTTTAAGGACTCAATGTGCTTATTAGAAACTTCAAGGACTAAAATCACTCAATTGTTAAATTTTAGAAATTGAGAGTGTATCAAGCTACATTAAGAGTATGTTTGAAAATAGTTTTTTCCTAACAACTTATTTATTTAAAGTTGTTCAAAATATAATTATGCTTATAGAAAGCGAGGCTTTAAAAAAGTTGTATATGAACAAATAAAATAAAAAGTTAAAGAAAAAAATGTTAGAATTCTCCCTTTCCCAAATAGTAAAATTTTCACTCTCACGAAAATACCATCCATGTGGGAATGACAAAATAAATGTAAAGTTTTCTATTTATCTAACGGGGGGGGGGGGGGGGGGGGGGGGGGGGTGTGTGGAATCTAGAAGCAACCTTGTAGTTGTAAAAGCGAATTTTCAAATTATTTACCTTGTAGTTGTAAAAGCGAATTTTCAAATTATTTTCCATTCTTCTAGCTTTCACAGGTACAGAAAGTGATTTTAGAAATGATAATTAATGATTAATCAACATGTAGATTGTAGACCAGCTTGATTATTGTTAAATTCATTTACTAATAAGAAAATATGAAACCTACCAAATCTTTTATGATCACAGGGTGAAACGGAAGGCAAGATCGAAGTAATTAAATATAAAACAATCTCCTCAACATATGCCATGTGGCCTGAAAATTGTCAAGGTAGGTTTACAATGATTAATTCTAAGACCATAATTTTTGCTATAATTCTAATATGGTAAACTGTAAGTAATTATTTATCATTTTTATATGAATCCACTGTTTTTCCTTAACTCGTTACAATCTATTATATCAAAGTTAAGATAAAGTTGTGACACAAAAAGTTTTTATCCTAGATTTTCTTGTTTACAAACTCTTAAAATTGCTTTCAAAATGCTTAACAAACAATGCCTTGTTATTGAATAATTAACCATTTTTGCAGCAATTATTCTATACGAAGTAGACAAGTTATCTACAGATGCCCTAGTGTATGTAAGGTGGCTATTGGAAAGAAATAAAGGGTGTAATAAGTTCTTTTTCTGCTGCTCTGATGTCTCAAAACTTCAGCCAATCAAATCAGTCTGCACGGTTGTTCAGCTTTTACAACCAACAAATAAAGAGGTGACTTTTATTATCAAAGTTTTAATGGTTAATTGTCATTGTTGAAATATAAAAATATTGAAATTTAAGAGGAAATACAAGGGGTTAATGTGATTCAAATTTTGCTGCCTCTATATCCATGGGGAGTATTAAAATAAGTAAACTATATAACAATATGCACAATCTAATTTCACAAACATTCATTTATGAAAGAAAATGAATGACGGAATAAGTTATTAAAATAAACTTAATTTAAAATATTAATTAATTAATTTGGAGTAATGGTATAATTTTTTTTTTTCACAACAGCTGAATTGACAAATTTTACTTATTTTTGTTTTTAGATTTCATTAACATCACTTTATTATCTACTATTATAACTTGTTACCCTAATAGTTGTTAAACATTTTATGAGAGTTATTATGACTCTAGAGTTATTGAATGAGTTTATAGTTATTCAATTATCATCACATTTTTCTCTCAAAAAATATTTATCATCACTTTTTTCTTTTTAGTTCTTGAACAGTAATTATATTATTACAAACAAGTAAAAGTAATAGGTAATTATTGAGTGCTCTCGGAGTACCATAAATGCATACTCTCCCTCTTTCACGTAACTGTGGATCCTACTAATTAAATTTATGGTGGGACCCATAATTCATGTGAGAGGGAGAAGTACGTATTTATATTACTCCAGGAGTATTCAATAATTTTCCAAAAACAATAAAATACAGCATTGAGTGTTCTTTAATAACTAATTTCAACAAAATAATAAATAAATACAAAACGCATATCTATCATCAATATTTCCGTATAACATTTTTCATTCTTTACAAGATTCTCTTCTTTTTCCTTGGATTACTACAAAAATTGTAGGTTACACAATCCATGTTCTAATTCAAGATAGACTATTATTTATATATGTGTAGAAGAATATTTGTTGATAAGTAACTATATAAATTATTATTTTTATCTAAGCAGATGACTCAAACTTTGAGTAGTGGCTTTGTTAAGTGATGATGTACATTCTCTGACGATACAACTAAAAGAGGATTTCAATTTGAGAAGGGTCGACTTTGGTAGTGCCTTCTCTCAAGTTTTTTGCAGGTTAGAGAGGACTACAGAGTGGAAATATTCTCCATCACAGCTTGGATGCTCTGGACTTGAAGAAACTCAATATGCCTCGGTCGCCCGACTCGGCCACTGAATCAAATTTTTCCAAAGGCTGGCAGACTCCTATGTGACTTCCTTGAAGCTCATGATGAAGACCTTGGCACAGTTTTGATTCTAGTTCCTGTCCAAGCAAAATGGATTGCTCCGACCCAGGCAAGATATAAAGCCAACTTTGACGTAGCTCTGTTCAAGCACAATGACACAGCTGGCCTAGAAGTGATCATTCACGACGTCAACGGTGCAGTCATTGGTGCCTCATCGATGCGTATTCCGCTTCCCCATTCAGTGGCAACAGTCGAAGCTCTAGCTTGTAGACGTGCTGTGCAGTTCGCCGCTGAGATTGGCCTCCATGAAAGATTACAGAGAAGAACGAAGAACAGAGTATAACAAAAGAAAGAAGAGAGAGAGAAAAGAGAGAAAGAATTATTGAATTGAACCAATTATATTGATGTAAATGAATTGCTTACAAATACAGAGACTTGTACACTATTTATATACACAGTATTGTGGAGGGAAAGTTAGTTACAGACTGAGTTAAGTATAACTGCCTCGCACACGTGTATACATGCCAGACTTAAGTTATCAATATACCCAAGACTAAACGACACCGTTCTATTTAATCTTGCACTTGTGCCTTCATTATATCTGGAACTGAATTTGCTTCATCTTCAATTTCCTCAATCTTGCAACTGCTGTTAGCACTGCTTTCACTCTATGAAGTGACTTTCGAAGGTGATGCAGCAGTGGTTATCAACGCAATCACAATTGGCGCCACAGAACACTTCTCATACGGTCATATTATTGGAGACATCCTTGTTCAAGCTGCCTTCCTCTCTTCTTTTGAATTTTGTTATGTTAATTGATCATGTAATAGAGTAGTAGATGCACTGGCTAAACGTGCAAAGTCAGGTCTAGAGACTAGACTTGCAAGTTTGGTTGGAAGACTGTCCTGAGGAGATAGCCATTTTGTTTCCTGATTTTCTTTATAGAGTTTCAATAAAAGCCCAGCCCAACTTTCGGGCCTGGTTTCTCAAAAAAAAAAAAAAACAAAAAACAAAAAAAAAAACAAAAAAAACAAAAAACAAAAAACAAAAGACTTTGGTTAGTGATACTGTAAGTTAATGATTAAGAACAATGCTATTTATAGTTTTTTTTAGAAGAAAAAAAAATTTATAGTTTAAATGGCAAAGATTGTAAAGACATTGAGAGCAAGATTAAGAGCAAGGTTAGTGCAGTGAAGCAGTGAAGTGAGAAGAAACTAATGCAGCAAAGAAGTGAAGTGTATAAACAACATAGAGCTGTGCTACTTGTAGTTTAGGAATTTATTGGTTATTTATGTACATACGTGTATGATACACGTGCCATAACTACTTTACGCATAAGTTGGAAGTCAATTTTCTTCTTCAGTTAGTATCTATATAAGATCTTTTGTACAGTTTTATTCAATTGAGTAATAACAGAAACTTTACAGAATCTTCTCTCTGTTTTTCACTCTCCAAGCTTTCAAGCATTTCTTTTCTTTTTGTTGTTCTCTGTTTTTCCATTCTTACATGGTATCAGAGCTTGAACCTCTTTCAATGGCGTCCGACTCTCAACAAGCTTCATCTTCAACCTCACAGCGTGAGCTTTCACCAATGGAGGATCCTCGTAGCCCGTTCTTTTTACACCACGGTGAATCACCTGGTGCGATCTTGGTTTCGCAGCCATTGACGGTGGATAATTACCCTACTTAGGCTAGAACTATGAAGATGGCTTTGGATGCCAAAAGCAAACTCGGATTTGTTGATGGATCAATCACTGCTTCAATGGTAGTTACTTCTCTAGAGAAGCAAGCTTGGTCCAAGTGCAATTCAATGATCTCTTCTTGGATCTTGAATTCTGTTTCACCTCACATCACTACTGGTGTGATCTATAGGGACACGACTCTTAAGGTTTGGAATGCACTCAAGAATCATTTTTCTCAAGCTAATGGACCACGAATTCACAGCTACAGAAGAAAATTTCTACTGTGATGCAAGGAGATTCAACAGTCACTGCCTATTTCACAGGGCTTCAAGCTTCATGGGATCAATTGCTAAATTTTAGGCATTTGCCTTCTTGTTCTTGTGGTAAATATACTTGTGGTGTAAATGATAAGATCACCACTTTTCAGCATCAAGATTCATTGATGCAATTCCTCAATAGATTGAATGATGCTTATTCTCAAGTGAGAACTTAGAGTCTCATGATGGAACCTACTCCTTCAATAGATAAGGCTTTCTCTTTGGTGATTCAAGAAGAGAGACAAAGATCTTTAGGATTCAATTTGGGTTCATTAGTTGAGACAACTGCTCTTGCTGTTAAAAATCAAAGCTTTAATCAAGACTCTAGTTTTGCAAGCAATAATAGCAAGAATTTCAAAGGAAATGATGGCAAAGGAAGGCCTATGTGTAGTCATTGTGGTAAACTTGGTCACATTAAGGAGAAATGCTACAAGCTGGTTGGTTTTCCACCAGGTTATAAGTAGAAGGGAAAGACTCCAATGGCAAATCAGATCAATGTTGAGGGTGATCAATCTCAATCTGAAGAAACACAACAATGCAGTAGCAACTTTCCTTTTACTTCTGAGCAGTGCCAACAGTTGATTTCTATGCTCAACACACATGCTTTCTCATCTGGTTCCTATGAAGGTATTCATTCAGCCAACTCTGTAATCAATCCAACTACTGCCTCAGGTAATTCTTGTAATTTGTTTCAAGAATTTATGGTTTTAAGCATGCAACATACTGTGTTTGCTGTTAATCCTGTGCTCAAGACTCATTTCAATGGTGAAATTTGGGTTCTTGACATTGGGGCTACAGACCATATCATTCACTCCATTACTTTGTTCACCAAAATCACTAGTTCAATAACTAACTTTGTTCAATTGCCTAATGGTGAGAAAGTCATTGTCACACACATAGGAACAATTCAAGTAACATCTACCTTGGTTCTTGAAAATGTTCTTTGTGTTCCCTCTTTCTCATTCAACCTAATCTCTGTTAGCAAATTAACAAAATCCCTATCTTGTTGTCTTGTTTTCCGTTCAAATTTTTGTTTTATACAGGACCTTTCATGTTGGAGAACGATTGGAGTGGGTAAATTGCACAACAATCTTTACTTGCTGCAAGCTTCAACAGATTGCAAATCTATATCAAGAGTTTCTTCTATTTTGCAGTCAGTTTTTAGTTCCTTTGTTAATTCTGTTTCCAATGTTCCTGTTGTTTCTAAGCCATATCTTTGGCATCTTAGACATAGGCATGTTTCTAATAATAAGCTCAATACTTTGCACAATTCTCTTCCTGATGTAATTCAGTTTCATAGCAATAAATATTGTGTTCTTTGTCCTATTGCTAAGCAGAAAAAGCTTCCCTTTCCATCTTTTAATCATATCTTTGATAATGCTTTTGATATTGACCATTGTGATGTTTGGGGTCCTTTTGTTAAATCTACTCAAGAAGGTTACAAATACTTTCTTACTCTTTTTGATGATACCACTAGATCAACTTGGGTTTATCTAATGAAATGTAAATAAGATACTAGACCTTTGCTAGTTTATTTTCACACTAAAATAAAGGTGTTTAGGACTTATAATGCTCCTGAATTTTTCATGAAAGATTTTTTTGTTGCAAATGGAATTCTCCATCAACATTCTTGTGTAGCCACTCCACAACAAAATTTAGTTGTGGAAAGGAAACACCAACATATCTTGAGCATGGCTAGGGCTTTAAAATTTCAGTCCAATGTACCTCTTTATCTTTGGGGTGAGTGTGTGTTAACTGCAGTGCGTATCATTAACAGATTGCCTTCCCCTATTTTAAACAATAAGTCACCTTTTGAGAAACTATATTGCAAAATTCCTTCTTATGATCATCTCAAGGTTTTTGAGTGTCATTGTTTTGCTTCACCATAGGTCCAAGTTTGATCCTAAGGTCTGTTCCTTGTGTATTCCTTGGTTATCCCTTTGGTGTTAAGGGTTACAAGCTTCTTAACTTGTTTACCAAAAGGATTTTTGTTTCAATGGATGTGCTTTTTCATGAAACTATATTTCCCTTTGTCTCAAATCCCTCTTCATCTTTACCTAATTCAAATATTCCTTTGCCTCATCTGTTTCCATCAGTGGCTTCACCCCTTGATCCCTTGGTTTCTTTTCCAACTTCTAATTCTATGACATATCCTGTCCTTGCTCAGGATTCTATTTCTCCATCTGCTAATGATCCACTATTCCTATTCCTGATTCTGTTCTTCCACATACCTCTCCTCTTCCATTTCCAGAATCTCAGTCACCTAGTGGGGATGTTTCTCTGCCTAGTACAGTATTGTTCCTAGCTTACCTATTGTTCCTACTGCAGATATTTCTCCTACTCCTAGTGCAGATGTTGTTCCTCTTAATCCATCTTTGAGGATATCTCAAAGGATTTCTAAATCTCCTGCCTATCTGCAATCTTATAAGTGCAGCTCAGTTATTTGTGATCAATCTACTCACTTCTCTCCATCCATCAAGTTAGGTTCTTCCTCCACCCTTTCAGGTATCAAATATCCCTTATCCAATTATCTAAATTCCTCTCAGCTATCACCATCTTATGCCAATTTTTGTTCCCTCATTACTAACATTCCTGAACTCAAGTCCTATTATGAGGTTGTCAAAGAACCTAAGTGGCAGGAAGCAATGGATGCAGAAATTTCTGCTTTGGAATCAAACAATACCTGGACTCTCACTCCTTTACCTCCTCATAAGAAGGCAGAAGGTACGTCTGGTTGCTAAGGGTTTTACCCAATAGGAAGGTCTTGATATTACTGAGACTTTTTCACCTGTTGCCAAAATGACCACAGTCAAAACCTTGCTTGCTGTTTTTGTTGTCAGAGGTTGGCATTTGACTCAACTTGATGTCAATAATGCCTTCCTCCTTGGTGATCTTCATGAGGATGTATATATGTAGCTTCCACAAGGTTTTCACTGCAAGGAAGGACTGGTTTGTAAGTTCAACAAGTCATTGTATAGGCTCAAACAAGCTTCTAGGCAATTGTACTCAAAATTTTCATCGACAATTCTACAGTATAGCTTCAAGCAGTCCAAATCAAACTACTCTTTGTTTATCAAGAGTCTCAAAATTCATTTTTGGCCTTATTAGTCTATGTTGATGACATTCTCATTGCTAGCAATGATGTCAGGGCAGTGGAAGAACTCAAGGTGTTCTTAGACCAGAAATTTAAGCTTAAAGAACTTGGAAGTTTGAAATATTTTCTTGGTCTTGAAGTAGCTAGATCAGAAAAAGGGATAACCTTGTGTCAAAAAAAGTATGCCCTTGAGATACTTAAGGATGCAAGGATGACAGCTTGTAAGCCTTGCAAAGTTCCAATGGACCAAAATCTGAAGCTAAGTAAATATCATGGACAGTTGCTACATGATCCTAGAGTCTATAGGAGATTGGTTGGCAGGTTGTTATATCTTACTATTACCAAACTAGATTTAGCATATTCAGTGCATAAGCTTAACCAATTTATGTCTAAGCCTAGAAAACCCCACTTAGATGCAGCTTACAAGGTGTTGCAGTATATCAAGGGCTGTCTTGGTCAAAGAATTTTATTGTCCTCAAGATCAGATTTTCATTTAAAGGCTTATACTAATGCAGATTGGGCAGCATGTGTTGATACTAGAAGATTAACAACTGGCTATTGTGTTTCTCTAGGAGAATCTCTGGTTTCATGGATGTCTAAAAAGCAGTCTATAGTCTGTAGATCTTCTACAGAGGCAAAATACAGGGCTATGGTAGTGACAGTATGTGAGATAACTTGGCTGCTAGCATTGTTGAAGGATCTTGAGGTCTATCATCCCAACCAGCTTTGCTTTTCTGTGATAATCAAGCAGCAATATGCATAGGGGAGAATCCTGTGTTTCATGAAAGAACTAAACATATTGAGATTGATTGTCACTTGATTAGAGATAAGGTGCAAGATAGAGTAATTAAGTTATTTTACACTCCTACTCACACTCAATTGGCAGATTTACTTACAAAGGCCCTTAATGCTCAACAATTAGCTTCTTTACTTGTCAAAATGAGTATAATCATTCATGGTGGTTCTGGTGATAACCTTGAGGGGTGATGTAACGACATTGAGAGCAAGATTAAGAGCAAGGTTAGTGCAATGAAGCAGTGCAGTAGTGTAGTGAAGCAGTGAAGTGAGAAGAAACTAATGCAGCTGAGAAGTGAAGTGTATAAACGACATAGAGCTATGCTACTTGTAGTTTAGGAATTTATTGGTTATTTATGTACACACGTGTATGATACACGTGCCATAACTGCTTTACGCATAAGTTGGAAGTCAGTTTTCTTCTTCAGTTAGTATATATATGAGATCTTTTGTACAATTTTATTCAATTGAGTAATAACAGAAACTTTCCAGAATCTTCTCTGTGTCTTTCACTCTCCAATCTTTCAAGCATTTCTTTTCTTCTTGTTGTTCTCTGTTTTTCCATTCTTAAAAAGATCATAAAAAAATTATCAAGATTGATGAACGGATTAACTAGAGTAGGGGGTAGGAGAGCATGGGGTTTAAGGAGTACTTCAGTATAAAGCCATAAACACCTAAACTGCTATATTTATTATTTATTGCTAATTTGGCTTTTTCAATATACCCATAAAAGGGAATACATAGAACATACAATAGGATAAATTTTGTAACCAAAACAGTCAAGGTAACGCACAATAGTACATAATCACAATAACTCATGGTGTAAATAAAACCATAATCTACAAAATTCTAACAACAGCCATGATAATTTTATATATTCCTTTAACATTTTCAGATTGTTGAAGTATTGGAATTCATAGCAAAACAAGAAGGCATAGAATTGCCACATCAATTGGCTGAAAAGATTGCTGAGATGTCAAAAAATAACTTCCGCCAAGCCATTCGTTCATTTGAGGTCACTTGGAGAGATAGGTAACACTAATATGTTAACCATTCAATATGTTGGATTTTTCTTTTCTTTTCTTTTCTTTCACATTTGCCTTGCCTTTCGTCTTACCTACATCTAATTTGCCTGTTTCCTAACAATGTACTTGCAGTTATCCCTTTAAAGAAGACCATGAAATTTTGACTGGATGGGAAGATGATATTGCAAATATTGCTAGGAATATAATTGAAGAGCAAAGCCCAAAACAGTAAGCTATTTTATCATCATATTTCGTTTAGAATAAACTCCATTGTGCTTGTTGTGGAAGACAATTTGACCAAAATAGTTTAAAATGTTACAAATTCCAAATGATCACATTACAATTGATCCAAACTTGTCTATATTGAAATTATGTAGCCCAATTTGTTTAAGAGAAATGTTACAGGACAACATTTTTTACAATAATTGAGTTGACAGATTTCTATTAATTTTCATCTAAACCCATCAATGTCATTACTTGATCATCTATTGTGACATCCCAGTCAGCTTTAAAAAAAAAAAAAAAAAGGTCAAGATCAGATCTTTTAAAGGGTTCCCACGTGCCAAGTCCCACCTAACCCCACTACCCATCACACAATCCACTCCCTCTTATCTCTTCTTTGGCCGGCTCACTCCCTCACTTCTCTTTTCTTTCTTTTTCTTCTTTTTCATTTCGGTAGAACTCCTTTTCACTCCTTCAAACTCTCTTGCCGGCACCTCCAAATCAACATCTCCACCATTATTTTCTGGCAAGATCACCGGAAAATTTTTGGGAACCCATAAACACCTTCACATCCTTTTTTGAGGTAAAAAATTTCTCATCTTTTTGGTGGGTTTTGCATTTTTGCTTGAGGTTATTTTTATCTAAGGTTTAATAATGATACCCATGTGATTTATGAGCATTGAAAGTGATATTTATGTGTTTTTATTTATGGGATTTGTATTGGTGGAATTATTTGATGAGTGGGTATATATTTTTGTGCTATTGATGACTACTTAAGGTTTATGTATAGTGGAAAAATTTAGGGGTTTTAAGTTATAACATGTGATTGTTGGTGAATTTAATTTTTCCATTGCCATTGGGTTTATTTGGAGTTAGTTGAAGTTCTAAATTTCTTATCTTGGAGGATATATTGATTTTGCTTTCATGGGTCTCTTAATGATGTAGTGTAAATTTTATGGAAGCTAGTCATAATGTTGGAGATGATATTAAATGGGTTAACTCTATAAATTGGAGTTTATGCCTTGTGAATCAATTTGTTGAGAAACTATGGAAGTGGAATATATTATTATTGATGAGGTTAAATACTAGGCTTGCCTAATTAAGTGATTATTTGGCAATTCCTAAATTGTGGCTAGATGCAATTTCAAGCTCTATACTTATTGTGATAGGTTTACTTGATATTGTTTAGGTTCTAGCTAATCTCCTTGGAGCTTGGAGAATTAGGATTTTGCGGTTGCGAGGTAAGTAGCTTTTTAATGGGATTTTGAAAAATAACATAAATGTTGTTTTTGGGTTAGACACGTTTTTTGAAATTACCTATGGAAACTATATTTTCCTAAAAACTATTGTGTTGTAACCTTAATATATATATGATTATATATATGAATATGCATCATATTTGGTATTGCATTTGGGGAAATGCATGAATTGTTGATATGGAAAAATGAGCATCTTTTATTTAATCTTTGATAAGGAAATCTTGGATTTTATGGTTTATTAGAAAATTTAAAGATGCTTATCTCGTCTTGTATGTGGCAAAATTGTTAGAAAATCTCTTGACAAGAATGAAGTTGAAAACCTTATAAACTTTGTAGAAGTTAGATTATTTAAGGTTTTCTGAAACTACCTAGATATGAACTATGTGTTTCAAAGTAATGTAACCTGTGAGTTTATGTTGTTTTAACACCATGCCATATGTGATTTCCCGGTGATCACCCGATTTGGTTTTCGTGGTCTTTGTGACAACGGAATCAAGTTTAGGTCAGTGCCCTTTCACTTTGGATGACGCGTTCTTCCCTGCTGTCCATGGGGGGAAGAGGATTCCTTGATTGTGTGTGGGTGAGGCTGCTGCCCATGGGGCCAAGAGACCACATGCAAGAGAGGTCCTATTTGATGTGCTCTTTCTGCTGCCCATGGGGGGAGAGAAAAACCTTGAGGGTATGGGTGAGGCTGCTGTCCATGGGGCCAAGAGTCTGCATACCAAAGAGGACAATATCATGCCAATTGTGAATGGGTGGATTCCCTGACCGGTCTATGTGGTAGTGTGGTATATTTGAGATAAATTACCATATGTTAGATTTTATGGCTTTGGAATTATATTATTAGTGCTCACAGATTATAGTATATGGTTTCAAGATATTTACTTTGAGGAACTTGTATTTCATTATTAAATCATTCTTGTCATATTATTATTATTGTAGATGAAATTTGCATTTCCCCCACCCCCATTAAATATGCTACTTACTGGGCTCTGTCTCATCCCATTATTTTATAACCTTTTCAGAGTAGGCAACAGTCTTTTGAGACAGCTTTTTGGTGGCTAATAGTAGTTAGACTAACTACTGATGAAGGTTGAAACTTTTGTAATGGGTATATTAGATGGTGTACATCTTAGAATAGGCTTGACTCATTCTTTTGTATATTAAAGTGGTTGTGACGTTATTTCCACTGATGGGACAAGTTGATGATATGTAATTAATTATTCAGACCTCTATTCTTTTGTGGCCAATGGTCCTCAGTGGCGACGCCACTCAGAGCCCAGGGTGTTCCCAGGAACACCCTGGCTTGAAAAAAAAAAAAAATTATATATAATAATTAATTTTTTATTATTTGTTTACCCTTAAAAAAAAAATAGGAACACCCCCAAGCAATATCAGGAACACCCTCAAAAGTTTTATGCCAAACAAATTTTGACTAAAATCTTAAAAAAAAAAAAAAAAAAAAAAAACCAACCAACCAAAACCCAATATGAACACGCGTAAGGTGTTGTTGTTGATGAGCCTCATCAGATGAGCTCACTGCCATCCCATAGTAGCTTCAGTTTTCTTCTCTTCCTCATTGTCACTCTCTTTCTTTTGGCATTTCTAGTATGGGTTTCTAAACAAAATGTTAGCAGAGAAACCCAGGAACAAGAACGACTTCCACTGCTTCACACTCACACCAACCCACTTTCTACTTCTTATTAAATGCCTTTTTTTTTATTTTTTTTTTTACAAAAGTTACTAATGGGCGGAGTGGCGGACAAACTAACGTGGTTTATCTGCCACTCTTTTACCTTTTTTTTATTTTTTGATTTTTGATTTTTGTTTTAATTTCTTAGAAAATCGTTTATAGTATTCTATTCTTTTCCTTTTTGACCACTTCTATGTAGTATGTAGAAGGCTTATTATGCTTTTTAATTTTTTTATTGAGTTGTGAAATTAGCTTAAAATAATTTGAATAAAAGAGGTCAAATTTTGAAATGTAATTAGATATATTAATTTATATAAATTTTATATATATATATATATATATATATATATATATATATATATATAAGATAGAATTCTACTCTAGCCTAATCTAAGTGTATATGTATGTAGAGTTTTCTCATGGAGACTTGAACCCCGGTCCTTGCCCTCCACACCCCACAAGCATTTATACTTGTAAAGTGACCATCACACTAAAAGTGTGCGGTGGTATATAAAATATTTTTTTTAGACTACTAGTAGTTAGTAAAAAAAATTAATGAAGCAACTAAACACTAATAATTAATAATTTAATTAACTAATACATTATAAAAGACAAACAAATTAAATTATGTTAGGCTAAACAATAATTAATAATTTAATAATTAATGAAACAACAATACAACAAATTATAGTTTATAAAAGACAAACAAATTTATGAAATAACTAAACAACAATAATTAATAATTTTATTAATATTTCAAATGAACTTATAGTTTATTATTATTTTTTTTTTTGAGAAACAAACACACACACACACACAAGGGAGAGGGAAAGGGGTTCTAACACAAAGGCACGCCACAACTCCACTCAAAAGCCATGGTAACTTTTTAGATACCTTTGTTCATTTCATTTCTTTTCATTTATTTTCCTTTTGAGGTTTTTTGGTGTACAGAATGCAAATTTGTTTTGGTTTTAATAACTTTTTTTTTTCTTTTTTAAGCACAAACTTCATGCTGGCCAAATCTTGAATTTCGGCCAGTATTTACCGAAATGTCCCAAAACACCCGAAATGACCTGAAATTTTTTCAAAGTGGAATAGGAACACCCTGGATTAAATTCCTGGAGTCGCCACTGATGGTCCTTGTAATTATTGCTTAGAGCTCTGACTTACTTTGAGAGTATATTCAATGAAATTATTATGTTAATTCTTGATGTTGGTATTTGATATGATTTATGTGGATTGGATTGTCATAAAGGAAAATCTACAGGTTCTTTGAGATGTCTTTTTCATGCTCTGGACCCTTTGGGGTTTGGGGTGTGACATCTATCATTAATAACTTGTCATCTTAGCAGTTGTAAAATATTTTGTAAAAAAATTTGTGGTTCTAGCTAGCCTCTAGAGCTATTGCTTGTTTGATGCATCTTGTAATTAAAAATTAAAATTTGCAACTACATTTTGCAAGCTGAGATCTCTCATCAAGTTCTAAGAAAATGAGCATAACTTCAAAATCTGAGCGAGCATAATCTATCCCGGGATTTCATATTCGAGGTAAGAATGTTCTTTCAATTTCATGCAACTGTATTGGAACCAATCAATAAGACTTATATCATACTGAGGAAATTATCTTCATATGCAGTCTCTGGTAGTAGAACTGAAGAAGCTTGTACGCATAGAATTACAGAACCGAATTGATACTCTCTATGGTGATTACAAAGTATGAACCTAGATTCATTGACACTTCTTGTTTCTTTAAAAATAATTAAAAAAAAAGTTTATCTCTAAATAAGTATTAAAGAAATTTTCTTTGACTCACTACCTGATGGTTGAAATGACTATCTACATGAACTTTAATTTTAGTCCTATGACATTTTTAATGAGCCATGTGGATTTGTTGGGATTAGTGCCCTAGAATCCTATTGTATGATGTTATGTATAATATTATGTATGATATTATGTATGACATTATGTTTGACATGTTGTATGACTTAATATTGTAATTAATAAAGTTGTTTTATTATTATCTAAAATAATGGTAACATGAATATTCGGACATTATCATTTAGTCCATGAGATGCATAGTATGTGATTTATGTGATTTAGTCACAGAAAATATAAGTCACAAGTTCTTTGTAAACTCAAAATTTTAGTTTGTAGTCGGTGATGAAATTGGGCGTTTCATCTGCGAAGACTATAACATATCAACTAAGATGATTTGTCTTGATCATGGAAGTGGAGACTTCTAGTTGATATGTTGATATGTTTTAAGAGTTAAGACATATTGAACTGGACCGCTGTGAGATTTATTATTCTCTTAATGACTGTCAATTGAATAATAAATCTCACGACTTATATTTGCATGAACTCTTAATCCTGAGAGACTAATGGACCTGATCATGAAGTGTAGGTTGCTTTGATATATCAGAAGTGAGATCTAAAGTAACAGTCAAAACCTCAGTATGTTGGGCAGCCACATTTAGTGTTGATGGAACATATATTCTCAAGATGGAATTCATAGTCTCTTAACGGAGATATAAAATATTCCCTTGAGATAAGTTTAATGGGTTCAGTTATTCAGAGAGTTAGGCCTAACCACTTTAGTAAGAAATTACTAAAGTATATATATTTATGAAATTGGATTTCATAAATATATGGTGAATAACTTTAAAGGATTAAATCAGGTACTCAAGGATTAAGATGTAGTAATTTACAAAGGGGCAGTCTAATTTCATAACTTTGTATTACTACAAATATTTTATGAAGGGGTTGCATGTATAATAAAGTCTTGGGATATAATTTATTAATAAGGCCTAGAGTGCAATTATATTTATATAGTGGTATTAAATATAATTAATGGTAACTTTGGACTTGTCAAGAGTTGACAGAAAAGCCCAAGGCCCATTGGAACTAGTGTCTTATTGGTCTTTTTTGGTCCCACTCCAAACCACATATTAAAGCCCAATTGGAAAGGCCTAAAAAGGTTAGCCCAATTAGAAAATCAGTTATTAGGAGAGAACATAAAGAATTTTAGAACATACAACAAGTTTGTGAAATTGTGTGTATGGGTGAGTGAAGCCACTTAATTACTCTCCCTTGGAAACTGATTGAGAGATCACACATCTTGGGCGATAGTGGAATTAGAGTGAAGATTGAAAGTATTCCTGAGAACTTCTGATCTTTGGTTTTGAAGTTCACTACACCAAGGGAAACCGTTCAGGTCGAATCCAAATCATGACATAATCCCCTACCTGAAACTCTGCATGACACCGATGAGTGTCAGCTTGAATTTTATATTGAGAATTACTTACCTGAATTTTTTTGTGAATCTCTTTATGCAAATCATGAATGTGTCGTGCAAATGCATCAGTAGATTTAGAAATTCTAACATGTGGCGACATGGGCAAAAGATCTAAGGACTTCCTATGTGTATACCCATGCACAACCTCAAAAAACTAGCACCTATAGACCTATTAACAGAGCTATTATATGCAAGTTAGGTTGTAGGAAGAATTGAATCCCAATTCCAATTGGCTTCACCCACTAAACACTGAAGGAGATTGCCTAGACTACGGTTAACCACCTTAGTTTGACCATCAGTTTGAGGATGCAATGTCGTGGAAAATTTTAATTTGGTGCCCAACAAATGCCACAAAGTCTTCCAAAAATAACTCATGAAGCGAACATCCCTATCAGACACTATGGTTTTGGGAAGACCGTAAAGTTTGACAATCTCATTAAAGTAGAGCTTTGCAATCTTAGAAGCATCAGAGGTCTTAGAACATGGTAGGAAATAGCCATCTTAGAGAAGTGATCAACAACTACTAGAATAGAATCATGCTTCTTGAAGGTGCGGGGCAAACCTAACACAAAGTCCATACTCATATCCTGCCACGGGCGATTTGGTACAGGTAGAGGCGTATACAAGCCAGTGTTTTGCTTGCGATGTTTGGGTAATTAACATGTACGACACTGACCAACTATCTTAGCAATGCCCCTTTTAAGACCAGGCCAATACTATTGACATTCCACTTCCTCAATTTTTTTTGTCTCGGCCAAAATGACATGTAAGGCCTCCCGCATGTATCTCCCAAACTAGGAAATCTCTCACAGAAGACCGAGGGATACATAACTTGTTGGCTTTAAACAAGTAACCATCTTGAAGGGTATAATCATCTAGGATTGGTCGTGAGGCATTACTTAGGCTAGTGTAGAGCTCCCCAAAATATGGGCATGACGCATAGTCATCCTTGAGTCATTCAAACCCAATAACCTTAATACTCATGACTGATAGCAAAGACTTAGTGCATCAACAGCCTTATTCTCAACTCTCGCCCTATGTTTCACCACAAAGGAGTAGGCGTTGTAGAAATTCAACCCAACTACCATGCCTAAAATTTAGCTTCTTTTAGGAATCGAGATACCGCAAAGCTTCATGATCAAATTAGATAAAAATTCTAGAGACAACAGGTAATGGTGCCAATGCCAAAGAGCTCGAATAATGGCATAAAATTCTTTGTCATAGGTGGAGTACTTTTGCTTAACATCATTCAACTTCTCACTAAAATAAGCAATTGGGTGGCACTCTTGACTTAGTACTCACCCTATACCAATACCTGAGGCATCACATTCCACTTCAAAAGGCTTGGTAAAATCAAGGAAACGCATTGAAAGCCTTAGCAGCAGCTTTTGTCCAAATAAACTCCCCTTGTTTCATGCAGTCAGTAATGGGGGACATAATGGTACTAAACCCTTTGATGAATCGGCAATAAAAGGAAGTGAGTCCATGAAAGCTTCGAATTTCATGGATATTTTTGGGCTCAGGCCAATCCACAATCGCTTGAACCTTTTAAAGGTCGACAGAAACTCCCTCTGAAGATACTATGAAACCTAGGAAGATGACTTTATTAGTAAAGAAAGAGCACTTCTCGAGGTTGCCATATAAACTCTCCTTCGTAAGGGTAGTACAAACTTGAGTTAGGTGGTCTAAGTGTTGCTCCATAGATTTACTATAGATGAGGATATCATCAAAGTACACAACCAAGAATTTCCCCATAAAAGGCTTGAGCACTTGAGTCATCACTCTCATAAAGGTACTAGGAGCATTGGACAATCCAAAAGGCCTGACCAGCCACTCATATAAACCATCTTTTGTCTTGAAGGCAGTATTCCACTCATCACCAGGACGAACCCTAATTTGATGATATCCACTTTTCAAGTCTATCTTTGAGAAGATTGTTGCCCTAGCCATCATATCCAATATGTCATCCAACCGAGGGATAGGGAAATGATATTTCACAGTGATTTGGTTGATGTCACGACTATCAACACACATCCTCCAAGTTCCATCTTATTTTGGAGTCAAGAGTGTAGGGACTGCACCAGAACTCATACTTTCACGAACAAAATCCTTTCTAAGTAGTTCTTCAACTTTCCTTTGCAACTCTGCATGCTCTGTAGGGTTTATCCTATAGTGAGGCAAGTTTGGTAGGGTCGCTCTGGGCACAAAATCTATGGCGTGTTGTATGTCACACATGGGCTGTAAATGATCGGGGAGTTCCTCAGGGAAAACATCCTTAAATTCTTAGAGCACTAACTTCACTTCTTCAGGTTGGTCCTCACGGGCCTCTCCATGAGGTTCCCTGGCAACTAAGGCAAACACAACAGATTCTTGAATTGCTACCCTTTCAAATATCTTTGGGCTAATGACGTTCAGGCCTTTCGCCTTTGGTGCTTCTTTCTTCTTGCTCATGTCGATTGGCTTGGGTTTCAAATGATTGAGCACAATTTTCTTACCTTTAAACACAAATAAGCAAGAATTGGATCGCCTATGAAGGGTGACATCCAAATCATAAAGCCAAGGTCTACCTAAGATAATATGCCCTACATCCATGGGAATTACGCCATACCATATTTCAGCCTTGTAGGTGAGGAATTGAAGTGGGACAACACATCTTTCTTTTATGGCTATGGAGGAAGTATCTACCCAAGAAACTTTATATGGGTTAGGGTGTGGGATCAATTTCAAGCCTAGGCAGGAAACAACGTTAGAGGACACCGCATTAATACAACTCCCACTATCTATAATAACCTTGCAAGTTATGTCCCCACACTTGGTGTAAGTTTGGAAGATGGCACTCCTTCGCCAATCATCAGTGTCTCTCTGTTCTGCCAAAGCACACCTGGCCATATTCACTCTAGGGACACCAAAGATGTCCTTGAAATCATCAACCTGGGGAGAGATGGCTCTAATGCACGCAAGGTAGCTAGGATTATCTTCCCACTCTGCCTCATCATCTTGGATTTCTTCAACATTTGGGTCATACACAAGCCCCTCAACATCTTCTACCTTTTCATCATCCTCTTGAATTACAAGGGTTCTAGACGGACATCTAGCTGGAATATGTCCAACCTCATTGCATTTAAAACATTGGAGGCGAGAACCTAATCTTGAAGGCTCATTGACCACACCTTTTCCCTTGTCCTCTTTTTCTATTGGGGTGCTATTGGGGTTGACCTTAGGAGGGGGTAAGGCAAGTCTAGATTTGCTAATAAAAGGTTGAGGGTTGGCAGGGACACTCTGGAGCTCAGAACGTCGCCAAAAGATAGATTTGGATGCTAATTCACAATTCCTAGCAAGGTCATATGCTTCTACTAAGGTAGTGGCTCCTTGGGTGATAATCTCGCCTAGTAGGTTAGCATTTAAACATTTCTTGAACCTATTGAGTGTGACAACCTCTTCCTTGACTATTCGAATTCACCTCTTGAATTCCTTGAATTTCTCTATATATTCAGCCACAGGAGTAGTGGTTGCTTTAGGCGATCCCATTCCTCAAGGAGGGAGCTCCTATAAGTTGGAGGAAGATAATTCATCGAGAGTGCATCCTTCATCTCAAGCCAATCAATAATGGGGGGCTTATGTCGTCGCCTAAGGGTATCCTTAAGGTCCTCCCAGAAAAGGTTGGCTCTTCCAATTAACTTCATCCTAGCATACCTCACTTTCTTATTCTCAACGCAATGGTAATAGTCAAAGAATTTCTCCATATGACGTAACCAATCAGTGAAAACCCATGGGTCTAGGCAACCACCAAAGGTGGGTGCTTCTATCTTTTCCTTGCACAACCTATCATCATAATCCCTGGGGCCATTGTGATTATAGTGATCATGTTTAAAGTTTGGAGCCCTATTAAAGAACCGTGGTTATTTTGCCTAAGCATGTTATCTCCTTCCTGGTTAATAGTCTCTCTTTAAGATGCTTCAACTTGCTCTACCCTTTCCAGTAAAGCATGGACAGTTTTTGCTAGGCTTTCCATGGTTTTCTTTAGGGAGGACTTAGGCTTAGAAGTGGATTGATGTTCAGGGTTTGACATAATGCGACCACTACGTAGATGCATGCATGCGACCACAACCCTCACAAAACCAATGATGATCTCTGACCTCTACATTAAAACCACAAGTCATTGTCACTCAAAATCAAAATTGCTAGCCCTCTTTGTTGGTTGTAGCCAACTCATATAGGTTAGGGTGAGATGAGACGACATGATGGGGTTGGACCAAGGAAGATGATATTGTATTGTACCAGCCGGTACAACTGGTATTTTCCGTGCTGGTGCCCAATCTAGTACAGGTTCACCTCTATTTTGTCTCACTTTAGATACCGGATCATTTTAGCTTGTACCAGCCATTTTGGCCAATTTTGGCTATTTCAGTCGAAAAATACATTTCAGCTGGGAATACAATCTTTAGCGCGCGCGCGCACACACACACACACACAAACAAAACAAAACAAAACAAGCAGCTCCATGGACACCGATCCTTCACCACGACTAACATTGGTCGACCAAGCACTTTGGGCAGATCCCTTAGCCTAAATTGGAGACCATCTTTGTTTATCTTTCTAGTGGAGGTTTTTTTAGTAACAGCGGCCGAAACACTTTTGTTATGTGATATAAGAAAGAGACTAAGGTTTTGGAGTATTATATTATGTCTGCACTCTCTTTGGACGGTTGGATGAAATTTGAAGAGCATTGTACGACTGAAAATTTGTTTAGGGCTTATTATATATATATATATATATATTTTAATGGTAGTTTGGACTCATTAGCATTAACACAAGGTGAATTGGGCTATTGTTTGCTGAACTACCAATCCACCCACCAATTTTAATCTCATAAAAATAAAAAAAAATAAAAAAAATAACCTCCCAAAAATTAACATTCACGGAAAAGATTTAAAAAAATAAAAAAAGGAAAGACAAAACTAAGGAGAAAAAAAAATTGTTTTGATTAAGGATACTTTGAAAAGACATGCGTTGGGCTTGAATTATTGTATGGGTAAAAATTAAAATAAGATTTTTTTTTTTTTTTAATTGGTGCAATAACTAAGCAATTAAGTACATATATAAATAATATTTGGGGTTTTTTTTTTTTTTGTATAAGTTTGTTTTTTTTTTTTTTTGAAACTGGAACCACACATTCAATTAAATCAAAGAGGCATCAATGTTTACATACTTAACAGCAACTGATGGAACCTCTTCCATCCAAAATAAATCAACGTTAACATTCTGAGCATATCTAGCCAGCACATGTGCCACCCTATTACCATTTCTTTTGGTGCAGCTCACAGAAGTCCACTCCAAAGCTCCTAGCAGATGCCTGATGTCTCCCACCACATGCCCAATAGCTGACTGGATGTCCGAGCCGGAAACAATACTTTTAGTAGCATTAACACTGTCACCTTCTACTATAAGCACCGTGAAACCAGAATCAATGGCGAATTCCAGCGCCTTTCGACATGCGAGTAGTTCAGCCGCTTCACTTCCTTGGACAGCCGGACCCTTAACCGTCATCGCAGCCATAACATCTCCAGTAGAGTTTCTGATCACAGCACCAAACCCAGAACTAGCAGAATTCTCGAACACTGCAGCATCATAATTAAGCTTGTACACAGCTTGTGGTGGGGGTATCCAACACATTCCATCAGTCTGCACTACCTGCCGAGTCACACCCACCTGTGCATCCACTTGTAAGCTTGCCTGTGCCTGCTGGAACTCCTCAATCAAACCCGCTGCACGTCTGTTCAAACAGCCCGGTTCCATCAACTTTCCTCCATATAATACTCTATTCCGCTGGCTCCAAATCAGCCATGCCTGCACTAAAAACATCTCCACCTCTGTTTTGTTCAGCCGGTCCAGTAGATACTCAAACAGAGCTATAAAATCCAGCTGGCCCGTCCCACACTTCTGCAGAGCCCGTCCACTACCATGCCAAATATCCTGCGCTATTGTGCATTCCCATAACGCATGAATAGTTGATTCCTGGGTTAAGCCACATAACGGACATAAATCATCCATCAAAATCCGTTTCTTCTTGAGGTTCCTCCTAGTTGGAATAATATCATGGCACGCCCTCCACCCAAAAACCTTTATCTTGTTGGGGATCCGAAGCTTCCATAAGGCCACCCATACCCTACATCCGCCACTACCCGATGATGATTCAGTCCAATCCTCCTTCTTTGACAGAGTTCTTGCAACCTTATAAGCCGACTTCACTGTAAAGATACCATCCTTATTAAACTTCCAATAAACAGAGTCAGAGACTTGCCTTCGACTTAGAGGTATGTCACATATAGCTTCCCCTTCTTCCCGATTGAATTGAGCCATAACAAAGTCTCGTCGCCATACATGGAGGTCTTGGTTAATCAAACTTGACACCCATACTTCCTCATCATCCTCCCTTGCTGACAACAAAGGCTTATTTGTAGGGTACTCTGGAATCCACCTATCTCGATAGACATTAATAGAACGTCCATCACCAACTCGCCAACAATGTCCCGATCTTAAGATAGGTAATGCCGCCATTAAACTCCTCCACACAAAGGAACAATTAGGTGACTCTTTAGCCTCAAGCACTGAAGTTCTAGGGAAGTACCTTGCTTTAAAGCATTGATAGAGAAGAGAGTTTGTATCTTTCAATAACCTCCACCCTTGCTTGGCCAACATACCTAAATTAAAGGCTCTAATATCCCGAAATCCCATTCCACCATCCTTTTTTGGCAATGTCAGTTTATCCCAATTCTTCCAATGAATTTTCCTTTCATTCCCAACTTGGCCCCACCAAAATCTAGCACATAAACCATCCAACTCTTCACATAATTTCACTGGGAGCTGGAAAACACTCATTGTATACGTTGGAATAGCCTGAGCAACCGCCTTGATGAGAACTTCTTTCCTTGCTCTAGAAAGCATCATTCCCTTCCACCCCTGAAGTTTTTTCCACACTCTATCTTTAATAAAGGAGAAAGTGTGGTATTTTGACCTTCCAACTAAAGTGGGCAAACCCAAATATGATTCGAACCGAGATACTTCCTTCACTCCAAGAATCCCCAAAGCCTCCTGCTTCTGACTAACAGTATTGTTATTACTGAAATACACTGAAGATTTTTCCAAATTTATGCTTTGTCCAGAGGCTTTAGCATAAACCTGAAGGATCTCTACAATAGTATTAATCTCCACTGTGGAGACCCTGCTGAAAATCAAAGAGTCATCTGCAAAGAGAAGATTAGTAATCTTTGGAGCATTTCTACAGATAGCCACCCCATGCAAGGTCCCTCCTGTCACTGCTCTGTCCAATAGCGAAGTAAATCCTTCAGTGCATAACAGAAATAAATATGGTGAAAGGGGATCACCCTGACGAATTCCCCTAGAAGGCCGAACATTACCAAACGGTCTCCCATTCACAAGAACAGAGAATGAAGTCGTTGTGACACAACTCATCACCCTTTCTATCCATGTTTCAGGAAAACCCAACCGCTGCATAACCCCCTGAAGGAAAGGCCACTCCACCCTATCATATGCTTTGCTAACATCCAGTTTCAATGCCATATACCCTTTCTTCCCTTTCTTCCTGCTATGCATAGTATGTAGTGTTTCATAAGCTAGCAACACATTATCAGTAATAAGACGTCCAGGAACAAATGCACTATGAGTGGGAGATATGATATTAGGTAACACCTGCTTCAGTCTATTGGCTAATACTTTAGAAATTATTTTGTAAATCACATTACACAGGCTTATTGGCCTAAAATCAGACATTTTCTCCGGGTTCTTCACTTTAGGAATCAGCACAATGTAAGTATGATTAATATCAGGTGACATATGACCATTATTCAGATAATCCAACACAGCATCAACTACAGTATCACCCACAACATGCCAAAATCTTTGGTAAAATAATGCATTCATACCATCAGGACCAGGTGCCTTTGTTGGTCCCATCTGGAACAACGCCATTTTAACTTCCTCAGCATTAAACTCACTGGACAGGGTATCATGCATCTCCGGTGTCACCTTCATTGGGACTGCATTGAGACATTCCTCCATCTGATCACAATTACCTGCACAAAACAAACTGTCAAAGTAACTAGTAGCCACATTAGTTATCTCTTCCATCTCCTCCACCCAATTCCCTTGTGCACTTCGAATTCCTTTAATAAAGTTCCGCCTTCTTCTCTGAGAGGCTTTTGAGTGAAAGTATTTAGTATTCTTATCACCATGTTCAAGCCACGGGATCCGAGACCTTTGTGCCCAGTAAATTTCCTACTTCAATAGCAAGTCATCCAACTGCTTGCTGACACTCACGTATTCAGCTTTAGATTCTTCAGTCACCACTTCAGCACTATTTAATACCTCCAGTCGGTTTTGAAGGGTTTTAATGGCTACTTCATTCGGCTCTGACTTTGATGACCCCCATGCTTGTAATTCCTCACCACAGAACTTAATCTTCTCTTTTATTGAATTTAACCCCGACTCCCCCCAAATCCCAAGCATCTTTAACCACTTCGCCACAATCTTCCCACATTAACCAAGCTTCTTCGAATTTAAATCCCTTTTTGAATTTTTGCTGAAACCTCTGAACACTCTTCACATGCACCAGAATTGGCAAGTGATCTGAAGCATGGGGTGGAAGATGAGCAACTGTAGTGATCGAAAATTTGGCCCGCCACTCCATAGTTGCCACAGCCCTATCAAGTCTCAATTTGGTATTAGCAGCACCAGGCCTCTTATTAGACCACGTGTAAGTATACCCTCTGTACCCCAAATCCTCCAAAGTACAAGAGTCTAACACATTTCTGAAGGCATCAATCTCTGCTGAGTTAGGCGGCCTTAGACTTAATTTCTCTGCACTATTTAGAATTGCATTGAAGTCTCCCGCACAAAGCCATGCACCATTAACAAAACCCCTCAAATGTTCCAGCAGCTGCCAAGACTTTTCTTTAAACTGAGCCTCAGGCCAGCCATAAAATCCAGTAAAGAACCAGACAAACCCATCCTCTTCAGTGACCTTCATCAGAATATGATTAGGCGAATAATTAATCAAGTCCATCACAACCTCCTTCTTCCATAATAAAGCCAAACCACCCCCTGCATTTGGCTGTTTAACAATAATTTTATTCTGAAACTGCAAATCTCCATACAACTTATCAAATCCTTCTTTATCCAGACGTGTTTCCATAAGAAAACACACATTGGGAGCTTGTTCCCTCACCAGTTTGCGAAGGCTTCGACCTGTCCAGGGGTTCCCAAGCCCCTGGCAGTTCCAGCATAACAGCCTCATTGCTCCCGGCAAGGGTGGTCATCCACCCCCGCCGATCTCCTAAATTCAAGGGCTTCCTCATTCTCTAATTTCCCCCTCTTAGTTCTTCCCTCCTCTCCCTTAGTATTCTGGTTCCTATCAAATTCTGCAGGTAGAGATCTTTTTCCATTGGGCGGCAGCAACACTTTTTGCAAATTCCCAAGCCCAAAATCCATCCTGTTGAATCTAGTCCAGGATGACTTGGGCTTTACATTATTCGGCCCATCTGCTTGTTTTTCTAAGATAACTTCAGCGCCACCTAAGCCCATTCCACTACTATCTCCTGCCTTGTCCTCCAGCCCACTGTGTAACCCATCCACCACTTGTACCAGGTTTTCCTTCAGCTCAGTTCCTGTTTTGTGCACGTCATCAATACTACTCTCCACGTAATTTGCATGGGCGAGATCATGTTCCTGAATATGCGGCTTATTTCCTGAAAATACGGACTGTTCTTCATCATCGTTCCTAGGGTTTCTACACAGCCCATCTGCCGCCGCCACATCTCTATACTGGTGCAGCGGCGCTCCACACCTGATCGGACCCCCCTTGGACTTGCAAGAGTCAGTGCCTGAAGTGTCACCACCAACCTCTGGACCATAATCAGCCCCCCCTACATTCCTTTCAAATGAACCTCCTCTTGCGCGGCCTCCCATGGCTTTAAGAAAATCTCCATATTGGTATTCGACTGTATTCCCATTCTTAGTTGCCACAAAGTGTTCAGCACAGTTCTTTATATCATGGCCAAGCATGCCACAAAAATGATAATACAAAGGCAGCCGTTCGTATTTAAACTTCACCCAGTGTTTGTCTCCATCGGATCCCGCAATGAAACTTCCCCTGCGAATGGGCTTCGAGATAGGTAACGCCACCCTCACCCTCATGAAATAGTGCACCTCGTCCTGCCCTCTTCTCTTCTCAACTTCCTCAACAGCCCCGAGTCTACTCCCCACTTCCTTAGCAACCTGTGATGTAAACATGTCCAGCGGCGCCCCCCAGATCTGAACCCATAGAGTTGCCGTCTCCATTCTTATATTCTCCACAGTCATACCTCTCCTCCAACGCTTAAGCAATAATAATTGATTATCAAAAGTCCATGGACCTCCTCTTAAGACTCTATTCAGATCAAATTCAGATGTGAATTTAAACTGAAAAAGATTTGGCCCTACCTCTGTGATGCGTAGACTGTCTTCTAATCCCCAAGCCCGTCTCATAGTATTCTTTGCTGCTTGCTTATTAAAGGATTTGCACGTCAAGAACTTGCCCACCAAACTGAGCGTGCAGTCCTCAATGGCTTCCAACCGTCCTTCATCAGAGATGGTAATCACCTCCTCTTCTTCCGTAGTCAACTTCATGTTCTCCATACTCGTAACAACATCATCAGCCATGGCAAAATAATATCACTCACTCACGTAACAACAGAAAAAGAAAATAAACCCTAGACCTATGTCAAGGGAGGGAGAAGACTCGTATACACGAGAGAGAGAGCTCCACGAGGGAGAGATCCTTTAGCGTACGGCTTCTTCTATTCCTTCATTATTATTTGGGGTTTTTGAAATATTAGCGATAACTCCGAAAAGGTACACCAGTATTAACTAGTACCGAAATATTTCGTTTTCCTGACCAAATTGAAACGCCTTCTAGTATGGTATTGACTCCCTTGAGTTAGACTTGTTTAGTTGATGGGATGAAGCTAAAGGACATCTTCCCCAGTTTGGAGAATCTCATATGTGTATTTGAGTTGGAATGATGTAAAGGCTATAGATAGATGTATATTTTTTTTTTTAAAAAAAAAGGCAAAAGTGCAAGAGGTGAAAACCTAAGGTGAGAGAGAGAGAAAAAAAAAGTCTTGAAACGATATACTTAAGAAAACTAAAAATACTTATCTTTTAATTGGTATTTATTTAGCAAACAAAGAGTCATTCTCTTTTGTGTTTGAGAGAGAGAGAGGAAAAATCTTAACACCTGAACCAAAGAAAATAAAAGGTTCATATTTTTTAATGAGAAAGAATCCTCAAGAAGTGCGCCATTTGGCAAACCTCATACTTTCCCACATGGTCTCCACTTATGTGTGTGTGTGTGTGTGTGTGTGTGTCTATATGTTAGACATATGTGAATCATGTTAGGAACATATGTCAATGTAGAATTGGCTAATCTTTTGACAAAATACTCTTTACTTGTAATTGGGTAGATCTAGGATGTGTTTAATACTTTAAGGAACAAGGTTTCAAGTCCAAGTGTTAAAGCCATGCAAATCTGTCTAAGAATCAAGTGAAGAAGTGTTGGATTTTAAAGATCGACAGATAGCATCTATCGAGGTTTAAAAGGCAGCTTTTGCCCGATGCTCGACAACTGCTCGATAGATACCCTATCTATCGAGATTTAAGAAAATATGATTTTCAGATCTGATTTCACTCCAATTCGTGTATGCATGTTTAGGATTTCTTTTCTCACAACCCTAAACATATATAAGGATTATTTTAAGGGCTATCACAACTGATGCAAGTGAGTGCAACTTGGTGCAAATTTTTTTCACAAGCATATTGTGACTGGAGACAATTTGCCTTAGTTCATCTTTCTCTTCAAGAAGCTGCTGCGTTTGTACGCTATAGGGCTTTGTAACCAAGGAGTTTCGTGATCTTCATCGTGTTGATAAACTGAAAAACTTTGCAGCCAACATCCTTTTCAAGTTGGTGGTTAGTCACGTACTTGGATCCATGCATCAATTGGTTAGTCACGTATTAGGAGCTGTGCATTAAAAGGAGAGATTGTCACTATAGAACAAGTCCAATTGGGTATTAGGCTAAGGGTTCAACTGCAGGTTGGTATAAGGTACTGAGATTCCTTTACTTGTAATCGCTTATTGTGATAATAGTGGATTCTTGGGAGTGGTGACCTTAAAATCACCCGATGGGGTTTTTTTCTTGGAGGTTTTCCCTATTCGTAAACAAATCACCGTGTCAACTTTATTTTCGGCTGCATATTAACTTAGTTGGTGATTTGTTTGTGCTACCACACATATTGCATGCTAATTGAATTAATTAATTAACTTGGCTAATTAATTGGTTAATTCATCACAAGGGGTCAATAAATTCTTGGCCTATCTAGTGGTATCAGAGCAGGCACACTCTAATTAGGGTTAATCTTTGTTGTGTGATCCATTGACCCCTATGGTCATGGATAGAGGAAAATCTTTAATTATACCTCCTTTCATTTGATGACACTAACTATGCATACTAGAAAGTACGCATGAGAACTTTCTTGCAATCATTAGATGAAAAACTGTGGCAAGCTATGGAGATAGGCTGGACCAAGCCTAAGGGAGCACCGACTGATTGGGATGATGCAAAGATCAAAGCTGCTAACTTCAACAGCAGGACATTGAATGCCTTATTCAATGCAAGCACGAATAAGGAGTTCAAGAAGATATCTTCCATTGAAACTGCAAAGGAAGCATGGATTGTCCTCCAAACAACCTATGAAGAAACCAAGGTCGTCAAGGATTCAAAGATTTAGAGGCTTACCACGAGCTTTGAAGAGATTAAGATGGAGGAGGATGAGTCATTCAATGAGTTCTATGCCAAGCTCAAAGACATAGTGAACTTAGCCTTTAATCTTGGGGAAACCATTCCTGAACCCAAAATTATTAGAAAGGTGCTCAAATCACCACTTGAGAGATTTCATGCCAAGATCACCTTAGTTGAGGAATCAAAGGATATTGACAACATTCCTTTGATAGAGTTGGTTGACAATCTGCAGACTAATGAGTTGGGTTTAACAAGGATCGGGAAATCAAGTAAGGGCAAGAGCATGGCACTGAAGTCCAAGAGCAGTAACATAGATGAGTCTTCAGACGATGAAGATTCTAAAATGAAATCCTACATTACAAGGCAGTTCAAAAAGTTTATGAAGAATATCAATGCCAAAGGATTGGATAAAGACCGCAAGCAGTCTAGTTCGTCTCAGTTCAAGAACGAAGACAGAGGAAAGAAGGATGCTAAGGAAGGAGATCAATACACTATTCCCTCTGGACCTAAGTGCTTTGGGTGTCAAGGATTCGGACACATAGGACAAGAGTGCTCAACTAATCTCAAGACTATTGGGAAAAGCAAGGCCCTTGCTGCTACCTTGAGTGACACTGAGCCTGAGGATGATTTGGACAATGAGAATGATGGAATTTGAATGCCTTCACTGCTATAGTTAATCCTACTGATGGGGGTTCAAAAACAATAAATGATGAAGAGGACTTGGTGGATTCTAAGTTCGAGAAAATGGACGATCCAGATGATATCCACATAGCCTATGAAAATTTGTATAAGTTTTTTGAGAAGCATGAGAAAGTATATAGGCTGGCCACCAAGAAGATGAGTGATGTGGAACTTGATTGAGAAGAGCTTTCCACAAAGTTTGATGAAGCTAATTAGACTTTTGGAGCACTGTGGTTTGAAAACAACTTCTTAGCTGAGAAGACCAAGAAGCTTGAGGCAGAGCTATTCCAAGTCAGAGCTCAATTGGAGAGGACTTCAAGTGCAAAGCTTGACGAGATGCTTAGGGGGTGTTTAGTAAGTATTTTTAAACAACAATTTTTAGTTTTTAAACAACATTTCACGCATTTCAACACACTTTTTCACTCACACGTATTTCCACAAATGTTTTTAAACAACAATTTTTAGTTTTTAAACACATGTACCAAACGGGCCCTTAGCCTCCAGAAATCTGCTTCTGATCGAACCGGTTTAGGGTATGAATTCTCTTCTCCTAATATTGCCTCTACTAGTACTACTATTTTTGTTTCTCCTACTAATAATATTGAATCTGATAACAATAATGTCAAAACTATGTTAGCTAGTGAGAACATAGACAATGGTAAATCTATCTTAGAAGCACCCCCTAAGCTTGATAATAAAGAAACTAAAAACCCTAGGGCTAAGAAGGGAAATACTCAAAAATCTAAACAAAAGAAGCAACATCTTTGTCATCACTGTGGAGCAACTGGACATACTCGACAAAATTGTTATAAGTGGTTAGTCACTCAACAGAGCAACAGTATGATTTCATTGGGAAACCAGAATTAGTTTCCATCCTTTTTTGCTCCTTTTGGAGATCTACTCAAAACCCTCATGTTCCTTTCGAACTTGAACGGTTTCAATTCTTCCCCCTCATTGCCGAATTAAGGGTTTGCCAACGGAAAGGTTCTTCCAGGGTGTGGAAGGAAAAAGGATCCAAGTGATTTAATCACTTTATCTCTCTCTCTCCCCTTTCTTATTTTTGAGTATGCATTACTTGTTTGTTTTGCCTTCTTATTTTGAGTCAGTCTAGTTTTATGCTTTAATTTGTTTAACATGTTTTTGTTTATTTATTTTTAGTTTTGCTTTATTTTGTTTTTCATAAAAATATTTAAAAAATCGAAAAAAAAAAATACAAAAACAGTGTGTGTGTGTGTGTTTTGTATACATTGGTACTTGTGTACTTTAGATGGCCATTGAAACAAAGTTTTCTAAACATTGTATCATTTTTAGCTTAAATGAGCATCTCTATGCACAACTAAGTAAGTGAGCTTTGTAGCTCGTGTTTGTGATAAGTAAGATTAAGTAATCTCTTGTACTTAACACTCGTATCACTCTTTTTGACGGGAAGGATTAGAAAATCTTAAGAGAAAGGCATAAATAACCATCTTGCCACTGTTGCTCACCAATCATGAAATGACATCTATATGCTACGGCATAACAAAAGTGCAATGTCAAAAGCTTAGCATCATTGGGTATCTCTTTTCGCTCTCCTTTATGCCCATGCATGGTTTTCTTAAAAGAAAAATATGTAAAGAAAAATAAAAGCAAAAAGAATCAAAATACTTTATATATGATTGCAAGCGTGTCTTCTAGGAGATGTGGGAGTTATAGGATGTACCTCGAAGGTGATAGTCCCCATCAAGCAGTTATGATTGTGTGTGAGTAAAGTGATTTTCTCATATCTTAAATCGTCATAACATGAATACACTTATGCAATCTTGCAATGTTTTTCACACACAACATGCAATATTCTTTGCTACTCTTGATACATGTGCAGGTACAATGTGATTTGGCCATCATAAGGAATACATTTGTTAATGTATGTTCACTAAACTATCTTGACTTGTTTTTGAAATATAAAATTGGTTAGACTTGTTTAGTGTGTGTGTGTGTGTGTGTCTTGGATCTAAATGTTTGACATTTTTCTAGTTGAGAGATGATTTTGAGAGTTCAAAATGTTGTTTGGATCTTTGATTGAGTAGCATGTTTGATTGCATTCATGTCTGTGTTTCTCTCTTCTTTGAAAAACTATTTTTGAGCAATCTTGACAGTTTCTCGATACCTCTCGACAGCTAGGCTATCTATCAAACCTCTTAATCTTCTTTTCTCTACAGCTGTTATCGCAATTTCAATCCATCGAAGTTTTTAAGAACTTGTCTCGATAGCTTCTCGATCCATCGAAGAAGTTTATGTATGCTCGATAGATGCTCGATAGCTTCTCGATCCATCGAGGTCACTTTGCTGTGGACACCTCTTAATAGCTCCTTAATAGCTCCATCTGGTGAAAATTTAAAGCTCAACACCTCTCAATCCATCGAGCTTCGTATTTTTCTATATAGCGCTAACGCTTTCTTTCATTTCTCACCAATCCCTCTCGATACTTTCTGACTTCTCTCTCTCCTAAACACCTCACACTCAACCTTTTCACATTCCCCTCTCATTTTTTCGGCCTCAAGAGAGTATTCTTCATCTAGTATGATCTCATATCTTTCATCTTATCATGCATTTCATTTTTTTTTACCTAACTTTTTGGGTTTTTGAAAAGTTTTTGGGGTTTTTCAAAATTGATGAGGTTTTTGCAAAATTTTTAGGGTGGGTTCTATTTAAATGATTTTAAATGATCATGCATTGCATCACATTTGCATTTTAACTATGATTCATGCATTTTAGATGTGTGATTACTATGTGGAAATGATGTGTGCTGGTAGGTTTAGATTGGGCTGAACCCATGATGATTTTACTTTTGCATGTCACAAGTTCATGCATTTTTCATGCATATGTACCAATTTTGTTTCTATCATATTGATATTAAACTGTATTAGTTCTTTTCTGCGTGTTTCCCTCTCTCTCTCTCTCTCTTTTGGTTAGTTGCTCTATGGCACCTAAACAGAAATCTACTCCGTCTCGAAACCCTCTTCGTTCCAGGGCATCTTCTTCTTCTCCCTCTGCTGATTCTACTCCATCCCATGTCCAATTCCATGATGATAAAGCCTGTAAAGACTTTTCGGAGAACTTTTCACAACGCAGCATTCATTCGGAACGCCAAGTCATTCTATTGGACTTTTCTGATACTGACCTTCCCACTGTTATCTACAGTAGGGGTTGGAAGTCACTGTGTGGCATCTCGGTCATTTTTCTTTCCGTGATCATACAGGAGTTTTACTCCAACATGCACGGATTCGACTATTCTGACCTCAGTTTATCACTCACGTTCAAGGTATGCGCATTGTAGTTACTCTGGATCTTATATCCGAGGTGCTACACGTACCAAGGGTAGAGTTTGCTGACCACCCCAGTTGTGAGCATCTTAGGACTGTGTCTAAAGATGAACTCTAGTCCCGCTTCTGTGAAACACCTTCATCTTGGGGTGATTGTCAAAACACCCATTGCTCGGGCTTTGCAAAAGGTCCGAGATTCCTTAACATGGTGATGACATTAGTTCTTCATCCTTTGTCTCACTATATCTCCATTACTAAGCCTTGTGCTTGATTTTTGTTATCCCTACTTGAGGGCCTCACTATAGATTTTCCCTCTCACTTCATTCTCTCCCTTATAGATGTTTATAGGGATATGGCGACTCGTGATAAGCTCATTTTCCCTTCGGCTATCATGCTAATTCTCCACCATTTTTCTGTCTCCTATCCTGAGTTTACACACTTTTCTGCTATGTGTGCCATAAATGCTACTATCGTTAGACGGAGCGAGGCCCAGCTTCGACCGAAGTGGCCATGGACTAAGACGGTGACTTCTCTAGCTTCTTTCGCTCCGTCTACATCTGCTCCTTCTTCATCGGCAGGTGGTGTGACCCTCGAGGCAGTCATGGCGCAGTTTCAGCGCATTGATGCTTGCCTTGACACACTCAATGATGAGTTGTGTCAAATGAACACCCGTGTCGGCTATATTGCCCAACGGCAGACTCGCCTTAGTGGCTTTGTGGCATCTCCCTCTCCTTCTCCAAAGGCATCTGAGGACAAGGATGATGATGGTGACTTCGACGACGACGACGACGATGATGAGAATACTAGCTCTTCCAGTGACGACAAGATGACTACTTGAGTTACTTGCTCTTTGTCATTCTTGACAAAAAGGGGAAGTAATTTTGGGTATGAGAGTAGTCATGGTCTTATGGGGAGAGTTAGTGTAGGAGATAGATATTTTTGTTAGGGGGAGTGTTTTTCTTTTTGAGGGATGTAGTGAGGACTTTGTGTATCTTTTCTTTTCTTTGCTGTTCAAATACATTGTTCTTACATTGTGATAGCAAACCTTGTACTCATTTTTGATGTGTATATATATATATATATTGAGGTTGTTATTACAGTTTCACCTATCTCATATGTTGTTTCTTTTCTCTCTTTATGCACATGCTTCTTATATATTGTATGCAATCTTTTATTTCTATTTCATACTAAGATGCCATGATGAATTTTGTTTAAAGTGTTTCAGAAATACAGGTTGTCAAAGTCTTTCTTACCATGAACTCTCTTCTTGCAAAGTTTTTTCAAGAGTTTGTGTTAGGATAGATTTTATTGTAATCAACAAGTGAGTATGAGTTGAGTAATTTATGACTTCTCTCATATGTTCATTTGTTTGTTGTGGTTTTGTCACGGATTGCCAAAAGGGGAGATTGTTAGGACATATGCGAATCATGTTAGGAACATATGTCAATGTAGAATTGGCTAATCCTTTGACAAAACGCACTTTACTTATAATTGAGTAGATCTAGGATGTGTTTAATACTTCAAGGAACACAGTTTCAAGTCTAAGTGTTAAAGCCATGCAAATCTGTCCAAGAATCAAGTGAAGAAGTGCTGGATTTTAAAACTCGACAAATAGCATCTATCGAGGTTTAAAAGGCAGCTTTTGTCCGATGCTCGACAACTGCTCGATGGATACCCTATCTATCGAGATTTAAGAAAATTTGATTTTCAGATCTGATTTCACTCCAATCTGTGTATGCATGTTTAGGCTTTCTTTTCTCACAACCCTAAACATATATAAGGATTATTTTAAGGGCTGTCACAGCTGATGCAAGTGAGTGCAACTTGGTACAAATTTTTTTCACAAGCATATTGTGACTGGAGACAATTTGCCGTAGTTCATCTTTCTCTTCAAGAAGCTGTTGTGTTTGTACGCCGTAGGGTTTTGTAACCTAGGAGATTCATGATCTTCATTGTGTTGATGAATTGAAGAACTTTGCAGCCAACATCCTTCTCAAGTTGGTGGTTAGCCACGTACTTGGATCCGTGCATCAATTGGTTAGACACGTACTAGGAGCCGTGCATTAAAATGAGAGATTGTCACTACATAACAAGTCTAATTGGGTATTGGGGTAAGGGTTCAAATGTAGGTTGGTATAAGGTACTGGAATTCATTTACTTGTAACTGCTTTTTGTGATAATAATGGATTCTTGGGAGTGGTGACCTTAAAATCACCTGATGGGGTTTTTGCATTGGAGGTTTTCCCCATTTATAAACAAATCACCATGTCAACTTTATTTTCCACTGTATATTAACTTAGTTGGTGATTTGTTTGTGCTACCACGCATATTGCATGCTAATTGAATTAATTAATTAACTTGGCTAATTAATTGGTTAATTCATCACAAGGGGTCAATACATTCTTGGCCTATCATTATATATTAATAGGATTCCGAAAGTTAGTTATTACTATCTACATTATCAAAAATACCCCTAATCTAATTTGAACCAATAACAACTAATCACCTATTATTTGTTGTGAAAATGTTGTGGACGTAGCACCTCTCATCAGATAAATTTCCTATAACTTCTCACTAGATTTCCTATAACTTCCCACTAAAGTCCTAGACATATACAAATAATTTCTAACCTATTACTAAAAACCAAAAAACCTCCAATCCCATGACTCACAACTTCCCACCCCACGTACAACCTAAAAAAAAAGAAAAAGAAAGAAGCTAGTATATAAAGGATTCAGAAAGTTAGTTATGGCTTCAAAAAATGTCAAAAATACTCCTAATTTAATTAGATAATCCTTATTCTTAAAAAATAAAAATTTTGTTTAAAAGTGAAATTCAACAAAAAATTTTTAAAAAAAAAAAAAAAAAAAAAAAAAAACCTTCCAGAGAAACTTTTTTCCTAAGAAAATGCACACTCTCTATTTAAATATATCTCATGCATGTTTGATACATTTTTTTTCCTAAAAATTGGCAAACACTAAACTAGCAGTTTACTTAATTTCAAATCCTAAATTTCAGTTTCTTAAAAATTCCTTCCTATGTAACTTAAATAACAATAGATAAATTCAAATTGAAAAATTACATTAAACTCAAAAAAAAAAAAAAAAAAAGCCTCATCGCACATGAATAGCTCGTGCGATGAGGCTAGTATGTGTGTGTGTGTGTATATATATGTAGGGTCAGTTTTTGTAGCCCAAGCCCAAAAGGTATGAGTTGTGAGCCCAATGAACCCAAGACAATGAATTTGTAGAGCGTGGGTGAAAGAACTGGGCTGGATGTAAATTAATCAAGAGCTGATTATGGTATTTACGAACGGTTTAACATGCAATCATGCTCGGACAAGGGCAAATGTAAAAATCCGAAGAGACATTTTATTGAATGAACGTTTGTTACAGTTCTTAGAGCTACAGTAATGGTGTTTTCTCCCTTTCTCTTTCTTTTGTTCGATCCCCCATTATCAGAGGCCTCTCCTCCTTATATAACACCTTCTCCCTTCATCTTCATCGTCCACTTGTTCATCATCTAAACGCTCACTTGAGTGCATGTCTCATCATGTATCTTCTTTGGTCTTGTGTGAGTGGCGGTAGCTGAGATTGTACTGTTCAGGGGTCTTCTCCACATTAATGCGGCCAGAAAGGTAGGTGCAGTGCATTTAATGTGGTGGTTGAAGTTTGTCTTCTAGATATTTCTCCGTTCCTGCTATCCTCATGCGTACCTGAGGTTCATCTTTATTATTAGAATTGTTTGGAGGATTACTTGAACTTCCCAGACATCTATTTGACCAAGCTTCTTCGGATCCGAGGACAGTGGCCTCTTCGGACAATTAAACATCTCCTCGGACTATACCCCCCCGTTCATCTCCAGGTATGTTTCTTTCACGTGGGCTTCTTCTCGAGTACTCTCGTATCTTCGGACAAACAGTAGCCCTCGAATAGGACCTTAGGCCCAATATACTAGGTTGGGCTTTTCACCCCCACAATATATATATATATATATATATATATATATATATATATATATATTGATTATAAAGGAGATTTCTAAAAAAAAAAAAAAAAAAAAAAGCCTCATCGCACATGAATAGCTCGTACGATGAGGCTAGTGTGTGTGTGTGTGTGTGTATATATATATATTGATTATAAAGGAGATTTCTCCTTAGGGTCTAGGTTTTCTCCAAAACCTAAAAACTAGTAGGAGTTCGGTCTTGTCTAGTACAAGGTAGTTTCATTCCTTTGGCCAAAGCCTCATCGCAAACGGATAGACGTCGGTCGGCATAGTTTCCTAGCACTGTACGATCTTGCGCCCGTGCCACATCCAAATCCTCAGGGTGTGCCATTGCTCCTTCAGCCAATTCAACAGGTTCCTCTTGAACCCGCTGCGGCCGAGGAAAGAGTTGCTTCTTCAACCCCCTCACTTGACGAGCAGATTGACGAGTTCAAGTTTGAAGGAGAAGGTTCAGGAGAGGTCCAAGTGATACACGTTTCCGACGCCGAAGAGGAACTTGACAGGTAGTCTAGTGCTTGTCCTGTTTTAATAACTGCTTTACCAGGAGACTCTTCGGAAGAGGAAGACATGGTTGATTTAAGGAGTTTGATGAAGAATAGGGGCAAAAAAGCTGAGCCCAAAGGGACCAGTACGTCCCAACTCGTGGTGAGTCTGCCTCCACCACCATCCTAGGTTCCTGACCCCGGCCTGAAGCCCATGCAGGATCTGAAGAAGAAGAGGCCCCTCCTTGAGACTGAAGAAAGGGAAGCGCTGCCACCCAAAGGGACCAAGCAAAAGAAGGTGGTGAAAGACCACCGCAACAAGAGGGCCTCGTCCACTGAGAGCTGAGATGAGGTCATCGTGGCTGATGTCCGCCGAGGAGGAGGACCTCGTATCTGGTCTCCAAGGTTAGAGTTGGACGGCGCTTCAATCCCTTGGGACACCTCCCTTAGGAATTATGATGGGGGAATGGCAGGTTATGTTGCTGAGGCCTTGCAGCAGCCACTCCTCTTCCCACATGACATGGAGTCCTACAAGCGTTTCAACCAACAGAAGCTCTTCCTATCCCTTAAGAGGGATATAGCAATGGTAAGTGAACTTAGTCTGCTTAGTTAAATCGCAGAGCCTTTTTACTTTTTCCCTTTTTTCTGTGCTTTACATTCGAAATTTCCATTATGTAGGTTACCCAGCAAATCTTTGTGGCCGAGGAGTGGAATAAAAAGTCCTACCTCAAGGCCCAAGCGGCGACCTACTCTCGGTCCGAGGCGAAAAAATCTTTGGGCCAGCTGAAGGAGGAATATGCTCATTTATCCGAGCAATTCAAAGAGATGACCAATCAGAGGAATAGCCTCAATGCTGGCCATAAAAACGCCGAGACTCAGGCCGAGGAGCAGCGTAAACAGCTGAACATGGCAGAGATCAACCTGGCGACCGAGAGGGAGTTGGTAAAAGGGCTTAGAGCTGAACTTAAAAAAGCCAAGGAGAATGCCCGATTAGCCGAGCAGAACGCCCAACTGGCCAAGGAGGCAACCGAGGCTGAGAGAAAAGCAGCATACCAGCTGGGGGTGGATGAGACCGAGTCCCAGCTTACGGAGCAATTTGCCTCGGTTAGTCGAGACTATTGCGACATAACCTGGAAGAAGGCACTGGACGCTGCTGGAGTCCCTGCTGACTCGGAGTTGAGACTGCCTGGGAGCATATACTACGATCTTGAGATCCGAGAGCTCCCAATGGCTAATCCTCCTCCTACACAGCTCCTAGAGGCCTCGGATCAACCCCTGGCTGGCCAAGTCCCTCCTGCCAACCTTGAGGCCCCCAAGGAGTCTGATCAGCCAGGTGATAAGGGCAAACAAGCTGAGCCACCCAAGGACAAGGGCAAGGGGTTGGAAAAGGGGAAGACCTCTTCTGAGCCTAAGGACCAGGCCCCAGAAGCTGCTGCTGCTTGGACAGACCAGGCTGCCGACCCTGTGGTCCCTCAACCGAAGACTTACACATAGGGGCTTTTGTTTTGTACTTGTATTAATTTTGTTTTTATGTAAGGAATTGTAAACCATTTTCTTTTGATCAATGAAACAGTTTCCCTTTTGTTTCTAGTGTTTTCGTTACATGTCTTATGACTTATTATTGCTGCATATAACTGTACTTTGCAATTATAACAATGCGAATAAACTTGATCATTATATTATACTGATGGTATGAATAATCGAAATTGGTACTGAAAAGAACGGTTCGTATAAGAGTTATTAATAAGCAATGATTGCAGCGAGTAATCATGGAAGTTTCACATGTCTTTCCAAATATACAAAGAAAGTGTTATTACCCCTCGGCTTTGAATTAAACATAACTGAGGAAGCCAATCATAAATTATAATCAATTTAAACACAATCAAGAATTTTAGCGCTAAGCCCCAGTGACAATAGCTGTGTGGGGGTGTTGACTAACCTGTGTCATTTGGTTCAAGGACCATAGGGAATGAACATATTTGAGTGTTAACTAACCCAAATCATCTGGTCCGAGGACTACAGGCATGATTGGATTTAAGTTTAAACACTTGGAGGACTGCAACGGAGTGTTAACTAACCCAAATCATCTGGTCCGAGGACTACAGGCATGATTGGATTTAAGTTTAAACACTTAGAGAACTGCAACGGAGTGTTAACTAACCCAAATCATCTGGTCCGAGGACTACAGGCATGATTGGATTTAAGTTTAAACACTTAGAGAACTGCAACGGAGTGTTAACTAACCCAAATCATCTGGTCCGAGGACTACAAGCATGATTGGATTTAAGTTTAAACACTTAGAGAACTGCAACGGAGTGTTAACTAACCCAAATCATCTGGTCCGAGGACTACAGGCATGATTGGATTTAAGTTTAAACACTTAGAGAACTGTAACGGAGTGTTAACTAACCCAAATCATCTGGTCCGAGGACTACATGCATGATTGGATTTAAGTTTAAACACTTAGAGAACTGTAACAGAGTGTTAACTAACCCAAATCATCTGGTCCGAGGACTACAGGCATGATTGGATTTAAGTTTAAACACTTAGAGAACTGTAACGGAGTGTTAACTAACCCAAATCATCTGGTCCGAGGACTACAGGCATGATTGGATTTAAGTTTAAATACTTAGAGAACTGTAACAGAGTGTTAACTAACCCAAATCATCTGGTCCGAGGACTACAGGCATGATTGGATTTAAGTTTAAACACTTAGAGAACTGTAACGGAGTGTTAACTAACCCAAATCATCTGGTCCGAGGACTACAGGCATGATTGGATTTAAGTTTAAACACTTAGAGAAAACGGAGCGGAGTGTTAACTAACCCTAATCATCTGGTCCGAGGACTACAGGCATGATTGGATTTAAGTTTAAACACTTAGAGAGAGCGGTGAATGAGTGTTAACTAACCCGAATCATCTGGTCCGAGGACTACAGGCATGATCGGATTTAAGTTTAAACACTTGAGAGAACACTTTACGTAGCAAATTGGCATATCGGCTGAAGAAAATATTCGATTAATAAAAGTACCTCTTGAGGTTATTTACATTCCAAGGACGTGGTATTACATGACCATCCAGGTCTTCTAAGAAATATGCCCCAATGCCCGCTCCTGAAGTGATACGATATGGCCCTTCCCAATTGGGTCCTAATTTTCCCCAAGCTGGGTTCTTTGCAGTGCCCACAACTTTCCTCAGCACCAGATCACCAGGTTCTAGAGGCCTTAGCTTTACGTTAGCATCGTAGCCCTGTCTGAGCTTTTGTTGGTAATGTGCCAGCCGAACCATTGCACTTTCCCTCCTTTCCTCAATCAGATCCAAACTCTTCTCTAGCTGCTCATTGTTGCCGGTCGGACTGAACGAGCTAGTTTTTAATGTTGGGAACCCGGTTTCCAAAGGAATGACAGCTTCAGCCCCATAGGTCATTGAGAAGGGGGTCTCTCCCGTAGACCTGCGAGGCGTAGTTCTGTAAGCCCAAAGTACATGCGGCAATTCTTCTACCCATTTGCCCTTCGCGTCATCTAGCCTCTTCTTCAAGCCATTCACTATGACCTTGTTGACAGCTTCTGCTTGCCCATTACCCTGGGGATATGCAGGAGTGGAGTATCTATTTATAATTCCCAGCTCGCTGCAATAATTCCTGAATGCCTTGCTATCGAACTGTAGGCCATTGTCCGAGATGAGAGTGTGAGGAACTCCAAACCGAGTGACAATATTCTTCCACACAAACTTCTGAACATCAACGTCTCTGATATTGGCTAGCGGCTCAGCTTCGACCCACTTGGTGAAATAGACTGTGCCGACCAGAAGGTACTTCTTGTTTCCTGCAGCTTTGGGGAATGGTCCCACGATATCCAAGCCCCATTGGGCGAAAGGCCATGGGCTAGATAGCGGATTAAGAGTTTCCCTTGGCTGGTGAATGTTTGGGGCGAAGCGCTGACATTGATCACACTTTTTAACATACTCGTGGGCCTCTTTTTGCATGTTCGACCACCAATAGCCTTGAGTGAGGGCTCGGTGAGCCAAGGATCTGCCTCCAGTGTGGCTCCCACAGATTCCTTCGTGTAGCTCTTCTAGTAATAGCTCAGACGCTTCAGGATGCATGCACAACAAGTATGGTCCCGAATAGGAGCGTCTGTATAATTTCTAGTCCTCAAATAACCAGAATCTGGTCGCCTTCCTCCGAATTTTGTCAGCTTCCCCCCTTTCTTCTGGTAATATATCTTCTTTTAGGAATTTAATTATAGGGTCCATCCAGCAGAGTCCGGTCCTGACTTGGTGAACCTGGATTACCTCTCTTTTTGCCTCTGTAGGCCCATGTAAGTCCTCGACGAGGATGATTCTCGGCAAATTTTGTGCTGAGGAGGTAGCAGGCGTGGCTAGAGAATCAGCATGTGAGTTACCACTTCTGGGGATGTGCAGCAAACTGAAAGAGTCAAACTTCGATTGCAGACATTTAACTCGGCCCAAGTACCCCTGCATTCTTTCATCCTTCGCCTCAAACTCGCCTTGTACTTGACCTACGACTAACCTTGAGTCCGAGAACAACTCCACAGACTTTCCTCCCGTTCTTCTGACCATAGCCATTCCCATCAGTATGGCCTCATACTCTGCCTCATTATTCGTTGCCGAGAAGTCCAGCCTTAACGACTTTTCGATAATGATTCTTTCGGGGGATATTAACACTAGCCCAACTCCAGAACCTCTTTGGTTTGCCGTGCCATCAACGTACACTTCCCAATGGGAGGGACTCTGTTGGGAGATCATGCCAACTGATTTTTCATCTATGTCCGACGTAGGCTTTACTTCTTCCAGTTGGGGCTCCGTGAACTCAGCCACCAAATCTGCAAGGACCTGGCCCTTGACCGATGTGCGGGACATATATTTTATATCGAAAGCCCCTAAGATCATACCCCATTTGGCAATCCGCCCAGTGTAATCAGCGCTTCCGAGTATAGCCTTGAATGGGAGTTGAGTGAGGACAATGACCGTATGGGCCTGGAAGTAGTGAGGTAGCTTCCGTGTACCGAGCACCATTGCTAGGATAGCCTTCTCCAGAGGCAAGTAACAGATCTCGGCCTCATGCAGCGACTTGCTTACGTAATAAACTGGTCTTTGCACACCACAGTCTGATCGTATCAACACCGGGCTTACCGCACAGGGAGCTACAGCGATGTAGGCGAACAATACCTCATCTGGCTCAGGACTGGACATGATTAGTGGCCGAGCTAGATAATCTTTGAGTTGCTGAAAGGCCAAAGCATATTCTTCAGTCCATTCGAATCTCATCCACTTGTTGAGCAGAGAGAAGAAGGGCCGACACCTGTCTGCTGATCTAGAAATAAATCGATTCAGGGCAGCAGTCATTCCGGTCAGTTTCTGAACCTCCTTGGGATTCCGAGGAGCTCGTAAATCGTTGATGGCCTTTATCTGGTCGGGGTTAACCTCAATTCCTCTGTGAGTCACCATGTATCCCAAAAACTTGCCGGACCCCACCCCAAATGAGCACTTAGAAGCATTTAGTCGCAGCCTGTACTTTCTTAGAACCTCAAAGGTACTTTCAAGGTCCTTCACATGCTCAGCGACAACTTTGCTCTTTACCACCATGTCATCTATGTAGACCTCGATATTTTTGCCCAGCTGTGGCTCGAACATCCTCGTCATCATCCTCTGGTAGGTAGACCCCGCATTCTTCAAGCCAAATGGCATCACTTTATAGTGGTAATTACCAATAGGGGTGACAAAAGCGGTCTTCTCCTGATCATCCAGGGCTAGTGGTATCTGGTGGTAGCCTTGGAAGGCATCCAGGAAGCTCATCCGAGGATGGCCGACAATAGCATCCACTAGCTGATCAATTTTCGGCATAGGGAATGGATCTTTGGGGCAAGCCCTATTCAAATCAGTGAAGTCCACTCACACTCGCCATTTCCCGCTCTTCTTCTTTACCACCACGATATTTGCCAACCACTCAGGATAAAAAACCTCCTTAATAGCTCCAGCTTGTTTGAGCTTTGCTACTTCTTCTCTTACCGCATCAGCATGCTCCTTGGATGGGCGCCGATGAGGCTGCTTCTTAGGGGTGATCAGTGGGTTTACCTTCAAGTGGTGACATATGAATTCCAGGTCTACCCCTGGGGCTTCGTAAGCACTCCAGGTAAATATATCAAGATTTCGCTTGAGGAACTCTATTAGCTCTTCCCTCTCTTGAAGAGGTAGCTGAGATCCGACTTGGAAGAACTTATCAGGATCATCTCCAATAACCACTTTCGTTAAATCTTCACATCGAGTGCCTTCGTCTGAACCTTCGGCGGGCAATTCCCGAGACTTTAACTGCTATAAACCCCTTTCGGCTCTGGATGAGGACTCGGCTTCAGGCTCATGTTGGATGGCAACCACTAAGCATTGTCGGGCTGCAGACTGGTCTCCTCGGATCTCATGAACTTGCCCGTCAGATGGGTATTTGACCTTCTGATGCAAAGTAGAGGAGACAGCCCCTAGCGTATGAAGCCAAGGTCTGGCCACGATTGCCGTATAAGGCGAATACACGTCCACCACAATAAAATCCACCTCTACCACTTCGGCGCCGGTCTGCACAGGTAAGCGTATCTGGCCTTTTGGGGTGACAGCCCTTCCTTTAAAACTCACGAGGTAGGAGTTATATGGTGTGAGGTCCTGGGGTTTCAGGCCCAGCCCCTTGTAGAGATTAGGGTACATTATCTCCACAGCGCTACCCTGGTCCACCATCACCCTCTTCACGTCGTACCCTCAAATTCTGAGGGTGATGACTAACGCATCATCATGGGGTTGGATGGTGCCAATCATGTCTTCATCCGAGAACCCTATGATAGGCGGAGCACCAGACTTTACTCTCTTCGGACCTCGGCCTATATCCCCTGCTGGTGGTCGGCCTACCGACATAACTTTCAATGGCCAGGATCCCGTTCTTTTCGGCGCGGTGAAGACCACGTTAATAGTTCCTAGTGGCGGCTTTGAAGGGAAATCTCTTCGTGGCCCTGAGCCCATCTGCCCTCCTCGGCCACTAGAGGGGTGTAAGAGGTGTTTTAGTTTACCATCACGAACCAGTTGGTCCAAATGATCCCACAGGCTCCTACAATCCTCCGTGGTATGCCCATGGTCTTGATGGTACTGGCAGTAGAGATTATGATTGCGTCTCTCAGGGTTTCCTACCATCTTGTTCGGCCACCTGAAGAATGATTCATTCTTGATTTTTTCCAAGACCTGGTGTACTAGCTCTTTGAACACAGTGTTGACCGCTTGAGGATTTGTCGATCCTGATTGCCCAGCAAAATCTCTCCGCGGTTTATTGTGGTTATAACGGTCCGACCTGAAATCCCTCCTCTCTTGGGGGATAACCTTGTCCTTACCCTTCCCTTGCTGCTGATCCTCTTCAACTCTTTTGTACTTTTCTATACGGTCCATAAGTTGACGCATGTTTGTGACCAGTTTGCCTGATAAGGACGTCCTCAAACCATGGTCAGTAGGGAGGCCGAGCTTGAATGTGCTGAAGGCCATTGCATCAGAGTTGCCCTCCATATCATTGAACATCTCCCAGTATCTATCTGAATACGCCTTCAAGGTCTCACCCTCCTGCATGGTCAAGGATAGCAGTGAAGACAAGGGCCTGGCCACTCTTCGGCATGTGACAAAATGGAAGTCGAATGCTTGAGTGAGCTCTTTGAAGGAGTTGATGGAGTCTGCCTTCAGACCGTCAAACCACCTCATGGCAACTGGCCCAAGACTGGAAGGGAAAACCTTACACATCAGAGCTTCATCTCTGGAGTAGACAACCATCCTCTGGTTAAAATGACTCACGTGCTTCACGAGGTCTGTTTTACCATTGTAGATGGTGAACGTTGGTTGGTTAAAGCGCCGAGGAAGTCTTGCTTCCTCAATCCTGCACGTAAAGGGTGACCTAGAAATCTGATTCAGAGCCCTGCTCATGGCATCGTTTCCTACGTCTCCACGTGATGGGCTTCTGTGTTGCCTCTTGCGATGGGACTCCTCTTCATAGGTATAGGACTCACTGGCCGGTGTCCTAGATTTATGTTGATAAGTGATATCCTGCTCATCATCGGAATCCTCATCAGAATACGAGGAAATCCGTTTCCTTTTTGCATGGCGCAGCTCCCTTTTTAGTTTTTCTACCTCCAGTTGCAAATCCCGATTCTCCTCTGCATGGGACATGTGACTTTCGCCATGTGACTGGCTTTGGCCAATAAGCACAGTGTGTACACTGCCCTCACGATCTTGTCTCCTTTCTAAATTAAGAAAAGGGTCCACGTGTTGGGATGCCCTGGATTCTGCTTGTTGTTGACCTCGTCCTGCCATCATCAACTGTTGTTTTCACCCTTGCACAAGCTCTTCCCACAGACGGCGCCAATTGTAGGGTCAATTTTTGTAGCCCAAGCCCAAAAGGTATGGATTGTGAGCCCAATGAACCCAAGACAATGAATTTGTAGAGCGTGGGTGAAAGAACTGGGCTGGATGTAAATTAAACAAGAGCTGATTATGGTATTTACGAATGATCTAACATGCAATCATGCTCGGATAAGGGCAAATGTGAAAATCCGAAGAGACATTTTATTGAACGAACGTTTGTTACAATTCTTAGAGCTACAATAATGGTGTTTTCTTCCTTTCTCTTTCTTTTGTTCCATCCCCCTTCATCAGTGGCCTCTCCTCCTTATATAGCACCTTCTCCCTTCATCTTCATCGTCCACTTGTTCATCATCTAAACGCCCACTTGAGTGCATGTCCCATCATGTATCTTCTTTGGCCTCGTGTGAGTGGCGGTAGCTGAGATTGTACTGTTCAGGGGTCTTCTCCACATTAATGCGGCCAGAAAAGTAGGTGCAATGCATTTAATGTGGTGGTTGAAGTTTGTCTTCTAGATATTTCTCCGTTCCTGTTATCCTCATGCGTGCCTGAGGTTCATCTTTATCATTAGAATTGTTTGGAGGATTACTTAAACTTCCCAGACATCTATTTGACCAAGCTTCTTCGGATCCGAGGACAGTAGCCTTTTCGGACAATTAAACATTTCCTCGGACTATACCCCCCGTTCATCTCCAGGTATGTTTCTTTCACGTGGGCTTCTTCTCGAGTACTCTCGTCTCTTCGGACAAACAGTAGCCCTCGAATAGGGCCTTAGGCCCAATATACTAGGTTGGGCTTTTCACCCCCACACACATATATATATATATATATATATATATATATATATTGATTATAAAGGAGATTTCTCAAAAAAAAAAAAAAAAAAAGCCTCATCGCACATGAATAGCTCGTGCGATGAGGCTAGTATGTGTGTGTGTGTGTGTATATATATTGATTATAAAGGAGATTTCTCCTTAGGGTCTAGGTTTTCTCCAAAACCTAAAAACTAGTAGGAGTTCGGTCTTGTCTAGTACAAGGTAGTTTCATTCCTTTGGCTCTAGCGAGAGGTGGGGTGGCTTGGTGGGAAGAGGAATAGTGACAAAAGAAGAGAACCATGGACAACCTCAAGGAGATGTTGGAAGCAACTAAAACTCATTGACATTGAGAATGAAGGCATCGTGGTGGATGATGAGATTTTCAAGACCTTACAAGAAAAAGGCAAACTGTGTTAACGGTGAAATTGATGTGAAAAACCATAAACCTATAAGTCGTGCTAAGAACTCTTCAAACTTTATAACAACCAAAATAGGATATGAGTTTTAGGAATCTTTGTGAGACTAGATTCCTATTATTCACATGACACAATGGATTAAGAGAGAGTCATGTTGAATAGCCCATGGTCATGCCCGAACAATTCAATGGGGAATTACCACCATCAAAGATCTAGTTCAACTAAGCAACTTTTTGGGTGCATGTACACAACCTTCCAATAAATAAAAAAAAATGTGACGTTAAAGGTGGGAATGAAAATAGACGAGGTATGGGGAACATAAAAGAGTTAGGGTTAAACTTGTTGCACAAAAATTGTTTTACACATAACTCCAAAAGCAATTGAAATTCCATTCAAAAGCAATTAAAATTGAAGTCACGATTTTTAGTTGCTTTTAGAGGTGTGTGAAAAAATTGTGTAAAATAGTTTGTGTGTAATAAACATTATTCAAGAAGTTAATATACCAAAAGATGGAATCAGATAGGACCAATATTCTGGAATACACTCGAATTTAGACATAAGTAGACACCTATTCATGCAAAGAAGATACACTTCAATAAGGGGTGCAAACACAATGATAATGGAAATAACACAAAGAGAAACTGAATAATACTTCTGAATATTATTAATGTAAAAAAAAAAAAAAAAATTACACAACACTATTTGGACTGAGGTGCGGCACTCGCTCTCTTTAAGATGATTCAAGCCCTTAGTTGGCTAAACTTTGTAACCACTGCGGATCGTCTCTGACTTGTCTCCCCCAGGATACAACAGCCCAACAAGTGTCGTATGGTTAGTACAACCTCTGCACAAAGTGTTCAAGTCCAAAGCTCCACCTGAAAGAATACCCTTCCTTGCCAAGAACCTCACCTCTACCCTTTACGTCCCCCTTGCGCACGTATCTAGCCCAATATCTAAGACAATTCATGTTAGCTCATTAATCACCACAATTAAAAAGAATAAAATAGTCTCTCTCCTTTTCAATGTGGGATTAAATATTTTCACTAACTCCTCATCTTTCATATTCACTCCAACATCTTTACATTTATGTTGTAACATTTATTCGTTTTTAATTATTTAATATTAAAATGCTCCAACAATCCCCCACTCATTTTAATATTAAATTTGTTAGTTAAAGAGAGATTACCAAGCAAAGACAGGTCACTATGCATCATGAAGGTGTGCTCTACATTGAACCTTCACTTAGTAAAACAACGATCTCAACTCCAGAGTCGTAGTGGTCTCCGACTTGAACTAGGACTGCTTTAGGGAAATTAAGCGTCACTGCTTACACATAACAACCCAGGTGTTGACATGAGTTTTTATAGCTAGCACTTTACAGCCATGTGCTGATCCCGGTTTCATGAGTGTATTTAAGATTAAGTCCAAATCTCATAGGGAGCAGCCCCACCCCCACACTCACATAGGTGAAATTTTGTCAAGGGTGCTCCTATAATTCTGACACCCCACTCATACGAGATGCAAATTTCATTAAGAGTTTTTTACTCAACCTCTCCACATTATAGGATAAATGAACTTACATCATAGGGATGAACAATTTAAAAAATTATTTACAAAATAAATAATGAAAAATAAACAAATTGTGCATTTCTTACGACCATCATATGATTTGTTTTTCCCATTGAACTCAATTCTCAGGATCTCTGGTCCTTGGATTGGGTATCCTCATACATGGCTCATTATTCTATGGACTTTAGTCCCATCCCCCTCAATGTATTCCAGAATCTATCTTTTGCCAAGGCCTTGGTAAATGGATCTGCAAGATTATCATTAGATTTAATATAATCCACAGTTATGATGCCACTACTTAAGTAAGATCACACGGTACTGTGCTTTCTTCTTATAGGTCTGGATTTACCGTTGTAGTAATGGTTTTTAACTCTACCAATTGCGGCAGTGCTATCAAAATGAATTAATATAGGTGGAATTGGCTTTTCCCAAAGTGGTATTTCATATAACAAATCTCTAAGCCAATTTTCCTCTTCACTAGCTGAAGCTAATGCTATTAATTTAGCTTCCATTGTTGAATTAGCAATTATTGTTTGCTTTTTAGATTTCCAACAAATAGCACCACTATCTAAGGTAAAAATATAACCAGTGGTAGAGAGAGAACCACCTAACAAAGTATTCCAATAGGCATCACTAAAAGCTTCAATCACAGTAGGGTATTTTTTATAAAATAAGCCATAGGTTTTGGTACCAATTAAATATCTCATGACTTGCTCAATAGCTAGCCAATGATCTTTACTAGGCTTGCTAGTAAATCTACTTAGCACTCCTACTGCATATGCAATGTCAAGTCTAGTACAATCAGTAGTATAACGAAACTACCAATGATACTAGCATAATCCTTTTGGTTAAAAATCTCATCATCATTATTCACAAGAAATAAATGAACACTAGAATCAAAAGGAGTAACTACACTTTTGTGATCATGAAAATTATATTTTCTCAACATAATGTGATTGATCAAGGAATATTCCATCACATGTTTTTGTAATTTTCATGCCCAAAATAAAATTAGCCTTACCAAGATCTTTCATATCAAAATGGCTTTTAAGCATATTTTTTGTCTTATTTATAACATGCATATTAGAGCCAAAAATCAACATATCATCCACATAGAGACTAATAATAACATGTAAATTATTCCATGATTTAGAATAAATACATTTGTCACATTCATTTGATTTATAAGTATTCTCAATCATGCAAGGATCAAACTTTTCATGCCACTGTTTTGGTGCTTGTTTTAAGCCATATAGAGATTTAGTTAGCTTACATACCTTGCTTTCTTGTCCAGGCTCTACAAAGCCTACAGGTTGATCCATATAAATCTCTTCCTCTAGGTCCCCATTTAGAAAAGCAGTTTTTACATCCATTTGATGAATTTCAAATAAAAAATTGCAGCAATAGTAATTAACAGTCTAACAGATGCAATTCTTGTTACCAGAGAAAATGTATCAAAGAAATCAAGATTAGCTTTTTGTTTAAAGCCTTTTGCAACAAGTCTAGCTTTAAACTTACCTATTGATTCGTCCAGTTTCAACTTTTTTCTAAGGACTCATTTACAACCTATGGTCTTACAAGTTACAACCCGGTGGAAGATCTACTAATTTCCAAATTCTATTAGAAATTAGAGACTTCATCTCATCATTTACAGCCTTTTTCCAAAATATAGCATCAGGTGATGTTAAAGCCTCTTTGAAATTTTGGGGATTTTCCTCAATGTTAAAAACATAATAATCAGGACCAAAATCCTTTCAACTCTAGCTCTTTTACTCCTTCTAGGTTCCATTTCAAAATTTTCTTGATTTTGTAAATGTGAAGTAGAAGAACTAGGTTGTGACAAAATATTTTCTTCACCCCCACTATTTTTCAATTTAAAAAGAAATTTTTTTTCATGAAAATTTATCACCAGATTCAAAAATTATTTTGTTTTCAAGATCAAAAAATCTATAGGATGCACTATTAATCGCATAATCAAGAAAAGCACAAGTAGTAGCCCTTATACCTAATTTAGGCATTTTAGGGTCAGTAAGCCTTACAAGTTACATAAACAAGAAAATCGCATACTCTCAAATATCCCAAATTTGGTTTATATCCTTTCCACATCTCAAAAGGTGTGGTATGTGACTTTTTATATGGCACCCTATTCAAAACATGACATGCAATTAAAATAGCTTCACCCTAAAAATGTAAAGGTGCACCAGATTCAATTAACATGGCATTTGTTAACTCAATTAAAGTTCTATTTTTTCTTTCAGCCACACCATTAAAAGCAGGTGAATATGGTTCAGTAGTTTCATAGATAATTCCTAAAGACTGAACAAATGAGTTGAATGCATTTGATTCATACTCACGGCCTCTATCACTTCTTATTCTTTTTATTTTTCTACCAAATTGATTTTCAACTTCTTTTAAAAAATCTTGAAATTTTTCAAAAGCATCACTTTTATTTTTCAATAAATAAACAGTTGTATATTTTGAGAAATCATCAATAAAAGTGATAACATATCTATTTCCCCTTTGAGTTAAAATTCCCTCAAATTCACATAAATCGAAGTGAATTAACTCAAACAATTCGATATTTCTTACAACACTTTTATGAGGCCTTTTTGTAATCTTAGCTTGACTACAAGTTTCACATTTTTCAAAATCTTTTGACAATCTTGGAATTAATCCTAAACTACTCATGATTCTCACATATCTACTATTCATATTACACAAACGAGCATGCCAAAAATTAATAGAAGAAAGCATATAAACCGAACTAGTAGATGCTCTATTATTCTCAACATTCAATTTAAACATTCCATCACAAGCATAACCCTTTACCACAAAAAATCCTTTTTTAGTGGTTACATAATTATCAGATTCCATAGTTTGCTTGAAGCCAATCTTGTTAAGCAAAAAACTTGACATCAAATTCTTCCTCATGGACGGAGTGTAAAGTACATCTTTCAATGTTAGCACACGACTAGAAGTGAATTTCAATTCAACCTCACCACTCCCAAGAACCTTGGTTTTGCTAGAGTCACCAAGCATAAAAATTTTTTCTTCTTCAAAAGGAGTGTACAACTTGAACCAATTTTTATCATAGCAGACGTGCCTATTAGCACCAGAATCTGCCCACCACCCTTCAACATATTGCACCATATTGATGTCTGTAATCATAGCCACTAAAGGCTCTTCGGTTATGTTAGCCTGCGGGACAGATTCACGTTTCCGAAATTTGCAAAATCGAGCAATATGCCCACTCTTGCCACAGACAAAACAGGATCTATTAAATTGATCTTGTAAAGGGGGTCCTTGTTCTTATTATAATTTTTATTCGGGTTTTGGCTTCCTTGAGGTCTATTATTATTTTTAAAGGCTCTCTTTCTAGGCTTCAATTGACCATTTCTAGGAAAATGATTTTTGGGCATATTATTATTGGCTAAAATAAGGTTTACCTTTGTGGTAGAATTGCCATTGCTCTCTTGTGTCATGAGTGCATCTTGTCCTTTAGCCTCCTCCTCCACACGGATGCATGTGATCGAAGTCTCCAAGGATGTCTCCTTTTGTTTGTGCCGCAAAGTCTTTTGGAGCTCCCTCCAAGATTGTGGTAGTTTATCAATTATGCCAGCTACCACCAAATTGTCTCCAATCTTTATGCATTCGGATCTCAATTTTGCCACAATCATTTGGAAGTCTTATGCTTGATCCACCACTGATTTTCCATCCACCATTTGGTAACGAAAAAACCTACTAGCAGCATACTTCTTTGCACCTGCCTCCTCAGTATCATACTTGCTTTCTAAAGCTTTCCAAATTTTCTTAGCAGAATTATAAGTTGTATCATAATAATCATAGAAATGATCGGCAAGACAATTCAAAAGATAAGAGGGACAATTATATTCTTCTTCTGTATACTTATCTATTTTTTCTTCATGGAGACTATATTCTTCCTCGCTCATCTCATTGGTAGACACTTTTGATGGATTCTTGTCAATGAGGATGTAGGCGACTTTGAGAAGGCTCAAGTAGAAGAGGACCTTTTCCACCTCTTGAAGTGGGCTCTCTTAAAGCGAAAGGGCTTGTTGAGATCTCTAATAGGCTCATTTGGTTTCTCTTGTGTAGGCTCCATGTGTTGATTCTCCTTAAAATTGTTGGCGCAAACACAATGATAATGGAAATAACACAAAGAGAAACTGAATAATACTTCTGAATATTATTAATGTAAAAAAAAAAAAATTACACAACGCTATTTGGACTAAAGCGTGGCACTCGTTCTCTTTAAAGAGATTCAAGCCCTTGGTTGGCTAAACTTTGTAACTGGTGCAGACCATCTCTGACTTGTCTCCCCCAGGATACAATAGCCCAACAAGTGTTGTATGGCTAGAACAACCTTTGCATAAAGTGTTCAAGCCCAAAGCTCCACTAGAAAGAACACCATTCCTTCCCAAGAAAAAATATATGCTACATTTGTTTTGAAATTTATGCATTATTTTGTAACAATAAAATTTTAAGGTCTTCTTCATTTCTTTGATCTTGGATTAAATTAAATGGGGACTCCATTTTGAATCTCTAAAGCTAGAAGAGAGTATATGGATAGTTGATCCTACATATTTAGACAAGATATTAGGGGATGGTATTTAATCTCAGTTACTTTGTCTTGCTATTCTCACATATATAAGTGTACCATTTCAACAGCATCCATGTAAGAATTGATATAACAAGTTTGTAACAATGATCTTTGTGATATATTTTGAGAATTTTAAAGACATATTCTATATAATAATAAGATTTATCAGTTAAAAGTGATTAAAAAAAAAGAAAAAAAAAAAGAGCAATGTGACCTGAATAGTAGATATATAATAGCATATCAGAATTCCCATTGAAACTTTACTAAATGAAATTGTAGGGACTGAGTTTGAGCACTTCTACTGTTGAGTAAGTGGACTCAAGCCCAGCTAGCCCAATACAATGAATTTGTAGAGAGCGAGTTTAAGAATTAGGCCCTAGCAAGCGGACAATGGACAATCGCTGTGTTTTCCACAGTCGAACGCCAGCAAACCGAAACCATCCTTAAGAGCCTGTCTTCGGCTCGATCCGAGGAGCTTGTTAGTCGTCCTTCTTCCATAGGGATCCCCCACTCAATCTGTTTCTCTCCCTTTATATAGTACTCATCCAATGATCCCCTTCCTCCACTTGTTGATCATCCATGCCTCCTCTTGACAACCCGTCCCATCAGCCACTTTACCAGTCCTCCTGTGAGTCATAGTAACCAAGAAGGCGTTGCTCAGGGGTTATTTCCTCATTAATGCGGCCAGAACGTTGGTCGTGCCCATTTAATGTGGAGGTGACAGTTCATTATGGACTGGCTCCTCCACCATGCTTCCTCGGCTGATGCATTGTACTTGTTCTTTCTCCATGGATGCCTTGAAAGACTTCCTTTACTGATCCTCTACTTCTTCATCCTATGGCCTCAGTTTGCCGAGGACAGGGTTGTCCTCGGCAGGTTTCCTGGTCAATTTGGACTTTCACAATTCATCCTCGGGCGTTTCCTCCTCCTCGACATGGGCATTGGGCCCGATACGAAATGGGCCAGGGATACCAAATTCTCTGGCCCCACAATAGCCCCTCAAAATCCTGCTGTCCGGATCCTCAAACGGGGAGGAGGATTTTGATATCCTCGGGCCTTTATCATGGCTATTGTCCAATCTGGTCCTAGGTCATCGTTTGGAGTCTTTTCACCTGTCTGATGCACGTTTTTGGCACTTCGATATGCGGCACGCACCTGCATTAAATTTTGGCGGCTTTATACTCCCTACGTTCAACGGTGTGATGGTGATCCAACAGTGAGGATTTTCCACCATTATGGGCAAGAAGCCTTGCACAGTTGTCTTTGGTGAGGGAACATATACTCATTTGCATCGATTCGTCTCTCCACTCTCGCATTCAAGAGGTCTCATGTACACACCCTGAATCCGATCAAGCTTCCAACTCAACTCGCGTCTCTTCACAACCTAAAAAAGCCCGTTCCTAGTGCCCTCCCTTATTTCTGTAAGTTTTCTTCTTGGCCTATTTTATGCTTTACCCTTTCTGACTTTCTTTTCCCCTATCTCTCCCTTCCTTTTGCTCTTCCTTGAGTCTCTTAGCCGTTCTTCCAGATGGATAGGTTTAAGAAGTTAGTTGAGTCTGAGGAGGCGATGGAGGAATTTGTCGCCACTCATAGGATACCCAATAACGTGGGTTTGAGGTATTGCGAGGAGGGAGAGTGGTATATAAAGAGGGAAGTTGGTGAGGTAGTGATTCCTATAATCGCCTTCCTCGAAGGTGGTATGAGGATCCCTATGGGGCTAGTGATGAGGGACTACCTTAGGCACTTTCGATTAGCCCCTACCCAGTGCACCACTAACGTGCTCAGGATCTTAGGCTGTGTGGACGCCTTGAATGAAAAGATGGGTCTGAGATTAACCCATCACGATGTGAATTGGTGCTACAACCTCCAGCACCTAAATGGCAAGTCCTACTACATGAAGACGAGGGATGATAGAGTTAGACTCATCCAATGTCTTCCCGAGTCCAACAAGGGGCTGGATAAGGATTTTCTCATCGTGTCGGGGGAGTGGCACGACGGCCTTCACTACCCGACTGTGGAGGGGGAGCCAGGTAGGGTAATCGGAGTATGGGAGGGTTGATCTGTTAGGTTTTAATAGTTCGCATTGATTGGTTGCTAACAAGGACTAACTTTTCCTGTTGCAGATCCACATGCCTTTGAGCGACACTTCCATTTGGTCAACAAAGGGGACTTAGAAGCTGTACTCAAGGCAGAGGTCTTTGTGAACGAGGTTGACGACCAGGTTAGAGCCGCCCACAAGATTCTCGGATACAAGTCGATCCAGAAGTCCTTCTCGGCTCCCAGACACGTGATCAGAGCCAAGGACCCGAGGCTTCGCCAAATCACCGTGGTGGAACGAGGGTTCTCGTTTTCTGAAGGATCCTCCTTCACAGAGGGTGTCTCGTCGGCGGCCTCTTCCTCCTCCTATCAAGGCTCGAAAGTCGAAGGAGGGAGTTCAGAGAAAGAGGAAGAAGTAGTTGATTTGAGTACGTTCGAGGACGAGTTTGGGGCATTCGACCAGGTCCATCTACTTGAGGATCCCCCTGGTGACTTGGGTGACCCCCATTTATCCGAGGAAGACCTTCTGTTATTGAGGACTAGTAACCTGGCTGAGATGGGCTTCAAGAGACGACCCCAAACTAGCCTATTCGACCTGCTTGAGGGCCAACCAGGGAAGGACACGTCGGAGAAGTCACAACCCGAGCCTCCTCCTCCTCCTCCCAAGCTTCCTCCTTCCCCACCTAAGTCATTGCCCGCGCAGTCCAAGTTGTCCTCCATTTCGCCGGCTTCAGACCTTCGGCCCGAGTCCACCGACTCGAAGAGGAAGAGACCTTCCAAGGGCAAAGATCCAGTGGATGGGGGGAGATCTTGTTCCTCCCAAGAGGAAGATGAAGCCTGCCAACCTTCCAAGCAACTGAGGATTGGTGGTTAGGACAAGGGAAAAGAGGTCGTCCGGCAGCCTGGGCCCCAGGTGTGGCTACCTGCTGCCATGCTTCATGGGAAGCCTTTGATGGATGACGCCAGCCTCAGGGACTTTCGAGGGGGCGAGGGTGCTCGCGTGGATTTGAGCACTTCTACTGTTGAGTAAGTGGACTCAAGCCCAGCTAGCCTAATACAATGAATTTGTAGAGAGCGGGTTTAAGAACTAGGCCCTAGCAAGCGGACAATGGACAATCGCTGTGTTTTCCACCGTCGAACGCCAGCGAACCGAAACCATCCTTAAGAGCCTGTCCTCGGCCCGATCCGAGGAGCTTGTTAGTCATCCTTCTTCCATGGGGATCCCCCACTCAATCTGTTTCTCTCCCTTTATATAGTACTCATCCAATGATCCCCTTCCTCCACTTGTTGATTATCCATGCCTCCCCCTGACAACCCATCCCATCAGCCACTTTACCAGTCCTCCTGTGAGTCGCAGTAACCGAGGAGGCGTTGCCCAGGGGTCATTTCCTCATTAATGCGGCCAGAACGTTGGTCGTGCGCATTTAATGTGGAGGTGACAGTTCATTATGGACTGGCTCCTCCACCATGCTTCCTCGACTGACGCGTTGTACTTGTTCTTTCTCCATGGATGCCTTGAAAGACTTCCTTTACTAATCCTCTACTTCTTCATCCTATGGCCTCGGTTTGCCGAGGACAAGGTCGTCCTCGGCAGGTTTCCTGGTCAATTTGGACTTTCGCAATTCGTCCTCGGGCGTTTCCTCCTCCTCGGCATGGGCCTTAGGCCCGATACGAAATGGGCCGGGGATACCAAATTCTCTGGCCCCATAGAAATTTTAAGGATTATTTCACACAACATGTATGTAGTCTTTGACACAAACTATTTCTAACTAATAGTGAGAAAAAAAATCTAGGCTTCTCTGTCTTCTTTGCATTTTTTCAAATACGTTCCATGAATTTTTATGATGAAGATATTGTTGAAGAATTTTGAAGTGACCTTGTTGGGGAAGAATCCCTGTTACTGTTAAAGCAGGTTTAGCATTAAAAAAAAAAAACAAAAAAAACAAAACCAGTTACAAACAATGGAACTTCAAATGTGACAAAAATAACGTCATATATGATGTTGGTACTACCCAATGTGACTATGGTGTTGCGCTTTGTGAAACTTAGTTGTGTTTAATTTGGATTATGACCTATTCCGATATAAAAGTACTACGGTTTTATTGGAATTTTTTTTCTGAGGCTTAGTCCATGGACCATGCGTAGGATAGAAAAATTGTTGTTTTCAGATTAGGGTTTGGTGTGTGTTGTTTTGAGAGAGAAAACTGTACTACCGTATCTTATATTTTTTTTTTCCAGTGAATAGTGAAATCACTACAACTTCGTGAACGTAGGCAAATTGCCGAACCACGTAAATATTGTGTTGTGTGATTGTTTTCTTTGACTCATATTTTTTTTCCTCTATTTTGCATCGCACAGATCTGAGAATTTTGTGAGTATTCCCTACACATAGAACCATCAAATGCAAGGAAAATATTAGATGAACCACCGAATGTGACAAAAATACGGTCATATATGATATTAGTACTGCCCAATGTGACCATGAAATTGTCAAATATGAGTAAACAATAAGGGAACTACCAAATATAACAAAAGCACAACCATATGTGACCTTGGTACTATTTAATGTGACAATGAAACTATCAAATGTGAGTAAATAAGAGAGTCATCGAATGTGACAAAATTACGGTCATATGTTATGTTAATACTACTTAATTTAATGATGGAACTATCAAATGTGAGTAAATAAATAAGGCAATTATTGAATGTGAGAAAAGTTCAGTCGTATGTGATATTGGTACTACTTAATGTGATGATAGAACAATCAAATGCGAGTAAAAAAAATAATACAACCATTGAATGTGACAAAAGTATAGTCAAATGTGATGTTAATATTGCCTAATGTGACAATGAAACCATCAAATGTAAGAAACAAAATAAGGGAAACAACAAATATAAAAAAGTTATGATCACATGTGATATTGGTACTGCTCAATGTAATAATGAAATCATCAAATGTGAGTAAAAATAAGGGAAACACCAAATGTGATAACAGTACTGTCATATGTGATGTTAGTACTGTCCAATGTGAAGAGAGAACCATCAAATGTGAGTAAAAAATAATGAAACCATCAAATATGACAAAAGTATGGTTATATGTGATGTTAGTAATACATAATGTGACAATAGAACCGTCAAATGTGATTAAAAATAATAAAACCATAAAATGTGACAAAAGTACGATCATATGTGATATTAGTACAACTTAATGTGACAATGGAGCCGTCAAATGTGAGTAAAAAATAAATGAACTATTAAATGTGACAAAAGTATAATCATATATGATGTTTGTACTACCTAATAATAGAACCACAAATGTGAGAAAAAAAAAACTAAGATAACCATTGAATGTAAAAAAAGTACAGTCACATATAATGGTGGTACTACCTAATTTGACGAAGGACCCGTTAAATGTGATATTTTAATAACCTGGTACAGCAGATTACTTATTTGTAGGTACCGTACTCCCAAAAATAGAAAATCTTTGCACATACTAATTAATCAATCTCCCAAATGTAATAACGTGATAATAGAATCGTCAAATGTGACTAAAAAATAAGAGTTCATACAGTAGATTACCCTATATAAACAAAATCTTTGTAGAGAAATTATCTCAATCTTGTGGATTTTGATAGGGAAGTATCTATTGGAGGATATCTATAATTCTACGTACAATGTCAAACAATGAGTTGAAGGACAGCTATGATCACTAACATATCGCCTGACTTTTTTCTTTTTTTTGTTCATTTCAAATTTTTTTCTTTTTAAAATAAATTAGATTATGTAGCGCTCCTCTATAAATAAATAAATAAATAAACCTAGTGCTACACAAAAAAATCCAAAATCTATTATGGCATTTCAAGGCTATCCAGTCTTAGGCCTTCTAGTTCTTCTTGGCTTATTGACTAATGGCATAGCTGTTTCACCAAGCTATGACACTGCTTCACTCAACCGGACCAGTTTTCCCAAAGGTTTTATTTTTGGGACAGCATCATCGGCTTACCAGGTAACTACAGAAAATTTCCTTTATGTTAATTTGTATCATAGTCATGGTTGTCAAAATCCCAATCTGGATCCTACGATTTTATGATCCCACCTGCCCAAAACGATCTAAATCTTTCAAGGATCTTAGTGATCGTTCAGGATCGTACGATTCTGACGATTCCAAACGATTTTGGTTTCTTGTAATCTTCTTTAACTTAATAAAAGGTTCAGTTGGACCCAAATGAAAAATAATATTCCAATAGATCAAGTTTTGCTATTCTAATGTAGCGAGATAGAGTGTTAGTTGAAAACAAACAAAAAATAACATCCCAATAGAGTGTTACGTTTTGAGATTTTTGACATCTTAAATGATGCTTACAAATGGATGTAATAATGCATGGTAATTACATCAAATGGATGCAAATTTTTGATTTTTTATGAATGTATAATTTATGTGATTATTTAAAATACCAATTTGTTTTTTTTTTTCTCAAATAATGTAGGATCTTACGATTCACGATCCGATCCTACGATCCATGATCCCACCTATCTCCCACGATCCCACCTATCTCCCGATTTTGACAACCATGATCATAGTTTTCTACAAATGTCCAGATATGTCAAGCATATGATCAATATTATGATGTGCACATGTATGTTCTTTCAAATTTCCAGCATGAAGGTGCAGCAAATGAAGATGGTAGAGGACCAAGTATATGGGACACTTTCACTCATAGATATCCAGGTCTCTTTTTTACTCTCCCCAACAATATGAAACTTGAAAGTATGAATTACCAATGAAATACTTGGCAATATTTCGATTAAAATTAATTTTAGAAAAAATTATTTCAAGTCATCTTTATTTCGTTCATTTCATGATCTTTTTTTAAAAAAAATTAACAATGTTCAAAATGTCATGTCGTTTAAAATTATTAACAATGTTCAGAATGTCATGTCGTTTAAAATTTTAAATAACATGATAGTCTGTACACTTTCAAATTTATAAAATTTATTTTAAATTATTAAATTTAAAGGAATATAAAATAAGGAGATTATGTTAGGTTGGAAACCATATACGGGGAGGTGCGTCTTTCTCTTGTAACTATAAGAATGAAGCTATGGGTACAATATTTTCTCAACAACATTTAGGTGGACCAACTTGAGATACCTGAGGATTTTAGGGGTGTAATTTACTAATTTTGTGTGTCTGAAGTTTTATTGTATTGGAAAATAAGAAAAATAAAACTGCAGAAAATGACATACTCGGTAAGGCCAAACTACGAACATGCCATGTTTTGAAAAGGACGAGTCAATGTCAGGGTAAATAACACACTCCAAAATTAGTATGGAAAATTATCTTCTTCTATAGAAAAACTAGGAAAATAAAGGCATTGAATGTTGTAACCATTGATGGGCCATTAGGTGTGGATGTTCGGCCACGTTTAGATATGTAATATTTAATTCAAACCATGAAATAATTCATTTTAAATTTGGAGGATCTTAATGTTGTGTGTTTAGTCAAGACTCTTGTAGTTTAATTTGTTGATACTTGCTAGTGTTTATAAAAAAATTTAAAAAAAAAAGACATAAAATTCAAATTTCCTACCTCCCAACTATCAAATTATCAATAAAAAAAAATTTAAAAATTTAATTGTTTGTGGTTATCGTCCTAAACCCAATATTCCTTTTTTTTATTAATAGTATTTGTTAGTGTGTAAAAAGTCAGGGTCCAACACTTATAGTCTAATTTAGTAAGCCAAGTTCATTTTTTGTTGTTAATACTTTTTTTTTTTTTTTGTTTGAAGGCCATTTTTTGTTGTTAATACATTAGAAAGCCAAGACTCGGCATTAGTCATAAATGTGGAATTTTAGTATAGAGTAATTAGTAAACGCATGAAATTGGACACTGTTGTGTTGTAAAAAAAAAAAAAAAAAAACTCACTCTCTCTCTCTCTCTCTCTCTCTCTCTCTCTCTATATATATATATATATATATATATAGGGAGCATCATTGAGATTCTTTGAAATTTTTAGGGTAATTTCTAAATTTTTTAACAATAAGTTATTAGATTTTTCTACATTATTAATATATTAAATAAATATCAAAATATTCTTCTAAAAAGATATCAAAATAACATTAATAAATGTACATTTAAATATTGTTAAAAAATGTAACAATCAATAATTTAGATTTTTCTATATTATTAATAATGTAAATAAATATCAAAATAATATTATTAATGTTTATTTAAATCTTGACAGCCTACAAATATCTACACTATTTATTTTGTTTTAATAATGTCTATGACACTACCACACACTCTTGGTGCAATGATCACTCCACAAATATAAGTACTTGTGCAATGTGAGGGTAAGGACCGAAGTTCAAGTATTCAGGAGCGTGCTTCACACACATATACACTTAGATTAAGTTTTATTAAAATTTCTATCTTATATTAAAAAAAAAAAAAAAAAAAAAGCAATGTTTATGACGGAGTTTGTGCCCCAATTGAGATTAAATAAATAAAAAGAGGGAGAAAAAAATAAGAACAACAACAACCACAACGTAAAGAGCAAACCTTCACATTCCTATCTTTCGGTATTTATTTTTCTTCATTCTCTTCTGACTGTACTCCACACTGCAAATAAGTTGTATATGTTATGGTTGTGAGGCTTAAGTAGTAGTTCTTAAATAGTAAAAGAAAAAAAAAATCATTTGGTGTTCTCTAAATGTAGTATTAACTTACAATGAAATTGCAGGTAGAATTAAGGATGGAAGCAATGGAGACGTAGCTATCGATCAATATCATCACTACAAGGTATATGCATGGTGTTCCGTGTTCATAATTTTTTTAATAAAAAAAGGAAAGAAAAGCACTCATAATAATTAGCTCTTAAATCTTGTAGCATAATTGCATAGTTTGTTTTTCCTTACAAAGAGAACCAGTGTTCTTGTCATCCTTTCCCGGACGAAATGGGTAACTAAACATAAAATTCTAACTATATAATTAGTTGTCAACGTTTTCAAACTATATTTTTTACTAGCATCTCGAGTTTCAAAGACTCGATTTTGGCCCATAAATCGAGTCTCAAAGACTCGATTTTTATGGCCTAATCATATCCGACGTGGCATATTTTTTCACGTGGCGACCACATGGAAATCGAGTTTCTAAGACTCGATTTCCAACCCTTATAAATATAAACAAATAAGAGAGGTACCAAAACAGAGAGAAAAAAAAAAAAAAAAAACCCAGAAGGAGAAGATCAGAGGCCCAAGCCGCGCGCCAGCCCCGGCCGCGCCTGGCTGGTGAGGTGAGCTCTTTCTCTCCCTCTGATCTGAGTTTGGATTGAGATTGATGTGTTTGGGATTTTTGAAATTTGTTTTTGGGTATTTCGGCTTGTACATGGACTTAGAATTTTTTAAAATTTTTTTTTGTGTTAGAAATCGAGTCTTAGAAACTCAATTTTCATGTCATCGCCACGTGGAAAAATATGCCACATCGGATATGATTAGGCCATGAAATTCGAGTCTTTGAGACTCGATTTATGGGCCAAAATCGAGTCTTTGAAACTCGAGATGCTAGTAAAAAATATAGTTTGAAAACGTTGACAACTAATTATATAGTTAGAATTTTATGTTTAGTTACCCATTTCGTCCTCCTTTCCCCACTTCTTGTAACAATATATATGTCTATATATATACACACACACGTGTGCGTGTGTGCGTACTCCTAATTATCCATTAACTTTTGTGTTTTGACTTTTTTAACATTTTCGGAGCCCAATTATGTTTGCCACTTGAACATATCAAAAAAAGAAATTATGTCTTCTAGATTTTTTTTTTTTTTTTTTTCCTGAGTATTGAGCATGTCTAACTAAATACAAGATAATCACAAAATAAAAAATCTTCATTTCAGATTTTTCCTAGACTTTATATATCTTTTGTGATTATACATTGCAGAAAGATGTTCAGATTATGAAAAAGATGGGCTTAGATGCATACAGATTCTCAATTTCATGGTCTCGAGTACTACCAAGTAAGATTATCGTCTCCGTAGTATAGTAAAAGGTGAAATCCATCCCATTAAAAGGACATAAAATAGGTACCATCAAGTACACATCTTAGGCTAGAATGGAATGACCATTGTTTTGTGACCATATTATGTTCCTAACAAACTGATTATTGGGACTAATTTCAGAAGGAAAACTATCCGGTGGTGTGAATAGGGAAGGAATCAAATACTACAACAACCTAATCAATAAGCTCCTAGCCAAAGGTCATTACTGGTTCTTAAATTCCATCACGTGTCATCAACTTATCATGTGTTCTTAATCTACATTTGTTTGCTATGATTGAATGTAGGTCTACAGCCCTTTGTGACCCTCTATCATTATGATCTTCCCCAAGCATTGGAAGATGAGTATGGTGGTTTTTTGAGTCCTCATATTGCGTAAGTGGTGAATTTACTTTATGATCAACCATTTTATTCATCCAAATATTAAAGTGCATGTACTTTTCACAAATTTCATCACAAATATGATTTTTAAAATTTAATTTGGAAACCCATTTTGAAGATAAGGAATCAAAGGCAGGCCATTTTGATGATTTAAAAAAAAAAGACCTATTTGTGAGGTTGCTAGCTCATTGTTTTACATAATTATTGAGTTTGATATCAGTTGTTAGGAATTTATCATTGGAATTTTCTTATGTGAGATCATGATATGATATATTAACTTAACATGAACCTACAATTTCAAAAATACATTTAACTTCCACTTGTTTTTAATATAGTCCTATAATGAGTTATTTTTGTTTCCAATATAACCCTTCTGTCCAATTTGCTCCGCTAAGTCCACCAAAATGATATTTTTTGAAAAATGAAAAAAAAAAAATATTAACACTAATAGTAAGATTGGACAAAATTAGATAGAATGACTATATTGAAAATATACTAAGGTTGAAATGAGACACATAAAATTTAGATGATTGTGTTGCATTTAGACCCTTGTCGATATAACTATTTTTAAATCCAAGTTGATTATTAGATTTATTATGTATGCTTTAGGTTAAACACATAATTATCAACATCATCCAAGTGCGGAAATTTAAAAGAGGCACGATATGATGATCTAAGAAAACAATGAAAAAAATAGTTTCACAGGAAAAACTTGAGGGGATTTGACCTAATCAATCCAAGGTGAACCATTTCACTATAAGATAGAGATTTACAGTTAGGATAACTCTATTCATTGTAATTCTAACTATAGTTACCAAATTGAGCTTTAAATCCCACAAACGTCTCTAATAGTGATCTGCTACAACATGAACCTCCAGTTCTCTACTTCAATGTCCCCTTGAAGATTTTCTCCAACATAGATCTGCATTTTATGGCTTCAAGATCACACTTGAAGGTTTAGATCCAACAATTTTGATTACCAGTATGAGGTAGCAACTTTTACAACACTAGATCTTAAGTTTCTTCAAAAAATATCACCAATAGAAGATAAGAAAGAGCTTTGGGTGGAAAAACATACATAATAGGAGGCACAATAGTCACTTCTCACTCTCTATGTTTTTCATGACCTATAGGGTCTCTTTTATAGAGTAGAATAAGTGGCACGAAACCCTAGTAGATTGGACGATGGGCTTGGGCTTGAAATCTACAAACTGATATGATTTGCGATTTTTGATTAGTCAAACTTTAGTTTTGATCAATTGAAATTTCCATATTCACACTCTGAATTGCAAAACTGTCGCAACAATATTGTCTTCAAATATCAATCACTAAAACTAATTACTAGACTTGTTTTTACTCACAAATTGCTAACATAAATAAAATCTAACAAATTGAATTGAAAATCTATAAAATTTAAAAAGTGTAATTTCATCCATTTGTAATTTAGTCCTTATTATATCAATCGCTTAGTATTGTTACTATTATCCATTCATAGATGTATTACACTAAAAAAAAGTTTTAATATGCATAAAAGCTATTCACTGCGAAGAGCCTTGTAGCTCTACTAGTTGACATCTCCTAGTATTTCCAATAGAAATTGAGACATCCAAGTTCAAATCCCCCTTCCTCTAATTATTGAATCAACAAAAATTAATTAAATAAATAAAATACAATTTCACTATTTGGCTAGTTAGGCCTTCTAGATCTATAACTAAATCATGCTAAAAATTACTTGCTCATGAAAAAATGCTAAATTTATTAGTGTAATGTTAGTTTTTAAATAGTTTGGTGACTTTTGCATGTATATGTTTAGGGATGATTTTCAGGATTATGCTGAGCTTTGCTTTAAGGAATTTGGTGATCGTGTCAAGCATTGGATCACACTAAATGAACCATGGGGCACCAGTTATGGTGGTTATGCAGTGGGGATAATTCCACCAGCTCGGTGTTCCAGTTGGCAACAGTTAAATTGCCTTGGTGGAGATTCTGGGACAGAGCCATATTTGGTGGCACATAATCAGCTTCTTGCTCATGCATCTGCTGTCAAAGTGTACAAACAAAAGTATCAGGTTCCATGCATCAAATTGTTTTATATTTTATTTATTTAATACGTTTCTTCTTTTTCTTTCTTTGCATCAAAATTGTACTCCATTCAATAAACATGGTTGCATTGCACTTGGTACAAGATAATTTGGGGCAGTTTATTTAAAAACTACTAGTGGATGTCTTACACGATACGCGTGTTCGTTATTAGTTATTTTATAATACTTATATATGTTATAATGTTTGGGAAATTAATTTAAATTATATATTATATGTCACTAAAATAATGAAGAAAAAAAATTGTAATACAATATATCCATATATAAGTAACCATAATTAATTAGACCCTAAAAATGCCACTATGCATATTTGGTTCTTACATTTGACGTTTTCAATATAAAAATTCTTATTATTTATATTTCTTTTTTTTAGAAGTATTTCTTTTATTTTATTTTTTTAAAGAAAACACATGAACTTTTGAAGGCTGAACATCTAAGATTTAAGGTTTATAATTTTTAACCTGCAAAACTAAATATACATGCCAAGAGATTAAAATTATAAGATCAGTTGAACAGAGAAATTCAAAATTATACTATTTTATATCTTAAATTTAATTTTACATACATCTGAGTATCTCAATCACGTACAAATATTAATCACTTTCCAAAAATACAAATAACACATATAAATGCTTTTTGTCTTCCCTAAACATACCTTTTAGAAACCTCAAATGTCGTTGAAGCACTGTATCAAGCTTTGACAATGTTGTTGAGAGGTTTAGATCATATGGATGGATCTAAACCAAAGCCAATTTCTTACTCTCTCTCTCTCTCTCTCTCTCTCTCTCTCTCTCTCCTTTTGGACCTTCAATATTTTGTGAAACTGGAATATATAAAATAACAGGTGTTATAACGTAAAAAACTAACATTGAATGAAGAAAACCTTTCATTTTTTAAATTAAAAGCGGAAGAGTTCAAGAAGTTGGAAAAATAAGTGGAACCAAAAATCTCTTTATCTTCTATATTTATGGGTTAAAGTGGTCATTAATAAGAAGATTGGGTGAAGTGAAAGCACTACAAAAAAACGGGGTTATCCCAGCGTTTTCAAAACCGCTGGGATAGCCCCAAAAAGCGCTGGGATAGGGTCAAAATGCCTATCCCGGCGTTTTTTTTTCCCAACGCTTCAAACCGCCGCGCAGTGAATGTGGGTATAGGGTCGCCGGACCTGTACCGGCGCTTTTCAAAAGCGCTGGGACAGGCATACGCCTTATACCAGCGCTTTTGAAAGCGCTGGTATAGGCGTTTTAAATTTAATTCATTCAAAACCTATACCAGTGCTTTTGAAAGCGCTGGAATAGGTACTACCTATGCCAGCACTTTCAAAAGCGCTGGTATAGGCCTTGAATGAATATAATTTAAAAAGCCTATACCAGCACTTTTGAAAGCGCTGGCATAGGCAATACCTATTCCAGCGCTCTCAAAAGCGCTGGTATAGGTCTTGGATGAATAAAATTTAAAAGGCCTATACTAGCGCTTTTGAAAGCGCTGACATAGGCAGTACCTATTCCAGCGCTCTCAAAAGCGCCGGGATAGGTCTTTTTTTTTTTTTTTAATTTAATTTTTTTAGCACTTGTAATGTACCTACAATACATATTTTCCAATATCTATTTTATAGCAATTGTAATGAAGCACAGAAAATTTCACAAGGTAATCATTATGAAAAATAAAGCCTACACCTAAAGGTATATCTATTATCATGTGCTTAGATAGGTCATATGCATTAACCACTGGTGCCTAACTAAACCAAGAATCACAAAAAGTCCAGTCACACAACCAACCACCAAGCTAGTTTTGGATTAAATAATTTATGAAGGCAAATTAGCCAATGAGCCTAGGTGTAGAGCTGTTCACACACCAACCATCACATTCCACCATTGACAAAATTTCACCAACCCGACTGGCAACAGCAGTTACCAACAATATTGACATGGTGGTTGGTAGGATTTTTGCCAAAACCCCTAGGCATTTTGTCTCACAATGAGTGAATCCTTTTAGGGGGTCAGGGAAAAAAGAAAGAAGATGAAAACAACACAAAAACAAACACAGACAAACAAATCTAACAATGACATAGATGCCTATGTGCTGTTTATAACGTCACAGAGACCTAAAGATAGATCCCCAGAGCGCTATATGACAAAACCTCATCCTCTCCCGCATGAAGTCTTTGCTTATATATATATTGATTGATTGATTGATTTGCTGCAAAGATTAACATAGATAAATTTGCAAATTAAACTTGTTTTTCAGTAATAGTAAATGAGTAAGCATTTCTCTTTTCCGTTAGTGTGGGTTTGTATTATCTTTTTGTTAAAAATTTAAGTATTATTTTGTAAAACGTTAACAAATATACAGTTAACATTAACTTGAGTGTATCTTTATAATTAAGAAAGCTTTCACTATGTGCAGATAGCACAAAAGGGCATTATAGGTATAACTCTGGTGTCACACTGGTTTGTGCCGATTTCAAATGCGAGGCATGACCGTGATGCTGCGCTAAGAGCCCTTGATTTCATGTTTGGAATGTAAGTATACTAAAACTACATGACTCTTTGTTTTGGACATCTATTTTACTATTTTCTCGTTATTTACAAAGAATAAAAAATAAAAAACCCTTTGCTAGTTTAATGTAATATGTACAATAAAGAATTAAAATTTGATGGTTTGTGGCAGATTTATGGATCCCCTAACCAATGGTGACTATCCACATAGCGTGCGATCTCTAGTTGGCCACCGATTACCCAAATTCACGAAAGAGCAATCCAAGCTAGTAAATGGGTCATTTGATTTTCTAGGGCTAAACTACTATACTGCTAATTATGCTGCCTATTCACATCATTCCAATGCTGAAAACGCAAGCTTCTTGACAGATTCACTAGCAAATCTTTCTAGTACGTACTCAAACATTTGGAGATATGATTCCGTTTTTCTTATGTAACTCACACATACTACCAAATAATAAGACCATGCTTTTTTCTTTTGCTGTGGCAGCTGAGCGCAATGGGATCCCTATTGGTCCAAAGGTGCGTATGAAATTGAACATACATAATATTGATATAGATCTCAAGATGGTTACAAAAGTTTGATTCAATTTTTTTTTTCTTTTATGCTAGTCTTAAATGGTTTAATCTTCACACAACTTAAAGAATATATATATATATATATATATGATAAAATTTATATGTTTATTTATCATCATTTTCTGAGGTAGTATGATAATGAAAGGAGAGTAATTATTTGAGATGAATGTCATTTATCAGATTTTGTGTGGTTTATATGGATTTTTAAGATCATAGATATGTGATATTTACAAAAATTAATGTCTTTTCATTAATCCTTAAAATAGACATACACAGTACGAAAAGTGCAATGAAAAATGAAAAGCCTTCTCAGTTTTCACTATTCTTAACTGGATTTCTCCATCTTCTTTATTCTTGAAACCCATTGCCTCATGCTAAATTGAAAAGCAACAAATATTTTCTGACCAAACTCTCGAATGCCAGAAGAAAAAAAAAGGGCAGAAATAGTTAATTTCCATGGCATAATATTTCAGGCGGATGAAAAAATATTTCATTTGATGGACATAAAATACAAATAAAATAGATTAATAAAAACAAGTTCTTTGAAGGTAATTGGCCATAATATCAGGTGGATGAATAAGTATCAACACCCGTAGTATTTGATGATAACTTTTTGAATAAAAATATTTCCATGGCAAAATATGTAATCCTTAATGGTTAACGAAAAGACATATTTATTTGGTTTTTATGATCTGAAAAGACATAATAATTTGTGATAACTTTGGAGCTTTTGAGAATCACCGGCAGCTTCTCCTACCGGTTGGCATTTTCGATGAGTTCTCTCATGGCTTCTGTGACATTGAGGTTTTAACTTTTAACCAGTTGTTTCTTTTTTTTTCTTTTTTTTTTAATTTTAATTTTATCGAAAACTAAAAATTATCAAGATGAACTGGATATTAAGTTGTTAATTCGTTATTGTGTGTGGTATTCCCTATTCATTAAAAAAAAATAATGAATAAAAAAACTGATATGGCCTCATTTTATTAGAGGGCATAAAGAGAATGTTTTATACTGAATTTTTATTTAATTTAAAATCTTTCTTTAATATGATATTTCAGGCGGGTTCAGATTGGCTCTATATCTATCCAAGAGGAATTCGAGAACTTCTATTATACATAAAGAGAAAGTACAATAACCCACTAATTTTTATTACTGAGAATGGTAATTTTCTTTTGAACTTTTCAATTATTGTCACATAAAGTTAAGATACTAGCCAATGAAATATTTTGAAGGGAATAGTAGTTTGATTTCCATTTAAATCTAAATAATCTGCCACTATATAGGAATTTCTGAGGTCAATAATGCTACATTGTCGCTTAAGGAAGCCCTTGCAGACAACTATAGAATTGATTATTACTATCGTCATCTTCAATATCTTCATAGTTCTATCAAGTAAGTAGAGAAGACCTCTCTTATTTAGAACAACTACTAATTTTACTTTACTACTACAAATAACAATATGTCACATTCACAATTATGGATAAAAAACATATTATCAAAATCGTCATGTTTGAAGTCCAATTGATCAATTTTTTTTATGCAGGGATGGTGTTAATGTGAAGGGATATTTTGCATGGTCAATATTGGACAACTTTGAATGGAATGTAGGTTACACCGTTCGGTTTGGCATCAATTATGTAGACTACGAAAATGGGTTGAAAAGACATCCCAAATTATCTGCCCGCTGGTTTAAGAAATTCCTCAAGAAATAAGATGACAAATTAATGACTATGTTCGTGTTGAACTGTATGGTAGCATCAGACCATCTCCAAAAATAAACTTTAAGAGATTTTCTTCTCTATTTTAAGTAATGTCTATAATATGTATCCAATAAAATAAAGTTAATGTCACTGTTTACAAACTCAAATGTTGCTTTTATATATATATATATATATAATGTTTGGTTTCGCTAGTTATCACTAAGATTAATCACACTTACCGTTGAGGCCCTGAAATAAGAGATTTAATTAAACCAAGTACATTCTAATTCCAGCCCCAAAAGCATATTAGAATCTTTATGAATCATTCATCTGGCTGCTTTCTCAAAAATAGGCTACCTAGCCTTAATTGTTGTGGACTGGCCAGTACTTGGCTATAGTTTGGATAACATGGGTCATATTTTGCACATGGCACTCGATCCCAGATAGCATTAGATCCCAATAAGTGGTGAATACATTTTTTTTTTTTTTTTTTTTGATAAGGAGGTGAATACATTAATTGAGCTTAGTTGACATTACAAAGTTTCTAGGTCGAGAGTTTAGGCCCAACCCCTGTCTCATCTTCTCACTCCAACCTTTATCTCACTTAAGTAGGAGTTATCATTCTTCTCAAAAAAAAAAAAACTAGAAGTCATTATTATTATTATTATTACTAGCCGCGAATCCGCGCGTTGCACGTGATAATTATTTTATAGTGGTTTTATTAATTTTTTTTTTTTTTTTACAATTTAAACTAATCTAATAATGAGTAATGTATTTTGTAATTATATTTTTATTTATTATAGGAACAATCATAAATGTAATATAGGAACAATCCAAAACACCAAAAAAATTAATAAAACTTAACAATGATTAATTGAAACAATATTAGGATAAAATTTTGTTTTTGATAATCTATTAAGGTTATTTTCTTTGTAGAAATTATAATTTCGGCCACCCAAAACATATTATCAAATAAGCAATTATTAGCAAAATCTAAAAATTAAATTTTTATACATGCATTGTTATAAAATAATAATAATTAAAATAAAATTGCAAAAGTTATAATTTGTCACCTATCCGATTATTTTCGTTTGGCTAACCTTTGCTTTTCTTTAAATAAATGGCATTATAGAATACTTCTAATGCAACTATTAAGAGTACTTTTTCCACCACAAAGGATTAGAAAATAAACAAATATTAGTAAAGTCTCTTAGTTTAACATCTAAATTGAGCACTATAAAAAATCATGTTATATGACAGAATAAATACCAAATTATCCAAATCATGCTATGTAATAGAATAATATTATATTTTTATATGTTATATTTAATTCTTTAGAATGCAATAGGATAACATTTAACAATCAAAGAGAGAGAGAGAAAAAAAAAAAAAACAACAACAACAACAATTTAAAAAACAAAACTAAATCGCATTAACCCAAAATAGAGTTTTAAAGAATATAAAAAATTATTAACCTAAAGTAGAGGAGATGCAAGAAAAATAAAAAATAAAAATCTACCAAAAAATTTAGAGAGAGAGAGAGAGAACCTTTTTTTTTTTTTTTTTGGTGAGGGAAAACTATGCATAGAATAGAAGAGATAGTGACAAATTTATAGTAAAAGAGTGTGAATAAGAAGAGACAAAAATAAAGGAAGATGAAGGGAAAGATGAATAATGATATTAATGTAGAGGGTAGTGGGGAGATGAAAAGGTAAGAGAGGGAGAAAGATTGAAGAAGTAGTGGGGAGATGAAATGGTAAGGGAGAGAGAAAGGTTGGAGAAGTGTAAATATTAAAAAAAATAAATGTTTAAAACAATTATAGAAAAAAAAAAAAAAACCCTAAAGCTTGAAAGGCTTCAACCTTTTTTTTTTTCTTTTTTTCCTTTAAGCTGAAAAGGCTCACACAAAACCCTAAAGCTGAACTGAAAAAGGTTTTAGGTTGGGCTTGATAGTGGAACTAAATAAATAAGAGGTAGGCTGGATTAATTATACAGATTTATTATAGGATGATAGTGGAAGTAAATAAATAAGTAGTGGGCTGGGCTGGATTTATTATAGGGTGATAGTGGAAGTAAATAAATAAGTAGTGGGCTAGATTTATTATAGGGTGATAGTGGAAGAAATAAATAAGTAGTGGACTGCATTTATAGGGCTGAAAATTGTAAAAACCATTTTAAAATTGTAGGACAAATTATATTTAAAAGGAAAAAAAAAATGACATGATAGCTAATGTGGCGCAATGTGAGAGCAGCGGCATTAAACGCTACGCTTGAGCTTTTAGTAATATATAGACTAGTCGCTAACCCATGCGATGAAAAATAAATTTAATCTTTCTTTTATTCTATTATATGTCATGTATATATAAGTGTGTTTAAGTCTATTGATAGAGTGCAATATTCATTGTGTAGCGTACTCCATAAATTAACATTATACTGAAATTAAAAAATTAAAAAATTAAAAGAAGAAAAGAGATATAACATCATTTTCAGTTGTAAATCTATAGTTTTAAAGTGTATGTAAAACATCATATACCTATAATCATAAAAGCAAGCATTTCTCATAGCAAAATGTGAAAAATAACCAACAATTTTTTTGGGGGGCAAAAACCTGTTGGGGAATGAGTTGTGGGCAACCTTGTAATCATTGTGGATTTGAAAAACCTTTTCACTTCTTGGCTTGTGTTTGCTCCACTGCCTTTCTCTTCTTATCTAATAATCCTTCTTCTCTAATAACCCAGATAGCAAGCCTAAAAAAAAAAAAAAAAAAAAACAAACAAAAACAAAATATGAATTTGAAACTCATAAAAGAAAAGGAACAAAACCTAGAAACTGAAAATTCCTAATAAAAATTCAAGAAGAATTTGAACTTCTAGGTTTTTTCCCTGATTTCAACAAAATCCCTTAATTTACAAAAAACCTAATTCAATTTCATATTGCTACCACACCAAACACCTTTTTTGATGTGTACTTAGAAGTGTAACATCCCATAAAAGGCTCTTGCCTAGTTGACATTTGGCCACAAAAGCAAATAGCCCCAAAAAAATCAGCAACTACTTCAAACTCTTAGCTTTAGTATTCTTGGAACTAAATGCTTGCTAATCATCAAATCTTGTATAGCAAATTGTTGCACACCCTGAATACTTTTATTCATCTTATTACAATTTCCACAATTACTACACTAGGCCATTATAAAGAAAAAAAAAATTATATAGCAATAGTAACTACAAAAGCTAACATAGTGATGTTTAAGGGAGCATTTCAATAAGCAGAATGCAAATAAAACTAAACTCTTTATAATCACTGCTATAACAATGCATGTCCTCCCATTCCTTCTTGCAAGCCAATAGTAGTTGCAAGAGTTACCACGATTGCTCAATGCCATAAGAGCATTCCACTGATGGTCATAACTCAAGCATCCTTCTTCTATATTCAATCTCATGTGTGTCAAAAATTTTTAAGAATGAAATTTGTTAGTTGGTGGTTTCAAGTAAAAGTCACATTTTGCACAAAATCTAAGTAGCCTAACTCACTAACTTGATGAAAGAAAAACCAAAACCTCAGCTGAAATTTTTTTACTGCAAAGAGGCAATTACTTTAAGCTGAAAAAAGAAAAAAAAAGAAAGAAAATGCAAGTCTAAAACTCTTCCCAAACCTATAAAAAAATAATTTTTAAAAAAAGAATGAAAGAAAATGCATATCAAAGTATCATTCAAGTTAAATATATATATTAGTGTGCAAAAGAACTACAAACATCCAAGACAATTAAAAATTAAAAATATCCACACACACACACAAAAAAAAAAAAAAAAAAAAAAAGCTTCATGTGAGGATTATGCTTAATTATGCTGTGAAAAGTTGAACATATGAAAAGCAATGAAGTTTATTTTATGTATTGAACACTATTATGCTACTAAAATCTCATACTAAACTAAGAATATCTACAAAATCTATATAACATTATAGCTATATTGGTTAGGTTCAAACACCCTCTTCTTGAATGATCAAATTATTAAAAAACATTAACCCTCTTCTTCACTTTTTACTCAAACTTGTTTTCATGGCTCATATTTAAACAATCGCAGCAGAAAATTTTCTATTAATAGTAAAATTTGTGTATACACAAATTACAGTTTCATGTAAAGTGTACATACACATGCTCTATACCTCTAAGGAAGGAAACATCACAAACCCTTTACATATGTGGGTTGGATTTAAAACAAACTACATATATTCCAAGTCTGATAAGCCAACTCAATGGTAGAAAAATGTTCTTTATAAAATTAGATAATAACATATTTTACAAAAGGAGGTAATTCTTTGTAACTCTATCTTGCTGCTCATATTTTGCAGTATACAACAAAGTGATTTATCTATCTAGGTACAATGGGCAATAGCATTGGTTGTTCTTAAGCACAATTCAATATAGACAAATGAGATAGAAAAGAAAAAAAAAAGTAACATGACAAATACAAAAAGTACCACTATTCTAGCCTTCCAAAATTCCATAAACAAAACCCTTTCCTAGCCCAAAAATACAAAAAGTTCCCTCCTTTCCCACAAATCCAAAAGGGCTGAAACCACCAACAACTCCCCACAGTAGTCAGACAAACCTCTCAAAGAAACCCGAAGAAAGCATGACCAAAAACATATAAAGCTTCCTCCTTTTTCTTATTGAACCAAAAAACCCAGCAAAGGCAATTCCTTTTCCCATTCACTCTCAAAAACCAACAAAACAAAACATCAAGAACATATACAACAAAGCAAGCAGCAAAGCATGGGAGCAAAAGTAAAAAAGGAGATATGAACAAAAAGCAGGGCAAAGAAAAGAAAAGAGAAAAAAACAAAGATGAATCAGTAACATTTCCCCACTTCGTTCTTACTTTCTTTTGTTTCTTCTCTATATTCAGCTATTGATGATTTAGGAACTAATTTATGTGGGAAAACAAATCATGCCATATGAACACTATTTAGGAATTTTATCAAACTCTTGTGAGAAGCCAATAACAAATCCATAAAAGACTTCTAGTTTGAATTCTTTCAAACTCAGGTTTATTTGCCTCCATCTAAAACAACCTTTCTAACAAAAACTTAGCAGTCTCAATTTTCAAAAGAGAAACGAATACTTATCCCAATGAAGAAAAAATTGGAAACAACTGGAGCTTCAGCCTTCAGTTTCATAGGAGTATATTATTCTCAACAAAAAATATTTTGCCAAAAAAAAAAAATGGAATCCAAAATATCTTGGGGTTTATGTGATTTGTGACTGCTTGAAACCAAAACAATATGAGCCCTACTATAGTATTTCCAACTACCATAGTGACTTGTTTTGTGGAAGGTACTTATTATTGCACCAAGCCTGACCTCTAAATCCTACCCTTGTGTTCAATTATAAACTACATCTAATCCTAATTGGCTTTTATGTTTAGAATTATATGCAAAACTAAATCAATTAGGCTCCAGAAATAAATATATAAATTCTAATATAAAGTTAAAATTTTATAAAACAAACATGAATTCTAATATCAAACTCCAAATAAATTATATAACATGCAACAAAGAAACCCAAAAAAGAAAAAAAGAAAAGAAAAGAAACTATAGTAGCTAAATATACAAATAAAATAGTAATTAAAGGACATTGACATGCAGAAATTAATATCTAAAACTAAAGAAGCATACCTTGCTCAAAAACTTTTTTATTTCGATAAGATCAAACCTGGCTCAGAAAACCTTAGATTAAAAGAACACAATTTAAATAGATTAGTAAACCCAATGGCCAAAAAAAGAAAACAGGTAAGAGGGAAAATCCTAAAATTATAATAAAAACATCACTAACCATATTAAAAACTCCAAGCGACGAAAAATGGCAACCCCCCAACTCAACAACATCTTTGCCAAAGAATGCGTACTATGACACATCTCCAAACCTACAATTAAAAAAAAAAAAAAAAAAAAAAAAAAAAAAAAAAAAACCCTCCATATATAAGAAAGACATTTAATGAAATTAATTATTCCCAATGAGAAAAACACACACACAGCCTTGCATGCTTATATACATATAAGGCAGGACAATAGCTAATCATATCCTCACTCTCAAGCCATTTTTGAATTCAAACATGTTCCAATTTTCTCTAACAAAATTAAAAATATTTTGCTAAAATCCACATCATAAAACACAAATAAGTCATTCTATCCACTACAATGACAATTTGTGAATGCAGTATTATACAAAATATGAATGGTTTTGATTCATGGGCAACTAAACAAGCCTAAGAGATTTGCCTAATGAGGGAAACATGCAAAGAAGAATACATTATCAGGTCTAATGTTATTTGCCGTAGTCAAATAATTCGATAATCAATAGATTCATAATTTCTCTACAACTAAAAGTAATGGCTTATAGGTATTTATCATGACCAACTCATTCATTTCCATTTTTGATATCTCCACCCTTCACCTCTCCCTTGCGCACGTATTTAGCTCAATATCTGAGACAATTCATGTTAGCCCATTAATCACCACAATTAAAAAGAATAAAATAGTCTCTCTCATTTTCAATGTGGGATTAAATATTTTCACTAACTCCTCATCTTCCATATTCACTCTCACATCTTTATATTTATGTTGTAACATTTATTCATTTTTAATTATGTAATATTAAAATGCTCCAACAACCCACATGGGTCAACTTCAACTATAATGCTCCCAAACTTTTGCTACTAGTGTGGTATTATCGGCCATGGTGAGTTGGTGACTGAGATTGCAAAAATGATTGAAGGAAAAAACAAGATTGATGAAGGAAGAACAATATGAAACAAGGATGAGAGTGACATAGGACGTTCCACACCAAAAGTTATAGTTATGATAATGGCACCATGACCAAAAAAAAAAAAAAAGTTATTCTTTCGGAGAAGCCACAAAAGACTAACTGTGGAAGAGACAAACACACAAGCAAGACAACCAAAGATGGAATTACAGAGAAGCATAATCAACTACTAGACTAGAGAAAAACCCTAGGTTTCTCAAGATTTGACACTAAGCTTAGAGAACGTGGGATCTAAAGAGGTGAAAACTTTGAAGAATCAGTGGACCTGAATATGGAAATATGTGGAGAAGGAGTAATTAGGTGTTTCGGGGTACAAAAATGTGGTACTCCTTTCTCTTAAATTCATGTTGGGGTTCACCATGAATGTAAGAGGAGGATGCATCGCGTTACCATACTCTGAAAGTACCTAATAATTTTTCATGAGTAAGAAGGAATTATAGTGGGAAAATCGGAACTCACCAAAAACATTATTTTCACATGTCTAACTAACCCGAGGGTTGTAGTCATTGTGAGCCATGAAAAAGCAACATGGCACACATGAAAATGAAACTATTATGGCTTTGATATGCTAAGTTGCCAACAACCAAAAATGAAATAGAAAAGACTCGCCATGTCATATGGTTACATATAATATTTTCATTACTTTTGAGATTTTTCGCTAAATGAAAAATAAGAGGAAGGGTAAGACAACTTATATGGAGTTGAATTTAGACATAAGTGTGGACGACTAAATTTCTCGGGTCGAAATAAAGTCAAACAAGTAAAATAGTTTCACAAATGTGAATTTGTATTGATGAATGTGTGGTACAATTCTCTGTGATTACAAAAGAGTGATCCTCTGATTCGATCTCCTTGAAAGATTTATTGATTGGAGTTGTGGTAATGTGATTTTGACTTGAACACAAAGTATCCTTCAATTTGGTTGAGGGATGGATCGAAGATTGTTGAAACAGAATTACAATGAATCTCTGGCTATGAGCTTGTTAGAAATCCTTTATTCTTCACGTTCTTCGTATGTTCTTCGTGTTCTTGGTGCGTTCTTCGTCTTTGAAGGTTTGTGGTGGAAGTTTTTCGGTGCTTTAGAGGCTTGAATCCGTAGAGCTTCGTTGATTTGTGTTTATTGAGGTTTTTGGAGGCTTTTGAGCTTGATTCTAGTGAACTTTGAGATCTAGGCAGGTAGTTTGGATGATTCTGCTTTGAATGTTCTTCGTGTTTGAGGATTGAAGTTCTTGAAGTTGCTGAAGGCTTCAGGGCTTGATTCCAACAGAGCTTCTGGACTTCTGAATCTTCTCTGATGCTGCTTGTGCTTCAGATGGCTTGGTGCCCTCTTAAATGTCTTAGGAATGCTTCTATTTATAGGCGTTTGGGGGTGGATGAGCGACACGTGGCGGAGTTTGATTGGTGACACATGTCACAGCTTGATTGGTCCGCTTATGTCATCGCTTACACGTGCGAGGCTGATTATGTCATCGCTTACACGTGCGAGGCTGATTACGTCATCGCTTACACATGCGCTGATGTGTGATTGGTTTTTGCATGACATTTGGCAAATTTCTGTTGGTTTCTGAGTAGTGATAGTAAAACCTAGCAGCAATACGTGGAGTTTTGTAATTGGTTGTATTTTGTAGACTTGGTAGTGTGATGTGTCAGCTTGTGATAGGTCGGGAATTTTCCCTCTCTACAAATGCTCCCTCGAGACTCGTTCACGCACACAGTTTCAGAGTGTGGTGTGGGAATGAGTTTCGAAAACATATTTTTACACTTGGCTCTTCAAATGAAGTAGTTGAAGGTGGTGGAGCTTTCAGCAGGATGAAATAATTTCCGAAGAGTAGACCCACCCATATGAAAGGCTTTGATGAGACCGAAAAGGGGTCTGCCTGTATTTGAATGTACTTGTATGACCGAGCTTTCTCAGCAAAGGTTAAGTCGAAGTAATTTCAGAAGAGTGTTCCATGGTACTCGGAGTGGGTTGGTGAGGCTGAAAGTTATTTGCAAGAAGTTGGATGTACTTGCAATATCGAATCATTTCAGCAGAGGTTAAGCTGAGGTAATTCCAGAAGAGTATTTTGGATCGTTGGCGGCGATCACAGGGTGTAGAAGATGGGGAAGACGCGAGGATGGTGGCTGGGTACGGCATGCAGAGTCATGGGGCTAGCCTCGTGTTTTTAAGAACCGCTGGTGAAGTCATCTCAGAAGAGTATACTTCGGATTACGGCGAGGCCATGTGGGAAAGTGGTTGAATGCACATGTGTAATTGTTTCACTCAAGTTAAGTTGAGGTAATTTTAGAAGCTTATGGATTCTAGGGATGCTGATGAGGGTGGTGAAGAAGACGGGATGAAGCAAAGTGAATGGGTGAAACACACGCCACCATGGTGCTGGCCCTGTACGTTGAGGACCTCTGGTGTAGATGTTTCTATGAAGTACACCTTTGAATATGGGACTGACTGTATGTTTGCATGGGTCTGACAGCAAGTCGTAGAATGTGCATGCGTGATGGGACTATGTCGACAGACGTTAAGTTGAAGTAATTTCAGAAGAGTGCCTTCTAAAATACTTCAAGCTAAATTTAAGTTGGAGTAATTTCAGAAAGTGTGTTTTGAGGTACCAGCAACGATGACCTTTGAGTCCCATAGTGGTGGGGACATGGAATAAGGCTCTGGTAACCATTTACCAGCTCCAAAGGCTGAACTCTGATGAGCTGGTGCCTTGAAGGTTGTTTTAAGTGTTGGATGAAAGACAACTTGTAGGACACCCCAACACTTTTTACCATCTTCACCTATTGACACTTGTTGGGAAAGCACAACAAAATGAAAGATGTTTATTCCGAACCTCTACCTTTGCTGTAAGACTAAACAACTTGAGAAGGACTATGGAGTTCTCAAAGCAGTTAAGAAGCTCCTTGAGCTAGGGTACGAGAGATTCAGTTGGCCTTAGATCTCTTGATTAGGTAGATCTGAGACTACAAGGAACAATGATACAGGCTATGTTATGAGAAATTTTATGGACAAATGTAGTCGTTAAGTGGAGAAACAAAGTTTGTTTGGATCTCAAAACTACAATGATGTTGTGAGGAGGTTTTTTACTGAACCATGAGAAGGTTGGGTTCAAGATGGTTACGAAGCAATATTGGTTGCTAGGTATTGAGGATGATGAAGCTATAGTGAGAAATGGCTGTGAGAATGAGGACTTGAAAATTTGAAAGAAGCAAATCTTCATTTCATGACTCAGTGTATTTTTATTTTGATGAGTTCTTGATGAATCCGACCCTTCTATTTATAGTGGAGAGACGAAGAATGGTAGATAGGTAGTTGAGAATGACGGTTGAGAATTTTTGGTGAGAATGGTAGATTCCCGACTGGTAGGTGCCGAATGGTAGGTGGGAATGTTTGGCACCGAAAGAGGGATAGTAGGTTGGACGGGTGACCCGATGTAATTTCAAGTTCAAGACACACTTGTGAGAGTTCATCTGTACTTTGAAAGGGAAGCCTTGATGGAGTTTGGAGAATAACCTTGAGGGGATCCAAACTAAATGTATGAATCTCAAGTTTTGATCTTGGGAGCTTAAGTTTTGGACATTGCTAGTACTTCGGAGAAGTGGGTCACATAGGTGGTTTCCAAGTCCAAAACAAATAAGCGGATTTCAAAATCAGAATCTATGTGAAAATCTGAATAGGACAAGCTTTGCTTAGACGTTTTAATTCTTGGTCAAAGTTCACATTAAAGCCAACAGCGGTAGAATCACACTATTTGAGCAATTTCAGATTCTCAAATGAAGAAATAGACCCCAAAATCGAAATCTACGCGAAAAATTAGGCAAGACAAGTCCTTCTTGAAAATTTTGACTTTTGGTCCGAATTTGTGCAAAAGTCAACTTTCTAGAAATTGGACAGTTTGCACAATTTCCAAGTCTCGGACAAAGAAACAGATTTCGAAATTGGAATGTACGCGGAAAACTGAGTGGGACAGGCCTTTTTTGAAATTTTGACTTTTTGGTCAAACTCAAAGGTCAACTTGGTCAAAGCATTTTCTCTTTCTCTTTTTTTTTTTTTTTTGTAGGCGGTTCGGATCCGGGTCGGATTTCCAAGTCGGTCCGGGTCAAACCAGGTCAGCCTGAACAACGGGTCAAGCCGGGGTACTGGATGATGACGTCATAGAGGCGCGTGTGAGTGCGTGTGCACCAGCCAGCGCGTGTAAGAGCGTGATTTGGTGGGGCGGCGCGTGAAACTGACGCTGTGAACTCCGGAGTTTCCGGAGGCGCGTGGCGACGCGTGGGATCTTTTTTGGTCTCAAATTTTCTTGGGCATTGTCGATCTAAGGCCGTAGATGACTCCTGTAGGGTCAGTTTTGTGAAATTATGAGCAGGTTTGCACAAATTTGAAGGACTAGGCCGCGGTTCATTGAGAAATTGTGACGGCGCGTGGTGGCGCGTGGCTGATCGTTTGGACCTGAAATTTTCAGGTTTTGTAGATCGAAGGCAGTTTAAGATCCTTGTGGTATTAGTTTTGTGAAATGAAGGCCGGATTTGCGCAGATTTGAATGAGAAACCCGCGGGACGTTGGGACTTCTTGACCGCGCGTGGCGGCGCGTTATGGCTCCACTGTGGACGTCCTTTCTGGGTCTTGTTGCTCGAAGTCCTTTGAAGATTTCTTTGATGTCGGTTTTGTCTTTCATCCAAGTGCAATTGTATCTTCTGACAACATGATCCATTTACGGGTATTTACCCATTTTTTCCAAGGTTGGGCGCAGTTTTCTTTGACTTTGTGTGCATTCAAGTTGCAAAGTCTGACTTTAATCTTCTTCTTCTTTCTTTTTTTTTTTTTTTTTTTTTTTTTTTTGTCTGTTGCCTCAGAAGTTTTCTATATAAAGCCACCCAGGGCATGCACTAATTTGTACAAGCAGTCTCCAGTGGGTAGCATGATACGTAGAGAAATTATGCTTTTTTTTTTTTTTATATCTTTTTTTTTTCACATGCTTGGTTTGTGCTAACCTTCTTTCTTTCTTTCTTTTTTCTCTTTTTTTTTTTTTTGACAGGCTAGAGATTAAAATTGAAGCTCTCTCTTTATCGATTTTTTTTTTAAGACGTGCCATGAGATTTTCTTCTGACAAGTTCTTTGTTGTTGCTTGTTTTTGTTATGCAGCATGCTTTCCTTGTTCTTTGGGCTTTAACGTCAAGTTTTACACCAATGTTTTCATAGCAACAATCATCTAGGCAACAATGTTACCAAAAGTGTTCATGATTCAATGATGCTATTACTAGTACTTGACTTTGAAGTTGTACTAGCTTTTGTCTTGGCAATTAAGCTGCACCAACACTTGTTTTTTCAACGCAACCATCTCAAGAGTCTTTGCAATGTAGCCACATTAAGAGTCTTTACCATGAAGCCGTGCCAGCATTTATCCTTGTACGGAAGCCATATTAACACTTGCCTTTACAATGAAGCTGCATCCACAATTTTCTTCGCCATGAAGCCACGCCAACACTTCATTTGCATTGAAGTCGTGCCAACATCCATCTTTGCCATGAAACCACGTCAACACTTCATTCGCACCGAAGCCGTGCCAACATTCATTTTTGCCGTGAAGCCACGTCAACACTTTATTTGAACCGAAGTCATGTCAACGTTCATCTTTATCATGAAGCCACGACAACACTCTTCATTAGCACTTGTACTCGCATTGAAGTTGCAGCAATATTTGCACCGAAGCCGTGTCAACATTTATTTTTGCCATGAAGCCATGACAACACTCCACATTAGCACTTGCACTCGCATTGAAATTGCACCAATTTTCAGAGGCAACATAGCTCAGACATCGAGGGTGCATAGCACTGTAGCCAGACATCAAGATCTCATAGATGCCAACAAGACGTTGAAGATGCAAGGAGTCCCTATCAAGACTTTGAAGATGCAAGAAGTTCTCCTTAAGACTTCGGAGATGCCAACAAAACCTTGAAGATGCGGGAAAAAATGACGCCAATACTTTTACGCCAGAGTATGTTGCCAAGACTTTGAAGATGTCAGAACATGCCACCAAGAATTCGACACTGCATGAGCATGCCCATAGAGGAGAGATGATGCAACACCGACTTCGGATATATAATCTATCATCATTCTGGAGGAAGTTGACGTCATCCAGATTTCAAAAACATGATGTAAAACGACACCACTCAGAAGGGAGATGATGTGGTTCAAATTTCAGAGCTATGAAGTGGCACAACCTAGAAGAGAGACGATGTAGCTTAGACTTGCAAGGTACAAGAAGATGCCCCCAAGAGATAAGTGATGCAAAGCATACTTCAGAAACGTGGGAGAGTGTCCATAGAAGATAGGCAATGCCATGCAGACTTCATTTCTTGCAAAAGTGGTTGAAGATTTTATTTTGCTCCACAACCAAGAATCAACTTATGTTCATCATCATTTCAAGGATAGCTAAGCAACGTCAACTCCTTGCAGTCTTCATCTTCGACTACAACGATCTTCGATTATCCTATTGAGCAGTTGACTACCTTCAAGTAATGTCTTGCTGACCAAAGGGGCCTTAAAAGCATATTGACAACCGTTGCAAAATTCTTCAAGCCAGACTGGCAATCCTTCTTCATTTCATGTGACTGAACTTAGTGACAAGCACTAAACTGCCTACGTACCCCGGAGAGGGATCAAGTCATCACGTAGTTCAACATATATATATATATATATATTTTTTTTTTTTATGATGATTTTTTTTTTTTTTTTTTTTTGCTTTTTTTTTTTCATAATTTGATTTTTTTTTTTTTTTTTTTTTTTTAGTGCATGACTGAACTTAGCAAAAGATACTAAGTTGCCTACGTACCCTTGAGAGGGATCAAGTCATCACATAGTTCAAAAGTTTTATTTTTTTGTTTCTTTTTTTTTTTTTTTTTTTTTTGCAAAAAGGGGGCTCAGTGTGTAATAGTGGGTATCACCACTAATCGAACCCGAGACCCCTCAAGAGCGACATGGGCATCCAACCACTACGCCACACTAGCAATTGGTGACATAGAGTGGGATTAATTTCTTCTTATTGGTACGCTTTCAGAGGTAATGGGAAGACATCATGTACTCTTGCAGCGCTACAGTGGGCAGTTTAAACTCTTACCAAGGAGCAATTTCTCAACTTTCAGGCATAGAAGCGTTTGAGAAACTTCCCATTGATAGGGCCGATTCTTACACCATCATTATCAACCAACTTGTAAGCTCCATTGGTGTAGACTTCTTGCACAACATAAGGTCCATCCCATTTTGAAGTGAACTTATTGCCTGTACGATGAGTTGTGATGATAGGTCTTCGAACAGCGAGGACTAAGTCACCAACTTGGAATGATCGTGGTTTAACTCTTTTATTGAATGCGCTTGAAAGACGAGCTTGATAGCACTCAAGGCGTTGTTGGGCCTCGAGCCTCTTCTCATCAAGTGCTTCCAATTCTTGCAATCTGAGCTTGGCATTTTCTTCTCCAGTCAATCCTTCTTGAATGGCAATCCGTAATGATGGGATTTGACGTTCCAAAGGAAGGACGGCTTCCACTCCATAGACAAGAGAATATGGCGTTGCTTGAGTAGGCGTTCGAAATGTTGTTCGATATGCCCATAATGCTTCTCCGATTCTTTCGTGCCAGACTCGTTTTGTTTTGGATACCACCTTCTTTAACAAACTGCCAAGCGTTTTGTTAAATGCTTCAGCTAGTCCATTTGCCGGGGCATTGTACATGGAGGAGTTGTATTGTTTAAACTCAAACTTCTCGCATAATTCCGTCATCAACCTATTGTAGAACGGCTTTCCATTGTCAGTTATGATATACTGAGGGACACCATACCGATAGATCAAATGAGTTCGAATGAAATTGACCACCGTCTCTTTTTTCACTTCCCTAAGGGGCACAGCTTCCGCCCATTTTGAAAAGTAATCAGTTGCAGCCAAGATGTATAAATGGCCACCGGATGACTTTGGTAATGGTCCTATTGCGTCAAGCCCCCATGCATCAAAAGGCCAAGAAGCTACAGTTGGGTGTAGAGGTTCCGGCGGCTGGTGGATGAAGTTCGCATGATACTGACAAGCTTTGCATTTCTTAGCGCACTCCATGGAATCTTGCACCATTGTAGGCCAATAGTAACCCATTCGTTTGATCCTGTAGTGTAACTTAGGACCCGACTGATGTGCACCGCATATTCCAGAATGAGCCTCCTCTAAGGCTTGTTTAGCCTCCTCCTCCCCTAAGCAATAGAGAAACAATCCATCAAATGAACGGCGGAAGAGAGTGTCTTTATAGTAAATGAATCGAGCAGCCCTCCGCCGAACTTCGGTCTTGTGGTGTCTATCATCCGGGAGTTTTCCATGTTGAAGGTATTCAATGATCGCTTGTCGCCAATCTTCTTTTTCAACAAGGCATACCGAAATGATGTTGGCTTGCTCTTCTTCTTCTTCTTCAATCACGAGAGGTACCACCCACCTTTGGGAAATAGCAACTTTGGTGGTCTCTTCTTGGGATAATGCCAAGGCGGTAGCCAAATTAGCTAAAGCATCGGCCTGTCTCTTCTCCTTCCTTGGTATATGCTCCAATGTGATGGCCTCAAAATTTGTTAGCAGCTTCTTCGCATATTTGCAACAAGGGATGAGGTCTTCTTTCTTGACGTCATATTGCTCCAAGATTTGGTTGATAACTAATTTGGAGTCCCCAAAGATCTCAAGTTGCAATATGCTCATTTCAATGGCCATTTGTAGACCAATAATCAATGCTTGATATTCGGCTACGTTGTTAAAGCAAAGTTCGCTTAATGAGAACGAGTACAGAAGTATTTGCCGTTGTGGAGAAACAAACACTACACCTGCCCCCGCTCCTTCTCGACATGCAGCCCCATCGAAAAACATCATCCATGGTGGCATTACTTCAATGTAAAACACGTCTTCATCCAGGAAATCATCGGAGAACCCCCAATCAGATGGAACTGGGTGATCAGCTAAGAAATCTGCCAATGCTTGTCCCTTGACGGCTTTTTGTGGGACATATGCGAGGTCATATTGTTGTAGCAAGACCGCCCATCGAGCTATACGACCCAAAACCACTGGCCTAGAAAGGACATACTTAATCGGGTCCGCTTTTGCTATCAAACGAACCGTGTATGCTTGCATGTAGTGCTCCAGTTTATCTATAGCAAAGAAAAGAGCGAGACACATCTTTTCAATAGGAGAATAATTTAATTCAGCCCCATTGAGAGTTCGACTTAGATAATAAAGGGCTCTTTCTTTCCCCTCTTCATTTTCTTGCGCCATAAGAGCACCCAGAGACTTTTCTTGTGCTGCAATGTACAACACTAGAGACTTTCCTGGAATAGGAGCACCCAAAACTGGAGGATTAAGCAAGTATCTTTTGATGCACGCAAAAGCATTGCTACAAGCCTCATCCCATTCAAAGTTCACATCCTTCTTCATCAATCTATTGAAAGGTTGACATCGACCAACCAAGTTCGAGATAAATCGTCGTATGTAGGCTAGTTTTCCCTGCAAGCCTCTAAGTTCTCGCAGATTCTTGGGCTCTGGCATTTTTTGGATAGTTTCAATTTTGGACTGGTCAATTTCAATACCGTGGTGCCTTACAATGAAACCAAGAAATTTCCCAGACGTTACGCCAAAAGCGCATTTGCGTGGGTTCATTTTAAGCTGATATTTTCTCAGGCGGTTGAACACGAATCGCAGATCTACCAGATGGTCTTCCCTCCTTTTTGTTTTAACCACCAAATCATCGACATAACACTCCACGTATTTGTGAAGTACATTATCAAAGATCTTTTGCATGGCCTGTTGATAAGTAGCACCAGCGTTCTTTAGTCCAAAAGGCATCACTTTGTAACAGTAAATGCCCTTAGGGGTACGAAAAGCTGTGAGCTCTTCATCCTTAGGATTCATTCGAATTTGGTTGTAGCCTGAAGAACCATCCATGAAAGATAAAGCTTCATGACCAGTAGTGGCGTCAACCATGACCTCAGTGATGGGTAATGGAAAATCATCCTTGGGACATGCATTGTTCAAATCACGGAAGTCAACGCACACCCGGATTTGTCCATTCTTCTTTTTGACAGGGACGATGTTAGCGATCCATTCTAGGTACTGTACTTCACAAATGAAACCCGCCTCGATTAGCTTATTGACCTCAGTTCTATTTGAGGGATAAGCTCCGGCCGAAAGCGTCTTTGGGCTTGTTTAACTGGGCGCACGCCTTTCTTTACTGCCAAATGTTGTAGAGCAATACTTGGACTGAGCCCGGGCATTTCCTTGTAAGTCCAAGCAAACACGTCTTTGTATTCTACTAGGAGCTTGAGGTACCCTTCTTCTTCTTCAAGGGTGAGAAGAGCACTGATGAAAGTTGGCCGTCTTTGTATTCCAAGGCTAGAGGAGCTTCATCGGCCTCTTCATTGGCTGCTTCAGCATCTGAAAGTGTATCCTCTTCTATTGTAATGTGAAACGAGGATGAAACCTCTTCAATTTGCTCATTGTGGACGAGTGATTGACTTGTGTGTACAATCATTCGTCTTTTGATTTTGAGCGATCCTTCAGTGCTGATATCTAAGGTAAAGTTACGTTTCATGCGTGAAGGAATGCTACTGTGGATCTCATCATTAGCTTTCTTCTCCCCTTGAACCTCAAAGTTTATTGAATTTTGAGAATGACTATCAACAGGCCTTTTTGTTGCCCCCAATCTATCAAAGACTGATTTACAAGCAAGAGTGTCACGATTTTGTGTTAAGCAAGTTGTATTTAACCTGTCGAACACTGTAACTCGTGACGATGAGGCCTCGATGCGATCAAACACTGAGACATGCGATGAAGAGTGATCTTTTCTTTGATTCGAACTTTCGCCGACCTCCACTGTTATGTATTAGGAACTTAAAGCATTGGTTCTCCTCTTGATCCATATCTGAGCTGGTTGTTCTGGAGTATAACCTAATTCGGTCTTTGGGACAGGAATCTTATGCCCTTCAAGCCGCATTTTCCTTTGTGTTTTGCTGAGGCCATGCATCTTTTCTCCGGTGGCTTCTGGAATTAGTTTCCCTAAGTCTCCTTGTTTTGAGAAATCGTAGCCTGCTTTGGTTAACAGCCTATATGCCTTTGGGTCGAACCATTCTTTCGTCTGCTCACTTGGTAGAATATCATGCTTTGTCAGACTTTTTGAAGACCTTACGAATCCATTTAGTGGCTTCGAGGGCAAAAGATTTATGGACGAAGTCAAAGGCATGACATGATTTTCTTTCAATATGGCTACATCCTCCATTGTAAGCTTTGCAGGAAGCTTTCCCATGTCTTTTGTAGGTTGAAGGCATTCCGCGAATGGTGATTGTCCATTCTTACGGCATGATAATGGTACATAACGAAGGAATGGAGGGTTATTGGAAGATGTGGAAATTTCCGCTCTTATTGAATTACTGGTAGATTCACTAGAATGATCATTCCCACATTCTGGACCTTCCATTGGGGAAGGAATATCCTTTCCAGTGATAAATCTAACCTGCTCCTTTTCACCCTGCTTGCTTTCCATGGACGGGATCTCAACTGGGAGAACTTCATTAAGAATGTCATCTTCCACATAAAACTTTGCGTCGGCAAAGTGAGCTTCAGTCTCGGCGAAAGGTTTCAAGTCGGCATTGACCTTTTTTATTCCACTTTGAAGGAACTTGAAACATTGATGCAAAGTTGACGGAACTATTCCGTTTCCATGGATCCAGGGGCGTCCTAACAGCATGTTATAGGTCGTCTTCGCATCAATGACATGGAACAAAACGTTGCTTGTCAATTCTCCAATGATCAATTCCAGGTGGATCATGCCGATTGCATGTTGTCCTCCTTGGTTAAAACCTTGAATGACCAAACGACTGTGCGATAATTCCTCCATAGTAAGACCAAGTCGTCTCATTGTCATTTTTGGTAGTATATTAACAGCTGAACCTCCGTCAATGAGAATACGATCGATCTTTTGTTCACGAGCATAACTGGAGACATAAAGTGGACGATTGTGGGGCTTTGAGCCTAACAACAGATCCTCATCAGTGAAAGTTAAGTCTGGAGAGCATGCGTAACATTCCTGGGTTTGTTGAAGCGTATTGGTAGAAGGAGTGTACACCTCTAGCTTCTTGAGAGCTTGAGTGAGTTCTTCTTTTGGTGAGATGGAGGATTGCAAGGGTTCAACTTCATCAACTCGAGATTGGAGTTCCTCCAAAGATGACAAAGTCTCGTTTGGACCACCATGGTCAACATCCTCCTTTTCATCCTGAATTTCGCAATGAGAGACCGTGTGAATGGCCTCGGCTGAGTCATTTTGAAATAATTTTGTAGGGAAGAATTCTTCCAATGTGATGAGATTTCGAAGTTTTTGGGTTTGTGCTGAATCGTCAGACATTTTTGTTCCCAGTCTTTCTTGCCTTTTATCACTCCTTTTTCTTGACCAATGCTGAATCTGGTTTTGTGCTCTTCTAGACTCTTGGGTGATCAAATGAAGAGGGAACGTACGTCTCTTCTTCCATCTCCTGCGAGTAACTACCGTCCAGCCTTCTTCCTCATCCATTGTTGACCTTTTATCATCATTTGAATTATAATCAGATGCCTTTTGTGAGAGCTGAACTTGAACAGGTTCTAGAGAACCAAACTGAACGAGGGTGGTATTTGCCCCCTGCTTAGTAGTTGGAGACATGCAACTAGGTAACCCACAAGCAAAGGTTGTAAGGTTTGACTGAGCAACATCATTAAAATCCAAGTCAATTTTCCTTTCCTTGGCGAGCTTCATGATGAGTTCTTTAAGAACAAAGCATTTTTGGATTGGATGGCTTATAATGCGATGATACTTACAATAGTTTAGGTTATCAACTTTTCCCATCTCTTCCGGTCGCTTACATTCTGGCAATTCAATCAATTTCAATTGCAGTAGTTGTTCTAAGATGTTTGGCACATCTTCATCGGGGAACGAATATGCTTTTTGCTCACGTTCTTTAAAAGTCAGGCGACGCACTTCGTTCCTTTGCCATCCTTCAAGCTGTTTTTCATTTGCCTTCGCTTCTCTTCTTGGAACCTTGACTTTGGCAGTGTTAACAACCATTGGGTCTTTAAGGCTGACTTTTGCATTCCTATCATTCCTCCTTACTTCCTTTACGCTTTCCTCAAGTATGGGAGGCTTTGTATTCACACGGCTAGCAATGCTCAGCTCCATGTCATGCGCACGAGTTGCTAACTCTTCAAATGTTCGAGATTTTATCCCTTGAAGGATGTAAAGAAATCCCCAATGCATGCCTTGGATGCACATCTCTACAGCAGAAATTTCAGAAAGTCTATCCTTGCAATCCAAGCTCAAAGAACACCACCGATTGATATAATCAACGACGGGCTCATCTTTCCACTGTTTGGTATTGGTAAGCTCCATCATGCCTACTGTGCGCCGTGTGCTGTAGAATCGGTTAAGAAACTCTCTTTCAAGTTGTTCCCAACTATCGATTGACTCGGGTTCTAAGTCTGTATACCAATCAAAGGCATTCCCTTTTAGTGAACGGACGAACTGCTTTACAAAGAGGCCTTCTTGAGTCTCTGCATTCTCACAAGTTTCTACAAAGTGAGCCACGTGTTGCTTAGGGTTTCCTTTGCCATCAAATTGTAAGAACTTGGGGGGTTGATACCCATTTGGCATCCTCATATTATCGATGCGCTTTGTATAAGGCTTCGAATATATGAGAGAACTTGTAGAAGAACCTCCATATTGTGCTCGAATAGTGTTCGTTATCATGTCTTGCAATTGTTGGACAGATATCGAGGCCATTGAGGTGGAATGTCCGTGTTGAGAAGTGCCTTCACCTCCTTTTCCCTTATCAACCCTAGTGTTTTCTCCTTTCAAGGTAAAGCCAGGTGGGTGCTCAGGGCCAAGACTTGATTCACCCAAATCTTGTACCTCCAGCTTGTTCATTAAGGTTGCAATTTTGACGTCCTTTTCTTCAAGTGCTTTGGTGAGAAGGATGACACTTTGTTCCATTTCAGCCATCTTTTCTTCCATGGTAGAGGTGTTAGTTATCATGTCTTGCAATTGTTGGACAGATATCGAGGCCATTGAGGTGGAATGTCCGTGTTGAGAAGTGCCTTCACCTCCTTTTCCCTTATCAACCCTAGTGTTTTCTCCTTTCAAGGTAAAGCCAGGTGGGTGCTCAGGGCCAAGACTTGATTCACTCGAATCTTGTACCTCCAGCTTGTTCATTAAGGTTGCAATTTTGACGTCCTTTTCTTCAAGTGCTTTGGTGAGAAGGATGACACTTTGTTCCATTTCAGCCATCTTTTCTTCCATGGTAGAGGTGTTAGTCATCATGACTGACACAACTTCCCAAGATGATGGAGAAGAAAGTGATTTGAAGTGAGCATGTGAAATCTCATCTTTTGGGTTCCCTTTGATGGGAGAGAAATCGTGCAACCAACTTCTTGTGAAGGAAGAAGGGGATTTGCCCCCATACTTGAGGTGTTCCAAGGTGGAGATGTCCTTGTTGATGACCTTGTTTCTTGTAAGAGGGTCTAAGGAGATGATTGTCTGGACCTTGGCTTCCTTGGTTGATTGAGATTGAAGTTGATTGTTTGCTTTGGGTTGACTACAATTGATTACACCAATGCAGTTGTTGGTGGTAGCCGTACCAAGTTTAGTTGAAGTAGCTATTGTTAAAGCTTGAATGTTCTTGCTAGAGGCCATTGGAACGGGTAGCAAGATGATGTAGATTTCTTTCTTTAAAGGAGAATAAGATGAGAGGTAGAGACGTCCCACTGGGCGTGCCTGAATATGTGGACGACTAAATTTCTCGGTTCGAAATAAAGTCAAACAAGTAAAATAGTTTCACAAATGTGAATTTGTATTGATGAATGTGTGGTACAATTCTCTGTGATTACAAAAGAGTGATCCTCTGATTCGATCTCCTTGAAAGATTTGTTGATTGGAGTTGTGGTAATGTGATTTTGACTTGAACACAAAGTATCCTTCAATTTGGTTGAGGGATGGATCGAAGATTGTTGAAACGGAATTACAATGAATCTCTGGCTATGAGCTTGTTAGAAATCCTTTGTTCTTCACGTTCTTCGTGTTCTTGGTGCGTTCTTCGTCTTTGAAGGTTTGTGGTGGAAGTTCTTCGGTGCTTTAGAGGCTTGAATCCGTAGAGCTTCGTTGATTTGTGTTTATTGAGGTTTCTGGAGGCTTTTGAGCTTGATTCCAGTGAACTTTGAGATCTAGGCAGGTAGTTTGGATGATTCTGCTTTGAATGTTCTTCGTGTTTAAGGGTTGAAGTTCTTGAAGTTGCTGAAGGCTTCAGGGCTTGATTCCAACAGAGCTTCTGGACTTCTAAATCTTCTCTGATGCTGCTTGTGCTTCAGATGGCTTGGTGCCCTCTTAAATGTCTTAGGAAGGCTTCTATTTATAGGCATTTGGGGGTGGATGAGCAACACGTGGCGGAGTTTGATTGGTGACACATGTCACAGCTTGATTGGTCCGCTTATGTCATCGCTTACACGTGCGAGGCTGATTATGTCATCGATTACACGTGCGAGGCTGATTACGTCATCGCTTACACGTGCGCTGATGTGTGATTGGTTTTTGCATGACACTTGGCAAATTTCTGTTGGTTTCTGAGTAATGATAGCAAAACCTAGCAGCAATACGTGGAGCTTTGTAATTGGTTGTATTTTGTAGACTTGGTAGTGTGACGTGTCAGCTTGTGATAGGTCGGGAATTTTCCCTCTCTACAATAAGCAAAGCCTATGATTGGGTTGAATGGACTTACCATAAAAGCTATAATGAGAAAATAGGTTTTCATGATAAATGGATTGCCTTGATCATAGAATGTATAACAACTGTTTGATGTTCAGTATTAATAAATGGGTGTCGTGAGATTTATTTTTATCCGTTGCAAGTGAAGGAAGGAGATCTATTGTCCCCTTACCTTTTCTTACTTTGTGTTGAGGGCCTATCGCCTTTGTTGAGAAAGGAAGAATTAGAACGTAGTATTCATGGTGTGGCTATAAGTCATTGGGGCCCTCGCATAGCAAATATTTAGATTGTTGATGATAGCCTCATCTTTTTTGTTAGGCATCATTATCTTCTATTCTTTTGGATATTTATGAGCAAGCATCTGTGGAAAAACTTAATGTTGAAAAAACAATGTTTTTCTTTAGCAAAAATGCCCCATTATCAACCTGATTGCCATTCATGGTGCTTTCAAGATCCAAAGAATAGGACACTTTGAAAAGTATTGGGGGCTTCCATATTGGGTGGGAAGGGCTATGAAAACAACTTTTTTAAAGATTACGTATCGAGTGGGGCCAAAGTTACAGAGTTGGAAGTCGAAGTCGAAGTACTTATCACAAGTGGGACATGAAGTCTTTGATCAATTTTTTGGCTCGAGCTATCCCGACCTATGCCATAAATTGTTATAGGCTTCCGAATGATTTGTGTCAAGAATTAAACTCCATACTAAACAATTTTTGGTGGGTGCGGAGGTAGTCTGAGCACAAATATCATTAGTTGAGTAAAAGTTAGGCAAAAGTTTGTCGAGTGAAAAGGTATGGGGGACTGGCTTTAAAAATTTACGGCATTTCAACTTGGTCTTATTAGTGAAGTGATGTTGGCGTTTGGCGCACAATACATAATCCACACTGTACATAGTTTTGAAGTCGAAATACTTCCCTACTACAAGCATTTTGTCAACTAAAAATTCAAAATCATGCTTCTTTTCCTTGGGGAGAGTATTGCCTGTGCATGCTGTGTTTTAGAGTGAAATTTGGCATGATAGAGGGCTGCCCCAGCCAACGATTTTCATTGTTGTTTACCCGTGGCGAGTCCTACTTGATGATGCTGCACTAGATGTTCTCATACTGCCACAAACCCACTGCTCGAATGCACAACTTATAGCAAGTGTTTTCGTCGTTTGAAGCCGAGATCGTTTAGTCTAATCCATTGGGTTGAAGCATGACAAATGACATGCTCATCTGGGTTAAATGAAAAATGGTGTGTATTCAGTTAAGAGTGCATATCATCTATTGGTTAAATCGAAAAGGCAGGATTTGGTGGGATTAGAGTTCGTCTGGTGGTAAAAATACTCATTGATGACAAAAACTTTGGTCAATCGTGGCTCTAAATAAGGCTTACTTTCATGTGGAGCGCAGGTCAGGGTATTCTCCCTACAAATACTCTTTTATATGCAAGGAAAATTGGATCAAGCACTGAATGTGAAGTTTGTTTTGATGCATGGTACAAAGTCAGTTGTCCATGTGCTTTGGAGTTGTCCATTTGCAAATTGCAATACAGGTGTGGAGTACTAGTCCTATCTCTATGGATAAAAGGATTTTGATTATATAAATGACTTTGAGGTACTGGTGGCCTTAATGATTTATAGAAGGGATTAGTTGGATTGAGATATTTTCTACGTAACGGCTTGGCTACTATGGTGGAATAGAAATGAGGCAAGATGTAGACATGACCGACGAGAAGCTCCTATAGATAGCTTGATGGGCGAGTACTTAAGCTGTTGGAGTTTTTGGGAGCCGGATAACACCCACTGCATAATGAGTCTCCCCGGATAGTGCCACAGTGGAGGCCTCCCTTGCAAAATGTTTTCAAGATAAACTTTCATAGTTGCCATGATCCAATGACCAGAACAGTGGGAATTAGGGTGTTGATAAGGGATTCTATGGGATCAGTTTTAGTAACTTTGGCAGTCCAATCTCACATGGGATGCAATCATGATAAAGCAAAGGCTGTTGTTATGGTTCAAACAACACCAAAAGGAGATTGCATTGCACTTGGTAACAATATAAGAAGATAAGGATGCTAGTTTTCAAGTTGAATTCAAATAAAGCTGTTGAATTTCAAATAAGATTCTGCAGTAGATTAAGATGAGAATTTCTGCAGTAAATCAAGATTAGGATTAGTATTTGTATATCAATTCAAAATATTTTAGGAATTTGTTGTGATGAGATTATCTCCTCACTAGTATTTATATTCGTAGGAATTATGAATGAAGTAAGTAGAATTAAACCCAAAAAGTCTCTCTCTTTCTTTTAACATTAAGGAGATTAGTCATCTCAAATTGACTAAACTATCAATTTTTATTTTTATTTTTCCAGTTCACAACAGCTGTTTTGGTGATCCATGTAGTTCATTTTTACAGGCGAGTTGGGGTCCCTTCAGTTGGCTTTTGATAGCAAAGTTCAAATAGCAGCTCTTAACTTCACTGATGTGTTGATTATCAAAAAACAAAAACAAAAAACTTCACTGATATGTCTTGGGAGTGCAGGGTTTCTACTGGATGAAGCCAAAATGAAGGCTCCACCGTTCCTTTCTGCAGAATTTCATTAGTCTCATTTATATTGTATTGGGGCTGCCTATGCCTTAGCATTATATGCTCAAGACTGTTTATTTGAATCAGTTTGGATGGGAGATGTTCCTTCAACCAATGCCAGTCTTATAATTGAGGATGTTTCCAAAGTATAGTTTCTGATATATTAAAACTCTTCTTTTCTGTCAAACTAAAAAACAAAAAATTTGTTTAAGTTTGGTCCAAGTAAGAGACTAATCCAGTCTTGGCTCAAATTTTATAACCTGGAGGCCCAGCATAGCCCAACCTGATCTTCTAACTCATAACTCACACTCTGCTACGGACCAAATTGCTTAAAAGTTTTTAGACTAGAATTGAGCTTAGCTAACAATCCCATATTTCAGAACGGTCCAATTTAGACTAATTTGCAAGATTATCCAAGCTACAATAATAAGTTTTACTTATTGTCAATTTTAACCATAATTATCTGTAGAAAGCCATAGTTTTAGCACTAACAAAGGACTATAGAGATTTAGGCTTAAAATTGATGTATTCCAGATACAAAATGTACAAAATACCAAACCCCGCCCAAGTGAAATCATGTAGTTAATTAATTTGAATAATTACTATAGTAATATAAAATTTGTAATCTTTAAATACTATGAATCCTAGCCAAGAAGAAAACTCTCCCCACCCCCCTCTTCCCCTCTTTTGATGAGTAACCAACAAGAAAAATTAATACAAGTCGTGCATTCCTGTACAAGAAATGGGAAAAGAAAAATTAAAGATAAATACATTACATTTGCATGTGGTGGTGTGATGGTGTTCTACTTTGAACTGCTAATCTTTGGAGATGATCCAAGAAGACCTCAAAGCTCACATCGTCAGTGAAGATAACATCTCCTCCCAGTAGAGGACCATTAGAGTTATATGTAGCCAAAGATTCAATTTTGCTAAAAGAAAACAAGCCTGCAAAAACCATGTTGTACATTAGTGCGCACTAGCTCCTACAAGGGGATTAAATTAATGATTTATTAAAGAAAAAAATGAACAATGTCCTACAGATATAGTCAACAATACAGTATTGAATAAACCAAAACCAAACATCAGGTACTGAACTGATGATTTCAGTAGTACATTTAGCAAAGCACAAAATTCATAGTTGCAGCATATGGCACTTGAGAAGACACCATGTGTTTTAAACCAATAAACACCTCAAATGCATTCTGCAAGTAAATATATAGACCTAGCAACTCTTTAAAGCATTTCTCTCTCCATTTTCCACATCATGATTTTCACTCAAATAAAGTCAATCAAAAGATGTTAGTCAACCATAAGAAGTAGCCCATTACATCTTAAAGATTAATTAGATTCTTCCCTCTAGGTTATGGTGCAAGCCTGCATTGACCACCATTTATCAATGAAAGTCAACCTAGCAAGGGAAGACATCTTTAATAGGGAGGATAGGAATGAAAAGCAAACCGACTCTCCCCCACAAATACAATTTAAACCATTGTTTAACATGTTTGTGGAGTTACGAAATTAAGGAGTAACTTGGGGGCCATGGAGTTATCATTATCTTTACATCGGACAAACTTGGAAATATCAAAATATCATTTTTTTTATGAAATAAGTAGTTCTTTCACATAGTACCACATGGTAGTCAAAACAATGTCACAAAATCACAATAGAAGAAACTCTTAAACCGCTAAAAGTTATAAAACAAACAAAAAAAGCTCAAATATTACACATCAACTGATTTATAATTCCCAGACACAGTACCATATGTCTGAAGTTTAGCAGATCTAGAAACAGAACAAAGAATTAAAATAAAACAATCCGGTGTACCCAACCAATTAAACGGAGAACTAAATACTACACATCAACTGATTCAGACCCAGAATACAGTAAATACAGCTTACTCATTGTCTATGATTTTGTCACATTTATTAGATTATCATTTAAATCCTACCAACACCACCTCACTTTTGCCACAACTGCATTTAACATGAACAGCCTCACAGTAACCAATTTCTATATTCTGGATCTAGTATTTGGTTCATAAACCACTGCAAGAGGTCAAAGTTGGTTCCTGGACCTAAACCAGGTGTCACCTACCAACCATCTGCCTCCGGTCCACTCAGTTAAGGCATACACCTAAATAACAATCTTGTGTCTAGAATGGTGCACTCACAATACAAAATCACAATAATGGAAATATTTATTTATTGACAGCACTTAAAGGAAAATCAAAATAAATACAATATTTATTTACTTACATCTCTTAATCCAAATTGCAATGAAGAAGTTCTTTCGATTTCGGACGGTACTTGTGACTTTGAATTGAGCAACACTTGCATTCTATTGGTTGTGATTTGTGTTGAACTCCTGAAATGAAATTTGTAATCATATATATAAGGAACTTAAGGTGAAAATAACACTAGGAAAACTGCATTTCCAAAAGAAAAAGAAAAACTTATTCTGTTCAATCAAGTTTTTGGGTGCCAATACCTTTCTAGCCTTAGTTCGAAACAAAATGTTCCAGAAACAAGATTTAATTCCTCCATGAATTACATAGGATTCAATGTTACTTCTTCTCTTTTTCTTTTTTCTTTGTTGAGAAAGGGTAGTTGAAAAAAAAAGGTTTAGAAGACTGCTTTAGTTTTGGAAAATCAATTTTATCCAAAAAGATATTTTAAGTTTTAATTAATTACTTTAAACCTAATTTGAACAAAAAATGCTTCGAAATTTTTTTTTTTTTTAATGAAAAGGGAGTTTAGGTTTTGGAAATAGAAACTAAGCATTAGCCAGTATTTAGGATTCAATCGATACCATTGTCAAAGCCATCATAGTACAAGAAGTCAAATATGCCATTACCTCATCATCGTTGATGTCATCTATGTCTATTGAACTTCCATTGTCCTCATCAATAACAATCTTTGGTACATGTGAAATCTTAGGCCAATATTCTTCTCCACATTTTCTACTCAAATTAACTATCTTCAATCTTCAATTCTCTAAGTGTAGTGAGAGCTTGCATCCCCTCTGGAAGAGATGACAACTTAGGGCAATTGATAATTTTAAGTTTTTGAAGTGATTTTAGACGTGGTAGCCACTCTGGCAAAGCAATATAATTTTCAAAACATTCAATCTCTAGGCAATGTAAAGTGTTGGTAGATGCTTGGAGCCACTTGGGCAAAAATTCCAACTTGGGTAAATTGAAAATCTTCAATATTTGGAGGCTCAACTTCAAATCTTGATAATCTTCTCCCTCCATCAACCTAAGTTCTTCACAATCCCAATCCAAAAGAACTCTAGGGCAGTTAAGTTTTTTATACTGAGTGACAAAGATGTCAAATTTGGACATTTGCCAACAATTAATGTTCGAAGATAGGCAATGTGTCTGTCCATCCCTCCAAACAGACATTTTAGACGTCCACATGCACCTATAACCAAAAATCTAAGAGAATTGAAGCAACTTTCACCATTCTCTGCCAAGCATGTATGATTTGTTGTAACCATCAAAAACCTGAGGTTGATCATGTTCCTTATATCTTTGGGCAATAATTCAAGATTTTTGCAATTAGCAAGTAGTAAAGTTTGCAAACTATGTAGCTTGCAAATGGAATTAGGAAGTCGCTTGATTTTGTATTTACCTGATAGGTTGAGAAATCTCAAAAGTTTCAAAGTACCAATAGAACTTGGCAGCACCTCAAAGGATGATTCTTCAAAATTAAGCACTTGCAAATACTTAAATCTTGAGATGCATGCTTCAAATAAGGAAACTGGTTCTTTAGTATCAAAAATAATAGTCCGAACTTTAATCAACTTTTCTAATTGTGTTGTAACTTCTTGGTCATTGTCCAAAAATGAAAAATGACAAACTTCTGCAAAATGGAGGAATTCTTGGTCACTACTGAACACTCACCTTTGGCAATTGAGAGCACAAGATCATGGACAAGATCATGCATTTTAAAGGTATGGAAGCAGATTTGTTGCACATCAAGATCTTGAAAGAAAGATCTTGACAACAACTCCTTGATATACAAGTCACCAACATCTTCCAACTCTTGATTTTCATTGACAGGTGATTGAAGAATTCCCCATGTGCCATCCAAAATTGAATCAATTGAAGATTAGTGAATACATAATCCTTTGGAAACAGAGAACAATAGGCAAAGCATTGCTTCAAGTGAAAGGGTAATTGATTGTAGTTGAGCCTCAATGCAGTTAAGATGTCACCCTCCTTTTGTTCTAAATTCCATATCTCATTATCTCTCACAAATTTCCACTCACCTTCATCAACTTTTGAATAAAGTAGGCCAGCTAAAGTTTTTACCGCCAATGGAACCCCTTTACATTTTCTTACGACTTCCAATTTGCAAGAGGTTTGGATATTGTTTTTCGTCTCCTTCTTTAAATGCCAATTGGACAAACAAAGAAAAGCAATTTTCTTGGATTAGACCATCTAAATTGTATGTGGGAGCAGTGCCCATAATAGTAGCAACAAAGCTATTCCGTGTTGTCACTATGATTTTACTTCCATTGCAACCACTTAGTAACAAATCTTCCAATTCATTCCAATTCAACGTAGAAATTTGTCGTCTTTTAAAAGTTTTCTTAAGTGAATTTGCAACTGATCCACACTCAAATTCTCATCAATTGTGTACCAACTGCAGATTTAAGGATTTCTTTTATCAACCTAGTGACATTAAAATTCTCAGACACACACACCCACATCCTCAATTGAAAATGGCTAACTACCACTTCGTCTTATACACCAACTTGGCAAGTGTGGTCTTCCCTAATCCTCCCATCCCAACTATAGGAATTACACTAACATTTCTGCCAGCATCTTGGTGCATCAAAAGACGTATGGTGTTTTCTTTATCTTCATCCCTACCAATGACATTAGAAGGATGAACAAAGGAGTGAGTCATGTCCCTCTGGTGCATTGTTATATCCCCATCTTCAAGTCCTTGAGCAAGATTTAATTTATCTTTCTTATCTGCAATATCATCTACCCTCTCCCTAACACCCTTGATTTTATTTGCCATTTCAAAACGGAATGCAAGTGGATTATTAGAACTAGAAAAGAAATGACACACCTTTTTGCTAGTGCTCCCGTATCTTTTCATTGCTTCCTTCTGCAAAACTCGGCAGTGAAATTCATCCAGCACATTCTCGGCATCATTAAGAACATCTTTGAGCTCCCCTAGCCAATGGTTCAGCCTATGGTCACTTGCCTGCTTCTCCTCAGCATCTAAGAGTACAGCTTTGATGGCTGAGACTGTTCTCTCAAGCTTTGTCAGATCGTTTCGAACGCCCCATGCCAAGCTGAGCTCTTGGTAGATAAGGGGTCCAATCAGCCCCAGGAGCTTCACTGTGACGCCATAGGCAGTTTCAGCCATGTTCTTGAGGTAGTAAAGATTAAAGACAGACGAATTTCAGCTGCAAGAATGGTAAAGTGTATAGTTGGATGACTGACTTCTGAAATCAATCTTTACATTACGCGTGGAGGGATTTGGTGAGTTGACTTGGTTAGTAGCTTTCACGTTGTTTGGTGGGTTTGGGAAATAACAAAGAGAACCACAACTTTTGAGTTGTAATACAACTTTGCCGCAACTTGGAGTTGAGTGGTGAATTTATAAATGGCGAAAAACACATTTTCGTCCCTATATTTTCATGTGATTCTCACTTTGGTCCCTATATTTTATTTTTACCGTTTTTAGTCCCTAAAATCAAAAAAACGATCTCGTTTTTGTCCCTACCGTCAGTGCCCTAACGGCAAAGTCCTAGGTGGCAGACGGAACACCCTATTAGCTGACGTGGCGCTGATGTGGCACTGATGTAGCGATTAAAATATTATTTGGCATTTTTATATGCCACGTCAGCATTTTAATTTTTTTTAAAATGCCACATCAGAAAATTTAAAAAAAAATGAAATTTAAAGAAAAACCTTAAATCTAATTAATTTAAAATTTTAATTAAAATTTTATTTTCTTAATATTCATGATCTTCAACTTCCCTCTTCGTGTTCTTCACAGACTAAACCCAGCAACCAATAACCATATCAGAAGATCACAAACAAAAACAAGAAGAAAAAATTAAATTAAATACTAAGAAGAAATATGTTCTTCCCAAATCCAAGAAGCAACCAAACCCAATCTCCATCAAATCCAGAAAAACAAAAAATAAATCCAAGAAACAAACTCATAAACACAGTAACTAACCCAATCTCTAGCAAACTCATAAACCCAGAAATTTTCTTGGGAAACAAACACACAAAAAAACCCATAAAATAAAAAACGGGTTGCAAGACTTGTCGGAGGAAGAGGAGATAGTTGGGGCGGAACCCATCTGTTCACTGATGTTAAGATTTCGGGCTCAGATTTTACCGAAACGAACATATCGGGTTCTGATTTTATTACTTGGGACCGGAAATTGAAAGACTAAGTGGGTACTGGAGCGAGAGAAGGGAATGGAACCCAGCCAACATTGACGGCGTCACGGAGAACGCCGTAGAGCACCATGTCCTCCGAATCATCTTCTTCGAGTGGCAACTCGCCCCAGTTTTCTGTGAGACAAGGATACAAGCTACCGAAACTAGAGCTCTAACCGAAAATTGGACCGTTTCCTGAAGAACCCACTTCAGTCTCGCCTAGTAGATGCTGGCGAATCGATTCAAGAAGAGCAAAATCGGACTCTGTAGAGCTCTGTCCATACATTTTTGGATCTGATATTTTTGAATTCTGAATCGGAAATTGCAAAAGTTCAAGGTTTTGGAGTGTTCAAAGAAACTAAGAGAGATAGAGAGAGTTTGGAAGATTTCAGGTTTGTGTTGAAGAAATGAATATTTCAGGCTCCGAAAACGTCAGATCTGACATTGCGAAAAAAACGTAGGTTGGTTTGTGATCTGAATTCGTTAGTAGTAGAAGTGGGTTTGATGTAGATCTGGGAAATTATAAGCCATGTGTTTCTGTTTCTGTTTCTGCTTTTTTGTTTTATAAAATCGGTTTGGTTGCTTCTTGGATTTGGGAAGAACATCAAGAAAATTTCTTCTTAGTATTTAATTTAATTTTTTCTTCCTATTTTTGTTTGTGATCTTCTGATATGGTTCTTGGTTGCTGGGTTTAGTCTGTGAAGAACACGAAGAGGAAGTTGAAGTTCATGAATATTAAGAAATTAAATTTTTAATTAAATTTTTTTTTGAGAAAGCATTTTAATTAAAATTTTAAATTAATTAGATTTAAGGTTTTTCTTTAAATTTAATTTTTTTTTAAATTTTCTGATGTGGCATTTTAAAAAAAATTAAAATGCTGACGTGGCATATAAAAATGCCAAATAATATTTTTTAATAATATTTTAATCGCCACATCAGTGCCACGTCAGCCAATAGGGTGTTCCGTCTGCCACCTAGGACTTTGCCGTTAGGGCACTGACGGTAGGGACAAAAATGAGATCGCATTTTTGATTTTAGGGACTAAAAGCGGTAAAAATAAAAGATAGGGACCAAAGTGGGAATCACGTGAAAATGTAGGGACGAAAATGTGTTTTTCGCCTTTATAAATATACCATTTTTACTTCCCTATTCATAACTTGCAATTTAAGCAAGTTGTGGTAAAAATTATAGTCCTAATATTTTTTAATAAGAAAAAGAGTTTTATTAGTGACAGCAATACTAAGACACAAAAATTTACGGAACGTTTTCATATCTTATCACATGGGAAATTATGAGCGATGAGACATGTACACACGATACACAATGGATGGTGGGAAATGAATGTGATTGAAAATTTCGGGTTATAGAAGGCAGCCCAAGCCATGAAGCCAACAATTTTCCTGCGGTAAAAGTCCAACTGGATAATGCTATACATTTGAGGATCTCATAGTAACAAATCCTCTGCGAAAATGCACAACTTACAGACCAAGTGTTTTGTCGTTTGAAGCTGAGATCATCAAGTATAATCCATTGGGCTGAAGCATGAGAAATGACATGCTCATCTGAGCCAGAATGAAAAATGGTGTTATTCAGTTAAGAGTGCATGCATGTCATCTATTGGTTGAATCGAAAAGAATTTGGTGGGCAAGAGTTCATTTGGTGGTACAAACATAAATCAATGGCAAAAACTTTGGCAAATGTTGGTTCCAAATAAGACCGACTTTCATGTGGAGAGCATGTCAGGGTATTCTCCCTACAAATACTCCTTTATATGCAATGAAGATTGGATCACGCACTGAATGTGAAGTTTGTTTCGATGATACAAAGTCCATTATCAAAATCCTTTCGTACATAGATGGAGTGCTACTTCTATCTATGTACACAAGGATTTTGATCACTTTGAGGTACTGATGGATTTTATGTTTTGATAGAAGTGATTCATTGGTGAAATGGGAGTGAGGCAAGATGTAGACATGACCGACGTTAAGCTTCTAAGATAGCTCGATAGTGCAAAGTGGAAGCTTCCCCCGCAAAGAGTTACCAAGATAAACTCTGATGGTTGCCACAATCCAATGACCAGATCAGTGGGAATTACAATGTTGATTGGTTATTCTCAATGTTGGCAGTTCAATCTCACATGGGACGCAATCATGTTGAATCGAAGGCTGTTTTGGTGATCCAGAAAGTTCAATTTACAGGCAAGTTGGAGTTCCATCAGGTGGTCTTTGAAGCCTAATGAAGGCTCGACAGTTTCTCTCTGCAGAATTTCATTAGTCAATTGTATATTGTAATGGGCTGCCCATGCCTTAGCTTTGTATGCTCGAAACTTCATTTGAAGAAAGACATTTCTACACCATGGCCACTCTTATAATTGAGAATTTTTCCAATGTGTCGCTTCTGGCATATTAATCAAACTCTTCTTTTCTGTCAAAACATGAATAAAAATTTTGTCAGTTTGGTCCATGTTAGAGACTAATCCAGGCTTGGCTCAAAGTTTATGACCTGGAGTCCTAGCATAGCCCAACCTGACCTTCTAACCTCATACACTGAACTGCGGACCGAATTGCTTATAATTTTTTAAGTTGAGCTCAAACTAACTCACAAATTACAATCCCAGATTTCAAAACTAGATCCAATTTAGACTAATTGGCAAGATAATCCAAGCTAGAATAATAAGTTATAATTATTGTTAGTTTTAACTATAATCATATGTAGAAAGCCATAGTTTTAACACTAACAAAGGACTATAAATATTTAGGCTTAAGATTGATGTATTCCAGATTCAAAATATACAAATCTCCCAACACTGCCAAAGTGAAATCATGTAGTTAATTCATTTGAATAACTAATGTAGTAATATGAAACTTGCAATCTTTAGATATTATGAATCCTAGCCAGCAAGAAAACTTTTCCTTTTTCCCCCCTTCTCTTGATAAGTAACCAACAACAAAAATTATTACAAGTCATGCATTACTGTACACGAAATCAGAAAAGGTACAAAAATTTAAAATAAATATATTTGCACATGGTCATGTTCTACTTTTATTGAACTGCTAATCTCTGGAGATGATCCAAGAAGACCTCAAAGCTAACATCGTCAGTGAAGATAACATCTCCTCCCGGTAGAGGACCATCAGAGTTATATGTAGCCGAAGGATTCAATTTTGCTAAGAGAAATCGAGCCTGCAAAAACCATCAAAGATGTTAATCAACCAAAAGCAGTGGCCCATTACATCTTTAAGATGAATCATTAGATTCTTCCCTCTAGGTTATGATGCAAGCTTACAGTGACTACCATTTTATCAATGAAAGCCAATCTAGCAAGGGAAGACATCTTTTATAGGGAGGATGGAAGTGAAAAAGAAAAATTTCCATGACAATTACAGTTTTAGCCATTGTTTAACACATTTGTGGAGTAAAGAAATTAAGGAGTACCTGGGAGCCATGCTGATCACATATGACTAGGCGAGGTACTGGAAACCTTTCTTTGATTATTGAATCTGCCTCATCACGGGGAGCTTGTAGCAAGTGGGCAAATGCCTGCAAGCACAGAGCTTTTGAGTGTATCGTACTATCAAGTTGCAAAAGATTTGAAAAAATGAATGTTATCCAGTATAAGCAGACCATTAATAACAGATTTAGGAGCAATAACATTTCAATATAAGTTAATTTAGAGATACGTGAAATAGAATGCCCTCTTGGACCTTGCCAACATTTGACTGGGATAAGTCATGAGAGGAATAAATATTTCACGACATGCTAAGCCAACTCAAACTATAATGTTTATAAGGACAACAGAGCTATAAACTAGTGATCATGCATGCCACCAAACCACAGACTGTTCAACCCCATACAGATGATTCTTCTTGTGACCAAGTTATGTATTAGTCCCATGGCCACCTCACAAATTTGGCACAAATCTTCATTTATTACCCATGTAGTATGGTTATCTTCATATCATACAAACTTAGGAAATAACAATATATCATTTTTATAAGATTAGTAGTTCCTAGAGGCAATACCACACGGTGTTCAAGACAAGGTTACAAAATTACAATAGAAGAAACTCTTAAACTGCTAAAAATTATAAAAAAAACAAAAATAGTTCAGCTCCTAGAGATGAAAATGCAAGTTTTCCTGATGTGCTAGCAGAACTGCAAATATGCTGAAGGGTAGCTCATCTCTTGCTTAAGGGAGTAATTTCATGAACTAGTGATAATGCTATACGTCTCTTAAAATTGAATTTAAGATTGGGAACTAAGCATAAGCTTCAACATAGTATTAAAATGGACAAAACTTAGGTACAGTTCCTTAAGTGATGTACCTTACATTCCCTAATTAAATTCAACTATGTGACTACATTGGTCATAAGTCATAGGGTTGAATTCAAATGTCCTTGGGGGAAGATCACATCTTTTGTGTTGCATGGTTAAATTTAATTGGAAACCTAATATACAGTTCCTACATAATTGTAACTGATTTTTTCCCTATTAAAATCACTCTCAAAGACATCATATAAACCAAAGAGAACTATCACATTTAAATATTGCTCAGATGTTGAACAGCAGTGTTGTTAAAAGCGCGCTTAAGCTCAAAGCTCAAAGCTCGAAGCCCCAAGGCTCCAGCGCTTTTTGCCTCAAAAGCTAAGCTCATTCAAAGAAGCGGGCTTTAGGCGCGCTTTTTCAAAAAGCTCAAAGCATGCTTTTTGGAGCTTTTTTATATTTTTCCCAAAAAAAAAAAACAAAACTGAATTAAAGCTATAGGATCTTGACATTATTGATATAAACCATTGATTTTGTATATTTTTAGTGTAAATTACTTATCAAAAAAAAAATATTTTGAGAATTACTTGTCCTAAAACCCAACCCACAACCTCCCAGATCTTCTCTATTTTTATTTTTGCTCCTTGAAATAGTAACCCACCTAGCTCCTTGGTACCAATTACCATGTTGCAATGTCCTCATATTCTTAGTTCATTCATGAAAAAAAAAAAAAAATACCATATAATATATGTGGTAATTGTTTAGTTACTTTAGTGGTTGATTTTGAACATAGCAAACTAATTCTTCCAGAATTATAGTCATTAAGTGATTAAATTATTAACTAATATTACTAATTAGTCATAGGGCATTATAGATATAGGAGATTTAAGAAAGGATATTACATGGAAGTACTGATATCTAGCTTATCCAAAAAAATAAAATGACTTGACTTGCAATTTTTGTGTTAAAATTGCAAAAGTAGGGCATATCTAAATGTTATATGAATTATATAAAAAGTTTTATTTCAATTTATATGATAATTTGATCATTTGATTATTGCATTTCTCATTAATAATAATTTTAAAATTTTTAAAATTATTTTTTAAAAATGTGCACTTCACTTCAATCAAGCGCGCACTTGCGCTTTGTCATTAATTAGCCATTTAGCTCACAGAATCCCATAACTTTTCATGAATCTGACTTAATTCCCATGTTTGGTTCACTAACACAATTCGTTCCAGGAACCCTTTATATCTTCATATATATATATATATATATATGATTCCCACTCGATGGTGTGCATGCATTTGTATCCACATACATAAGATTTGCTACTTAATAACTTATATTGATATGAGTCTGACCTATAAGATGGTAAGGGTAACACTGAGGTAATTTTGAAATTTGAAGGACTAGATTGGAACACTCAATAGTTCAAGGACGAAATATAGGAGAAAAAAAAAAATCAGGTGGATGAAATATCCACCAATATTACTTACCAAAGGGAAAAAAAATTCAGCCAACCTCAGACTTAGAATAAAGATATACATGCTGTCACATCATTATATTCATATTCCACCTCAGCAAAACATTACCTGATGTTCAGGCTGATTGTGATATCCAGCTTTTCGCCACTGAGCAATTGTTGCACCATGAAAAATAACCATAGTGAAATATGAATCCAAAAGCAGGATCCTATCAGCTGCAATGGAAGCCACATCGAGAAGGGCTGGTTCTGGACCCGAATGAAATGAGAAAGATATCAATGATGGCTGAATCATCACAACTGAGTTGGCGACATTTTCTCGATTTAGTATCATTCTAAAATATGCAGTCTCATCCGGGCTGTTGTTAAAAACCTGTAACAAACAGAGTTGACAAGATCGCAGTTATAACTATTTTAGAACTATAATTTAAGATTCACGCATAAAACATGATACACAAATAGACAACCATTTACCTGAACAAACTGAGAACGTCGCAAATTAAACATAAATTGAGGAAATATTGAAAGCCGTGGAGACAAGCTGAAAGAAGATGGACTTTCCTTCTGGAAATCTCCAAACCGAGAACATAGATGTATCAATGCTTTATCCAACCATCTTATAGGGTCAAACTCAGCCTGAATACCAATAGCATCATGTCATAAAATGGCACAATAGTTGTGATCAAGCAAGTCATAAGTCATCAGAAAGAAAATAAAATGTGCCAAAGAAATTAATGAGTGGAACACGAGATTAACTCTATAACACCAACTATTCCAAGTAATTGTTCAAAGCTTATGTAACAATTACAGTCAGATTTTTGAAGTATTTTTACATGTCCAACAATCTGACACTGATTGTGTTGTTATACGGTTCTAGGGCAATGCTGATAATATCTAAGTTCTTTTTTTTTTTTTTTCTTTCTATTTTTAACACAAAAATCCCTTTATTCAACTATCAAACTAACGTTAGAAAAGAAACTTGCTAGTAAGAGTGGTGCTATTCTATTTCCAAACCTCAAAAAACGCAATGAAATTGTAATCATATAGGCTACAGATATAGAGTAAGAAAAATAAATGAAAAATATTTAGACTCAGAAGATTCAGCCAAAGTGAAGAATAGTTTCCAACTTCTAACTTCTAAGCTAGGATGTATGGATAGGTAAACAAGTAAAATCCGATACCTAATCCCACATGCATAGAAAATGTGAAAACTTATTCAAACTTGTTCACCATTTGTCAAGACAATTAAATATAACAATTGAAAAAGAAAATGACATCCGTGTTTACCAAATGCAAATGCAAGATCATCTACATGCTAATCCCTTGAGATATGTTTTAGTGTAGGACAATAGATATTAGTTCCAAATTCACATAAGAAAACACGACAATTCCATATTCCTCAAACTCAAATTCACAAAAAACTACAATCTCATAATCACATTAGACCAAAGTTCAAGCCTAACTAGAGATGAGGGATTTTTTCAAATAGTGAGAACTAAAAAAAGGGGCGGGGGAAGATGGGGAGGGGGAAGGAAAAACAAACATGTATACCAAAAAGCCTTTTTAAGTTATACAAAACAGAAACACACGGAGAGAGAGAGAGAGAGAGAGAGAGTAATTGCTGATTCATCACCAATGGTTCAGGGTGCATATGCAGTGAGAATGAGACTTAACTATTTTGTGGTTAAAGAACTAGTGAATCAATACACCTCAAAGAATGATACAGACAGAGGGACCTAGCCACAATGGAGGGAGAGAAATACTAGCATTTTTTTTTTTTTTTTGATAAGTAACATAAGAATATTATTAACAATAGAAAAAGTGCCAAGCCGAGTACATTGGGGATGTACTATGCGGGCACAAATCAGGAAAGAAATACTATCATATTTGATGGACTAGAGCTATCTATCATGAAGTTGGAAGTCATTATTTTTGAGAACCTTGTTTGAGTGGTAAAAACCAAAAAGCGTCTGTTGTCACAGATAATTTTGTAGGTGAACTTTATGTACCCACCCTGTGTACATGAGGTTCACTCCATTTCAATTAGAATAAACTTCTCTTATTTCTTCTACAATATATTAAAAATTAAAAATAAAAATAAATAAATAAAATCATGTATGTTATATTATCATTGAAATATAGAACAGCTAATAACTATGTTCAACTATAAGTTAATCAAATGAAATCCAGAGTATAAAAAAACCATGTAAATTATAATTTTTACCTCTGTTTCCATTTTGAAAGAGACTTGCCGTGCCATAACTACAGCAGCTGCTTCTTGGTCAAATCCAGCAACCAAGTCCTACAGCATATACAGTAGAATTATATGCTTGACCCCCAAAAGAAAAAGTAAATGTGTATGGCAATTTAGGATGGAGGAAATTTAAGGACAAAAGTTTTAAAGCTGAAATTAGAAGAAAATTAGCGAAGAATAACGATAAACATTCAAATTTATATAAAAACATATTTTTATTTATGGCAATCAATAACCTAAAGCGAGTGAATCAAAAGCTCCAATCAGCAATCAATTATCAAATCATTATCTTTAAATCCTTTGCCACAATTTTCTATCAGGTTATTTTGGGGTGGGGGGGTGGGAATACTCTTTCCATCCCACAGTAGATGATAATGTTTCATCCTTGAGTTGTCCCAACTGGCAGTACATACTTCTTCAATTTTCTATATTACCCTCACCTTATTCAAAAATCAAAAATCTAACAAGATTTTTAGCAAGAGTTGTGTCACCTCTAATAAAAAGTAAAGTATATTGTAACTAAATAACAAAATTTTTTAGGTTTCATTGACTCATGCCATTTCAAAAGTTTCATCTATAGTGAGACAGATTGCATGTGTTTATGAACCAGAAAAATAAAATGATATTTAGTCAATTCAAGGTGACTAGCCTCCTGTACTTGAGAGGGAGAAAGAGACTTTTTTAGTTTTTTGGGGGTGTAATTCTGGTTACCATTATTTTGCATATTAGCTTACATAAATAGCCGAACCACAAAGATGGGATGAATCTCATCCAACTACTCCTAATGTAATGGAACCAACTCCTATTTAATAATTTAAATTACAAAGCAATGATAAATAATTTAAAAATACAAGACAATGATAATGTTATTTTGAAATAACTCAAGCTAATCTTTAATTCTTTATTCATCCTAATCAAATCCATCCAAATCCACATTAAGCTTTATCACTTGCACGGGTCTACCTTTACTGCCTGCCTGCTCTCCTATCTCTATCCTTGTCCCGGTCACAACAAAATGTAACTTAATCAATAAAAAAAAACAAGTAAACATGAATATATAAAGCCAAAGAGGATATACTCTTTCTCTAAATGGTTTAGCTTGCAAGAATTGGCATGTCACAATGATAAATGTGATCAACGCCTCACTTATCTAGCAACTGCTAAGACGACATAAAGATTATGTCAACTCAGACTAAATCACAGCTTCTTCCTCTTCAGATGAAGTGGTACACATCAACTGATTCAGACCTACAATACAGTAAATACAGCTTACTTATTGTCAATGATTTTGTCACATATGTTAGATTATCATTTAAAACCTACCAACACCTCACTTTTTCCACAAATGCATTTAACATGAACAGCCACTCAGTAACCAATTTTTATTTTTAATTCAGGCCTTATATTCATTCCATGGTTAGGCATCTGTAAACAACTTCAAGGGAAAAGGTGCCCTAAGTCATTCATCATTACAAGCTATGACTTTTTAGGTCCATGTCACTAATATGCAAACGTGGAAACGGAAACCTACTAAACAAGACAAATAATGTATCATACACAAGCAAACAGAAAAGCTTGCCTGTATGCTTCCGGGTCCAGCCACCCATCTTCTTGAAAGGGTTGTAACACGAAGTCTCATTTGACCACTGTAATGCTGATAACTGGAGCAAAATATCTGTAATAAGTAAAAGAAGTTTCCATCTATGCTAGGCACAAAAAATAACTTAATACTTAAGAGGCATAAGCTTGGAGTCCATACTATGTTAAAAATTGGAAGTAAAATTGGTTGCTTGTAGATTGTATGGTAGCATCTGGGCTTTCCTTCTTAACAACTTCAAAAATAAGACATAGAGATGTAGCTTTGTCAAGGCCACACATCTTCCATGCAGTAGTATTCCCCTGGCCGATAACAGTGTCAGAGCACAAAGGACCTTTCTGCACAAAGTTGCCAATAAATAAACAATGGAAATGCAACAGAGGAAAAGAGAAAAAACTTAGAAGCTCTTTGAATTATACCTTTTCAAGAGATGCACAAGGACCAATAATGCCCTGAACTTTGATATCCTTTGAGCAGTTTATCTCAAATATACCACTGCATAGAATATTAAGTAAAAAAAATGACAACCAAGATGGTTCTCTGAACCAAATAATCATATTATGGAAGATACAGAACATACAAATAGATAACTTTGGCTTGACATGCAAGCAAATATAAATCAGTATGATAACATTGCACCATTCTTCTAATGAATATAGTCTTTTTTTATTGGTAATAAGACTTTTATTGAAAAAACTGAACATCATGTTCACGATGGTGAACGCTCTAAACAAGAAACAAATACAATAGTACAAGAACTAAAGCTAACAGATTATAAGAATTCAGAAATTGAAATCCAATGCATAAACCCACATATACGAGCCCACTGAAACCAAGTACCAAAGAGGAGATTTTAGAGGTCTAAGGGTCTCTCATTGTCTTCAAATGTGCGGGTATTATGTTCCTGCCAAACTAACCACATTAAACATGTCAGGACCATATTCCATCTGGTTGACAAGTGCTTTCCAAACCAATTTCTCCAAGCAAAAAGAAGAGAGCTAACCGTTTTTGGCATTACCCACCGAATCCTAAACACCTCAAAAACTTAACTCCATAAAGCATGAGAAAACTTACAGTGTAGAGAAGATGATCAACAGATTCCCCATCACAACAACATAAGCAACACCTATTAACCAGGGACTGACCTCTCTTAACTAGATTATCAATGGTGAGTATCCCACCCCTAGCTGCTGTCTATAAAAAGAAAGACATTATTTAGGTACCTTTGCACACCAAATGCACTCCCAAGGAAACTCATCAGTGAGAGGACCAGACAACAGCTAATAGTAAGAGCGCACATTAAACACGCCAGTCTTAGTCCACTTCCAAGCCAGATTATCATCCCCTCACCCCTCGACATAGAGGAATAAAGAAGCTAAAAAAAAATTCCAGCTCCTACTTCCCCAATCTGATGCAGATACTACCAGGTCAGAAATCCAGGCTTCTTTAGACAGGGAACAAGCAAACAAAATAGGAAAAAGATCCTTTTGAGGAGAATGCCCACCCACTCCAAGGATCATGCCAGAAACTAATAAGATGACCCTCCCCACACTACACTATCTGTCTGAAGAATTTCTCTGCTCCTTCCCTAATGCTCTTCCACATCCCACAGGGCCACACCTATGAGTACCTCTTACACCTCTAGTGCACCAGCCTCCTCTAGCCTCACCATATTTGGTTGCTGTAACCTGACGCCATAACCTGTTACTTTTCTTCCCAAAACGCCATAACCACTAACCTAGCAAGGCTTGGTTAAACAATCCAACCCTCCTGATCCCCAAACCACCTACCTCCACTGGCAAACAATGATGGTCAGATACAAATTGGCACTATAGATGGATGGTTGAAAACCACAGCCTAATGATTATTAAATTACAAAATATTCAGATTATAAAAAATTTAAAAAAAAAAAGTTTCACCATTCACGCAAAATATTGGTTACACAGGTTTGCAATATCAAAAAATAAAAAAATTGCTGCAAATATCTGGCAAATGCTGGTTTAACATATTCATAGAAAATGTATTAATTAGATGTACCGAATAATTTACAGCCATATGGCACAATTCATGCAAGAAACAAAACAATCAAAATATGAGGTCAATCTACAGTGTAATAATACAAATATACAAAATGACCAAAATAGTCCAACAATTCCCATTATACATTTGACAAATAATTATGTTCAACTATTGAATTAGTTTTAAGATGAAAGAGGGACAACCACAGAAGTATATGACAATGAAGTTGAACCTCTATATACATTTTAAGGCTCTAAAAGAACAATTTGTAGTATGTCATTTCACCAAGCAATACTTCAATGACAGAAATGAATTAAATAAACCCTTACTTTGATGATAGACCAAGATCATAGTCACCCGCCTGGAAAATATGTTTGAGTGAATCCTTAAATACTGGATGGCCAAAACTTTCTGCAAGCACAACAAGCCCTCCAGTTCTTTCAACTGCAATTTTCAGTTCTGCAACCCCCACCTGGATGCAAAGGGGACACAAATTTACTTGAAAAGCATAATAACTAGGCACAAAAGTAAGACAGCAATGGTTATCAAAAAATATGAACAGAAACTGAAGTAAACAGAATTACTGTAAGCTAAGGGATCACCACATACCATATTTAATTCCAAATGATCATTACTTGACTAAAGATCTACTCAATAGATGCACAAGCAGCAAGGCCAAAAGCCTTGTCCCTACTTCGGGTGTATAAACACATGAACTCCATATAACATTTCAATACAAACTAAAATTTTCTCCAAAATTTACATACAAGGGTGCACATGAATCTGTAGTTTGAAATCCAGATATAATACATATTTATATAATTAGAAAAAACAGATATACTTCATAATTCATCCAAAACTTATCCAATATAAATTTGGTCCAAGCTGCCAATGCTTTAAAGAAAGCCACCAGAGTCAGAAATAGCCACAACCCCAACATTTAATTTTTATTGCTAAGTAACACACACCCCCAGTCACCTAGTGAGTCTAGAACCCACAAACTCACCATTCATCCCAATTATTATGAGAGGAGGAAGTGCTAGTTGAGCTATAGCTCATTGGTCAAACCCAACATGAAATTAGGGTAAGTTAGCACAACCAAAACCAAATTCGGACCTCATATTCAGTGAGTTTGAAGCAGCCAAAGACTGATCAAATGGGGGATTTTTTTTTTTTTTTTTTTGGGTGGGGGGGGGGGGGGGGGGATGAAGCAGCCTAGAAATAATTTTAAGCATTATAAATATATGGAGTACAAACAAGATAAAAATTAGATATTAGAAAGCATGTGTGATAATGACCCAAGAATTCTTTTTTTTTTTTTAATAAGCAATTAACGTTTTATTAAAATAAAGGACATATTTTAGACATGTTGAATAAGTCCCTGAACTGAAGTACTTTTATGGAATTACATAAATCAATAATTACATATGAAAAGAAAGGGTGACAAATAAATCAACAATGGAGTTTGCAATATTAGCGCCTATTCTTTTAGACCAATCAAACAATGATCACAAAAATCTGGATTTCAACTCAATAACAGTTCACTCTGCTGATCTGCTCCATTAGAAGTGCAAATGCTCCTCCTGCCTTACACTCAGATTAATTAAGAGGGACTGACTTCCAAAAGAAAAAAATCCCAACTTTCCAAACCAGCTTTGCAAACCAAATAAAAACCTCTATAACACTCTTAGGCATCACCCACTATCTACCAAACATAAAAAAAAAATATGTCTAGGCCATAACTCATGATCATCTTTCCAGTGAACCAATAAATAATCCACATTTTCATAGCTACAGCTGAACATACAACGCCAATCTACCAATTCCTCTTTTGATAAGGCTCTGCCCATCAAAAAATTTCCCTAGGTTGCTGTCCACACACACCCAAAAAGAAAAAAAAATTAAAAAGCTACTTTCTTCAACTCCTTAAGTCCACTAAATGTTCTTCCATGGAAAATTTAACCCATTCGTACCTCTTTGGACTTCATAATATGACTTAACATCAAACTAACCATTGATTGTAGGCTTCCACTTCAGTTGATTAGGGCTCATTCCACTTGAATGTTGGAATAAAGTTTATCACAAAAGAGAACAACCGACTCCAATTCCCAGTCATTAAAAAGAATATGCAAATTTAATATGCCATGACCTAGCCCCCCTTCGTTCATTTGCTTTAAATAAACACCGAAGCATCTTTGTCTTCTGCAAGTAGATATGATATGACTCTCTCAATACATGATTGCCACGCCATCTGTCATGGCAGAATCATACCTTACTGCCATCCCCAACCTCATATCGTACCTTACTGCCATCCCCAACCTCATAACAAAACTAACTTATCCCACCCCATGCTTATGCTTGTAATAGGCTACATCCATTACTACTTGTAAGTTGTAACACACTTTGTAATCTATTCCACAACCTCATAACAAACTAACTTTTTTTTTTTTGATAGGTAAGAAAGTAATATTATTGAAAAGAAAGAAGGAAAAGAATACAGAGCGTTCATGATAATGAACAAAGAACAGCACAAAAACAAAGAAACATAGGAATCAAGAAACTATGCTAAGAGACAAAAGAAAATCAATAAAAGAAGAACAATCTGAGAGACCCCAACACCGAGACCAATCAAAGATTGTCCACTGGCACAAATCTATCAATTGAGCTAGAGATTTCTCAGTATCCTTGAGAGTACGTCGATTATGTTCAGTCCAAATAATCCACAACAAACAGCTTGGAACCAAATTCCAAATATCAGAATTATGTTTCCCAAGCCATTGCCGCCAACAAAATACTAAGTCTACAACAGAACCTGGCATGACCCAATGAATCCCAATCAGCTGAAGCATATGCACCCACAAAGAATGAGCTAACGGACAACAAATAAGAAGAAGGTAATCCACAGATTCCTCATTACAACAACACATACAACACCGATTTGCCAGAGAGTTACCTCAAAGCATAAAGATTATCCAATTTAAGAATCTGGCCGTGAGCTACTGTCCACATAAAAAAGGCCACCCTTTTAGGAACCTTAACTTTCCAAATGCCTTTCAAATGGAAGTAGGAGCCTCCTGAATCTTATGGTAGAAAGACCGAGTAGAAACTGCCCACAACTATTGAGGCCCCAACAAAGTTTGTCACTTCCAACACCCCCAGGAATCTGAGATTGAATCAAGTGTAGAAAGGAGAAAGAAGCTGCCAACTCCCAGTCATTGAACTCCCTAAAGAAACATAAGTTCCACACTCTGACATGTCCACCCACTGGAAGACACAGAACATCAAAAATAAAAACTTCCTTATTGGCTGAACACTGAAATAACTCAGGGTAAAGAGTTTTGAGGAATTATCCCCAATCCACTTATCATGCCAAAAAAGAATACGAGAACCATCCCCCACCAAAAAAAAAACAAGTGCTTAGAAAAGCTCACCCACCCTTCACTAATGCTTCGCCATAAACCACAACCATGGGCCCTTTAACAAACTTTAGTACTCCACCCCCCTTTCCCCTCCCCATATTTCATGGCAATAACCCTCCGCCAAAAATGATTAGTTTCATGACCATACCTCCATAGCCATTTTCTTAATAGAGCCTGATTAAAATGCACCAACTTCTAAATCCCCAATCCACCCAACTCAAGAGGTAAGCAAACTTTTTCCCAAGCCACCAAAGGGTATTTGAAACACAACTCTGAGGATCCCCGCAAAAAGTTCCTCTAAATTCATTCTAATCTAGCAGCCACAGCTTTAAGAACAGTAAATAGAGACAGATAATAAGCCGGAAGACTTGAAAGGGTACTTTTCAACAAAGTGAGCCTCCCACCCTTTGATAAGTCTCTTCCAACCCAAGAAATTTTTAACAAGTTAATCGTATGGACTATTTAATCAGTTAATCCATCAAAGAAACCACTTACATGGTAACATTCAGAATACCTATATGAAGGGGAATGGAAAAAAGAAAATTTTGATAGGTAATAGCCAAACCACTATTATGTGAATCAATTTATCTAGTGGGATACAAGAACAGAATAAAAACAAAACAAAACAAAAACAGAAATTAATATTACCTGGTCTAGTGCACAAGCAAAAAGATCTAGTACATGCCCTTGATGTACAAGCTGCTTTGAAAGCCCCTCATAGAACTTCACAGCTTTATGATAAAGCGGAGCAGAGTCCTTATCTAGGTCCTTGTGAGAACGAATTGGATCTGACAAATTCTTTGACACAATCTGCAACAGATTCAAAAAGAAAAACTCAGAACTTCCAAAGGCCCTGTAAATGAGTAACCATGAAATACTAAAAACAAAAACCAAAAGCAGAGAGAGATCAAATCCCAGTATTTCATAAACAGGAATGTTTAACCAGCTAATACACAAAAGCAAGAAGACATGTGCCATTCAAAAGGAAAAAAAAAAATAAAAAAATAAGCCTTATTTCACCTCCATTGCTAATGCAATAACTAGGAAAACTTGGCAAACACTTGAAACCTTTTGTAAACTAGAATTGTAATCAAATATATGCCACAAAAATAAGAAAAAGGTCCACATTGACATGTAATTATAACAATTTTGAATCCAGCAATCAAACTAATCACTCACAAGAATTCATTTCAACGAGGACAGAAACAGTGGTCAAACAACAAGATGTTAGCTTGAGACATTCATAATATCTCAAAGCTTGGATCACTCAGACATGTTGCCGAGCAGTGCAGAGCATACTCTGTTCAAAATTTGCCATTTCAACTAATCCCACAGCTCCACACCCTCAGTCTCCATTACACCTCTACCGGACTCAACTTTATAACACCAACATATTAAACACAAGTAAATCCCGACTAACCTCATATCAATCAAACTCTCCATCATAGCAATTACTAAAACAGAACATAATAGTTATAACAAACATAAAGGAGCGAACAACGAAAATGAATCAAAACATTATCAAAATGAACGAATTCACAACAAAACAAAGAAAAAAGCAGCAATCCTTACAGCACCAGAGCCTTCAGTCGACGGTCCACCAATAAAGGCCATAATTCTAGCTCCAGAACCCGGAACACACGCTCCTAACAAACTCGCCGCAATACTCAATGCCGTGCTAGTACACCTCGTGGCCCTCTGATCCGTGGGCACTCCCCACGGATCCTTCTGCAACTCCTCCAAAACCTAACCAAAAATTCAAAAAACACATCAAATCATTTCTTGCTTACTTTCTTTCACCTAGTTTGATTGATTAAAGCATTAAAATCAAAGCTACAATACCGAGTTAAACGCGAACTCGCACTCGGCCTTAGGCAATAGAAACCGCGAAATGCTCTCAGCGGACAATCCATCTCTAGCACCAGCAATAACACCAGCCGGCTTCGGCTTCATCGCGAAAAAGCTCATATGCTCAAGAAGCTGTTCCTTGGAAATGTCCTTATTTCCTCTGAACACATACGTCTTCGGAATCTGCGCAAACCCTAATTCATGAACATGCACCAACGTCCCAAACGTGATCAACCCGACCAGCGAGTTATCGGCAACAAATCGAAAGCCTGCGAGAGCGAAGACTTCAGGAACCCCATCTCTTCCTCAATGAGGCAGGAATCGATCACGAACAAGAAAACAAGCGGCGGTTGCGGCGGCGACTGGTCGATTTGGCTGTCCTGGGAGTACTCGATGGTGGTGTAGTGAGGGAAGAGCTCGGCGGGGAGGTTGTCGTCGGAGATGGAAGCGTAGTTGGGAGGGAAGTGGTTGCGCTGGAAGCAGAAAGGGCAGATCCAGATCTTGGCGGCGAAGTCGACGATGGCGAAGGGGTTGAGGACGGAGCGACATGTGCGGCAGCGGAGAGGGGAGTAAGGGAGGAGGGTGAGGTTCGGGAGAGGTCTGATCGGAGAGTAGATGGCGGAGACTGGGACGACGCAGTTCGAGGATTCTTGCTTCGTGCCTGGGATCACGTTCCATGGCATTCGGACTCCGTCTTGGGATTCTAGTTCCAGGAATTCTGCCATTTTTGGGATTTTGAATTCCTTCTTTTTTTTTGTTTTCCCGATTCGGTTGGGAATTTGAATTCCCGTTCAAATTAGTGGAGAGTGTGGGTGTGGGGGGATTGTGAGTTTTGGTACAGAGGAAATGATGTCGATGGTTACTGTGGATGGTCTATGGTGATGGACCTGGTGCAGTGGGATAGCAGTTTTGCCGGATCTTTCCTCTTTTTCCTTTTCCTTTTTTTTTTTTTTTTTTCTTTTTTTTTTCCTCCTTTTTTTTCCTTTCCCCTTTTTCCTTTTCCTTTTTTTTTTTCTTTTTTTTCCTTTTTTCTTTTCCTTTATTTTAGAATTTAGAGAGATTTTGAGCACTAGATTGGTCAGGATTATGACCACAAAGTTTCTCTTCAAACTAATTTTTAGGGGTTTATTACTTGCTCCGTAATACTAATTGTTACATGCAGTTTTGATGTTGACGTTTGAGTGTATTTCCTTATCTCATCTCCCTTCCCCTATATGTGTTTGTGTGTGTTTCTCAAATAAAAAAAAAAAAAATTCAAACTAATTTTCAGGGAAGTTTGGAGAAAAACTTTTCATATATTTTTTTATTAGATTTAAATTTTAAAAATCTAACCATAAGATTGTATGTTCTTTATATTTTTTATATGCATGTAAAATTTCGTTCAAATTAAATGTTTTTTAGTATTTGATTGATAAACTTAATTTTTATACATGATTTTAGATCATAAAAACTTAAAATTTAAACATTTGATTAATAATATAATGCCTATTTGATAGCAGTTTTTAAGTATTGTTGTTCAAAATTATGTGCCAACTATGATTTAAAAAATGTTGTGAAAATATGAGTTTAAACTAAAGTAGTCATAATACAAAAAATCTGTTTGGTATCATATTTTAAATAGCCTATTTTAAATTGTGAAAAAAATAATAATAATTATGTGTTGGTATGTCAATGTGTATGTGTTTTTTTAAGTGGTAAGTCATAGGGTTGTACAGTAAAAATATGATTATTTTATTTGGAGAGAGAAAATTCCCACTTATTACTGTTGCTTCTTTTCAGTCTGCTCATACTCTCTCGTCTGCTCATACTTTCTTTCTCTTGGTTTATCTCAAAACTCATTGGTCCTTCTCTCTTAGTGGTTTTCAACTCTATCAGTGATCCCCCAAGTGAAGCAAGTCGTTTTCGTCGCCATCAACAACCACCACAAAACCCACGCATCAAAGTGTACAACTAAATTTCTGAAAATTCACAAATCTGACTGAGAATCCAAGTTTGATGAAATCTTATCAGTTGTGCATTAATGGCTTTTGAATCTCTCCGGAATCTTCTTTTCCTTATGCACATAACATTTTGATTGACAAATATTGTGGGATGGGTTTTGTGAAATTTTTTAAGAAATTCTTTAAATCCTGAAAAATGTAAACCCCCCACCACTAACCCCAATGAGAAAACTGGTTAAAGCATCTTCAGCAGATTCATCAAATTTTTGTACTATTTAGAGAATAAATAATGACTTTTACCTTTATCTGCCCACTTTTATAAATACATTTTCCAACAGATTCTCTATCCCATTCTATCTCATTTAAATATTATTTATTCATTCTTTATTTATTCTTTTTTTAACAACTACACATCTTCCAACATTTTTTTATTCAACACCAAATTATTATAATAGAAAAAAATGATTTGAAGAATGAACAGTAGCCCATCAGACTTGATGAACTACTGTTCATTAGCAAAAAAAATTTTCGAATATAAAGAAGTTGCTGGAGCATGAACAGTAGCATATATTCTCTATATTTTGGCTATGCATACTTTGTTGGGGATGCTCTAGTGGGATTGTTTAGATACCCTAATGCTTCATAGTCCTCCATAGAGAAAAGAGAAGGGGGGGGGGTTGTTGAGACTAGACATGGCAAACGATCGGGTCGGGTCATTTGGATTGTGGGCCAAACCAGGTTATTTCAAACGGGTTGAAAATGGGTCAGGTCAAGGGATTGCGAATAGGGTCAGGTTAGCCCATATTTTTTAAATTAAAAAAAAAATGCCAACTTTTTAAAGAGAATGAATCAAATCAAATAGTTAGAATATTTTTTACTAATTTACTATTATACATGTGAAGGGCAAAATACAAACAAACCAAAAAATATAAAAGATTTCCATATTCTTGCAATTCAAATAGTTTTGACTTTTTAGCCCATATTTTTCACATTTAAAAAAACAAATAAATGCCAACTTTTTTGAGAGAATGAATCAAATCAAACAGTTAGACTATTTGTTACTAATTTACTATTATACATGTGAAGGGAAAAAAAAAACAAACAAACCAAAAAAATATAAAGATTACCATATCTTGCAATTCAAACAGTTTTGACTTTTGAGTGTGACTAAAATTCTTTATATACTTCAAATTCAAAGTTCACTAATGATATCATTCCCATAAAAGAACCAAAAAAAAAAAAAAATTACAAAACTAAATGTCATAGACCGTGTCAAGTTATTAGCCTTCTTAAGTGCACAAATTCTTGTTGCATTTAAAATAATAATAAAGTTAGATTATATAGAAAGATAAACTAAATAATAAAATATACCTTAATCTACTCAACGTTGGTATTAAATTCGGCACTACAAATATTCATACTTGCGAATTGTAGCTTAAGTTGGTCAATTTCATTAATATTTTCATCTACAATACAATATTTTAATATAACTTAAGTGTACCATAAGATAGTTGTGGTAGGAGGGGGAGGCCTTATCAGAGATAGTTGTGGCAACTGCGTTGAGGGTTTCTTAAGGTCCATTTGTCATATTTCAGGCATCATGGCTGAATTCTGGGCTCTAAGGGACAGTCCAAGGTTGGCTTCAGATATCAATGTTCAAAGTTTAATGGTGGAGCTGGATGTGAAAGTGATAATGGATCTAATTAAATCTAACACCAATGCTAATAGGCCATATTCTCCCCTTCTAAATGATTACAGGCCATTGTTGGGCAGCTTTCATCAAATAAGAGTGGAGAATGTATTTCGGGAAGCGAATAAATGTGCTGACACTCTAGCAAAAAGGGGATGCTTTCTTCAAGAGGATTTTGTTGATTTCCCCCACTTTTGAAATTTCTTCCCTTGTTAATTTGGATGCTACTAGGCTGTATTATTTTAGGCTTTCAGCTGCTACTCTTGCCACTTTGGCTAGTTAGTTTTTAATAAAACTTCCATTTAACCAAAAAAAAGAAGCTTATCAATAAAGAGTTAAAAATGTATAATTTCTATGACTCTATTAATAAATTAAAATACCTTCAAATCCATATAATCAACTTTTAGTGTACAACGTAGCTTTCACATTCTTAGAGAAAAGACGTGATCGGTACAAAATAAGAATTTTTTTTTCCTATGCTAAAACTTGATTCAAATGCAACAATAGTTATAGGAATGCTCATGAGATCCCATGCAAGAGAGCTCTGGAAACTAATTGTTATGTTCTCTCCACCAAGAGAGAACTTCCAACTTTGGATTTTGCCTTTTCCTAAGTCTAGACTCTTCTAAATACAAGTCTAATTGAGATTTTTTGTTTTGGCACTACGAGAACTTTCATAATGCTCAAATTCCTAATCATTAAAAAAAAAAATTGCAACTAAAAAAATAACACACAACATTATAATTTCATTATTAAAAAAATACCACAACATATACCAAACAAAATTCAATATACTTACATCATCTTTCATATCTTCATCATGATCATCCATATCACCACGGTTAGAACTCTCAACACAATATGAAGCATTCGTAGTAGCCATAGGCTCAAGACATTCATATTCTGAAAAAAAAAAATTATACAATTGTGTTTGAACTTGCCCCACCCTCATTTCTGCAATGTGTTCAATTGGCTTTATCTTCTTGAAAGTAAAGTCCACAAAATCTAACTTGTACATTGGGTCAAGAACAATAGCACAAGCTATAACCACACTATAACAATCCCAATATTTGTCAAATTTACCTTTCATCTGTTGTGTCATATTACTAATAAATGAATCTTGACTCTCTATTTCCTCAAGTAAGAGCAATTCAATTTAAGACACTTCATGAAAATATAAATTTGCTGTGGGATAATCGGTACTAGAAAATAGAGTTGTGATGTCATTAAAATGTTTCAAAAACCAAGCCATCCTTTCAACTCTATTCCATTCATCCCTTATGGGTTCAAGTTAGCTCAACTAATAAAGTCTCTAATAGTTGAATAATAGATCTAGGGTTCAATCCCCGTCTACACCAGAAATCGATTGGTGTCTTGATCTGATGATAAAGAGTTATTATCAGGAGCGAACGCCATAAGTTGAAACTCTCTAAAAAAAAACTATATTCCATTCATCCCTTGATGGACAATGCTTGAAATTAGCATCATCCTATGCTAAACAGTTCAACACAAAATGATATCTCACAACACTACCAAACATGTCATATGTTGCATTCCATTTCATAGACACATCTAGAAGTAAAACCTTTGTTCTCTTCACACCAAGTATCTTGGCACATTCATCAAATCTGCACATTCTACTCTCTGATCCTTTAAGATATTTCATAGTTTCCTGGATCTTAATCACTGAGGCATTTATTAATTTCAATCATTCTTGAACAATAAGATTCAATATGTGCGCACCACAACGCACATGAAAAAAGATACCACCACATAACAATAAACCCTACTCATTAAGCTTTTCTTTTATGAAATCTTGGCAATTATCATTATTAGATGCATTATTTAAGGTAATGAAAAATAATTTCTCCTCAATACCTCAATCTTCCAAAAAATTTAAAATCTGCTCTGATAAAAGAGTTCATGTGTGTGGAGGCGACATATGATAAAAATTCAAGATGATATTTTTCAATTCCCAATTCTCATTTACATAATGAGTTATAAAACAAGTATATCCCTCACTTGTGGTCCATAAATATGAAGTCAAACATATTCTGCCAAGAGTTATTTTCAACTTATTTTTAATGTCATCCTTCTCTTTCATGTAAATTTTTATAACATCAGCTTTTGTTGTATTCCTAGAAATATGTTTAACATATGGATTTAGATATGTGAAAATCTTTCTAATGCCTTCATACTCAACAAATGTAAATGGTAAATTATGTTTAACAATAGCCTCAACTAACATCTCATGAAACTCTTCTTGACTTATCTTTCTTTGTGACACATTCCCTTCTTTTTCAGCATCTAAAATCCTCATTATTTTTTTTATTTTTTATTTCCAGGAAAAATAGACAGTTTTTGACCCGTCTTCGCACAATAAACTATTCTGATTGGGCAAGAACTGAAGCAATCTGGCTAGATCAACTTGAAGAACAAGGTCTTGGCTACTTCTCATAAAAAATCTCGACGATATCTATCCCGGATTGGAAGATACAATTTTTTCAAGAAAAAACATCACAGAATTTTTCAGCACTGTGTCACATTCCTTCCTAGCATGATATCTCGACGACTGTAGCTCCAAATCAGATGAGGCTTGAACCGTTGGAAACTAGACATCTAGATCTTTCCAAGCATATAAAGTTTGAAGAAAATGGAGCTCAGAAAGGCCTCCAAACAGCAGCATAAAAATCAGACCAAAAAACAGAAAAAGACAAAATAGGCTCGATGAGGAGGCAAGAATGGGAGGCCAGCTAGGTGTAAAATGTTGCACTGAGCTAGCTGCCCCTTGCCTTGGGCGGCTAGCTCAGGTGTAGCTAGCCTCCCATTTTGCCTCCTTCCCTATAAATACCCCCAATTTTTGTGAAAAAATATAGAGAAAATGAGTAAAAAATAGAAAAATGTGGAGAAAAGGTGAGGAAAGTCAGAAAAAAGTGAGAAAATTCTGGAAAAATAGCCCTAGAAATTTTGAAAAAAAAATCTCTCTCCTCTCTCTCTCTCTAGGAAACCAACCACAAAAAAAGCCTCATCCATTTTTATTAGTAATTTTTGTGGGTAAGCTTGTAGGGATGGGGTAGTTCCTTAATAACTACACCCATCCCATCCTCTCTTATTATTTTGTAAAAATCATTTTCATATATAAAATCATTCTCATTATCTTGTTTATTGTTGCTTTAAATTCTTATGCTTTTTTGTATATATCTCTCTCTTTATCTTTATGTTCATATTATTATTGTTTATTTGTGTTATTGTGCTTGTTTCTCTAGATGGGTATTGGATCATCTCCTAGGATTTGTATAGGAAGTGATGAATATTATGTGCGGTGAAATAATTTTTCATCACACCCCTAGGGTTTTTTTTTTTTTTTTTTTTTTTTTTTTGTGATTGGAAAATGTAGCAATCCCAAATTATAATAAATGCTCTAAATTAACTCTTACCCAAACGACTAATATGTGTAAGCCAATTTACGCCTACCACTTGCACAAGGCCTTCATTTAAATTTATTTGATTTGTCTCTAAATCAGTTTGACTGTGTTCAATGTTTGTTGTTCCACGTTCTCTATTATTTATAGGATGTGCTTGTGTATTTCCGGAACTCATATCTAGTTAATACAAATTTGATTAAAAATTAAAATCAATGCTTCCCATTAGTGAATTAAGAGACAACAAAAGTGACATATTATACGGATTTCCAACAATTTGGAAAAAAGAAGAAGAAGTAATAGATAGACTTTAAATATTCTATGAATAAATAGAAAACACTAATTTTTATTTTTATTTTAGATTAAGATAAACATGAAATTTAGTTTGTTGTTTATTTTGCACATAGGAAAGACATCCATTAACTATTTAAAATTTAAAATACTCAACTTCTACACAAATACAAACTTCCACCACCACACACACGTTCTCCCATTTGAATTGGGCAATTCAAGCTGTACTCTTAGTCTTAACTTACAATCCTTATCTTTTCTTTTCTTTTATTTTAAAGTTTTTTAATAAAATAAAACTTTTAAAATTGTTTAGAAATTTCTCTTACTCGGTTACTCCTTAACTAAATTTTAAAATTTTAGATAAGTAACAACTTAAAAATCTTAAGTTTTAGCTTATCTAAAATTTGTTTCTTTAAAAAAAAAAAAATATATATATATATATATAAGTGCTTGTGGGATGTGAGGGGCAAGGACCGGAGTTCAAGTTTCTAGGAAGGAGTTTCACACATATACATTTAAATTAAGTTAGAGTAAAATTTCTATCTTGTATGAAAAAAATAATAATTAAAAACACTATTTAAATAGTAAAATTGACTTTTACTATTAATGTGAACAGTAAAATTGACTTTTTTTTTACCATTCATGGCAGGTCAGCATGTGCTGTCTGGAGAGGAATTTATCCCCTGTGGGATACAGCCAGAGCAAGAGCTATACTTCTACCAGGGAATCAAAGCAGCTTTGTAGCTTTATCAGGGAATCAATGACTTTACCAGGGAATCAGTGCAGACTTATCAGGAGAATTATTTTAGCAATTTTGGCTACTTGTGCCGACAAGGTTAATTCTTTTCCAAATCTGGTGTGGAAGCTTCATCATGACCAAAAAATTCTTGATTATAGAGATAATAGAGATTGGTATTAGCAACAGATATATATATATATATAGACACACACACCTAGACACACAAATAAAAAAGATTTTTTGTTTCCTCCCTCTTAAATGGTTTTTAAACCTCAAATAAAGCACAATATGGGTATGTCTCATGAGAATGGTTGATAGCTTTGAACTCTCATTTCTTTACGATAAAGAACTCATAAGGCTTGAAAGAGATTAAAATATATTTAAGAGGGACATTAAAAAAAAAAAAAAAAAACCTTTTTAATCAACCTTTATAATATTTTAGCTCTTTACTTTTATGTCATTTAAATTTTAGCTCTACTTTCATGTTATTTAAATTTCATCTCTTTACTTTCATGTCATTTAAATTTTAGCTCTTTACTTTTAATGTCATTTAAATTTTTGTACTTTACTTTCCTTACAATTTATTTTCTGCACTTTATTATTGTTATCCCTTTACTTTACTCATCATTAATGTTGCCATAAAATAAATATGCTTGGGTAAAACAACTCATCTACACACTATTCTAAGGAAATGATTTTTACCACCGTGCACCCTTGGTGTGGTGGTCACTCCATAAGTATAAGTGCTTGTGGGGTGTTGGGGGGGGGGGCAAGGGTCGGGGTTTAAGCCTCCATGAGGGAGCTTCACATACATATATACTTAGAGTAGAAATTTTATCTTGTATCCAAAAAAAAAAAAAAGGGAAATGATTTTCAAAATCTTTTTTCAACCTTTTTTTTTTTTAAAAATGAAGTCTTTCAAATCAAAAAGAGAGTTTTCTAAAAAATATGCTTTTCTAAAAAAAAAACCTTTCTTTTTAAAGAGTGTTTGGGGCACTTTTTCGGTTGCCCAGCCACGTGTGGTTCGTTCGAAGGATGACCTTATTAGGCCCCAGGTTCTTTTTGGGGAGTTGCGTCCGGAACTCAACATTGGGCCACGTGGTCCAACGACTACCGACGTACTTTTAAGCCAACAAATTCTTTTTATGAAAAGTCTTATAGATTTGTCTTGGTATCAATGATAAGTTTAGCGATATGTATCCGCATGGGATATTTATTAGATGGAATCGGTCTGGATAAAAGATTACAAATAGTCCTATTCATACCTTGACTAACTCTTTTAGAATATAAAGCAAATGTGACTACCACAATATGATTAATGCTTCCTTAAACCATGACAAATTATATCATACTCACCAACCTAGTAAACTATTTTTTAGATAGGTTTGATCTTTATTAATGAATTCATTGATCTAAAATGATTAGGTGTACAATACTCTATTAACTTCATGACACAATTATTTTTATTGGAACAGAATCCTCAGATACCTAATCCATTATATCATAAAATTCATAGCAAACCATTATCCCTCAAATCCCTTACTAACTTCAATCCTAATCCAAATGCAATTGTATTTTTCGTCCTCATGGGAAAGGGGAAAAAGGGGTAGTCTCATAACCACATTTAACCAAGCTATTTCATCAAATTGTTGGTCAGCTATGCCAAATTGCCAATCTTGAACTATTACAAACTGCATATATTTTACAATACTATATTTTAATTACCAAGCTATTTTAGTATGTCTTCAATGACAGGATATGCGTCAACAACAAAAAGAAATGTTCCAAAATGTCTTAGAAAACTGAGATTTGTCATTGCAAAAAAAAAAAAAAAAAATGATACAAGCATGTACACCGCTAATTCTCACCTAAGGAGACAGGGTGAGATTACATTAAGAACACAGAAGATAAAAACCTGTTGCCATCACAAGGAACCTTGGTGCACCGATTTACACATTTCCGATTTACACATTTCCTCAAACAAAATGAAAAAATAAAAATAAAAACCCACAAGAATCAATCAAACCACAACTAGAATGCACATAAATAAAATTGAACATGCAAAGAAGGAACATATATATTATAGTAAATAGTTAAAGAAAGATTCGTTTACTAGGATTTCAGAGGCTTTTTGGGTAGAATCTCCATCGATTCTACATATACGATTACAGAACAATAAACTACAAAAATTTAATCTACATAAAATTGAATTATCCATAAAAAAAAAAAAATTAAAGCTAAAATTGGTGACTATAATTTCTTCTCTCTCCTTATTTTTCTCGGTTAACCTATATTTTAGGAATTCGTCAAAAAATTCTCTCAAATCCACAAACGTAAAAGGCACAAAATCATCAAAGATCTCAAGAGATTAATCAAATTAATATCATGTTCGGTTGCGTAGAAAACAAAAGAGGAAAAATAAAAATTAGAAAATGAAAATTAAACTCAGATTTTTCATTTCCTTTTTGTTTTTAATTTTCCGAGCAACCAAACAGAGGAAAAAGCTATAATAGTAAAGGAGATTGAGATCGAAGATGCTTACTATTCAGGATTCATGGCTGAATTGTCGTTGTTGGTGGAGGATCTACGAAGAGCTTGACCGGGTTTAGACCGGTCTGACAGAGAACGCTAGATCGGGTTATGGCGAAGAAGAACAATTGGAATGAAACTGTGAAATGGAGAAAAGGGACGAATAAATCAGAGGGAAGAAACGAAGAAAGTGGACGCTGACGAAACCGAAAAGTTTGGTTCAAGCGTTTATATAGAGGGAGGATCAATGAGAGAGAGAGAGAGAGAGAGAGAGAGCTTACCGATTGATGAGGGAGGCTAAAAGGCAAGAGGTTTGTGGGTATTGGGTTGAGAGCATGGCAGCGAGAGGTTGAGAGCATGGTGGCGAGTTTGGGATTGGGAGCTAGGTTGAGAGTGAGCTGAGAGTGTTTTTCAATTTAGGGTTTTTTTCAACTGTGTTGAAATTTAGGGTTTTTTTTCAATTTATAGCAAACCTAGAGCTGCGTTTGATTAAACGCAGCTTAAATAGGTCTGGAGCTGCGTTTATCAAACGCAGCTCTATAAAGGTTCAAGCTGTGTTTATTAAATGCAGCTTTGGGATATATTTAAAAAAAAAAAAAAAATTCCCCGGATAGGTCTATAGCCGTATTTTTAAAAAGCAGCTTAAGACCTTTCTAGCTAAACGCAACCTTAGCATCACAAAACGCGGCTTTAGCGTTGCTCTATAGCCATGTTTAGAAAACATAGCTATACATCTAGGGGTGGAGCCGCATTTTTCAAAAACGTGGCTCAAATTACCCCCTGTAGCTGTGTTTTTGAAAAACGCAACTTAAAAACGCAGCTTTTGGACGCGTTTTTGTAGTGCCACCACCACATCCACCAAACCCATGACCCAAAATCAACCTCCACCATCACCACAGCTACCAAACCAGCTACCCTATGTTGTCCCTGATCTATATTTTTTTTTAGAGAGAGAGAGAGAGTTTGAGCTAGAGGAGAATAAGAGAGGAGGAGAAGAAGAGAAAGCAAATAAAGAAAAAGGTGAGAAGAAAGAGTGAGATACACAAATATAGAGAAAAAAGAGAAACAAAAGAAACAAATACTTTTTTTAGGAGAAGAAGAGAGAGAATGGAATAAAAAATTAATATATTTTATAAGTTTGGAGCTATAGTAATCTGTCAAAGATGGTAGCTTGGCAGCTTACTGTAGCTTAAGTGCTAAAATTTTTAAGTTTAGCACTTTTGATGTATCCTGCTTTTGTTGTTTGTCTGGTTAAAAAATAACATTTTAGCATTTTCATAGTTTTGCTGTGAATGCTCTTAGTCTTATTAAGTGGGGACTACAGTTTTTAACTTATTTACAAATATGCCATTAAGCAATGTTACTTGAAAACTAAAAACTAGTGTGGATAGTTCTCTAAATATAGTGTTTAAACCCCTTAAATTGAGAATAGTAAGACAAACATTCCTACCAAACAAGTTTTTTTTTTTTTTTTGGCTCACAGTTTTCAATGTTAAAACACTGAAAATTATTTTTTGGAATCGCTTGCCAAACAGACCCATAGTTATTGATCTTTGATTTCCTTAAAATTTTGCAAGCATGGAGAAGATAATAAGAACATGCAATCCAACGGTTATATCTTCAAAATTCACATCCAATAAAAAGATTTATGAGAAATTTGAAGGGGTTTTCTCCAAACTAGGTTGGAGAGAAACCTTTTTCTGTTCACTTATAGCCATGCCATGATTTAAAAGGTCTAGTGTAAGAACTAAGAACACTTAACCATGCTTCTTTTAAGAGCTAAAAGAAAATTTTCACAATTTTCTAAGGTGGTAAGATTGGTGCTGTGATTTATTTATTTATTTATAAATAAAATGGTTCATGTCAAATTATTTAATATTAAAAATTGGCACTTCAACGTTTCACTAGGGCACGTAAAATAAAGATTAACGAGAGTAGACATAAGGACATAAAATATTTTCAAAAAATTTAGGAACAATTTTTTTTTTTTTGAGTTTTTTGGGATGAAAATTGAACTCCGTGCAAAATTTAGGGAAAAGTAATATTTTAGCCAATATTTTTTTTAATTTTTTTTTATAATTTGTGACATGTTAGTTTGTAAAACATATGTAATATAATTAATAATACCTAAGATCACTATCCTCTTTTTTTGTGTGGAAAAGAAAAATGTTGTGTAGACGTCCCCATGCGTGGACCAGAAACAAGGTGTTTTGAACCTTGGGTTTGGGCCTGCCCACCCCATCTGTCGGTGAGGCTCAAACCCAAGTGCTTGTGGTAATATTCGAGCTCATACCACCTTAATGACAAGCTTCGATGGTAATATTATAAGATCACTCTTTTGGTTAACCTTGTTTTTCGGCTTACTCAAACACTAGTTATATTAAATCCATTACTTTTTAGTGTTACCATGAGTTGGATTTGATTGGAAATTCATTATTAGTATTAGATTGTGTTGTGTTAAAAAAATATACTTCAAACTGTTTGCCTAATGGTTTTTAAAACTCTGAGTTTAAAACCTTTTACTAGTATTTTAGGGCCCTCAAGGAATATCTCCTTGTAATTACCTAATCAGTGTGGGATGTTGGACCATACACCTGGGAAATAGACATAAGCTCTAGACACCTTTGTTAGAAGAAAAAAAAGAAAAAGAAAAAGAAAAGGTCAAACCTAATCCAGATTTTAGTTTTTTTTTTCCCTTCCCAATTCTTAATTAATGCTAACTTTCCAATTTTATTATATTAATTTAATTTTAAATATTCTAGTAACTATAGCTAAGATCTACATCCAACCTACCAACCTAATGAGATCAACCCAACCCAACTCAAAATGATGTTGCAGGTTGGTTTTTATGGGTTGATAGGTTAGGTTGGGTTGTAATTTTATTTTGAGTTTTAGGGTAGCTTGGTTTGGGTTGATAGTTTTTTTTACTCATTTGACCCAACCTGACCCATCATATATGTAAGTTTATTTTATTATCCTCATTTTAATTTTTTTAGTATTTAAAAATCAGTTTTGATGAATTTGAAAACTTGCAGTATATTTGAAATATATTATGTAAATTGTAATAATTTATTTTTAAAAAATAAAAACTTAAATAAAGTAAAATTTTGACAATATATGAAACATGCAGCACAACCCACTGACCTAATCCAACCCAATCAAATTGAATCCACATTGGCATTGGCTAGGTTGGGTTGGTTTCTACACGTGTATGGGTCGAGTTGGAGGATATTTTTCAACCCAGTAAGTTTGCGTTGGGTTGAAAAGTCCCTCCAACTCAATCCATACACATTACACACCCTAAAGTATAGTACCCGTATGGACTAATGTGTAATTTCACAAGCCTATCAATCTTTATCATGAAAGCATGATAAATGATAGTAGCTTATTTTGTGGTGTTCCTTGTCTATGATTTGATCTATAAATTATTTAAAAAAAAAAAAACATAACGCACGTGAATGATAAGATTATAAGTAACCAACTGTATCAAATTATGCAAACTATTGAAATATTAAAAAAAAAAAAAGATTCTTGTATTAAGAAAAAGATAAGCTTATAACAACCTTGATGGATTTACTAAAACGACAATTAAGAAAACAAAATAAATTACTGAAATAGTGGGTTAAACTCGTTTTTAATACTAATGAGAAATGTGCGAGCCTAATTCCCTAAAGTGGCTCGTAAGCCCAAAGAACAAGCCCACAATTAATTTGTAACGTAGGTAATGGAATTCCTACAATGGGAAAACTCCTTATCGCCAACCTGGTGGCCCAAATGACGGAGTTCTTAGTCTAGCCTATAACCTACCACCCCCGTTTTGTGTATTCCCCAAGGAGTATCCCCACCACTGATGAGATTCTCCTCTTTTTTCTTAATTCCTCACAATTCTCTTGTGTATCTCTCTCACACTTCGTTTTTCCAAAAACCCCCTCTTCTCTCCCCTTCTTTACTTATTTATAGACTTCCCTTAGTGGGATAGTCATGATGGTTGGGAAGATTTTTAGGTGGGTGGGACCCTCTTGGAATAGATTCCTGACTAGATGGGACCCACTTTTCAAGACAGATGTGACCATCTTGAAATTTGCTCTCGCTGCCGATTGGTTCTTGGCAGGCGATTTCCCCTAAGGTACTACCGTGCTGAGTAGTATCCATTCCCGATATGTAGCTAACTTTTGGGCTGGCACGATGTACAGCCCATTATTGGGCTCAGGGTTCTCAATTTATTGAAACCGAGGGGCTAGGCTTCTATGTCATGCCCGTACATTGGGATGGGCCTAAATACCATGTCCATACAATAGCCCCCCACAATTCCATTCCCATATTGTGGGGATGGGATCGTGGTTAGCCTTATCATGTCGGTGGAAGGATGATTGGGTTTAGGGTCTTATGTCGATGGACGGTATCCTCGGTGTACTGACCCTTCTTGGGAAAACCAACCACCAGTCATTAAATGTGATTGACAGGCCTGTCTACACTCCTTGCACACGAACGACAGCTGTCACATTGAATGGTCAGGATTTTCTACCGCTTCGTGTACGCAGGCAAGCGCGTAACGGATAACTAGGGGAAGTTAATGATTTTTCCCTCCAAAAAGCATTTAATGCCCCTCTCCCTATAAATACGTCCTAACCCGCTTAAGTCAGGCTCTTTATTTCATTTTTCCTTCTCATTCCTTACTTGTCTCGTCCTCCCAGCCTTGCTCTCAAGACCATCATTCCATACAAAAATCACTGTAAGTCCTCTAATCACTCCCTTAATTCTCCTAGTTTTTTTTTAGTTGTCCCTTAAAATGGGTTTTGCACATCTTCTTAGAACTCGGGCCGTCCTAACGGCCTTTAGGGCCAAGTTTAATATCCCCCAAGATGTTAACGTCGAGTTCTGTCCTGAAGGGAACATTGAGAATGATAGGCTGCCTGGGGTAGTTTTCTTCCCCCTAGTGTCAATCCTTGAGGGTGGGGTTAGATTTCCCGCGGACCCAATATTGCTTAGGACCCTTAGTTTCTATAGTCTTAGCCCCGACCAACGTCTTCCTAATTTCTACAGGGTAGTTAGTAGCGTAATTCATTTGAATAACCTGTACGGTCTAGGGCTCAACCACCATGACATAAACTTCATGTATAGTATCTGCGATAGCCTCAAAATCGGTCATTACTTAAAGATTTGCAACCCTATGGCGAGGTTGATATCGTGTCTCTCCAACTCCAATAGGAACTTCGTGGGGGAGTTTGTAAAAGTGAGCGAGAATTGGCTCGCAGGCGAACTCACGTACCCCATTTCACCTCGGGAAATCGGTTGGTACTCTTACTTCCTGAGCACATCTAGTGTAGGGTTAATTTCCTTTGTCCTGCCTTTCCCTTTACTGTATACATTATTAAGCACATAAGATTTTACTTGCTTTTGCTGAGTTTAATCTTACTGACATTGTCTTTGATTCATCATGCAGTTTCCAAATGCTTCAAACCCTACCTTAACGACATTCACGTAAGAGACCTGAACTTCGTTCTACGGTCGGAAATCTTTGTACATTTTGAAGGGCAGCTCAGGGCGTCACACCTGATCCTCTGTTGTGTTCCTTCTTATACCAGCTACAGGACCCCGGATTTGCTTTGACGGTCGGCAGCCTTCTGGTGTCGTAAATTGACGTTCGCTTGCCCGGATTCCTGCCAAGGGGTCTTATAGTGGGAGAAGCTCAGGAGAGAGGGCCTCGGTTTGTAAGGGAAGGCTCCTTAGTACCAGCTCGAGACGGTTCAATGGACTTAGTCTTCACGGTAGAGTCGAGCACGTCCTTGTTGAAGATTAAGCCAACCCTGAACCAAACGACGATATGGTTCAGAGGCACAATATTGTAAGGTTGAATTTAATCAACCATCTTGTTGGCTTTATTCTGTGCCAAATTTGCTTATAATTCGGCATTTAGAAACCCTGTATTTAGGTGGGAATCATATAAGGGTAGTGTGTGAGAGAGTGTGAAGAAATACTCAAGAATGTGCAGTGAAGCAGGGACTCGCGACTGGATCTCGTGGGTGGCTTGCGTGCAAAAAAGCTGAACCGTCATGCTAGCTGTAGCACTACAGGACAAAAAGTCCAGACCGGCCATTCAATTAGCTCGCGGCTTGAACTCGCGACTCAGTCAAGTCGCAAGGCCAAGTCGCCAGCCAACTCTGTTTTGAAAAATGACTCTTCGCATTCCAAACACCCACCACTATATATAGACCCTTATACCCACGAAATGTAGAGAGCTTCCAGAGAAAATTTTGAGAAAGAAACCCTAGAGAAAAACAAGATTGATTCATCCACAATCTTCACATAGAGACTCTTCAAATTCCTCTACTCTCACCCTCTCCATTGTTACATCCTTGAGAGGTTCTTACCCAAATCCTTTTCTCACCATACCCATATCTATGAGAAGGCTATTTAATGCTTTGGGAAGCAGTTAGGAAGGGACCAATGACTATTGGTTGATGCTATGGGTTATAGTGGAATCCGGTAAGCTAAAGAAGACAAAGGTTCGGCGCAACCTCATTGGAGCAAGAAGCTTGTAGGGCTTAGGTACATTGGGTAGATTAGGCTTGGAGGGTCTTTTGCTGTTCATGAATCCCAACTTCATTCTTTAGTGGATTATTGACTGCTTAGAGGGCGGCGAAGAGGTTTTACGCCGAGGGCTTCGGTTTCCTCTTTGATAACACATCGTTGTGTTGTCCTTGTGTTTGCATCTCTTCCTTTAATCTTTGCCATTTAATTTCTGCTGTGGATGTGATTTTATTTGGTTTAGATTGTTTATTAATTCTGATATTAGCTTGTGTTCATTTTTCGCACATATATTGTTTGACATTAAGCTTGAATTGATACGTTTGTATTTAGGGGTTTAAACGTTCATAGAGTTTTATACGCTATTTGAACATTCAATTGGTATCAGAGCAGGTGCACTCTTTGTGGTTTAAACACCTTAGTGCGATCCTTGACCCTTTATTGAGATGGACCGGTCTCAATCCTTAAATGCGCCGCCATATTTTGATGGTAGCAACTATGCCTTTTGGAAAGTCAGGATGAGGGTATTTTTGTGTTCAATGGATGAAACCGTTTGGGATGCGGTGGATATTGGATGGACTAGGCCGGAGGTTGCTAAATCCACGTGGGATAAGGCAACCCTCACGGTGTCTAATGCAAATAGCAAAGCACTTAACGCTATTTTTTGTGGTATGTCTCCAAAAGTGTTCCACAGGATATCTCATATTTCTATTGCCAAGGAGGCATGGCAGATATTGGAGACCACGTATGAAGAAACGAAGAAAGTGAAGAATACCAAGCTGCAAATGCTGACCACTCGTTTCGAGGAGCTGAAAATGAGTGAGGACAAGTCTTTTAACTCTTTCTATAGCAAGCTGAATGAAGTAGTCATCGGCAAGTTCAACTTGGGGGAGAAAACGGAGGACTCTAAAGTTGTGAGGAAAATCCTTCGTTCGTTGCCAGAGAGCTTCCGTGCCAAGGTGACAGCGATTGAAGAGAGTAAGTACCTTGATGATATCAAAGTCCAAGAACTGATTGGGTCACTTCAGACTTATGAATTGTCATTACCCACACAAAGGAAGAGCAAATCTCTTACTCTCAAGACGGTTAATGAAAGGGTCGAAACTCACGACTCATCGAATGAGGATGTTATCGATAAAGATGTGGCATATTTGGTGAAGAATTTCCGAAAGTTCTTGAAATTCAAGAACAATGGAAAATTTGGTGGTAAAGGGAAATTCCAAAGTACCGGAAAGGAGAAAAAGGAATTCAAAAGGAAAGATGGAAAGGAATCCCAATCTACACAATGAATCACTTGCTTCGAGTGCAACGGACACGGACATTTCAAGAAAGAGTGTCCTAATTATTTGAAATCGAAGGGCAAGGCATATGCAACAACTCTTAGTGACTCGGATTCATCCAATTCTGATTCTGAGGAAAGCTGTGACGGAGAAGGTAATTACTCCGCTTTTATGACTATTGCTCATGTTGAGTCTTCGAAGGACTTGAATTTGCTTGTACAAGAGCTTGGGGAGCATAGTGATGAGGAATCAATGGGAATTGTAGAAGAATCGGATGTTGAAGAAGATGAGAGTACAGGGGGCCTTCAAGAAAACTTCAATTCACTCCTTGAGAAATCAGGAGAATATGCACGTGTGGCCAAGGCAGTCGTGAAAAAGATGAAGAAGGCAAAGGAGGACTATAGAAGTCTCCTAGTGCGACATAAGGAGGGCAAGTGTGAGATAGAGACGCTGAATGGAGAGCTGATTGAAGTCTACTCAAAGATAAAATTTCTTGAGCTTGAGGTAGTTCAAGAAAATGCCAAGGTAGAGAGGGTCTCCACCAAGAAACTAGATGATGTCATTTCCTCTCAAAAACAATTCTCAGACAAATCCGGGTTGGGATATACCGGAGAAAGTAGTTCAGCCGTCAAAATCACTAAAGAAGTGAAGTTTGTGCAAGCCAACGAACCTGTAATGGCTGCCTCTACACCTAAGAAAGCAGGGGATGAAAAGAAGAAGAATGTGGCTGACCAAAGGGTGTTGAACAAGCCCCGTAACCAATCAGTGATCAAACCTGAAGTTAGAGGGAAATCTCTTCCAAGATCACAAAAAGGTCTAAGAACGAACCATTTTTTCCATCATTGCGGACTTCAAGGACACACCAAACCAAATTGTCATAAGCTTAGAGCATTGAAGAATGCAACTGATCAGAGGTCAAGAAGACCAAGAAATGACAAGAGGACTTGGGCTGTTGAGTCATCAAGAGGTCGAAATGGTGATCCCGGTGTAATGGACGTGATGAAGATGATCAGTGCATTCACCACCTGCTTGGAAAGCTTCACTAGAAGGTTTGAAAGTCCTAACTCTCGTACCCAATTTTATAGGAATATCACCCCAAACGCACGTGACGTGTAGGTGAAGAGGGGTACTCATGCATAAGCATTACAACATGTCCATGCATTAATACTTCCTATGCTACGTGACTATGCTTGGTTGTGTGCTTTTTGCTTGTTTGAGTTGAAAATTGTTTGGTTGTTTATTTGTTTCTTTTTAAATGTTTTTACATTGTTGTTTTTGATAAATCTTTTCGTGTTTTTGTGTCAAAAATCCAAAAACACGTAAAAAGTAGAAAATCCAAAAAGTTTGATCGACATTATTGAGTTTTGTCTCAGAATATGTTTTGCCTTGTACTTTTGTACTAATGGCTTTGTGCATCTACGAGCATAGCTTGTTCCCTATGCATTCATATCATTGTGGAAGAAATCTTGAAATCCATGTGACTGTTGAAAATAGATCTTCAACCTTGTCATGAATGATTAGTGAATGGTTTTGTTGATCTTGAGACATGCATAGACTTGTGCCTATATATCTTCCCACTTTTTTATTTTATTGCTTTTACTTAAAGAGCTTACCAAATGTGAATCTCCAAATGAAAAGAGATATTGAGCTGCAAAAGCCTGTCGCACATACTAGTATTTGACTAGGAAAAAGGGAAAGCGACCAAAAATAAATTGTATGATGCCCAAAAAGCCAAAGGCTAACTCATCAAATTGAAATATCAAAAATTTCAAGCATCGATCTCTCAATGAGATGTATTGTTTCAAAAAGATCAAATGATGTGATGTATATGAAGCCAAATGAAAAGCTTCAAAGTTATGATTATCAAGTTGTATGTGGGAGGTCATATATGCAGATTTCTATAATTGAGATGGGTCACATTATCTAGTGCTAATTGTGTATGTCTTGATTGAATTGATCATTGAAGCTTCACATTAGACTAAGGACTATCTCATTTTTTATATCCACACACATCACACATGTCTATGTTCAATGAATGTCATATTCATTTGTGTGATTGTACTTGAATAAATGTATTTTCACATGCTCAATCTTTGTTGATTAAACACAAAAAGATTTTTAAGTGTTTTTAGTTGTTTTTTGAAAGTATTTTGTTTTTACAAAAATTGTCAAAATTTCAAAAACAGTGTTACCCTGTTCTGGCGACTCAGTCGTGGGTTGGTCCAGCTACATGCCCCCAGTCGCGAGCATTACTCAGAAGTTTTTGCGGCTCACTGGCGGGTCGAAGTTCCAGTCGTGAAAAATACTTAGAATATTTTTCAAAATTTGGGTTTTTACGTTTCTCGCGACTCACTATGGCGACTTGTTCGCGGGTGGAAGGTCCAGTCGCGAGGGGTACACAGAGATTTTCGTGGCTTACCTCTCGACTTCCATGCGGGTAGACCTTCCAGTCGCGAAAAACACTTGGAATTTTTTTTTTTCAAATTTTTGTTTTTAAGTGTTCTGGCGGCTGGCCCTAGTGACTTGCACGTGACTTGACTCAGTCGCGAAAATCACGTGTTTTGCGCTTTAAGAGCAGTTTTCAAAACTTTTCATTTTTCCCTCGAACTTTTGTGACTGTTCATTGTCTTCCCCATTTCAACTCTCTCTCAAACTCACCGTGTCACTCTCGAAAAACCTCAATTTTTGCATCATTTCAACCACAAATCTTCAAGGAAAATGTATGGGCTTTCTCTTTCTCACTACATATTTCATGTTTTGAGCTTTATTTTCTTGAATCTGTGAATTGTGGTTCTGATTTGTGATATTTATAGTGTTCGAACATGGGTTTGATCTATATTGATTAAATGAGTTTGTTTGAGTATTGGTGATATTGTTTATTAGATGCTTGTCTCAATGTTTTTCCTGTTGGTGTTTGTGTTCTGTATTGTGTTTCATAACTGTGGTGCTTTGTGCATATCATGTTCATGGTAGAGTGTCACAATGACAGTTATTTGTGACTGTGTGATGTTCAGTGATTACTTTGCACTGAGTTGTATCTGAACAATCATCATTTTTGTTCACCTGTTTCATTCTTAAATATACAATGCATCAGGGTTGCTTTTGATTAATTGGTGTTGACTTGGTTCATGTTACTTGATTAAGTGAGATCTCCCTCTGAATTTCATTTCTTTTCGAATCTAGCCAAATTGATCATTATGTCTTGTGGTGCTGCATTTGGTTCTTTGTTGTGTATGTTATTTTGCAAATGTCTCGTCGTTCATCTCGAGGAAAAGAGCCTGAAACTGATCCTCCATCATCCCCTATTTCAAAACGGACTCGATGCTAGTCTCAAGCTTCAAACATTGAGAGATTTAGGACTCCACTCGATTCACAGACCTTTGACAGCATTTTAAAAAGGCTCCTACTGTGGTGGAAAGGGTTGTAAAATTTGATACCCTGGGGACAACATTTATTCCTAGGATATTTGAAGCAAAAGATTGAGATGATCTGTTCGGGAACTTCGAGGACTCAATTGAAGAACTGGTTAAAGAGTTCTATTCACATGCTAGATACACGGGAGTTGAGTTGCAATGTTGGGTACGAGGAAAAGAGTTTTCCATCAATCCAGACTACATCGCAAACATCAGCAGCACGAACATGTATCCCTTTTTGTAGTCTTGTCATGAAGATCATGGTTCTTGAAGGGGTAAGTCCACCAACAGATGGGAAGAAAATAGATCGTCTTCGTCCATTGTCCATGTTTTCACTGCAAGCTAGCAAAAGTCACTCTTCCAAAGCACCTAAGAGTGAACCTTTCCTTCATGCCACTTCATTCGGTCAAGGTTCAGCTACACTTGTGCATACGGAGACTGGTTCTCCCATTCCTTCTGAGATGCAAACAACTAGCACTCCATCTACATCACCTAGCTCTCAAGCTAACAGGTTAAGCACTTTGATCGAGAGTGTATATCAGTGGATTTCAGGTCTAGAATGGCTTCTCTACTCCACCAACAACCAAGTTCAAGTGCATCTCACAACCATTGAGACACAGTTAGATGCTATTCAGCAAAAGCTAGAAGAGAGTCTTTAGCTATTCGTGACAAAAAAGGGGAGAGAGATAGCATACAGTAAGGGGGAGAGCAACACAAGAAGGAGAAGTGTGCATACTGAAAGGGGGAGTTGTCCTGTTTATAGTCATTTATTTATATATAAACTCTTGTGTGGATATTGTTTTTATATAAACTCTTGTGTGGATATGGCGTTAATACTTTTGTCAAAACTGTTGGTACTTGATTCTATATATAAGATGTTATTCAGTTTGAGTTTTGGTTTGTACCTTTTGCTTTTGTAAGCTTTTAAGGTTTTTGTACCCATGCTTTGTAGCTTTTGTACTTGCTGTTAAATGTCATGCATTTTCTTTAAGTACATCACTCTTGTGCCATTTGTTGGATTTTATATCCTTAATGCAATTACCTTGTGTTGTTGCATTGGTTGAGTGTTGGACATGCAAATGATACTTTGTAATTGAGATGAAGTAGTTTTATCTGAAACATGTGGTGTAATGTGGATTTGTAAAACTTCCATCAAATTGTTTTTTTTTTTTAAGAAACAATTTTATCTAAATTTTGTTTGTTTTTTTTTTTATTTTTTAAAGCATCCAAAACTTTTGTTATAGATGTGCACCATATGTGGCTACTTTTTAATATTTAAAATTGGGAAAAACTTAAATTAAATATGTATAGTACCTTAGGTACTATCCCTTAGATACCCCTTTTAAATTTCAGCCACTTTCAATTTCATTCCACGTTGGACATCTTTGTGAGACAGGTGTCCTTATTTTGCTTCTGGTACTTATTATTGTGAAATGGTGACAGTCCTTGAATGTTCTATCATGCTGGCTTTCGCTCCCTGTTATAGTTGTAATCTCATTGTTCTTCAATAAAGTTCTGTCATTGAAGTAAAAAAAGGAAAAACACAAACGTGAAAATCAATCACTCTGAAAATTTTGAGATCTATCCCTGCTTAATTAGAGTCTTGGTATTTGGACGGGAACAAAGTTTTTTTCCAAATTAGTTTGGAGAGAAATCCTTCAAACTTCTTGTATATTTATTTTTTGGATGTGAATTTTGAAAATCTAACTGTTAAATTTCATGTTCCTTATTTTGTTAATGTGCATATCAAATTTTGTTCAAATCGGATGTTATTTACTAATCGATCAATAAACTTATTTTTTATACACAATTTTAAATCATAAAAACTTGAAATTTAAACATTTGTTTGATGACATAGCAATTGATCTTTGATTTTTTTGAAAATTTTCAAGCATGAAGGATATAATAAGAACAAGTAATCTAACGGTTAGATTTTCAAAATTCACACTCAATTTAAAAATATATAAGGGATTTGAAGGGTTTCTCTCCAAAGTAGTTTGGAGAGAAACTTTGTTCTGTGGACAAGGAGCTCACTGAGTTTGACTCATCATATGGGACCATTCAATCTCTACTCTCAGCTCTACTCTTCTTCTTCTTCAACCCAAATTCCTTCTATCTAAGGTTTCCAAAACCTAATGGAACCATAGCCTTCTCAACCTCAGTCCTTGATCTCTCATCTCCTGCCTCCACAACTCGCCACTATGGCACAATGCTCGGGAATTCTTTTCTATTTTCTCATCTCATCTCTTAGAACAATAGCATTTGTTGTGCTAAGCCAAATGATATTCTATCACATCAAAACCCTACTTCATTTATTTTAGCATAGTATTTAACAATACACTCTACATCTCATCTTCTATTTTAAAATTACAATACATTAAAATAATAACCTTTGAAAAAAAAGCACCACCACCGTCAACAACCAATACTACCACCAGAATCACTTTTGAATTTTGTTGGACCTAACAGAGTGTTAAGGATACAGCTGAAATTGCCGAGGATAGCAGCTGATGTATATTTGAATTTGTAAATCATATTTTAAATAAGATATGATAAGATAGAATTAGGCTTGTGATGAGAAAGGATTAGGATACGGCAGAATCATTTTTGAATTTGTATCTTAGTGAAGTATATCCATCCGGATTGGTATACCTGATTGTATTTAAATTTGAATTGTAACAGTCTCTTATATATTAGAAAATGCCTTGAACCGTAAAAGGTAAGGCTTGGAAACATTTTTCAATTATCTGTTTTTACACAGAGCAATCCAAGAACCTCATCCACCGGAAACCACCTTGAAGAGCCGGAATGTGGAATATCGTTCATTAGATGTTAAGTGCGTCTAAGGAACGATATTTGGGTTCTTCGATCAGTTTGTTTTAATATATTGGTAGACAAGATCTTAAACCTTATATATTCAAGGGGTAAGGTTGTTTATTTATCTTTTATATTTGAGATAGGTAATGAGTGGAGAAGGAGAAGAAGAAGGTGGAGTTTGAACTTTCAACCACAGATACTACAAATAATATTAAATCTCATAATCAAGATTTATTTGTGCAACCATTTTATTTCATTATGATTATTTCGATCAAATTACATTAAAGAAAATAGATCAAGTTTTATTTGAATGGTCTAATATTTCTATCACTATATGGTTTTCTCTAATTGTTAGCGGTCGCCCATATTTGTTTCTGAAGATACTCAATCACCTTCTTGTCTAGTTGAAAGGCCTTGGTGAGAACATCAGCATTGATGAGAGGATCAGACCCAAAGACTGCATCTGCTATGGTGATAACTCCCGGATTTTGACTATTGAAACGAGAAAGTGCAACAGCATTGGTTTTCCCTATATTAATCTCAAAGTGAATGAGACTAAATGGGAATACCATGACGTCTCCCTTGTGTAGAATTTTGGTAAAGAGACGATTGGGATTAGATGTGACAAAGCCAGCGTAGAGCGTACCCTCTAGGACTTGTAAAACCTCTGAGGCACGAGGGTGAGTGTGAGGAGCATTTACGCCATTTGGTGCAAAGTCAAGACGAGCCAAGGATATGTCTAGAGTGTTGAGGCCCGGTAGGTTGTCCACAGTGATTCGAGTGACATTTGACCCAATTTGATTTGAGGTGCTTCCAGGAATGTTTAACCCGGGTAAGAAAAAATCATCAACTTTGACAAGATTTGGGTCCTTGCAGAATTTTCCATTGACAAATACTGCAGTAAGAAAAGTTTGTGATGTTCACATGTGCATGGGACAATTTTATAACAATGTTTGATAACACGTCGTGTAAAAGACAGAATATTTTGTCCATATCCTTATGTGTTATTCCATAGATTCCCCAATTAAATTCAAACACATGAATACATTGATCAATATAACACAATCAATGTTACATTTCCTTAATGAAAAATAAATTCAATACAATCACGTGTTTAAATATAATTAGGAATTTAAGATACAGAACCTAAGGATGTACCTAAAGTTTATCTATAATATTGCCTCATAGCATAATTTTATTCCTAAGTATATTCCTAACGATAGAAAGATCAATCCAGAATCTTGAAATGAGTGCTAATAATACTAAAAACAACGAGTATGTACATACCTCCTGAACTGGAATCATTAACTGCAACACAGAAGTCTTGGAGAGCACTAGGATCAAAGGCAGAGGCAAAAGGAAATGACAAAGCTAACAGGGCAAGAGTAACAAGGAAAGGAACACTTCTCATCATATTTGAGGCTATCTTTGCTTGATATTCTTTCTTTGTATTATTGATTTGTGAGGTGAATTGTAGCATTGGTTACACATGTCTATTTATAGAGGAGAAATCAGTGAAACGGTCTATTCCATACACGAAAGTGAATAAGACTTGGTAATACTTCAACGATTACTTCATTATATATACATATAAAATAAGTGACCCATTCTTCTAGCTGCAAATATTAAAACTCCAATCAAATTGGACCACTTCAACGCCGCAGTACAGTTTTAATTAAAGAAAGTTTTTATGATAAATGAAAAAAAAAAAGTAATTAATATTTTGACAGCTTTTTTCATTTCCTATAAAAGTGGTATCAAAACTTTAATAAAGAAACTTTAATATTACTTAGCCTTATCCACAAAATAAATCTACATAATGAACTGATGAATATAACTGCACTTAGCACAAGTTCTCCAAAAAAAAAGAAAAAAATTTGGCTTATCTGTTTTTGGATTTTTTTTTTTAATTATTACAAAAAATAGTGAGTCTTCTGGATGAAGAGTCCTTCCGTTTATATATTTTTCTAGTGTTTAGTTAGATTCAAATGTTCCCTGCATATATATTTTGAAGAGAGTTTCAACTTATGACGTTCGCTCCTGATGATAACTTCTTATTATCATACCAAAATATCAATTAATTTTTTATGTAAGTGAGGATTAAACTATCAGAGACTTTACTAGTTGAGCTAATTAGAATTCATGATAGTACAACTTTTGGTTTCAAAGTGTCGTAAGTATTGTAGCTGATTTATAAGTTATAAATACCTATATGTATTTTCATATAATGTGCGCAGGCCGTCATCTGATCCATTCTTTAAGTGATAGAAAATTAAACCCACTTTTTACAGTTTTTCTGATAGACAAACTTATCCCCTTTTAAAGAAAAAATAAATTAATTAAATAAACTAAAAATAATCAAGATCCACTTTTTTTTTTTCCCCTTTCACTTTCTTAGCAATAAAACACAGCAACAAATATAGAGAAAATCTCAGTACACTATTATAAGCATAGAGAAAATCTCATCCCTGCTTCAATTTTCTATCGCTCTCTTGGCAGATTGATGTTTAGTTTGGCTGATTGAAGGTAAAACGTTGACTGATAATAATGACTATTTTGTCTGAAGTTTTCTCAAGTCTGAATGTTTCCGTAGGTAAATGCTTCCCCAGTTATTTGTAAAGTGGACAAAACTCAACAACTTTTATTTTTGAATTTTGACCATATCATAGACTACTTGCAGACATTGCTTAACGCATCAAGCTGACCCATAATATATATATATATATATATCAAGCTGAATCAACTCTTTGTTTGGAGTTAGAAATTTAATTTGTTAATGGTTCATTTTCACACGCCATTAGGACTTCTTCTTGTAGTTGTAAGCCATATGAATACGTGTCTCTATTCAAATGGATAGGAGGCTTTAGGGCAGGACCTCGTGCCTTTTTTTGTTTTTTGGGCAAAAGGACCTCATGCACCTCCAAGGTTAAAAGTATGTGCAAGGGTAATAGTTTTATGCGTTGATATATCTGAAATAAAAAACGCTATTTGAATCTCAGTTTTTAGTGTGTTTAAGAAGTACAACAAGTGACAAACAAGTGGTTTTATTGAACACAATACTTTTTAAGAAATTGTTCAAGAAAAGTTAAAACTGCAGATCTCGATACCTCCTCGATACTTACTGATCTATCGAGACTTAATGAAACTTGATGCCTGTCTTGAGTCCTCTCGATTTATCGAGTTATGAGATTTTTGATTTAGCTAGCAACGTTTTATTATAAGTGGCTATTTTTGTGTGGGTTTGTGTAATTTAATAGGAGAACCTATTTAAAAGCTCATTAAGCTCCTATTTAAATAAGGTGGTAGAGACAGAAAACCTAGTCTTCCCAATGTTTTAAATTGAAACCGTAGCCTCCAACTATTGAACCTGTGAGTTAGAAAATAGGAAAAAAAGAAAAAGAAAAGATATTGTTGCGACTCTGATATGTCTTTGGATTATGTACTAAGAAATTCTCTGGTACCAACAGTTGAAGATCTAATTGGTGTGTTGTGTGAAGTTGCTGTAAAAAACCACAGATTTGTTGCTGTGAAGAAAACCTTCAAAAAGTTCTTAGAGTCAGTCAGAGGTTCTGATTGTGATTGCAAGTGCGACATCTGTGAAAGAGTTCATATATTGAAGAGTTCAGACTTCAGAGGTTCTAATTGATGGAAACAGACATGTACACAGCGGAAAAATTAAATTAATGGATCTATTTCATTCACAATTGTCAACATGTGCCATATAAGTTTTAGAATTAGAGAATAAGATAGTGTACCTTGAAGCAGTGAAATTCAAAACCGAAAATTCAGAAGTTCTTGAGTGACTTTCAATCTTCACTCCAATTCCACTAACACCCAAGATGTGTGGTCTCTCAATCAGATATATGAGTTTGTTCTAGAGAGAATTGAAGAGTGTCCAACACTCACATACATACCAATTCATCTTTTTTTTTTCTATACTTAAAATCTATATGTTTCTCTCTATATATCTGATTATCTAATTGGGCTAGCCTTTTGGGCCTTCCCAATTGGGCTTTAGAATGTGGCTTTGAGTGGGACCAAAAGGGAACAAATAAAACTCTAGCTCCAATGGGCCTTGGGCTTTTCTGTCAACTCTTGACAAGTTCAAAGTTACCATTAGTTATATTTAATACAACTATATAAATATAATTGTACTCTAGGCCTTATTAATAAATTATATCCCAAGACTTTATTGTACATGCAACCTTTTCATAAAATATTCGTAGTAACACAAAGTCATGAATGAAGACTGCCACTTTGTGAATTAGTACATCTTAATCCTTGAGTACCCGGTTTAATCCTTTAATGTTATTCATCATATATTTATAAATATATACTTTAGTCTTACTAAAGTGGTTAGGTCTAACTCTCTGAATAACGAACACATTAAACTTATCTCAAGGGAATATTTTATATCTCCGTTAAGAGACTATGAATTCCATCTTAAGAATATATCCATCAACACTAAATGTGGCTGCTCAACATACTGAGATTTTGACCGTTACTTTAGATCTCACTCCTGATATATCAAAGCAACCTACACTTCATGATCAGGTCCATTATTCTCTCAGGATTAAGAGTTCATGCAAATATTAGTCGTGAGATTTATTATTCAATTGACAGTGGTTAGGTGAATAATAAATCTCACAGCCGTCCAGTTCAATATGTTTTAACTCTTAAAACATATCAACATATCAACTAGAAGTCACCACTTCCATGATCAAGACAAATCATCTTAGTTAATATGTTATAGTCTTCACAGATGAAATGCCCAATTTCATCACCGACTACGAACCAAATTCTAAGTTTACAAAAAACTTGTGATTTATATCTTCTGTGACTAAATCACATAAATCACATACTATGCATCTCATGGACTATATGATAATGTCCAAATATTCATGTTATCATTATTTCAGATAATAATAAACAACTTTATTAATTGCAATATTAAGTCATACATCATGTCATACATAATATAATACATAGCATTATACAATAGGATTCTAGGGCACAAATCCCAACAATCTCCCACTTGCCCTAAAGACTATTATGCACTAATCTAACTCCCATTCCCTCCAAATGCGACTCGAAGGTCCTTTGAGGCAAGGCTTTGGTAAAGGGATCTGCTAGATTATTTGCACTTTCAATCTTTGCTACCACCACATCTCTACTAGCAATAATGTCTCTAATGATGTGATACTTTCTCTCAATGTGCTTTCCTTTCTTGTGGTTCCTTGGATCTTTTGATTGTGCAACTGCACCACTATTGTCGCAAAACAATGTGATGGGAACTTGTTCCATTCTCATTACACCAAGGTCAAAAAGGAATTTTTTGAGCCATACAGCTTCCTTTGCTGCTTCACAAGCAGCAACATATTCTGCTTCCATGGTGGAGTCTGCAATACAAGATTGCTTTACACTCCTCCAAGTTATGGCTCCACCTCCCAAGGTGAAAACACATCCTGATGTGGACTTTCTGAAATCTAGATCCGATTGAAAGTCTGAATCTGTATAGCCAATGGGAATCAAATCCTCACAACGGTAAACAAGCATATAATCTCTCGTTCTCCGTAGATACTTGAGAATATGCTTTACAGCTTGCCAATGTTTTGGTCCTGGATTTGATTGATATCGGCTGACCATGCCAACTGAATAACAAATATCTGGTCTAGTACAAAGCATGGCATACATGAGACTTCCTACTGCAGAAGCATAAGGAACTTGTCTCATCATATCTACTTCCTCTTGAGTCTTAGGCCTTTGGTCATCAGACAGAGGAACTCCATGTCTGAAAGGAAGTAATCATTTCTTGGAGTTTTGCATGCTAAACCGTTCTAGAACCTTATCTATATATCCAGCTTGTGATAAGCCTAACATCTTATTCTTGCGATCTCGCCAAAACTTGATCCCTAGAATAAAATTAGCCTCACCCAAGTCCTTCATATCAAATTGGCTTGACAACCAAACCTTTACAGATGACATTACCCCTACATCATTTCCAATGAGTAGAATATCATCTACATAAAGCACTAGGAACATTACCACTTTATCTTGATGTCTTTTGTACACACATGGTTCATCAAGATTTTGTTCAAAACCAAATGATTTGATTGCTTGATCAAATCTGATGTTCCATGATCTAGATGCTTGCTTAAGTCCATAAATGGACCTTTTCAACTTGCATACCATATGCTCTTGGTTCTTTGCTATGAAAACTTCTGGTTGCATCTATATCATTCATAGCTTCATCATAAGTGTAAGGATTAGTTTCGACCTCTTCTGAGATAGCTTCATAAGTTTCTCTCATACCTATAAATCTTATAGGTGGCCTAACAATCCTCCCACTACAACGAGACACCTATGTACTAGACATCTCATGAGTAGTATCTTGTGGTGTATCCAATATAACCACATCATCCCTAGTTTCAACTATTGGTTGTTCAACTATATGCTTATTCATTTCAGCTAATACAACTTTACTTCTAGGAGTAAAAGTATTCATATAGTCATTTTCTAAGAACTTAGCATTTGTACTAACAAAAACTTTGTTATCCTTACGACTATAGAATAAATAACCCCTAGTTTCTTTTGGATAACCTACAAGCAAACATACTTCTGATTTTGGTTCTAATTTATCAGGCTTCCCTTTTAACACATGTGTTGGACAACCCCAAATATGGAGATATTTCATACTAGGCTTACGCCCACTCCACAATTCCATGGGTGTTTTGGGAACAGATTTTGATGGAACTAAATTCAAAAGATGTATTGTTGTATTTATGGCATAACCCCAAAAAGAGATCGGTAAAGTTGAGTAACTCATCATGGACCTAACCATTTCTAAAAGAGTCCTATTCCTTCTTTCTGCTACACCATTCTGTTGGGGAGTACCAGGTGCAGTCAATTGGGATACAATCCCATTTTCAGTTAAGTAATCTTTGAAAACCCCAAGAAGGTATTCGCCACCACGATCAGATCGAATGGCTTTTATGCGTTTACCCAATTGATTCTCGACTTCAGCCCTAAACTCTTTGAACTTTTCAAAGGCTTCGGACTTCCGTTTCATTAGGTACACATAACCATATCTTGAGTAATCATCGGTAAAAGTGATGAAGTACTCATAACCTCCTTTTGCTTGGGTTGACATAGGACCACATACATCCGTATGAACTAATTCAAGCAACTCTTGGGCTCTTCTACCTTTTGCATTAAAAGGTCGTTTGGTCATTTTGCCTGCCAAACAAGATTCACAAATTGGAAGTTCATCAAATTCCAATGGCTCTAAGAGTCTATCTTTGATCAGTCTTTAAATTCTACTTGGATTAATATGACCCAAATGCAAGTGCCAAAGATATGCTTCATTAGTAGAAGGAAACTTTCTCTTCAATAATTTTACATAAGAGTCATTATCTAATTCAGAATTATATAATTCATGCTTATCAGGAGTTAAAATATAAAGACCATCCACAATATTGCCAGAACAGATAAACACTTTACCCTTCTTTATTACAACATTTTCTTTAAGGATAACACAATATCCATGTTTACCTAAATAAGTTGCAGAAATTAAATTCCTACGAACATTAGGTACATACAGACAGTCTTCCAATATTAAAACTCTAGACTTAAAACATAAATTATAAACACCAATAGCTACAACTGGAATCTTGCTCCCATCAGCCAAAGTAAGAAACAATTCCCCTTCATTAAGTTTTCTGGTCTCCTGGAACCCCTGCAAAGAATTGCAGATATGATTAGTACAACCTGAATCCACACACCAGGAATCCGTGGGATTTTGTACCAAACATATTTCAAGGAGGAATGAACTATTCATACCCTTATTATTGGCAGCCTTGAATTTTGGACAATTCCTCTTCCAATGTCCTTTCTCACCACAATGGAAACATTTTCCTTTGAACTTCTTTCCTTTGTCAGCAACCCCTAAGGCAATTTGTTTACCCTTTTGCTTGGTGAAGTCCTTCTTCTTCTTCTTCTTACCCTTGTCTTTCGACTTAGGTTGAGAAGTAGAAGCTTCACCCATATTGGCTTCAACATTAGAAGTACCAAGAATGCCTTCCGCCGCTACCAATTCATTTATTAATTTAGACAAAGAATAAATCTTTTTGTTCATATTATAATTAAGTCTGAATTCCTTGAATTATTCAGGTAGTGACTGGAGTATCATATCCACTTGGGATTCTCTATCAATATCGGGACCTAAAACTTCCAATGTACTTAGATTGGAAATCATTGTAAGACAATGCTCCCTCACTGAAGTGCCTTCAGCCATTTTGGTATTATAAATTTGCCTCGTGGTTTCTTGCCTTGCAGATCGGCCTTGCTCACCAAACATCTGTTGGGGTTTATGCCCTAAAATCCAATTGGTTTGCGTGTCATAAATAATTAAATCGTTTAGTTATTAGAGACTATCTATAAATGAACTAATGGGATACTATTTTAGTCCATGAGATGCATAGTACGTGATTTATGTGAAAAGTCACAGAAAGATATAAATCACAAGTTCTTTGTAAACTCAGAATTTTAGTTCGTAGTCGATGATGAAATTGGGTATTTTATCTGCGAAGACTATAACATATCAACTAAGATGATTTGTTTTGATCATGGAAGTGGAGACTTCTAGTTGATATGTTGATATGTTTTAATAGTTAAGACATATTGAACTGGACTGCTATGGGATTTATTATTCTCCTAACGACTGTCAAATGAATAATAAATCTCACGACTTCTATTTACATCAACTCTAAATCCTGAGAGAATAATGGACCTGATCATGAGATGTAGGTTGCTTTGATATATCAGGAGCGAGATCTATAAGTTACGGTCAAAACCTCAATATGTTGGGCAGCCGCATTTAATGTTGATGGAACATATATTCTCAAGATGGAATTCATAATCTCTTAACGTAGATATAAAATATTCCCTTGAGATAAGTTTAATGAGTTTGGTTATTCAAAGTGTTAGGCCCAACCACTTTAGTAAGGAATTACTAAAGTATATATTTATGGAATTAGATTTCATAAATATATGATGAATAACATAAATGATTAAACCGGGTACTCAAGGATTAAGATGTAGTAATTTTCAAAGTGGCAGTCTATTTTATGACTTTGTATTACTACGAATATTTTTATGAAGGGGTTGTATGTATAATAAAGTCTTGGGATATAATTTATTAATAAGGCTTAGAGTGCAATTATATTCTTATAGTGGTATTGAATATAATTAATGGTAACTTTGGACTTGTCAAGAGTTGACAGAAAAACCCAAGGCCCATTGAAGCTAGAGTTTTATTTGTTCCCTTTGGTCCCATCTCAAGTCACAAACTAAAGCCCAATTGGGTAGATCCAAAAGGCTAACTCAATTAGATAATTAGTCATTATTTAATAAGAGTTATTAAATAAAGAAACTATGAGAATAGTTTAACGTGCGTATGATGAAAAGAAAAGAAATCAGTTTTTATCCACAAGGAGAAAAAGAAGTTTTTTTCTTTGAGAGTCTATGTACAAAAGACTAATTGAGAGACCACACATCTGAGGCACCATGTGGAATTGAGATGAAGATTAAAGGTATTCTCAAGTCATGTTTTGAAATTCACTGCATCAAGGTACACTTTCTGTTCTTTATTCTAGAATTCATGGTTACATGTTATCTTTCATGATTGAAGTAGATCCGTAGTTGTTGCTTCCGTTGTATGTTTTGTATAAGATACAAAACAAGATTTAGTTATTAGAGTCTATCTATAAATGAACTAATGGGATACTATTTTAGTCCATGAGATGCATAGTATGTGATTTAGTCTTTAGTGTGTTTAAGAAGTACAACAAGTAACAAACAAGTGGTTTTATTGAAAACAATACTTCTTAAGAAATTGTTCAAGAAAAGTTAAAACTACAGATCTCGATACCTCCTTGATACCTACTGATCTATCGAGACTTAATGAAACTCGATACTTGTTTCTATACCTCTCGATTTATCAAGATACGAGATTTCAGATTTAGCAAGCAATGTTTTATTTAAGTAGCTATTGTTTATGGGTTTGTGTAACCTAATAGGAGAGCTTATTTAAAGGCTTTTAAAGCCCCCATTTAAATAAGGTGGTAGAGACAGAAAACCTAGTCTTCCCAATGTTTTAAATTGAAACCGTAGCCTCCAACTATTGAACCTGTGAGTTAGAAAATAGGAAAAAAAGAAAAAGAAAAGATATTGTTGCGACTCTGATATGTCTTTGGATTATGTACTAAGAAATTCTCTGGTACCAACAGTTGAAGATCTAATTGGTGTGTTGTGTGAAGTTGCTGTAAAAAACCACAGATTTGTTGCTGTGAAGAAAACCTTCAAAAAGTTCTTAGAGTCAGTCAGAGGTTCTGATTGTGATTGCAAGTGCGACATCTGTGAAAGAGTTCATATATTGAAGAGTTCAGACTTCAGAGGTTCTAATGTGATAGAATGTTTCTACTGTAAGTTCATCTATTGGGATTGTAGAGTTTAGAGACAACAGTTTTGTACTAAATCTTAAACTTTTCTTTACTATAGTGGATTGCTTTTTAAAAAGGTTTCTCCTAGGTTTTTTGTTTCTTGTGAAACTATTTTATTTCATTGGTTTTCCTAAGTCATCATATCTTGTGCATGATATTGATGTACCATTCATAATAGATCTAATTAAAAATCCAGCCTTAAAACTTTGTAGTTTTATCAATCGAGGTTGAAATTTCTAACAATATTATTCTTTAAATATACTATGAGTTTTAGAGTAACATTGACTCCTTTAAATTCTAGTAATTTATAATAATTTTTTTTTTGGGTAAAAAAAAAAGGTTAGGAGGGGTTAACTAATGTGGTTTCCTTATTTGAGCATAACCATAGCACTCTCGTGCTAAGACTTTATTTTGACAAAATATAAGGAACACCAACATGTTATTAGTTGGGGATGGCTAACTTTAACTAAATAGATTCTGCATAATAGAGTCTTGTTGGTCCAAAGTCCTGATTACTAGGCCACCAATCGCGTTATTTATAAAGAAATTAATACATTATATTTTGTCATTGCATAATTAATTTATCTCAACTGGTAAAGTCTCAAATGGTTGAATAAGAGATCCACCAAAAACCAATTGGTATCTTGCTCTAATGATAAAGAGCTATCATTAAGAGCGGATGCCATAAGTTGAAACTCTCTTAGAAAAAATCAAAATAATGACCGTCAATTATTTGTTTTTTATCTCAAAAAAAAAAAAATTGTTTTTAAATAATGATGAGGTGACATGAATTAAAAAAAAATTGTGCATTTATGATAGTCAATGGATTGGTGGTTTTAGAGCAACCACATCAGTGGTTGCAAAATCTTGCAAAATACAAAAACTAGTTCATTTTACACATTTTGATAAAAAAAACACCCACATCAGTGGGTGTAAAATTGTGCATAAATGCACAAGTGCTACAGTAGCTATGCATAAATGCATAGCTACTGTAGCTCTTCTATACATTATTTTAATATTATTTCTCTCCCCTCACATTCTCTCTTCCCCTGATTCTCTCTCTCTTCAACTCATAATCTCTGCAATTGATTTACCCCACCGCCACAACCTAGCATCGCCAACCACCACCGCCACAACTCGAACACACCATAAAATCAACCAAAAATTAAACAAACCCACACACGGTCACACCACAAAATCAAACACACCCACACCCACACATAAACGCACCAACAGAGACAGAGACAGAGAGAGCATTTTTGTGAACTTGTGGTTGTGGTTCAACTGGAATGGTGCTTGTAGTGCTTTGATTGTGGATCATTGCTTGTGGATCATTGATCAGTGATCGGTGATCGTGGATCGTGGATCAATGGATCAGTGGATCGTGGATTGGAGAGGTGATTTCATCACCGTCGCCATCGCCGCCGCTGCATGTGGATCGGTGCTGGCGATGTAGATAGGTGCTTGTGGGTCGACGGAGATCGGTGGTGCTTGTGGGTTTTGATGGTTGTGGTGCTTGTGATGGAGTGTTGATCTAACCGTGAGAGAAAGAAGAAGAAAGAAGAGGAAGAAAAAGAAAGAGGAAACGACAGAGAGATAAGGAAAAAGAAGGAAGAAGAAAGAAGAGGAAGAATAAGAAAAAGAAACGGTAGAGATAAAATAATATTAAAAAAAGAATATAAAAATATTATTTATATAAAATATAGTGTATAATAGATGGACTGATGTAGATGTTTTGTAAAAGTGATGGTGTAAAATAGAAAAAATAGGTTTTTTTTGTAAAATAGATGGAATTTTTCAGAAGAATTGATGCGGTTGCTCTTAGGGTCGGGACTCATGCATTTTTTTTTTCTTTTGGCAAAGGACCTCGTCCATCTCTATAGTAAAAAGTATAATTCTTTATATCCTATTTAGAATTTTAGAGTAGTACTATCTCTTAAAAACCTCATTTATTTATTTATGAAATGAAATTATATAGGGATCATTTTTATGTAATGAGTTGAATAAGCTACGAATCTGAATGATTAAGGGCTTTTATTTTTTTATTTTTTTTATTTTTTCTGTTTTGAATGATATTTTTGTTGAATATTTTTGTTGTTGTTTGGCCCAATCTTGTTGTTGTTTAATCTATTTTTGCTATTATATGGGCTTTTATTTTTTATTTAATTTTTGTTTAAGGGTTTAGGATTTATATTTGGGTGGCTAATATTATTTTTGTTGCATCTAAATTATTGAGATTTTCAAGTTAGAATGTTCAACATTTCTTTTTATATTTAACAAAATAGGTTAGTTTAAAAATAATTATGTATATAATATATTTTTTTACAAGTATATATATAAATATATATATATATATATATATTTTCCCTAAGTGAACACCTTAATCTCAAGGTAAAGCCACCCCAGATCTCAACAGAAAGATCTCCAGCAAAATTTCACCTTTATTAGAGCATACACATTGGTGGAGGCAAATTTTTAGCTATTTCGCACCACAAAAGTCACTTTATCTATTTTAACTTACTATTTTACAACTCACTCCACATCAATGGTCTTATTTTCACATCAAAGTTAAATACTACTCATTTATTTATTATTATTTTTTCTTTCTTCATCTCTATCTCCCTATCTTTCCCTCCCTTCAATCCACAGCCACTCACCGGCGCCATTAACCATTACAACCACTACAAACCAATCCACCACCACAAACCCAGCAACCATCAACAAACCCATTCATCAACCATCAACAAACCCCATTCTTTAACAAAACTCATTCATCAACCATCAACAAAATCAAAACCCATTCATCAAAATAAAAATAAAACCCATCAACAGAACCCATCAACTAGAAAAATTCAAAATCAAAACCCATTAACTACGAGGAAGAGACAATGATTTATTAGTCACGGTGACAACGCCGTTTTGTCAGTCATGGCAAGGAAGAGACGATGATGACGAGCAATGGGTGGCTTGCTGTGCGATCATGGGTCTTGGTGTTGGTGTTGGTCGGCAGTGGCAACAAGGGGTGAAGAGAGATGGTGCTTGTGCTTGAGGCGGAGAAAGGTTGAGAGACTAAGTAGAGGAAAAATGAGATAGCAGAGAGAGAGAGAGAGAGGGGCGGAGAACGAAGAGAATGGAGGTCGACGTTGGGTAGGGGCTTGGGTTGACGGTGAGTGGAGGAAGAGGAGCTTGCAACGGGAAGAAATGAAGAGTGAGGAGAGAGGAGCAATGGGCAGAAATGAGAAAGGAGGAGAAAATGAAAAGAAGAGGAAAAAAAATATTAAAATATTCTGATTAGTGTGAACGCAACATAATGTTTTTTTTTTTCTTTAATTTTTTCTACTTTTGAGCTACAGTGCATAACTATCTTTGGCTGTGCACTATAACTGAGAAGCCAAAATTTATGGTTTTAACTCCACCAATGCAGCCCCAATTTTGTAGTTAGTGGTGCTAAAAATAGCAATATGAATTTTTTGCACCACCAATAATAAGCATTAGCACTGGTGGTGCCAAAAATTTAGCAATTTGGTACAACAAAGTTACTTTATCTATTTTATCACCTTACTTTATAAAACACCTAACATCAGTGGTTTTATTTTAGCATTCAACACAATAAAATAATATAAATAACACAATAAAATAATATATCTACTACAATAAACAACAACCACCATCACCAACACAATAAAATAATATAACTTTTTATAAAATATTATTTTTTTTAACCTTCTTAGCTACTGTGCATAGCCATCTTTAGTTGTGCACTGTAGCTCAACAGCTAAATTTTTTAGCTTTCCCTCCACCATTGCAGCATGCTTTTTAGTATTAGCGGTGCTAAAAATAGCAATATGGTTTTTTAGCATCACCAATGCTAAGAGCATTCCCATCAGGTGTGTCAAACGCCAAATATTTGGCATTTGACACACCAAATACCAAAAAAACCATTCACATCAGGTGTTCTAAATGCCAAAATATTTGGCATGAGTGAACAGTACAATCTCAAAAATGAAAGCGTATGGACAGAAATGGTAATAGTTTTATTATTTTTTTATTCTCTTTTCTCTCTCCTCTCTCATTCTTCCTCAGACATTCCTATCAACCTCTTCTCTTTTCTTCTTTCACTCTTTTTTCTTCTCACTCTCGTTGCTTTTCTCTCTTCCTCCTAGCCTCGCCGCGCCACCTCCTTAACCTGATGCTGATCTTTGTTCCTGTGTTTTTATTTTTTATTTTTTATTATTATATATATATAATAAAAGATAGACAATGATTTTGTTCTGGATGTGATTTTTTGATATGGTGGGTTTATTTTGGCTATTTATGTGGTGTTCTACTATGGTGGTTTTGGTATGAGACGGTGATGGGGTGGGATGTGGGGCGTTGATGGTTTTGGCAGCAGAGGTGGTGTTCTGCTTGGGTTGTGATTTTTTTATATATTGTTGGTTTTTTTAATATAATTTTAATATTTGTATATATTATTTTAATGTATAAATTTGAAAAATAGAAGATGTGATATATGGTGAATTGTAAAATGGTGTGTTAAAATAATAAAATAATGCTTTTAATGTATCAAAATGACATTTTTATAGAACACTTGATGAGAATGCTTTAATGCTTTTATAAAGGAAATTCACCTGAAGCATTCAATTATTTATCCCTGTACTTACCACGTAAGAAACTTTGATACCTAGGGAAAAAACAAAAATTTGAAAGTTGAACAAAGCTACTACCAAATGGATCCGGATCCTCTCCATTTCTATTTGAAATGGAGAGTTTCCAGTTAAAGGTTAGGATTAGCTTAAAAAAAATCTAAGGCCTACAAAGTGCCACCTCAATTAAAAATTTTTAACTTAACCAAATAACAAATAATTATGGTAACCAAAGTTAACTATGGTTCAAAAGCAAAAGATGCACAGATCCTTGTATCTGGATTTTGGATCCCCTTCAAGACTCAGTTCTTCAATCCCGACTGTGCATCAGCCACTACAGGCCCAGCGAGACGTGAATTTCGTGTTTATTTTATGTTCTGTGGTTGTGATTTATGGCTTGTTTTATATATTCAACTTTTGATGCTTCGTTAGTCTTTTGGTGTTTCTGAATATGATGAACTTGTGGTGAGAAAAGAAAAAGAAATGAAAAGAAAGTGAGAAACCAACAAAAGCGGGAAACTTCGAATTAGGAAAAAAACTACCACATTGCCAAGCTGCCCACACCAACATTGTATATAAATACTCTCAGCTGAATTAATTCTTTTTTTTCCCCCTTTTCTTTGCCTTTCCAATAATTTCTTTATAACCAAATAAATCAAAATTATAAACTTTAGATCAAATAATAATCAACATCCACCAACCAAAATCCAGAAATCAACATACACCCACCAAAATTCAAAACCCAAAAATCAACATACACCAACAATCAAACCTAGAAACAGGTATGCATATCCAGAAATTTGAACCCAACATACACCCACTAAAATCAAAAGATTTGCATCATCTTTATTCACAAAATCAACATCAATCTCCAAGTTGTAAACCCACCAATCCATCAAAACACAAAATCAGATCCAAGTTGGAAACCCACCATTCTCCACCAAGCTTCCACACAGTGTGGTTCAGGTTCGCCATGGACGATGTTGGGGCAAGCTCGGCTTGGGTCGCCACCCACTCCTCCCATGGCGTCGTCAACTCCGCAGGTTTTAGGCGCATGGCTAAAAATTTGGTTTTTTGCTTGTGTGTAAGTTCTGTAACAGTAGGCGCATGGCTAAAAAATTGGTTTTTTGCTTGTGTGTAAGTTCTGTAACAGTGATATTAACAATGCTGCATTTGGAGGCTAAGGAATTTTGGATTGAGAAAGTTGTGGACAATCCAAAATCCAGATACAAGGATCTGTGCATCTTTTGCTTTTGAACCATAGTTAACTTTGGTTACCATAGTTATTTATTATTTGGTTAAGTTAAAAACTTTTAATTGAGGTGGCACTTTGTAGACCTTAGATTTTTTTTAAGCAAATCCTCACCCTTAACTGGACACTCTCCATTTCAAATAGAAATGGAGAGGATCCGAATCCCTACCAAATGCGATGGCAGCTCGACTCTAACAAACAATTATATCTAACTAACCACTAAAACTATTATTTAAGCACGGAAGCACCCACCAACATAAATTTTCCTCTAAGAATATATAAATAAATAAAAAATTAGCAAGATGACCTTACATGCAATTGAGAATAACTATATATTGATTAGATATTTTTTATGTTGTAATCAATTTTCAATTAAGAGAATTTAATCATTGGTTTAGTTTAGTTACCATATAGTGGAGTTGCATATTTTTGGCTAAGCTCTAGGTTTTTGAGATACACGAGAATCTTCTTTCGGAATTGGTTATAATTTTTTTTTTTTTTTTGGTAAACAAGTATTTATCTACAAAAATTCAATAATCCTGAAAAATTATTATTGATAATGGAGCTTCACCATTATAAACATAATGTAGTTCAATATCTGGACTTCAGAAGATTGATAAAGACTTTTTAATTGTGCCAATGGCTTATAATGATTGGAAAATTAATAACTTACTGATGATGCAAAAAATTGTTAATTGTGCTTTTCGTCTATGCTGATGGATGATGACAAGCTATTCCGCTGATCAATCTGCAAAGAGAGACCACGAAATGATAGAACACCGGTGTGGTGTTGGCCAAGGGGGCTCTGATGACAAGTTATTCACTTGCTTAAATCAAAGAGTTGAAATGGCTAAGAGTTGTGAGTATAGAATTGTGTATCTTTCTCTCTTCTAGTTGCATGGGTTTTATAACCCTTATATTAATTGTCTGAGTGAATATCTGCATTTACGGGATTTGAAGCCGTTAGTAATAAATGCTAGATTTTATTACTTGTCAACGGCTATTTGTCTGTTGGTATCCGAACATTACTCCTTAATTGTCTCTTGCATTTAATATCTTTTATGACTTCGTCCGTCATTGGGGATCAGCCGTTATGTATGCCTTGCATTAAATATCATTTACTTCATCCATAGATTACTCTTCCAATTTTTATTGTAACTATTCTTGAGGAAGAATTTTCAATTAAGAATATTAGCAAAACTAAACTTAGAATGAGAAATGGAAGATAATATTTTAGACTCTTTTAGTTTTAATTTTTGTGAATTAATGTATTTTGAATTTTTCCTCTAAAAGAAATTAATTAAATTTTAATATATTTCTTATTTTTGAATGATAAAACATTTTTGGTTTGTTTTGGCAAAGAAAAATTCATGGTTACAGAGTCGAAAGTCACACATTGTTGAGGAAGACCAAACCAATATTGAAAACTCAGACCCAGTCACCCAACCAGTATGGAAACCTCAACAACCCCATTAGTAAATACATCTCCATGTAATTAGCACAATCAAACTCATAAGGAAAACAACTATATATATATATATATATATATATATATATATATATATATATATATATATATATTCATAAAGAAGCATATGTAAGAGAAGACCTCATTGCAATACTACAAGAAATAACAGACAACGTGGATGCAAGCTTTCATAGTCAAACCACGTTAAAAACCTGTCTCTTATTTATTTATTTATTTTCATACAGGATAAGAGAGATGATGCATATATACGATATATGAGATATCTTCTCCTATTCAACATCTAAAATTACCTGTCAAGATCCTTCTAGTTCAACTGGTTGATACTAGTGTTTCCAAATGAGACACTTAGTGTGTGTTTTTGGGTAGAGATTAAAAATGAAAGTGATTTCACTATTCAGTTTATTTTTTTAACTATTCATGGGTCTAACTGCACTTTTTGGTACTATTCATGGATCTTACTATACTATTTTAACTAACTTTTATTTTTATTTATAGTATTTTCAGCAATAATTTTTTCAGTTTTAACAAAATAAATGATATCCAAACACACCCTTAGGATTCAAATCCTTCTACCCAACAATCAAATTAAAATAATAAAATAAAATTCACAGCTTAAAGTTTATAAGACAAAGAATTCAGTAATGAGATCAAGTCCACTTCAGTAAACTTAATTTAGAAACACCGGTTAAGATAAATGGGCGCTTGAGTCATCTCATTTTCAAATATAATATCAAATGTGAGCTTTATTTGTGTATTAGCAAAAGCAAAATTAGAACTGCGCTACGGCATTGAAGTGGTCCAATTTGATTTACTTTTTAATACGTGCAGGGTAGCATCAGTTTAATAAAAAGTTGATACTGTTGAAGAATAACCAAGTTGGCAAGTCTTATCAACACCTTAAAACGGAAGACATGGACTATGAATAAACATGTTCTCATGCAACATTTCTTACCCCTCACCCAAGCTGAATTGAAGAATATTTTTTTTTTTTGAGAAGCGAAATGAAAGAATATTAAAAGGTATAGATAGCTTCAAGTATGATGAAAAGTATTTCTTAGCAGGGCAGAGCCTAGAATTTTATTTTGGGGTTGAGGAAAAATTATCATATTAGCTTTTATTAGTTTTCTTTTAGGCTCGTGCTCAATACTAACATCATTTTTTTTTTGCCTATAACTAATGATTAGTCACATCAATAGATGTAAAAAAATTTGTATTTATAAACTTTCTCATATATATATCATGCATTAGTTTTCCAAAAAAAAAAAGAAAGTGTTTCAATTAACTTGGAAGTATGTATAATAGTGCAACATTTTTGTTAGAAATTTTTAATCAATGTAATTCTTATAAATATATCATGCATTAGTTTTCCCAAAAAAAAAGTGTTTCAATTAACTTGGAAGTATGTATAATAGTGCAAAAGTTTTGTTATAAATTTTTAATCAATGTAATTTTTATTAGTACGCAAAATACTAATAAAACTAAATGACCAATTGATCATTTTAAGGTCATTTTTTGCCATTGAGTTTTTCCTATTCCTTTACACAGATTTAGGTCCATAACATTCATAGAAATAAAATATAAGTATATAATAAAGCTAGACTACATGGCAAGAACAAATAATATTAGTAGAAATTAAATATAACAAAATAAATTGAATCTAAATTCAACCAAATTAGATTACTATAGTGAAAAAATAAATTCAAGGTCACTTTTGTACCTCTCAAATATATAGAAATTCAACTTAATTAGAAAACCATAAATCATAATCATAATATTAGTAAATAAAGATTGGACTATAATAGAAATGAAAAGGCAAAAAAGATCTATGTGCCTCTCAAAATATTGTTGAACTCTTTGCTAAGGAAGCTATATTTTTTCTTAGTATATGCTTTGTTAAGGAAGAGTTTTAATGGAGTGAAATTGAAGAGAATGTGAGAGTATTGAGTGATTAAAAGATTTTGGGTGTCTGGAAGGTGAAATCTATAAAGTATTTTGGAAAAGGCTCAACTAAAGAAGTTAGTAAAAATATGGGTGGCTGACATGTTGAGAGGGAGATGGGGAAAAACTAAAAGGCAAAAGATGAAAACATGTAAAAAAAACTACGGGATACAGACAAGTTGGGGGAGCCAAATCTTGTGTTGTGGTGGCCAACTCATGAAAAGACTAAATTAGGGCATTAGTTTTACCCCTACTGGTACACACAGCTTCATCCCTGTAATTCTTACATTGTTACTCTGGCCTTGTTAGCTTTGGTATTTTTCCCTTGCCTTTGCCTTTGACCCTAGTGCTCCCAAGAACTTTTCTGTGGCAGTTAATGATAACAGTTCTGCAGGTATGTACATACTCGTTATTTTTATTATTATTATTATTACCAAAAATTTGATTGTTTGATCGGAATGAATTCAAGCCCATATTGTAATAATTGAGTTCTCTTTAAAATGATAGCTTATAGGCCAAGATGAAAATTAAAACATGTAATATATCACAAAAACAATTATAAAGTTTCCAAACCCTTGGTCATTTTTTAGATATATTTCATTATTCATGTATTAATGTAGTTTTCAATTTTTACTCTATGAGAAGCAATTTTGAATTTTAGTATATTTCTAATTTTTTTGAAATCAACATTTTTTGGTTTATTTTGGCCTCCTTAACGAAAAATTCATGGCTCCATCCCTACTCGCTATGTTTGAGCCAATAATTATCTTATGTATCAGATAGTGAATATGGCCTAAAGTCATATGTATCATTCTTTTCATCCCCTCATAAGATTGGAGGGATCCTACTAGTTCATCCACATGTATTGTATCCACATCCATGCTCTCAGTAACAACAATGACTTTGGGCCTAAAGTCTCAGTTAAGGATCTTAAGATTTTTCTAAATATCTTAGGTACCTCATAAACTTCACCCAAGTTAAAGGCAGAGTTTACTATGTCATTGAGTTTTACGTAAAACTCATCAAACGTCTCATCATTTGCCATTCTGATACTCTCAAACCTAGAAGTTAACTATTGCAATTTATTGATTTTCACAGCTTTTGTTCCTTCATGCACAGTTTGTAAGATATTCCATGTAGTGTGTGCAACCTCTACATTAGATATCTTTTTAAATTCTTCTAGTGAAACAACATTGAATATTGCATTCATTGCCTTGCTATTAAAGCTAGTTGCTTCTTTTTGGGCATCAATCCATTAAGCCACATGTGTGGCAGGTTTTTCCCAACCAACTTCCATAGACAACCAAACTTTCTCATCCAAAGATTTCAAGAAGGCTTTCATCCTTACTTTCCAGTAAGCATAGTTATTCCTGTTAAAGCGGGGAGGGATCACTTGTGAGTGTCCTTTATCCATGACAACGGGGGTCAAAGATCAACTCTAGGTAAAACTACCCAATCCAGAGCTAACTCGCTCTGATACCATTTGTTAAATTTTAAACCACTGGAAAACACAATTTGTTTAATGTAATATATTAGCCAAGTTGTTACTTAGGTTAATTATTTAGATCTAGGCTAAACATTTGTCACATGTAATAAATATAGTGGAAAAGTAAATAACACAAGATGTGATGATCTAGGAAAACCAATGAAACAACTCGTTTAAAGGTAAAAGCAGGGGGAAACTATCCCAAGAGAACAATCAACTAAATCAAGTTGAGATTTACAATCAAGAATACCAATTCGTAGTAAATTTAACACAGTTACCACACTAGCCTCTAAACTCCACAGACTTCCTTGATCTGGATTTGTTCTCACATGAACCACTTGTTCATGCCTTGATCTTCAGTACACTTGATAGCTGAAGGCTTGGCGGCAACTTTGCTCTATCGATACTAGGCAGTATGAATTTGATCTCTGGTAGGTGCTTGATAGAGTTAGAAGGTATAGAACCTCACAGATCTCACAAGAGTAACTCTCAAGACTTGAAAAATGTATGTTAAGGTTTTCCTTTTATACCTAGTAGTGTTGGACTTAAACTCTAAACATTTTCACGAGCTGTTGGGTTTTAATTAAAATTCTGAAGATCGTAGTTTGATCGGTCGAGCTTGACAGATTTTCAATTCTTCTTTCTGTAGCTTGTATGTTCTTGAATCTTGAATTGTATCAACTTGAGCAATGTCTAAAACACTTCAAAGACCCTAAGATCTTATACTAGACATATTTTTATTTTCGGTTTGCCAACATACAACAAATTTAAAACCTAAACATTTTTGACTAAATATTTAGAACCTAACAAAATATATTATCAGTTGTATATGTACATTTGCCAAAATAACATAAAAAATGTGCTACGGCATTAACGTAGTCCAATCTCGTATTCTTTTAATATGTGCAGGTTGTAGCAGTCAAATAAAAAATTGTTACTGCTGAAGACTTACCAGGTCTTATACACTCCTTAGGACAAAGGATATGGACTGGTTCAGTGATTCACCACTATAAATAGACATGTTCCCATGCAACAATTTTTACCCTTCACTTTTCTATATATCTATAATCTATATCTATATTATAACTATATAATAAAAGTTGGTTTCACCAAATTGCAGAAATTTTTTTAGATTTTAAGAAAAAAATAGATATATTTTTTCCTCCCCTATAATTTCTAAGTTGATAAAAATCGTAATTTAATTACAATCCAAATTCTTCATTAATCCTTTATTAAAAAATATTAATTAAAAAAACTAAAAACAAAAAAGAAGTAAATAAGATAGAATTAGTCTATTGCCTATCAAACTATTAACCTATGTTTGAGTTTTCTTTTTCTTTTTATTATTTTCAGATAACAAATATACATTGTGTATCACAAAACGTAAAAGCAATAAGATAAATTAAAAACAAAAAAATGAAACAAAAGGCAAAAAGGAAGTAAATAAGAAAGAATTAGTCTATTAGGTATCAAACTATCAACCTATGTTAGAGTTTTCTTTTTCTTTTTATTATTTTTAGATAAAAAGCATAATAAATAATAGACTAAAATGCAAAATTGACCCTCTAAATTTCAGCTTTTTTTCATTTCGGTCCTCTATGTTTCAGCTTTGTCATTTCAGTCCTCTAAGTTTCAAATTTTGTCAATTTAGTCCTCCGTTATCCTTCAGTTGAGTGTTGCCGTTAATTAAACCAAAACGACGTCGTTTTGATTTTTTTTTTAATTTCTTAATTTTACTAAAATACTTTAATTACCAAAAAAAAAAAAAAAAAAAAAATCTAAAGGGAACGACTATCCGACTATCCCTATCCGGCTATCCCTAAAAACTCGACTAGCTAAGAAATTTTGGGGGAGAGAAAAAGGGGGAGAGAGAGAGAGAGATTGCGAGATCTAGACCGAGAGAGAAGAGCGTGGGGATGGACGATTCGGCGGAAGAGATGAAGTTGCTCGATACAGAGGCGTTGAAAATCGGGGCTAGGGAGGACGATGCGGCGGGTTCTACTGTCGTTGTCCTTTTCGATCTCTGGACGAAGTCTACGGGGGACGTGGAAGCTCTGCGAATGGCGGAGGCAACGGTGGAGGCGGAGGATGCCATGGATTCATCTTCAACTCCTTTGTCGTCGCGGGTTCTACTGGCGTTGTCCTTTTCGATCTCTGGACGAAGTCTGCAAGGGATGTGGAAGCTCTGCGAATGGCGAAGGCGACGACGAAGGCGGAGGACGCCATGGATTCATCTTCAGCTCCTTCGTTGTCTTGATCATTGTCGTCTCGATCGATCTTCAGCTCCTTTCAGAGGCAAGGGAACAATGTCGTTCCCATTAGATTCTTCTTCTTCTTCTTTTTGGTAATTAAAGTATTTTAGTAAAATTAAGAAATTAAAAAAAAAAAAAAAAAAAAAAGCCAAAACGGCAACGTTTTGGTTTAATTAACGACAGCACTTAACTGAAGGGTAACAGAGGATTGGATTGACAAAATTTGAAATTTAGAGGATTGAAATGACAAAACTAAAACTTAGAGGACTGAAATGACAAAAGCTGAAACTTAGAGGGTCAGTTTTGCATTTTAGCCTAAATAATATGATAGTGGGTTCAAGTGGTAACTGAATGATAGTTACATCCTTTTAAGTTGTTCCTTATCTATGATTTGATCCCTTCCTCCCCTTCCTCCACTATCTATCTATATAAAATATTTAATATATATATTGTAGGGGTACGGTTTACAGCCCAAGCCCAATATGTATGGGATTGTGGATTAATGAGCCTAATACAATAAATTTGTAGAGAGTGGATCAAAGAATTAGGTCCTAGAGAATCCAACAACGGCTAGGATGGGTTTAAAAGACAATCATGCAAGAGAAAAACGAATAAGATTGAGTGAATGTATTGTCCGAGGAGGAAAATCTTTGTATAGACTAATGGAACTGATTACAAGTCCGGCTTTGGTTGCTACAATGTTCTTTCTCTATTTTTTCAATCTCCCTCCCATAGAGGGTCTCTCACATTATATAGCCCCCTTTGGACCATCTTGACCCTACACTTGTTGATCATTTAAGCCATCACTTGAGTACCTGTCCCATCAGACACCCTTTCTGGCCCTCTATGAGTCGTGGTGATCAAGGCAATACTGTTCAGGGGTCTCTTCTATAGAAATGCGGCCAGAAAAGTAGCTGCAGTGCATTTAATGCGGTGATGACAACTTTTCTTTAGATATTTCTAAATTCCCATCACTCTTTATATGTGTATGATGTCCATCCTTATTGCTGGAGCTTCCTAAAAGATCACCTTGATCGTTGGAATATAGACTTGGGCTGCGTTCGTCATATCCGAGGAGGAGTTCCTCCTCGGACCACCCTCCATTTGTTCCTTGTGAAACTTTAAAATTGGAGTTTCCCATAATTATTTGTCCCTTCTTGAACCAGTCTATGTCCTCGAACTAAGCCCAAGGCCCAATATGTGACTCTGGCCCTTTATCCCTATGTGTATATATATAACATGTGAATGATATAATTATAAACAACCTATCAAATTATGCCTATCAAACTCTTGAATTATCAAAAAAAAAATAAAAATAAACAACCGTATCCAGAAAAAGATATATGCTTATAACAACCTCGATGGATTTACTAAAATATAATTAAGAAAAAAAAAACTAAATTACTCAAATAGTGGGTTAAACTCGTTTTTAATATTAATGAGAAAGAATTACATTACACATAAATTGAGTAGGCATTCAATAATATTTTTATAATTTGTCGTACATACTCATGTTTTAATTATGTTGGCATGTAAACGAGATGATTATAAAGTATAAATCACTAGATGGACGTTCCATACTCCAATTTTAAACATATACTCTTATTTAAAGCCAAAAGCTCATAAAGTAATTCCAACCTTTGTTTTAAGCTATTGAATCTTCCCCACCCAACACAGTTTCATTTTTCTCCTTCAAATCCATAATATCTATTCCCTTTTTGTTTTTTATTTTTATAGAAACTCTTCAAATCTTCATCTTAGTATTTGTAACAATTTATTTACTTTATTTTTTTATTTTATATGTAGTGCAAATGTCATCCTTTAGATATTATTTGAAGCAATATATTTAACATTTATTTTCTACATGTTGTGCCAAAAAAATTAATTGTCATGCTTTTGATTATATATATTTCGATGGATGATGGTATAGGCCTTCGTTAAAGTTTTTTTTTTTTTTTTTGGGTGACAAATGGCCTTCGTCAAAGTATGATAATGCACTTTGTATAAATTTTAAGTCATTAATATTTGCTCTAGTGAAGGGCCTACCATGCCATTTTTCCATCGAAATATATCCATCAACATCATAACTAGTTTTTCCACATTAGACTATTTCAAAAAAGAAAACACAAAAGAAGCAACAAATATTCAAAATAAAATTAAGGAAGGATAGATTTAGGATGTTTAGGCCTCATTCAAAGCCGATTCGGCCGTTCCGTCATGATTCAAGGCTGATTTCGGCTTGTTTCGGTCAATTTTCGGCTGTCAGCCGATACGATCCGATATGACCCGAATCAAAGCCGAGTCGGCACAAATCGGAGGCGATTTGGTGCGAATCCCTAAAAAAAAAACTCAGACGCAGCATCGACGCGCAGGTAGTGACGTCACTCACGTGTCACCGCGTCGGGCCGTCTCAGACTCGGGTGCGGCGCCAATTTTGCCACGTTCATGCATCATAGCCAGATACCCTATGGTGGGTTATACAATTTTCCTATTAACCACTTTTTCTAGCCTAGGTTTTGTAAAAGTATGCTCAGTGATACTTTGCCATTCAATAGTTGTGCTGAAACTCTTGGTAAATTTACTATTCTAGTTGATGATTGCAGGACCTTCTTAGTCACCTACGTACCCAAGAAGAAGATCAAACATTGGCATAGAAAAGTTAATGAGTGTGCTGATGCACCTGCAAGAAGGGTGTAAGACAAGCTGAGGAATTTGTAATCTTAGATAATCCTCCTCCTGATGTTTTGCTTTTAATGTATTTAGATAATCTGGACACTTACTATAATAGACATCATATGTCTAACAACCTTTCTCTTTAGCTTTCAATGAAGTTTCCGTTATTACCACCCAAAAAAAAAAAAATTGTGGCATTTCTTGCACCGAAAAGATAAAAATGAGGTTTACTAAGATCATTCAAAGCATTTTGTACCATTTAGGGTACGTTTGGTACACTGAATGTAGATTACATTAAGAATAGTAATCTTTATTACTGGGAATAGAAAACATTGTAATGAAATAACTATTACTATCTATAAGTTTTATTGTTACATATGGAAAGCTTGTAAAAATTATGTATAAGGAAACTTTATATTTTTGGAAATATATTAATTTTAAAACTTATTATATGTACTAAGGAATAACTATTACATTCATTTTAAAGGGGAATGACTATTCTTCAGTTTAAAGACTAATTATTCCAATGTAATAGCTAATTCATGTAATAAAGATGCAACCAAATGACCAAATTGTTATTATGCATGAATAACTATTCCATTACATGAGCTATTACAGCATACCAAACGTATCCTTAGTTTTTAGTTATATATATTAAAAGATATAATTGTATACCGTTAATTACGGGTAAATAACAAAGGCCTTTTTCAATTCATTGGCCATATAAAGAAATTTGAAGATCAAGTTGCCAATTAATAACATTGCATTGTGTTTTTTGCACACAAATGTGTTAAAGATTTGCTACGTGGAGATCCGCCCGGATGAACAAGTGTAGGCCGTGTTAATTGTCTCTTGAAAAATAGTGATTCAACTGGTGACATTTGTTGTCCTAAATTAAGAGTTTTACAAAGAGTCTCTATTTATTTTATTAAAAAATTCAGCCATAATAAGATACCTTATCTTATTAATGGGAAATCTATCTCTTTGGAATAGAAAAAAGAAAATAGCATGAATTTGAGTCTTAATTACATTCTAAAAAGTTAAAAATTACAAGCTAAAAATATCTTAGAACCTCACGAGAATAAAAATAATATCATGTGTGCTACCGGGCTTTGATGAGATTATTATTATAGGCACAACGCATTCATTAAATTTATACTGCTCGAACCATTCAAATTCTATCAAGTATCATATGAAGTGGGGAAGAACTCTTATCACCAAGCCACACTTATGTGGTGGTGGCTTTTTTTTTATTGCAGGGAAAATTTTTGACTTACTATGACATGAATTCCCAAATTATAGGCTCCTGCAGAGTCCAATATCAAGATGCCTATGCCTATGCCTATGACATGAATTCTCAAGAATTATGGGTCCTTGACAGACTAAAATCATGCAAAACAATAACCCAAATCAAACAAATCCATGCATTCCTCATCAAAACCAGCCCTCTCCGTCTCCGAGCCCCACAGCTCATATATCCCCAGCTCATCTCTCTATGCACTACTTCCTCTTCTTCCTTTGGTGCAAACCTCACCTATTTTCGCTCTATTCTAACAAACTTGGAGAACCCACATGTCATCCTCTACAACAACGCTATAAAAGCGCTTTCAACTGCCCAGAACAGCTCTTTCTCACTCGAAGCCGTGGCATTATTTCGTGAAATGCTCATCAAAGGCCTCGTTCCTGATAATTATACTGTTCCATATGTTCTTAAGGCATGTGCGCAGTCTCAGACGCTACGAGAAGGCGAGCAAATTCACGCGCATTGCATCAAGACAGGGATGCTCTTATCCATTGTGTATGTAAAGAATACATTGATGAGATTATATGCTGTTTGTGGGGTTATTAAAGCTGTTCAGAAGCTGTTTGATGAAAGTCCTCAAAGGGACTTGGTTTCGTGGACCACGCTTATTCAAGGATATGTAAAAATGGGGTTATTGAGGGAAGGCGTGGCAGCGTTTTTTGAGATGTGTGATGCAAATTTAAGAGCAGACGAGATGACATTGGTCATCGTGCTTTCTGCGTGTTCTAAATTGGGTGATTTGGAATTGGGGCGAAAGATACATGATTATATGCTTGATAATGAGGTGAATTCGGATGTTTTTGTTGGGAATGCATTGGTTAATATGTATTTGAACTGTGGAGATGCTGGCTTTGCCTGTAAGTTGTTTGATGAGATGCCTTCTAGGAATGTGGTTTCTTGGAACTCCATGATATCGGGCTTGGCTCATCAAGGCAAATTTAAGGAATCATTGGATGTCTTTCGGAAGATGCAAAACATAGGTCTTAAGCCAGATGATGTTACTTTAGTTGGGGTTTTAAATTCTTGTGCCAATCTTGGAGTACTTGAGTTGGGGAAGTGGGTTCATGCATATATTGACAAGAACCGGATTAAGGCAGATGGGTATATAGGGAATGCACTTGTGGATATGTATGCAAAGTGTGGAAGTATAGACCAAGCATTTAGGGTGTTTCAAGGAATGAAAAGCAGAGATGTATATTCATATACTGCCATTATTGTTGGGTTAGCTATGCATGGGGAAGCAGAGAAGGCATTATTTATTTTCTCTGAGATGCCTATAGTGGGCATAGAACCAGATGAGGTGACATTTATAGGTGTCCTCTCAGCATGTAGTCATGCAGGCCTTGTGGCAGAAGGCAAGAAGTATTTTGAGGAAATGTCAAGTGTGTACAATCTCATACCTCAAACAGAGCATTATGGCTGCATGGTTGACCTTTTAGGACGTGCAGGATTGATAAATGAGGCGGAAGAGTTTATCAAAAACATGCCAATTGAACCTGATGCCTTTGTTTGGGGGGCACTATTGGGAGCCTGTAGAATCCATGGGAAAGTTGAGCTTGGAGAAAGTATAATGAGAAAACTTTTAGAGGTAGAGCCAGAAAGAGATGGTGCATATATACTCATGTCAAATATATATTCATCTTCAAATAAATGGAGAGATGCATTGAAGTTGAGAAAGGCAATGAAAGGGAAAAACATGAAAAAGACTCCTGGGTGTAGTTCAATTGAACTTGATGGTGTGGTCCATGAGTTCCGCAAGGGCGACAAATCGCACCCAAAGAGCAAAGAGATATACAAGTTGCTGGAAGATATCATGAGTCAGTTAAAGAACCATGGACATTTGGCCCAGTACTAGAATGTCTTGATATATAATTGAAGTAAATCAACTCAAATTGTTTCACTAGATTGAGAAATGGAAAGAAGTTATCTTAGAAGCTAAGCACTTCTTTCAACTCAATCCCCCAGGTTACTTTGAGGATTATAGCACAACCTTTAAGAGGCAAGTGAGAGGATTGAAATCAGGTACTTGTGCCAACTTAGTAGAAAGTCAGAACTTGTAAGTGGTAACCATTCATCTTTAATTTATTAACATAATCTGTCTTTATTTATTTTTTTTTTTATGAATAACGTAATCTGTCTTTATTTATCTTGTACTTAGTTAACGCCAAAATAAAATCATTTGAGCTGAAGTCACTGCAATGTCATGATGTATGTATCTCTCATGAGAAGCTCCTTTATTGTCTTCTTATACATATTTACTTCACATGCTCGTGTAGAACTTTCATAGCAAACTTCTTGAGTAATAGCCTAGTTGATAAAGGTTTAATCATATGATTACATGCCTAGATAACAAAATCTACAGTCTTCACTCTATACGCAACCTACATTATTGATTTGAAGTTTTAAATGCTTAACCTATGACTTCTCAGGAAGCTTTAATTATATCCATTTGAGAAAATCAGACACTGGAAATTTCATGTGGCAAATGGAAGGTTTCGGTAGTCATAATTTTGATTTTTAGAAAATATAATCAACAAACATTATCATAAGATATTTCTATGATCAGGTGGATTAGTCTAAAGCTAACCATGAGAATTGTTTTTTCCTCTGAATGCATGATGAGAGGGATTTATCCAAATCTCTAGCAGTCTGCTGGTCATGAATAAGATGAGAGAGAAACAAAAGTAAACAACAGTCTTGGGAGTGGTTCAAAGGTGTTGATTAGGGACTTTGAATCCAAGACCTCATGGATGACATGAGACTTGAAAACCAGTAGACCAGCCCCTTACGTTAAGAATGTTAATATTACAATGTTATTCGGATTCTGCAATATTCAAACTTTATTCCGATTCTGGAATCCTAAATCCTAAATTTGATGTTTTATTGTGGCTGACTTGAGGCCTTCGACCCAAGGTTGAATTCTTAAAAGCAATAGAGCATCATTGAAAATTTCTCAAGGAGACTCTTGCTGATGGTCGGATGAGCTACTTTATGGTCTGATGGCAAAGATCCTTTTAGATAACCCAGGCTTCACTTTCTAGAGGTACCAAACTACATAGCAGCGGTCTCAACTTCAAGTATATGGATAAAGCCCAATCTAAATAGCAGTACTCTTAATTTCACTCATATGAGTAAAGCCCAATAACTGTAAGAAATCTTTTGCTATAGATGTAGAGTGACGTTGCATATATTGTTATAGATGATACCACTCCTAGGAAAGTATAGCCTTTATGGCTGGAACCCGTTTACATCTCAAACCAATTAATGTCTTGACTTAATGATAAAAAATAAGGGTGACACTTGTTTCCAATGGCCAGTTCCACTGGACACGTTGCGATGCGGACACGTGCCTAATCTTGGACACGTGTCCGTATTCTAATGTGTCTAGTGGAATTAGCCATTGGACACAAACTTTTCCCAAAAACAAGGTTGAAATGTTATTCTATCTTAAAAAAAGCAAAGAAAAAGGATAGCATAGCCGTTTATTATGGACCAAAAAAAGGAAGAAGAGAGAGGGCCTTATTTGGTTGTATACCGTACACGAATGTCCTAGTTGACTAGTTGTCAAACGAAAGATCAAGTAGTAGAGGGCAGAGAGTGCACGACTAGCCTTGCTTCCTATAAACAGACTCAATATTTTTTTATGCTTTTATATTATTTGACGCCTACAAATTTGGCTTTATAGTTTATACGTTATTACTAAACTTTCCGACAATGCTACATCCAAGAAACGTGTTTGAGTAGAAAAGGTTTTGAAACCAATTGTTATTATTATAGAAATTCCCTATTACGACATCAACCAATGCCAACGATTTCTCTTTTGTTTAATTAACAAACATGAAACATCTATCAATTTAACTTGCATGTAATCACCATTATGCATCTTTAGTGCGATGATCACTTCATAAATATAAGTGACAAGGGTCAAGATTTAAGTTTTCAGAAGAAAACTTTACACGCATATACACTTAAATTAGATTATAGTAGAATTTTTATTTTATAATCTTTAAGGTGACATTGCCTCCTTTCAATCAAATTACTTTGGAGAGAGAGAGAGAGAGAGAGAGAATTTTCCGACTAAAATATATTCTTTCTTGATTATTCAACTCAATACCTCTACGGATTTTGTTTTGGGCAAGGATTTGTTGTAACCTTGGGTACAACAATTCCTACATAAATCATTATATTTGTTTTTTTAAAGAAAATCAATGGTGGAGATCATATCTAATAAAGTAAAAGTGGAACTCAGAAATAATTTGCCACATTGCACAAATCTCGAAGTACTTCAAGAGAAATTTTTGGACAAGTGTCTATTTAATAGCTTGACACATCATCATTATGCAGGAAATAGTTGCAACTAAGGTTGTAGCAAAGCCTTGGCCCTTTAGACATGTTTTGCAGAGATCTCTGCAAAACATGTCTAAAGGGCCAATTTTAGGGATCAGCATCAGGTGCAATACCTAGGGTATTGCACCTGGTGCAATACCTCAATTTCCTTCACAATTTTTTTAATTTTTTTCACTTTTTAACTTTAACATTTTTACTCTTTTTTAATATATTTTATTTGATGGCTGAGATTGAAAGTTGCTTTTTCAACTTTCAATCTCAGCCTTTGATAAGCTATTGGGTATTGCACCTGATGTGAATCCCAATTTTAGCTGTACTTTTACTTTTAGGTATGAAGGCTGAATTGAAATAATAATAATAATAATAATAATAATTTTGATGCTTCCAGAGAACTGATACCAAATAGTGAAAAACTTGAATAATTTTGATTGAAAGAGATAAGGCCGATTCTTGTGATTCACAAGACTGATGTTTTTGCTAAAGAAAAATTGTCTTAATGCAAAATTATTGTGGAAATGAGATTCTAATTCTTGAAATGAAGTGATATCCATGCGTTGTCTAAAAATAATTGAACTGAACTCTACTGATACCAATGTATTTTCTTGTGCGTGTGTGTAAAAAGATGAAGTACTATAATCTTTATTAAACCGATGTTGTGGGATGTCTAACTACTTTCTCATGCATAAACAAACCCATGAACCTACTTTTAATGGTTTATATTTACTTTATTTCCTAATTTAGGACCAAAGACCTCACATGCTCTTGACCTCAGGTTGGTAATAAAATAAAATAAATTAAAATTTAGGTAGCCAATCACACTTAGAAAATGCTATGATTGGTGGCAAATCCGTTTACCTTACAAACTGGAGACGTTGTCATGGGATCGGTTTGAAATACAGAAGTAGGTTTTTTATTGAATAATATGTATACGTTTTCTCTATCAGAAAATATATTTATGCTTAAATTATTTTATTCATTTTTCCTTTATGATTTCTTTATTATTTAGGATTAGGAAACATAGTCGAACATGCGAAATTTGATTTGTACTACATTCATGTGATTGACACACAATAGTCTATTAATTTATATGTTTGAGTTAATGCGTTATCACATACTAGATTAGGGTATTCTCAAGTCATATATTGTTTCATGCATATGGCTATCATTACTTCGAATATTAGTCAATTCATATTTATACAACATTAACACCATAGCCATGCGGGCCTCATCTTTTAGGATTATTCTCCACATGAAGTAATGAATTTTCGCATGACACAATGGTTTTTTCATGCATAAATTAAATAATGTTTTTAATGCATCTCACATGTTCATGCAAAAATTGATTAGTTTGATTTCATATATCAATATATCATCATAAAAATGGCTTCCATATTTCTTTTAACTTGTTCTATTTGATTTAATCATTATTTGAGCACAATTCCAATTTGATTCTATACATTTTAAGGACATTAAGTATATTTAGCTAAATCTTAAACCATTGTTATTTTTGTTCCAATTATTTTCTTTTCTTGCTATCGAGTATGATACGCTTGAACAATGTTTAGTAAATTTTTATTGTCCATGATGACAGGATAGGAATGCTTAGTAATTTTTTAATAAATTGATCAAAACATTGTTCCAATCCTTTTTTTTTTTCAACTAATCATTAGATCCCAAACATTAATTTGCATTAGATCATTACGTACCAAAGCAATTAATTGATCTATGCCCTTTTTTTTCAACTGATCATTAGATCCCAAACATTAATTTGTATTAGATCATTACTTACTAAAGCAATTAATTAATCTATGACAATATAAAACATCAATTCCCAAAGTGAAGCAAACAACAAAAGATGGAAGTGTGAATCAAATCCTGCTGTGGAAATTATCTTATTCTTTAACTGAAGAAAGGTAAAATCACTCAGTGCTCTGTGCTTGACTAGGACGTTGGACCATGTCTGCGTCTGTCTGTGTGGCTAAGAATAGCAAAAAGGGGATATACCACTGACAAAGAGGTAAGAAATACTGCTTATGGGAGGTACGTGCTTGAGACGCAGTCCTCTTTCTCTGAAGCCTTTTGTTTTGTACCCAAAATGCTTTCTGGTTATGTCTGAATTCGGCTTCGTGACAAACTCATTTATGAAGCAAAAATGAAAATGTCTTTTTGGGTAAAGGAGCTAATAATCTTTCTCGGCACTATCTTTAGTTTTCCAATGAAAGTATGAAACTAACTAGTCCTAAAGATTTGGTTGAATGTCATGATTCAAATCATAATTGAATTAATCTAGTTTGAACGGGATATGAGACACGATATAAATATGTGTTTGGAATTGGTTTTGTTTTCATTGCATTGGAGCATTTTTTTTTTAATCATTATTAAAAAAAAAAACCCCTTTTATTTACAATTTTCATTAAAAAAAAAAAAATGGAATTTGATGTTGTTAGAGTAAAATACAAGCACTTCACAAACCTACTGATTACATCCTTCTCTATGGTCCAATTACCCTTGTCATGTAGTACAAATTTGTATCATTGCTTCCACCCATCTATACTGTAAGCAAGGGAAGTCTAAATCAATTGATAACCCGACGGAAACGTTTGACCCAATGTTGTCTGAACTGAAATCGACTCAATCCGAGCAGAGAGGCTGTAGGCGATAGGTCTCTGACATCAACAACCGATATAAGTGAGTCAAGTGGTGGGTTTAGGTTTTTAAACTCGATGAAAATTGAACCAACCACCCATGATTGCATAAAGCTCCGGAAACTACCACTCTCTCTCTCTCTCTCTCTCCACGGCTCCTTTGTTAGTTTCGACTTATAATAGGTCACTTGTTACCAAAACTGAGAAATTAAATTGGATACGTGATTAAACAACAATAAAAAAAAAAACTAATTTAGATTCAATTTGGATTCTAATTGTGACAATTAATATGATTTGGGGGAATAGAAATCTTTCGCAAAATGAATAAGAGTTGTCATGTTGATATATTATAAAAATTTTGTATTATAATTTAATTTTAAGTGATACATCTTTACTTTTGAATTGAAAGTTAAAGATTTTTCATAATTCATTTGTTAATTTAAATTTTAATAGTACCTTTAATAAATTTTAATTTTAATAGTGCCTTTAATAAAGAAATTTATATTTTCGTTAACATCTCTGCCTTTCTTGATAGTAATATCTTTACATATAAAATATTTATTTTATATATTATTGCTAAGTTAAGAGTAGGACTATACTTGCGAATCGAACGTGGACTCTATTAATTGGGAGTAGTGTCCGTTGAGATCGATAGAGGCTCACGGATGACATATATTATATATATGTGCTTGTTTAGGTTCTGATAATAAGCTCCTTCCTCACAACTACATATTAATTCTCGAAGAGCTGCACCCATGGCTTACCAGCATTATTAATATATTAAACACCTACTTATCACACAATAATAAAAGGAAAAAGAAGGCATTTAAACCTATTAGAGCTTTTTGCTTTATGAAACCTTATAGAACTAACTAGCCCATGTTTCGTATTGCTGTAAATTAGCAAAAGTTGCTTTAATATTCCATTCCGATTTTGCCATTAATTTAAAGCCATTTATAGGATTATGGTTTGATTCGGAAAGTATGATATCTTTTTTTTCCAACTATGTACCATTGACGTGGCACTTAATGATGAGTTTAGGAAACAAACAAAGCTAGATTAGGGAAAAAAGAACATCAATGACATGCATTCTAATTATGAGTAGTGGATGGAGAATCTTCAAAAAGGAAAAACAATTAAAGGTTATTCATATTTATGCAAAAAAAAAGAAGAAGGGGGTGGGGCATGGTTCCCTATCTTCCTACAATACAGCTTATTGTCCATGGATTTGAAGTACAGACGTGTGGGTTTTGACATTGTTATTGTTAGTTTCTATTTTTTTTTTTTAAATTCTATTTCTAATTCTAATGTTAATTTTTTTTTTCTTTTAATTAGGTAGATTCAAGTTTATGGTGTGTTTTTGTGTTAGAACCGCATTTTCTCTCCCCTTTGGTTGTATGCGTTTGTTTCTAAAAAAGAAAAAAGCCACAACATTGCTTTGTTACATACAAAATATTTCTCATAACAAATTTCACAAGTATTCAGCTGTTAAAGTTGTTATTAGGGATGACAATTTTGCCCTACCCTGCTTGACCTGTCCCTCCTCGCGTCACCTCACACGGGTTTTCCTCGCCTCGCAAAGGCGGTGGGGCAGGGATGGGGTGAGATTTTAACCCCACACCACAGGGCTGGCGAGGGATGGGTTTAGACTTTTTAGACCCAACCCGCCCTGACCCGCTCCATCCCTACCCCATCCCACATTGATAAGGGTTAAATTGTAAGTTTTTTATATCCTAAAACCCTTCTATTTAAACAAACATATCATCAACTTATTTTATTCTACCCAACAAGGCTTTTTGTCTCTCTTTTTTCTCTATCAAGGTTGGAAATAAGGTAACAATTTTAACATTTTCTTTTGTCTTTATTATAAACAAATTTATATACTATTGAACCATTGAATTTGTATTATGAGATTTTTTTTTTTTTTTTTTTGGTGATATAGTTTTGTTAAACCCTTTAATAAAATTATTCAATTTTTGCTAAAAATTTTGATTTGATGCGATAAATTTATTTGTAATTTCAATTATATTTTTATTAATGAAATGGGTTTTATTAAAAAAAATTGTAATAGTTGTGAGCAAATTAACTAGAAGTAGAGTTTTACGGGGTGGAGCGGAGATTTGCGGAGCCCCAAGGGGCAGGGATGGTGCAAGAAAATTTTCTCCGTCATGTGGGCCGGAAGCGAAGATCCCATCCTTCGGATCCACCCCGCCCCATTGCCATCCCTAGTTGTTATTGCTTCTTATTTGAACCTATCACTAACATCACTTTATTATTATCTACTATTTACAAATCGCCACCTCAATGATTAATTGTGAAAATTTTGGTGGCTTTAGACTTATCACAATTCTCAATTGGAGCAGTGGTGGACATTTTTGTTCATCGGAAAAGAACATTTCAACAATGGTAAAGAACAAATGGGAAGAAGAAAAGTTTTCTAATATAATTGGCACTATATTTTATCTTTCAAATGTTGGAAGAATATGAGGAAAAATGGAAGTTGAGGGCCTGTATAATAAAGTTGTTTGAACAACCGTTTTCGTTGTTTAAACAACACAACATGTATTTCCACAACACTTTTTCACCCACACGTATTTTCACAACAATTAAATAACGTTACTAGAAATCTCTTACCAAACAGGCCCTGAGTTATTGACAAATAAGCCATGTTATTTGCTTAATTTTACCAATGTTTAATACTAATTTTAGTTTTTATTTAAGAGTAAAATACTAATTCAATAATAAATACATTCCTATCAAAAAATAAATCCCTATTTTTTTCCCTCCTATCTTTCTCATATACTAAACAAAACATTTTTATCTTCCTACCAAACACCTTAGAGCATCAGCAATAAAGGTGTTAAAAAGCTATAAAGCTATTTTTAACACCTCAAACTCCAAAAAATGCCCAATACCAATGGTTCCAGAGCCAAATTTCTTTTGGCAACTTACTATACAGTGAACTGCCGAGACTAGCAGTTCACTGTAGCAAGAAGGGATAAAAAAGTATTACTTTATTACATTTGTAGGGTTTTTGTGATAGAGAGAAAGAGAGAGGATGTGAGAAAAAAAAAATTAATAGTATTTGGCTGATGGAAAAAAAAAAAAAAAGAGAATTGATATAAAGTGTGTGTTAAAATAAATAAAGTAGTTTTTTAAGGCGTTAAATACTAAAATTTTTAGTTCCACCGATGTGGGTGTGCTCTAAGGATGAAAAACCATAATATTTTTCAATGCCTCTTTTGACATCTCCATTCTTTATATCTTTCATCCTTCCATCCCGTCAACCAAATGGAGCTCAAAAACCTTTTTGACATTAAATTTAAAAATCATTAAGCTATGGAAAGCATTAACACCAACTTTCTATGAATTGCAAACAAATGATCAATTTTGAGTCAATTTATTAATTATTTCTCCCTCTTTCACCTACTAATGCCCATTTTATTTTTCACCAACACCCTCTAAATTTTTGTTTCCCTTCTTTGAGAGAAAGTTGAGAAACCAACCCCCTCTAATTCAAATGCTGGATATTTGATAATAATTTTTGTATATACAAATATAGTATATTACCCATATAACCATATTGTTATTCAGGGCTAGACGGTTGAGTTGGTTAGTTTGGGCTGGTGTTTTGCATGGAGGGGAATACTAAAATGTGGGACCCAGAGACTCTAACTACTCGTTAAAAATACAGCTCCGACCTAAACTAACACACTCTTTGGAGTAACCCACAAATTGCGTGAATCCGAAGAATTTCCTGTGAATTACATGCATGCCATTATTCAGACCCAAAAAAAGAAAAAGTCACTTTAGTCATTATTAAGTATTAACATCCACACAAAAAGGATCACTTGTGTTATTAATTCTATAAATGACTAAACATTTCAATCTTTTTCTTTTCTATTAATGGGAAAAGATTCCAACTAATGATTTTTTTATTTTTTATTATATTAAACGTGCATGATGATCCTGAACAAATTGTCTTATCCTTATGGGTTCTCAGTTAACACATTTCTGTTAACAACATAAAACTCATAAGCTAAAAGTAGCACACCCCAAATTCAAGCTTCTTTTGTTTGCTTCTTTAGTTAGATCAAGTAAGAATGAAAGCTGATCTAAACCCAGATCAAATTTGAATCAAAGGGTACTCAACCAAATCAAAATTTATTTAACTTTTAACATGTCAAAACATAAAAGAAAGAAAGAAAGAAAGTGAAGTACAAACCAAAGGTGATCCTAAGGTTTTCCTCTCTTCACTATGGTACCTATAAAAATTGATGCACTCAAGACCATGAGACTAAAATGGGGTCCATGGTGGCCCCAGCCTGCATGAGAAGAAAACTGTTTGGGTCTAGAGAATCCTAACAGTTCCTTGCCATATGCAAATCAACCAGCTGAAAGCCATCTTTCATTTACATGTTTCGGAGTCTTTGAAAATCCTAACAATTATATTCCCTTGGTCCATTGTTTGTTTACTCCAATCTTAACTGAGCATCAAATTTGGCATCCACCACACGTATTAGCCTCTGCCCAAAGGAAAATGGTAACCAATTGGGATTCTCTTACTGATATTTACAGCTCTAACATTGTTTCTGACTTGTCACTACAACTTTACCATTGATATTGAAAAGTGTTACCAAAAAAAAATGTACATTTTGATAAAGCTTACTGGGCAAGAAATTCAATATATCTACTTTTTTCTCAAATTTCTTTTAGTTTTAAGCCAGTTTGTCACTTTACCTACAAAGTTAGTGTTTTCAAGTCTAATATCAAGACCGCAAAATAAATAAGGGCCTATATAGCTTAGAAGTTCATTTATATTGTAAACGAACTTATGTATAATTTTTTAAGCCTAAATGTTTTTTATAGCTATAACTGTAGTTTTACTAAGCTGATTTTTAAGTAAAAGAACCAATAAAAATAAACTATCCCAAACAAAAAATGGCACTTTTAGCAACAAAAAAATACTGATAGAGTAGAATGACTAAAATGACACAAAATCTTGTTCCCTAATTCACTGCCTTGTTGAGTTTTATCATCCTATCCAGCTATCCTTCAATCTTGCTAGTACTTAAGTGTGTCCCTCTCTCTCTCTCTCTCTCATAAAATTCAGAGTCTTACCATGAAACTCTCCTAGATGACATGAAATCATGAAAGGTAATTAGGTACTTTTCTTTTCCGGGACAATAGTATTAGGAGCTGACATATAAATAGATTAGTACTAGTGGGTCATGACAAAGTTGCAAAAATGACTTCACAATCATTGTGCTAACACATATTGCTTATATGTAAACAAAATGATTAACAACTTTTAATTGCTAAACTCAATGAAACGATTCACAATTTTTCTACCCTCAGAGTAAAAAACAGAGAAAAAAAAAGAAAGAAATAATAATGAGATGTCCTGGTTGAGGACTGAGGGGGCCGCACTGCAAATCACGCGGGCCTCTGAGTATCAGAATTCTGAACAATACGGAGATCATGAGTGGGCCCCAGTGATGAGAATCTCAGTAACAACCTCTCTTATTAAAAAATCAAGAATTCTTTCAGATGTTTGCAATTTCATCCCTCTCTCCTACTCTCTCTCTCTCTCTCTCTCTCTCTCTTCTATATATATATATTCTGAGACTTCTCTACCTCTATATTTCTTGCTCTCTTAACCATCTTTTTCCCCGAAATTGGTGATTATTCTATCTGGGTTTTTCCTTCTTTTCTCAAATTACTCAGTGTTGATTAATTGGTTTCCATTTCTAGGTTTGTCATGCCTAATACAACACCACCTTATTTTATTGTACATTTTTTAAGGCCTATATATAATTATTTGTCATGACTCTAGTTTAATTTTTTTTTTTTATTTTTTGGTTGGTTCAATAATGTCAATATCCTTATCATCATTCTCTTTTTTGGGCTTTTATTGATGCAGACAAAGAGACCCAGAAGCAGCACTAGCAGTGTCTGAAAATGTACGAGGAGACTGCTTGCTTTGATCCAAACCCCATGACAGAAGGTACAATATCAGCGGATGGGTTTTCTGTCCCAAACAACAACTTTGAAGTCAGGCTCTCAATGGAGGAGCTCTCTTACCATCACCATAACAACCACACCCCACCTTGCCATGAAGATGTTGCTATGGACATGGAGCTCCAACAGCACCTAGCATTCAACATAGACAACACCAACAACACAACAACCAATCTTAACAATACCCATTTGATTGACAACTCATACAACCTCCATGAGATGCAAGATATGGACAGTTTCAACTATCATCAGCAACAACAGCACCAAATCGACATCCAAAATGGGCACCAAGGCTTTGACGGTAGTTCATATCCGGCGACGACACCGGACCTTCTCAATCTTTTCAACATGCCCAGATGTTCAGCCTCATCTTTCATGCCTAATTCATCCATATCCTTCTCAAACCCAACTCTCCAGAATCCCACAAACAATTATCCAGGCAGTTTGGGTTTTCTTGGAGGAGAAGTTCCAACAGTAACAGATAGCCCCTCTGGTGGGTCTGTTTTCTACGACCCAGCAGTTTTCCATTTAAACCACCTGCCCCAACAGCCTCCTTTGTTCAGGGAACTGTTTCAGTCTCTACCCCATGGCTACACCTTGCCTGGCTCAATAAATGGTTCCTTGTTCGGCACAACTGGAGTAGTAGTTGATGACAGAGAGGGTTGTGTGTACCAAGATGATGGGGACGTGAGGCAGTTTGAGAATGTCCTGGAGTTCACTGGAAAAGCCAGAGATGGAGAGACAAAACACTTTGCAACTGAGCGCCATAGGAGACAACACTTGAACCAGAAATACACGGCCTTGAGAAGCCTTGTCCCTAACCCTACTAAGGTATCCAATTCATTTCATTTCACTAATCACCTTATACTCACAATACTTTGTTTTTATTTTTTGTGTTTTATTTTACAAAGGCTGATAGGGCATCTGTGGTGGGAGATGCCATAGAATATATCAAAGAGCTTTTGAGGACGGTCAATGAGTTAAAATTGCTGGTCGAGAAAAAGAGATGTGGGAGAGAGAGAAGCAAGAGGCATAAGACCGAATCTGAGTATGGGTCTGGGGAATTGGAGAGCTGTAGCATGAAGCCAATCGGTGGTGACCCTGACCAGTCCTACAATGGATCTTTGAGAAGCTCGTGGCTTCAGAGAAAATCCAAAGACACTGAGGTTGATGTTCGTATCATCGATGATGAGGTTACCATCAAGCTTGTTCAGCGTAAGAACAATTGCTTGCTATTTGTGTCTAAAGTCCTCGACGACCTTCAGCTTGATCTTCACCATGTTGCTGGAGGCCACATTGGTGATTTCTACAGCTTCTTATTCAACACCAAGGTTAGTAACCAATATACTATTTATGTCTACATAAATGACCTTGTCAAAATTAGTTTTTGTGCCATAAAATTTGGGTTCAGTTTAACATTATAAATTTATGTTTGCATTTGTTTTTTTTGGTTTAATTTGTCAGATATATGAAGGGTCTTCTGTGTATGCAAGTGCTATAGCCAACAAGCTGATTGAGGTTGTGGACAGACAGTGTGCAGCAATTCAACCTACCAGTAGCTATTAGGTTTGGAGAGGATAGAAAGGAAGTCTTTTGAGTTTAATTTAGTGTTCAATATATGTGATAGTAAATACTAGTAGCATAAGTACTAATTAATAAAGTTGGTGGTAGGAAAGGTATACATGAACTTGGTTCAATATGTATTCCTTGTTTTCAAAGTTGAATGTTATGTATGTTTGGTGCTCTGGTTAGCTACTGACCTACTCGTTCATTTTGTAATAGAATCGATATCAAATTCCTGGACATTTTATGGGTAAACCTAGATACAAATCTGAAGTTGTTCTACCTTAATTTCACAAATTAAATTTAATCATTTGTTTGCATTGACCAATCAGTCACATGATCAAATTGAATTGAATTGAATTATTATTGGAAAAGATAATACTATTTTTGCTACATTAATCAATACAATCACATGTAGTTGAACTCAATTAAGAAATTTAAAGTACAACACTTAAATAATTATATTTGAGTTTTACCTTGTTTTAAAATTATGCGGCTTTAGATGAGATGAGAAGTTCTGCTTTCAACTCAAACTTTAAAAATTAAAATAGGACTCTTTTTGTTTACTTTTTTCTTTTTTTTTTATTCTTATTAGACATAATATAAAATCAGAAGCAGAGATGTGTGTATGAATTGATATAAGAGAATGCGTGGATAAATCCTAAAGTTGAGTATAGTATATATATTGTTTTGCTGAATTAGTATATACCTGTTTGTTGTTGTTGTTGTTTTTTTTTTTTTTTTTTTTTTTATAAGGTATGTTTCTAACTGGGGTAGATGGGGGAGAGCAAAGGGGAAGGGAAAGGAACGAACGTGACCGGAATATATTCCACTTTAAACAAATAGGATTAGTGGATATTTTACTCTTCAATTCTTCCATAATTTTCAAGACTTGGTTCTTCCCATTGACTTTTCATATATGGTTGCTTCTTACCTGTATCAGTGTGCAAATTAAAAATACTCTACATATTTGAGCAATAAAGGGAGGCCAAGTACATTATTAGGAAATGGTGTAGCTGTTGTATGGAGCAAAATATGTGATTAAGAGATCATCGGCATGGCAATTCCTTGAACAGACTTGCATTTTTTGATTGTTGTCTCTATTATAATTTTGAGTATCAGATAGGAGAGGTCTTAGTTGGATATGTTGAAATATTCAGTCAAGCTGCAAGTAGTTTAGGTGTTTTAGTTGTCACTGCTGTGCTACATGCAATTTTATATTTACTGTTATTTGTTCTTTTATTTCATCACGTGTTGGTCATGTGAGTTAGTTATTTAGTTTGTTGATTAGTTTGTTAAGTTTGTTACTGAGTTAATAACTCAATTTGTATATAAACAAATCAGTTCTTAATAATACGTATCAGAGCATTATTCAGTTTTCTCTCTCTCTGAAACTTCTTTCTCTCTCTCCCAATTTCAATATGGTATCAGAGCGAGTTGGCTCGGTGCATTCCATCGATTCCTAACTCATCCTCCATTGTTAGGGTTTTTTCCTTTGAAGCTTTCTTCACTCTGTATTCCCTTCTTCTTTCATTGATCTTTCTTGCAAAGTTTCTTTAATTCTTTGCTTTCTCTGAATCTTGAAACTAAGTTCTCTGTAAAACCTAGTTCAAGCTTCTTCAATGGCTTCCGCATCTGCCAATACAGATTTCGTATCATCTGCTTCTCAATCCTCTGTTCTTGCTTGGGAAAAACCATCCAGTCCCTATTTTTTGCATAGTAGTGAGAATCCTGGCTTGATTCTGGTTAACCAACCTCTTACTGAAGAGAACTATGCTACTTGGAGCCGAGCTATCATTTATGCTCTTGATTCCAAGAACAAAACTGATTTTGTTGATGGCACCATCAAAGCTCCAACAAGCTCATCGGATCCAATTTTTCCTGCTTGGAAGAAATGCAACAGGATGGTTCTTTCTTGGTTGATCAATTCGATGTCCAAGGATTTGATCTCAAGTGTGATTTACCTGAATATTGCGCAAGAAGTTTGGGTAGATCTCAAGAACCGATTCTCTCAGAGCAATGGCCCTAGGGTTTTTGAACTACGAAGAATGGTGAGCAATCTCTCTCAGGATATTCTTTCTGTGAGTAGTTATTACACGAAATTCAAGGTAATCTGGGATGAATTGGTCAATTATAAGCCAATTCCCTCATGTTCTTGTGGTATTTGCACCTGTGGTTCAATGACTGCTCGGGTTGAATATCAGGAAGAGGAGTGTACTATGAACTTCCTGATGGGGCTTAATGAGTCCTTTGCAACTGTTAGGGGACAAATCCTACTGATGAAGCCCTTGCCTTCACTGAATCAAGTCTTCTCTCTCATCACTCAAGAAGAGAAGCAAAGAATAGTTGGTTCTAATGCCATTGCAGTTGAATCTGCTACACTCTTCTCTAGAGGTCCTAATAATTCATCTAACAAAGGAAATTATATCAACAAGCCTAATGGAAAAAGGGAAAGGCCAATTTGTTCACACTATGGGATTCTTGGCCATGTGGTGGACAAATGCTACAAGATTCATGGCTACCCTCCTGGGTATAAGAACAAAGGCAAGGGGCACTCAGCTAATCAGGTTTCAATGGGTTCCAATCTGGATCACACAGATACTATGGAGGAGTTGACTACAGTGGCTCTCATTTCTTCTCAATGTCACCAGCTCATGTCCATGTTGCAAGCCCATACTTTGGGATCACAAGGAAATCAAGATTCTCCTCTTGGAACTCATCAAGCTGCCACACTCATCAGTCATACTGCTCCTGTCACCAAGTCCTTGCCACCTGGTAGTTTTCACACTGCAGGTATTTTGCCTACACCTAATAGTGACATTTTAGATAAACCTGAATGCTTAGATTCTATTAATTCCATGCCTCTTTGTTTGCATTCATCCACCAACTTAGATCACTCAGTTTTTTCTTCTAATCTTGTCATTCCACCTACCCTGTTACCTAATGAATGGATTGTTGATAGTGGTGCTACTGATCACATGGTTCATTCCATTTCATATCTTACCAAAATTACTTCTGTAGCTCACATCTCTGTCAAACTTCCTAATGGTGAATCTGCCTTAGTCACTCATGTTGATCAAGTGCAGTTATCATGTGATTTGGTTCTTGACAATGTGTTATGTGTTCCTTCTTTTTCATTCAATCTCATTTCCATTGGGAAATTAACGCATTATCTGAGGTGTTGTTGCATTTTCCTCTCTCAATTCTGCTTTATACAGGACTTACTCCAGTGGAAGACGATTGGTTTGGGTAGAAAGCATGGTGGCCTGTACATTTTACAGCAAACCAATTCTGCCAAGCTTTCTGTCCCAATTCAACTTTCAAATTTCATGCCCACTATTCTCTCCCATCCTGGTGTTTACTCTCCTTCCTCTGTTATTGCTGATTGTAGTCTTGTCTCATGTAATAACACTACTGTTTCAAATTCTATCCTGTGGCATAATAGAATGGGTCATCCTTCTTCATCTAGGTTGCACTTGATTAGCTCAACTATTCCTGATGTAATTTTCTATGATAAAGAGCTTCCTGTTTGCACTGTTTGTCCTTTAGCCAAACAAAAAAGGCTTCCTTTTCCTAATGAGAATAACATTTGTTCTTCCATTTTTGTCATTGTGATATCTGGGGACCATTTTCTGTTCCTTCTATTAATGGTTTTAAATACTTTCTGACCATTGTTGATGATTGTAGTAGATGTACTTGGGTATATTTGTTGAAATTAAAATCTGATGCTAGACCTGTCATTCAGTCCTTCTTTTCTTTTGTTGAAACTCATTTTCACCTCAACATTAAAACCTTGAGATCCGATAATGGTCCTGAATTTCATATGCCTCAATTTTTCTCTTCCAAGGGTACCTTGCATCAACTAAGTTGTGTAGATACACCTCAACAGAACTCAGTTGTTGAAAGGAAACACCAACATATTCTGAGTGTTGCTAGAGCCCTTAGGTTTCAAGCTAATTTGCCTTTGAAGTTCTGGGGAGACTGCATCCTTACAGCAGTCTATCTCATTAATAGGTTGCCTAGTCCTTTGTTGAACAATAAAACACCTAAACTATGAAATCCTTTTGGGAACTGTTCCTTCCTATTCTCATCTCAAAGTCCTAGGTTGTCTGTGTTTCGCATCTACTCTCTCTAGGAATAGATCTAAATTTGATCCTAGAGCCTCTCCTTGTGTCTTTCTTGGTTATCCTATGGTGTCAAAGGATATAAATTGTTCAATCTTGATACCAAGGCCATTTTCTTGTCTAGAGATGTTGTTTTTCATGAACACACATTTCCTTTTCATTCCATGGATTTTCATCTTAACAATGCTTCTAACTCTCAACCACTTTCTGGTGGTTCTTTATTTCCACCTCCCTCCTTCATTTTTGATGATTCACCATTGGAAGTTTCTGACACTATGATTGACACTCATACACCTCACATATCTGACTTACCTATCTCTTCTCCCCATGCTATACCAGCCCATCCCATCACTCCTGACCCTACTCCAGTCACACTTGATTCCCCTGCTCAGCTTGTACAACCTACCTACTCTGTCATACCAGCACCCAGAAAATCATCCAGACCTCACAAAGACCCTGCTTACCTTCAAGATTTCCATTGTCAACTTGCCTCAACCAATCCCCTACCCTTACCTACCACCCCTTTTCCTATTGAATCTGTCCTTTCTTATGATAGGTTATCTACCCCTCATAGAGTTTTCACCTTTGCTCTCTCTATTTGTGCTGAGCCCAAGTCCTATGCTGAGGCTGCAAGGGACCCTCGGTGGCAGGCAGCCATGTCTGATGAGATACAAGCCCTTGAAATAAACAATACTTGGCAGCTTACACCTTTGCCAGCTGGTAAGGTTCCTATAGGTTGTAAATGGGTCTATAAAGTCAAACATAGAGCTGATGGGAGTGTTGAAAGGTTCAAGGCTAGGTTGGTAGCCAAAGGGTACACTCAATAGGAGGGTTTGGATTACAATGAAACCTTTAGTCCAGTTGTGAAGTTTGTCACTGTTAGGACTCTACTGGCTGTTGCAGCTGCTCTTGATTGGCATTTGGTCCAGCTGGATGTTAATAATGCTTTTTTGCATGGAGATCTTGATGAGGAAGTATACATGCTACCTCCACCTGGTTTTGGTAGCAAGGGGGAGCCTGATTTAGTCTGCAAACTCACCAAGTCCTTGTATGGACTGAAGCAGGCCAGCAGACAATGGTTTGCAAAGCTCTCAACCACAATCATCAACCATGGATTCACTCAGTCCAAATCTGATTACTCTATGTTTACAAGAGTTTATAATGATGTTATCATTGTTGTCTTAGTATATGTTGATGATATTTTGGTAGCTAGTAACAACCTTGAAGCTGTTTCAGAGTTTAAACAATTTCTTCATGATCAGTTCAAGCTAAAGGATCTTGGTCCTTTGAAATATTTTCTCGGATTAGAGGTGGCTCGATCCTCCACAGGCATTAGTGTTTGCCAAAGAAAATATGTTTTGGAGCTTCTAGCAGAAACTGGACAGCTAGCAGCCAAGCCTATTAAATCACCTATGGAGCAACACACTAAGCTATCAAGCTATCATGGAGACTTGTTAACAGATCCTTCTCAATATAGGAGACTTGTTGGGAAACTATTGTATCTGACACTGACCAGACCAGATATTGCATATAGTGTGCATCAACTGAGTTAGTTTCTTGCACAGCCTAGACAGCCACATCTTCAAGCAGCCAATAGAATTCTCAAGTACCTAAAAGGGACACCTGGACAAGGTCTCTTTTTCTCAGCAAGTTCAGATTTACACTTGAAAGGTTACTGTGATGCTGATTGGGCCAGCTGTCCTGATACAAGGAGGTCTATCACTGGATTTTGTGTATTTTTGGGTGAGTCCTTAATTGTCTGGAAGTCCAAGAAACAACACACTGTGTCCAGGTCTTTTGCAGAATCAGAGTACAGGTCTATGGCTGCTGTTGTTAGTGAGTTTGTATGGCAAAAAGGCTTGCTTAAAGACCTGTCAATCAGTCATGAACATCCTACTCTTCTATATTGTGACAATAAAGCTGCAATCCACATAGCAGCTAACCCAGTCTATCATGAGAGGACTAAGCACATAGAGCTTGACTGCCATTTTGTGAGGGAGAAGATACAAGATGGCTTAGTCAAGACCTTTCGTGTTTCAACTAAGCACCAATTGGCTGATTTACTTACAAAGCCTCTGGGACATCAACAGTTTAGCAACTTACTCTGCAAGATGGGCATGAGCAACATATATGCTCCATCTTGAGGGGGAGTTTTGAAATATCAGTCAAGCTGCAAGTTGTTTAGGTGTTTTAGTTGTCACTACTGTGCTACATGCAATTTTAAGTTTACTGTTATTTGTTGTTTAATTCATCACGTGTTGATCATGTGAGTTAGTTATTAATTTGTTAAGTTTGTTAATGAGTTAATAACTCAATCTGTATATAAACAAATCAGTTCTTAATAATACGTATCAGAGCATTATTCAGTTTTCTCTCTCTCTGAAACTTCTTTCTCTCTCTCCCAATTTCAATAGGATACATGAATTGATAAAGTGGGCGCTAGTAATAGGTTTGATAAATTAACTACATTTTGAAGAAAATTCCCTTTTCCTAGATCTTCTTTGACGAATATGGACTTGACTAGTAGTACTAAGCACATAAAATATAGTGGCGAATTTGGGTGAACTCAGCCTCAGAAGAGCATATGTAATGATCAACAAGCTAAGTCATGGTCTTGAATTTTTCCCTTTAAAACATCAGTGGTCTTCACTCACTGGCTATTCTCAAATGTCTTATTTATGGTTGATCAAAGCAGAAAGACCACGGCCATATAAGAAGCATCACTACCACATTATGGTCCATTGCTGGACCAATCCTGCCTAAAAATTTCCAAATGTGAAACACCAGTTTTTGACTTTCATTTGTCAAGTTTTAATTCTTCACTGCCAAAGGAGAATACCATAGATGTGGTGAAAGATAAGTTTTTAATTTTAGACTATTTTTCCATTATCTATGCTGGTGCGAATCCTCAGAGTCTAGAACCTATCATTGAAGCAGTGGACAAAAGTGTTATTGATCATATGAATGCTGAGCTTCTTTAGGAATTCAGAGCTGAGGAGGTGGTCAAAGCCTTACACCAAATGTACCCAACCAAAGCACCTGGCCCTGACTGCATGCTTGCCTTTTTAATTTCTATCGAACATATTGGCATGTTATAGGTGATAAAGTGTTATTTCTAGTGTCCTAGAAACTTTGAACTCTGGCCACATGCTTAGGAAAATGAACTAACACTCACCTAGCCCCTCATTCGATGCCATATATAAATTAATGTCTAAAGTGCTAATTAATAGGCTTAAAAAAAATTCTACCATACGTGATTAGTGATACCAAGAGCGCTTTTGGGCCTGGAAAACTAATCACACAGATAATGTGCTAGTTGCTTGCTGTCCCTTTAGCATGGTAGAGATAATGGGTGAAGGCTCAGAAGTATAAATGTGAGGAAAGCCAGTGGTATTGGGAGTAAGAAGAGGAAGAGGAAGAGTCAAAAGATGATCTAAGATGAAGTTGGAGAACCTACAATCGTTAGAGAAGCCTAGCCCTGAAAAAAAGAAGTCGAGGAGTACCCTACCCAACAACAGGTTCACGATATATATATATAGGCCTTCGAATGCATCACTTGACCATGTCCTCGTGCAAATAAATCACGGCATGTCTTCAAGTGGCTTGGAAAGCACGGAATATCCCCATACTAGAGGCTAAAAGACAAGTATTGCTTGTTCCACCACGACCTTAGCTTAACACCAAGGATTGTTTTGATATGAAGGAATAAATAGAAACTTCTATTAGACAAGGAAAGCTATAAAGTTTCGTTGGGTGGAGGAAAGAGCTGTGAACGAGTCAAGACCAGGAGGCACAGGGGTAAGATGAAGAACAAAGCTAGGAAGCCAACTGGAGAAATAAGGGTATAGTAGAAGAATTAATTGGAAGGGTGTTGAGCTCATCCAAGAAGGCCTACACGAGGCTAGGCAAAATGTCTTATTGACCCAAAATTCAAACAAAAGTCCTCGACTAGATGAGTTTTCAAGTACATTCATAGAAACTGACCCAGAGGGTATACCATGATGCTCTGATCAATATCTTGTTGATAGAAAATTACAAGATTGTAAGAATCACAACCTGAGAGGGACTACTTTGGATTTTCCTTTTTAATGAATGAGGAGAAGGAATCTCTTGATTACAAATCTCAAGGTAGAAATCTTTTTTTTTTTTCCAGAATCTAAGGAAGTTATAATGGAGTCAAAATTAATTCAATTTTTATAGGAAACGTAAGAAAAATATTATGAAATAATATTTATTCATGAATAATGAAAATTATCTACCTTTTTCAGTAAAAAAAAAAAATGAAAATTACATAAAAAGTTTAAATAAAATTAAATTACAGAACTTTGGTCCTAAATACAATCTAAAAAAAGTAAATTATACAGTTATGTTACTTAATTTTATTCTAAAAAAGAAAATGAAGAGGAGTTTAAAATGAAAAGACCTAACCTACCTCCAACGTACTAAATTTGGGGGCTAAGTTCTAGTAGGAAAGGTGTTAGACACCCATCCTAATTTCCTAACAGACAATTACATGATAAAGGAACAAAATATCAAGATAACTAAAAATTACTTCATGCATAGGAATTTTGCACAATTGAAAATATTGATTGCGTGAAGTTCATCATGGAGCCATGAAAAAGAGGAAGTGGGTCTTTAGAATGAATTTATTGATGAAAAATGATTTGATGATTGAGCCCACCAATGAGGTGAGAGAGATATGGGCCACGAGTCCATCATGTGATGGTAATGTCGTGGACTATGAGCCCAATTCATGAGCTAACAAGATTAGAGCCTTGAGTCCATCTTCTAAAGTGGCAAGATTTGGGTCTTAAGCTTATCCCGTGAAGTGGTGAAGAATAGTATACAGGCTATGAGTCCAATTTAAAATCTAAAGAAAGTATAGAGTTTGGACTCAATTCGGGAAAAGTCGAGAAATAATGTGGACTACAAGTCCATTACATGATGCAGATAAAATGTTGGTCATGAGATCAATCCACATGATTCTTGAATCTCTTTAATATATAGAGAGAGAGAGAGAGAGATCAACAAATTAATGTAATTACTCCCACTCAAAAAATCTAATGGAGTACTTGCTGGATCGGTTGGAGCTACATGATATGGAGGAGGTCTTGGTGCAAGCCTGGCAGATTTGGAATCAAAGAAATCGGGTTGTACATGGAGGGAAGTTTTATGAACCAGGATGGTTGATCACACGAGCAAGGGAGCTGTTAGAGGACTTTCGGACTGCCCAAGATCAAATGAGAACTGAAACAGTGATGCAGCAAGCTCGTGATACCTGGCAGCCTCCTCCTCAGTCGGTGTTCAAGCTTAATTTTGATGCAGCGGTATTTTCATGCCTCAATATGTCTGGTTTTGGTGCTGTTATTCGCAATGATAAAGGGGAGGTTATGGCAGCCATGGCAGCAAAGGGTCCGGCAGTGTATTGCAGTGAGGAAGCTGAACTACTTGCTTGTAGGAAAGCGATTGAGTTTGCGGTGGATGCGGGATTCTCAGAATTTGTTATTGAAGGAGATAATAGCTCGGCTATGTCAGCTATTTCAACACTGAAACTTGATCAGTCATTGCTAGGGAATGTGGTTGGGGATATCCAACATTTGATTCGAAATTTGCATTGGGTAAGGATTGATTGTATTAGGAGAGGGGGGAACCGGGTTGCTCATGTCTTAGCTCAATTTGCTAGGAATATTTCTGAGGATAGGTATTGGATGGAGGATGTTCCTCCAATAGCTAGAGGAGCTTTGGAGTTTGATGCTAATTTTTTATTTAATTGAATGATATGCTTCTGTTTTCAAAAAAAAAAAATATGTAGTTTCGCGACTACTTGTGCAAGCTCCTGGTTATCATACTGTGGTTTAGAGCAGGCTTTATGGCACCCATTATGCATTTAGTAAAATATATTTCATGCAATTGTTGATCAAGTCATAACCACTGTTTTGAAACCCGGACCAGACCTGGACGTCCGACTGGGAAAACAGGAAACCAAGATGAAAACTGGTTTTTTAAGCATAGAGAACCGGAATTGTTGTTAATTCCGTGAACCCCTTAAACCGGGGTTGGACCGCACGGTTCATGCAGAACCGGTGGCTGAACCGTGAGGTCCAACCCAGTTCAAATTTTTTTTTTTTTATTATAAAAACAACTTAACACAATTCTATTATACTTAATTAAATTATCCATCTCTTACAAGGAATATAAAAAAAATTATAATTAAAATCATTCAAAGATATTCAACTTTAATTCAAAAATTAATCATAAATTTTAATGTTTTCATGGTTATTATTTTATTTTATTAACTTTCTTATTTAATTATTAAATATATGCTTGAAAATCATTAAATTTCCCTCACATATATAGATATATTAGTCAATTTTGCTAGTTTTATAAATTTTATATTTATATTTAGGCTTTAATTAATTATTAAATTAATTATGACGTTATCACTGTTTGACCCTGGTTCAACCTCGATTCAACCTCAAAAACCTTGAACATCTCCCTTTTACAGTTCAATGAACGGTCTGAGTTTCAAAACCATGGTCATAACCTAGTATTAATGACATCCTTTGTAGTATTTCATGTTTGTGATTAAAACTCCATCTCTCTTTTTCCCACTATATATATATATATATATATATGGAGAAAACTTAAATACTGCACCTTATCTAAGGCTCCCCCTTTAAAATTCAGTCATGTAATTAGTTAGTCAATAAAAACACATTTTTTTCCCACATTTGGAGGGAAAAAAAAAAAAAACCCCAACCTTTTCTCTTTCCCTTTCATTGAACGCAAGAACAGGAAGCAACTCTCTCAACCCCCTCTTCTCACTTTTCTAGAAATCAAGCACTCATACCCTCTTGAACAAAAATCAAACAATTTTGAATTGGACCTAGTTTACTTAACAGTTGGTTCATATTGAGGACACAATGGAAGGAATTAGTTTAACAAGGGTCAATATGGTTTGTAGGTATGGGTATAAAAGAAGCACCCAATTTTATTTTCTTGGATCTAGTAATGTCTAGAACACAGGTGATTCAAAATTAAAAGTGAGTAATTAAAAGTTACTAGTAATTTCTTTTTGGACTAGTGAGGTCCTCACACATTTGTGGTCTTTTCTAATTTTTTTCATTTATTATATATTATTACAAACCATGCTCCGCAGCTGATGCCCCACAATGGCTCACTCTAGCAACACTAACCCAATGGTAGCCCTTTCTCTTTTGGCGACTTCATTCATCTATCAGTTATTTTAATCTAACCTCTAGGTTACCCCCTCCAAGATCCAACCACAAAGCCGCAACTCATTTGATCCCACATTCAATGAGCTACACCCGATTACTCGAGGTGGTGGTTGGCTCTGATACCAAATGTTACAAACCCCATGGGTAGAACTCACCCTTAAAAACCAGCTTGCAAGAGAAAGGTGTCTAAGAGCTTATAAACATATGGTTAAGTTTACACTTAATCCATATGGAACACTAGGATTATAACATGTATTAATTATACATTAAACCCATTTGTGGTGATGGGTTTATTAGTTCGATGGGAGGCCCAATTTGTTTAACAATGGATTTGTATCAGGATCTAATGCTTTTCTTCATTCACGATTTCAATTTGACAACGAAAGCCTTGGAGTTTGACATCCGATTTTGAATTCCAAGCTCACCACCAGTCATATTAGAGCCACCTTGCCAATATTGTTTGATTTTTGTTCAAGAGGGTATGGGTGCTTGATTTCTAGCTAATTAAGAGAGAAGAGGGGTTTGAGAGATTTGCTTCTTGTTCTTGAGTTCAATGAAAGGGAAAAGAGAATGAGTTGGGATTTTTCAGCTGTGGGAAATAGAATGTATTTTATTAACGTCGTGTAGTGTAATTGTTAAGTAGTTATATTGCTGAATTTTAAAAAGAGAACCTAAAGTACAGGACATAAGATACTATATTTTATCTTATATTTATTGTTCTAGTTATATTTGGTGTTACTTTACAAAAATTATACATTTTTTAGACCGTTAATTTATATTAGATCTAAAATGATGAAAATCATAAACTACCATAAATTTGACACCTCAACAACAAACACCTTATTGGTTAAATTTTGGTATTCCCAAAGCTCTCTCTCTCTCTCTCTCTCTCTCTCTCTCTCTCTCTCTCTCTCTCTCTCTCTCTCTCTCTCTCTCTCTCTCTATACAAGTAGAAAAAAGAAAGATTACACACTTTTATCTTGGACCAAGAAGATGGTGCAAAGAAATCCCTTTTTCATAACATGGCGACTTTCATAAACAACGTTGATATCCATCATTCATCCTTTAGCAACCATATTCAATGTTAGTTTGGATCTTTTGTAAGTATTCATAGCATTTAAACGAAGGTAACTGTAACTCATTCACCATGACGTGCTGAACACCGACCAGAAGTTTTTAAAGCTAGAAATAACTTGTGGACCAAATTTTCTTAGAAATTATTAGGATCCAGCCCTTGGTAACAATTGCAAAATTTAAAGAATTGGGAAGTTGTAACGCCCAATGCTGTAGAACTTCTCCAGAATTTATGTGAGGAAGGTGTAACGCCTTGAACGCACAATTTCAATCAATGAGGTGTTTATTGCTGATTTATGATTATATTCAATCTAAAAGCGGTTTGTGATTTTTCAACGGTTACAACTAAGATGAATGAAAGGTCTAAAAATGAGTTTATAGTGTAGATAATAACTAGTGAGAAAATCGTGTAATGCACTAGTTAGTCTAGTAAAAATTTGCTTTATCTATAAAAAAAAAATTATTATTTTTTCTTTTATTTTGTATATAAATATGAAAATTTAAACTTTTGATAGTTATTAATCTTTACTATCTATAAGAGAATTCATTTTTTTGGATTGGACTATTATGTGGTTCAAAAATACCCTAAACCTTACGTCTTTAAGAGCTTAACTTCAGTCAGGAGCTGGCGTAAAAGTCCTGTTTTACGCCACCAATGAATAAAAGCCACGTCAAAATTTTAATGGAAAATCAATACACTCTAGCACACACAATCATAACTCCATTAAACCTACAATCCTCAACATGAATACATGATGTTCTCTCAGACCTGAAGAACTAAACACCTAAACCCCAAATCCATCTCCTCCTCTCCTCACCGGCGCTCCACCCTGCCACATCCGCCGCCACACATGCCGTTTCTGGAGCTAGCGCCGCCGCACCCAACCTCAAGGTTTGTTTTATGATTTGTTATTTCCCCAAATTTTGGATTTCGAAATTTTGATGGGTTTGGGTTATTTTTTGGATATTAATCTGTTCATATTGGTAAGGGTTTTGTTGATTTGTTAAGGATTTTTCTGTTTTTTGGTATTTTCATGGGTTTTGATTGGATTCTTAAGTGGTAGGTTCAAACCCTAAAAAACAAAATCTGATTGTGGTTTTTTTTTTCGTTAGCCTGGGTTCTTATGAATTTTTTTTCTGCTCCAAATCATGATTCTTGTGCTTCCTTTTTATTGCTCTGCCCATTGTTTTTTTTTTTTTTTTTTTTAATTTTTTTTAGGTAATAGTAACTTGATTGAGAAAACAGTACAACATGTATGAGACAGAGAATGTGAATCTGTTAGAGTTGTTAGAGTTCTGTTAGATTATTTATAGTAATAACACCATGTAATTCTCACACCATTACTGATAGGACATTGGTAGGACATTGGTATCTGCGGATTGGGAGGATCATTTTGGAAATGTGTCTCAGAGGGTGCTTCCTCGGGTTATTTCTGATCATTGTCCGATTTTGGTGGAATCTGGTGTTGTGGGGAGGGGGCGCAGTGCTTTTAAGTTTGAGAACATGTGGTTAAAGGTGGAGGGTTTTGTTGAGAAGGTTCAACAGTGGTGGATCAGGTATTGCTTTACGGGGTCACCTAGCTTTGTTTTGGCGCAGAAATTAAAGGCTCTTAAAGAAGATCTAAAAAAGTGGAATAAGGAGGTTTTTGGTGATTTGGTTTTTAAGAAGAAGAGTTTGTTGTCTGAATTATTGGGTTTGGATGCCAAGGAAGACATTCTAGGTCTTTCGCATGAGGATCAAGCTCGTCGCACTCAGGTTAAAGGTGAGATTGAAGTTTTAGCTTCAATGGAAGAGACTTTTTGGAGACAAAAGTCCCGAGCTTTGTATGTGAAGGAAGGTGATAACAACACACGCTTCTTTCATAGATTAGCAAATTCTCATAGAAGAGCTAATCATATCAGTAGTGTCGAGGTGGATGGGGTATTATATGAGGATGAACCTGCTGTGCGGGCTCAGGTGGTCCAATTTTATCAGGAACTTTATACAGAAACGGACACGTGGCGTCCAACTGTGGATGGGTTGGATTTTGCTAGTATTGGGGGGGATGATAGGTTATCCCTTGAGAGGAGTTCTCGTAAGAAGAAGTCTCCCAGGCATTGGCAGAGCTGGAGGGGGATAAAGCCCCTGGCCCGGACGGGTTCACCATGGCATTTTTTCATAAATGTTGGAGGGTGGTGGAGGATGATGTGATGGCTGTTTTCAAGCATTTTCATAGGTTTTCAGTTTTTGAAAGGTCTCTTAATGCTTCTTTCCTCACTCTTATTCCTAAGAAATCTGATGCTGTCAATATTAAGGATTTTCGGCCTATTAGTTTGGTGGGCAGTGTTTACAAGTTGCTGTCTAAGGTGTTAGCGAATAGGCTGAGGGTGGTTTTAGACAGTTTGATCTCAGAGACCCAAAATTCCTTTGTTGGTGGAAGACAAATTTTGGACTCAGTGTTAATTGCAAATGCGTGCCTGAATAGTAGATTGAAGAGTCATTCCCCGGGTGTAGTTTGCAAGCTGGATATAGAAAAAGCTTACGATCATGTTAATTGGGATGCCCTATTGTATTTGTTGAATAGGATGGGGTTTGGGTTGAAGTGGAGGGAGTGGATTAAGGCTTGCATTTCTACTGTTCGCTTCTCAGTTCTTGTGAATGGTTCCCCGGCAGGCTTTTTTGGAAGCTCTCGTGGGTTGAGACAAGGAGATCTGCTGTCCCCTCTTCTTTTCCTCTTGGTTATGGAAGTTTTATCTCGGATCCTTAAGAAAACCGAGGATAGTGGTCTGCTTCATGGTTTTCATGTGGGACCAGTGAACTCTATCGGGGTTCGCATATCTCATCTGCTATTTGCAGACGATACTATTATGTTCTGTGATGCTTCTAGAGATCAGTTGTTGGCTATTAGACTGGCTTTGTCTTGCTAACAAGCCTTTACTGGATTAAAGGTAAATGTGGGGAAGAGTGAGATTGTCCCGGTGGGGGAGGTTGGTAATATTGATGCTTTGGCTAATATTCTCAGTTGTAGGGTGGGTAGCCTGCCCATGAAATATTTGGGCATGCCTTTGGGCACCTCGTACAAGACTGCATCCATTTGGAACCCCATTTTGGAGAAGATGGAGAAGAAGCTGGCTGGTTGGAAACGTCTATATTTGTCTAAGGGTGGTAGGATTACTCTCTTGAAGAGTACCCTCTCTAGTCTTCCCACATATTATCTTTCCTTGTTTACCATCCCTGTAGCTGTGGCTGACAGATTGGAGCGTATTCAGAGGAAATTCTTGTGGGGATCTTCGGAGGAGTGTTTTAAACATTCTTTGGTGGCTTGGGAGAAGGTGTGTTCACCTCTAGAGATGGGTGGTTTGGGGGTTAGGAAGTTAGGTCACTTTAACCAAGCTCTATTAGGGAAATGGTTATGGAGGTTTGGCAAAGAAGGAACTAGTCTTTGGCGGAGGGTTATTGCCACCAAATATGGCGAGGATCAAGGGGGGTGGAATATTAAAGATTGTAGAAGGGCTCACGGGTGTGGCCTTTGGCGTGGTATTAATGTCGGTTGGGCAAGGTTCTCCAAACACTTAGTTTTTGTGGTGGGTGATGGTTCCCGTATTCGTTTTTGGCATGATAGGTGGGTTGGGGATTTCACTCTTAAAATGCTCTATCCTCAGTTATTTGCGTGTTCTAGTGACAAGGAAGCCTATATTTCTGATTTGTTGGAGCATCAGGAGGATGGGAGTAGTAGATGTTGGAATGTGAGATTTTATAGGAATTTTCATGAGAGGGAATTTGAGGCTGCCTTCTCTTTCCTAGATCTCATTCAGTCTCGGATCCCACGAGGTTTTGGGTGGGATAGACCTCATTGGTGTCTTAATAGGAATGGTAAGTTTGATACTCGGTCCTTTTATCATAAGATCAGGGGTACAGATACTTCCTACTTCCCTTGGAAGGGGATTTGGAAAGTCAAGGTGCCTAAGAGGGTGGCTTTCTTCTTGTGGACCGCAGCACATGGCCGGATCCTTACCTTGGATAATATCCGAGGCCTCCCTTTGGTGAATAGGTGTTGTATGTGCTGCTGTTCTGCGGAATCTGTGGACCATCTTCTCATTCACTGTCCGGTAGCTTATGCTTTGTGGGTGCAAATGTTACAAGCTTTTGGGATTCAATGGGTTATGCCAGGTTCTGTGGTGAGTTTGGTGTCTTGTTGGAGTAATTGGTTGGGAAAATATGCTTCCGACGTATGGAATATGGTTCCTGGTTGTTTGATGTGGGTTGTTTGGTTGGAAAGAAACCGGCGCTCTTTTGAGAGTTTGGAGAAAACGCTTGATCAGTTACAAGCGCTCAGCCGAAATACTCTTTTTGAATGGGCTAAGTGCTGGGGTTTTTCAAACTGTTCTTCTGCTTTGGAGTTCTTTTCTACCCTTAGTAGTGCCTCTTAAGTTGCTTCTCTTATTCTGTTTTTAGTTGTTTTTGTTTGCTGTTTTTTGTGTTCACCATCATGAACACCTGTAATGGCTGTTTGCGTTCTTCTTGTTGAATAAAAGTCTTATTACTTATCAAAAAAAAAAGAAAATCTCCTTTGATTATTTACACATTTTCATAGTTAGTACTTTGGCTGCCAACTTTCAAGCACACATGCACAGGTCTTCCCAATAAGGGCAATAAATTGTGTTTGCTCCACTAAAATTTTCAACTCTTAGTGCCTGCATTCAAAATTTTAATTTCCTACTAATCATGATTAAGCAAATACATTTCTTCTGTAAAAATTTTCCTTGAGTTCAATATTCATCATTTGCATGTAACAGAAACAGAGAAAGAAGATATATTGCTCCAAGATGTTCAACATTGTCTGGTTCATTTGAGTTGTAATTGCATTGTTAAATTATATGTTAATTTTGGTTTGGTTGCTTAAACTGCTCATAAAACTCACTTATTGGTTTTTAAGTGCAGGTTAATCATGTAGACAGTACTTGTGGTTTTGGTTGCTGTGGATTACTCTTGCTTTTTATCCAAGGTGATGCCAAAAGGTTTCTCTTAGAAGAGGTGACTAATGGTGAAACTAATGTAAAGCCAAATAATCAACCTGAGAAGTCAAGCTCAAAGGGAAATCCAATATTAAGTTCAGTGCCAACAGTTGATGCCAATAATAAGAACAAGGAAAGCAACACTTCTGACAAAGATAACCACAGTGAGGATGATAAGAATGAGAGTTATAAAAGTAATGGTAATCCTTCAGGATCATTGACTGAGAGACACCATCTTTATATAACCACATGCCCGCCTACAAAACCAGATTGTGAGAAGAAGGTGTGAATTAATATGTATATTGGTATAAAATAGAGATAGTGTGGCAAGATATGTCACAATAGGTTTGTATCACATCTTGGATGTTTTATTCTGTGCTGTTTAGCATATAAGTAAGGCATGCCATATGCGATTGTAAACTTTATAAATGATCTTTATGATTGAATGGCATTCCTCACACATCCTCAATTAATCACAACATGGAAGCTTGTTTCCGATGTTGTGTTAAGTAGTCCAAATGCAATTGTAAGCTTCTCATTATGGTGTTGAGTGAAGTTTACTTCTCATCAATGTCAATCAGAACTTGGGATAAACATACTATTTTCACATTATGTTTGTGATAGTTTTCTGTCACAGAGATAATGTTCAGACAATTCAGAGGCAAAAAAATGTTTAAGAAAAGATTGTTGTTTAATCACCTTACACCAATTAAAATTGGAGACAAAATAATCAACAAAACACTACTTTTAGATGCTTTATGACAATTTTGCTAGACAGAAAAGTGCAATTCATCAAGTTTGGGAAGGTAGAGAAGAAAGATGTCAAAAGTGTTGAAGTAGAGATAGGCCATAGCTCCCCAAAAGCTGTAAAGAGGATCAACAAGCCTGGAGGGCTCAATTAAGTCCATGATTTTTCCAATACTATCACTGCGTCTTTGCCAACATGATTTCAGCTTAAGAAAGTGAACATGAATTTAGGTACAACAAAAGCACCTTTTACTGATACAAAATTGATACAATTGAAGGGTCTGTAATGTACTTCTACTCTTTTAGCTGCTACCAAAACTAAAAATGATAATGCTAGCTCATATGGCCAATGGGAAACATGTACACATATACAAAAGCTCCAAAAGAAAACACTACTCTATGCAAAAGACTGACCAAAGAAGGATGCATGTACAACAGTACAAGTATCCATCTTCTGATTATATAGGCACCTTCCCCCATCACAAAAGCAACTCCACTAACTGAAGCTCTAGAGCAAATTGGATCCTTCAGATGGTATGTTGAGAGACCCAACGCAGTCAATTTGAAGCATAGGGTCATTCATCATTGTAATGGCCAAGTTGATAGTTGATTCATCAGGCGCAAGGAAGTTCTCTAACTCTGCTTCCAAAGTCACATGGTAGTCACCATCCAGGAAAGTTTCATGAGTCTTTGTATTTTGCAGGTTCTGGCAATCCTTGAAGGCATCCATTTCTTTCATTTTTCCCTTTCTTTGAAGGCAGCTATTTCTTTCACTCTTTCCCTTTCTTTCTTACTTTCCTCATTATATGGCTGCAAGAATATGGAAAAGATAGTGAGAGTAGGGGACATACACAGACACAATACTAACACTCGTAAGTCATATAAATTAACAAAACATATAACATTCCTCCTTCCTGAAGATGTGATATGCAGTCCTTAGACCCTGTTGAGCACCTATACGTTTCTTTGTCTCTTTGTTTTTGGATGGTGTCTGTGGGGATAGTTTTGGATCTGCAGTTCTAGGACCTACTAAAATTTGCAAACCCAATTAAACTACCCAGATCATTTCATATAAGAATTCTACAGTGTCCAGTGAACTTGGGATAGCTACAAATTTCTTCTCTGCACACTCTTTGGAGAACAATCAGCTCCTATAAGCCAAGTCCAACCTTAGAATAGTCCATATTTTAACACAGTTTCAATTACATTACTTTCAACTAGTTGAGTTTTGGGTAGGACCATTTAAGAACAATGATGAGAAAACATTGGGGAAATAACCCACGTTCCATTTACCAAGTCGAAGTTTGTATTCATGGGATGAATTTAGGTTTTACCTATTGACTAAGTAAGGAGGAAAAAATTTCAGGGTCAGCTTAGAACTTTATTACAATGCGTCTGTTCTTTATATCTTAAGTAAACAAATAATTTTCCACAATCGACCAATTAAAGTGGTAAACCATGACTAAAGAATGTGAAGGTTCTTTTTTTTTTTTTTTCCCAGCTGATCACTTCATGAAGAATTTTCTCCAATTTCTGAGCCTTAAAAGATTACCACTTTCCAGTAAAACTGTGCATAATTCATCTAACAACAGGCAGAGCAATACAGGGGATCCAAATACATAGAAAATCTCAAAAAAATTTCATAACTAAAAAGGAAGCACGCAAGAATCATGATTCGAAGCCAAAAAAAATTCATAAGAACCTAGGCTAACGAATAAAAAACCACAATCAGATTTTTTTTTTTTTTTTTTTTTAGGGTTTGAACCTACCACTTAAGAATCCAATCAAAAACCATGAAATTACCAAAAAACAGAAAATCCATAACAAATCAACGAAACCCATACAAATATGAACAGATTGATATCCAAAAAATAACCCAAACCGATCAAAATTTCGAAATCCAAAATTTGGGGAAATAACAAATCATAAAACAAACCTTGAAGTTGGGTGCGGCGGTGCTAGCTCCAGAAACGGCGTGTGCGGCGGCGTATGTGGCGGGGTGGAGCGCCGGTGAGGAGAGGAGGAGATGGATTTGGGGTTTAGGCGTTTAGTTCTTCAGGTCTGAGAGAATATCATGTATTCGTGTTTGAGGATTGTAGGTTTAATTGAGTTATGATTGTGTGTGCTAGAGTGTATTGATTTTCCATTAAAATTATGACGTGGCTTTTATTCATTGGTGGCGTAAAACAGGACTTTTACGCCAGCTCCTGACTGAAGTTAAGCTCAAGAAAAAAACTTGAGAACAACCCAGTAAAAATATATTTCCAACTCCACTTAAAATGCTTACAAAATATGGCACTTTCCTATTAAACCATGTATTCAAAATAAAATAAAAAATAAAAAACTTATTCAAAATTTAAAAAATAAAATAAAATTATGACACTAGACAAAAAAAAAAAAAAGCTTCATCGCACGTGCAAAGCGGGTGTGATGAAGCTATTTAGATATTATGATTGTGTTTATATATAAAATATGAATAATGCTACAGTCACAAATTATTGATGTGACAAATTTTTACTAGGTCTCATCTAAACCCATGACTAACATCAATTTTTACATACCAATAACCATTTACTATATTAGCAATTTATTAAATGATTATTAATAACTACCATAATTACCACTGCGTACTTTTGGTGTGATGGTCAAAGTTTCCAAAAATGAGATTCACACAGATATAAACTTAGATTAAACCTACCATAATTATCAAAGTTCATATTTAATATTTTATGATTTTGTATTAGCAATTCATTAAATGATTATTAATAACTACCATAATTACCACCACGTACTTTTGGTGTGATGGTCAAAGTTTCCAAGAATGAGATTCACACATATATAAACTTAGATTAAACCTACCATAATTATCAAAGTTCATATTAATATTTTATGATTTTGTTTTTATATTAATTAAATTTATAGTTATAGTAATTATTAATAGTTTTTTTTTTTGAGAAAGTATTAATAGGTATTAAAGTTGGTTGTATTTTGTATATGAAATTATCTAGTTTATTACTATTTAAAGAAAATATAATACGTAATGAGTTCCAATTAGCTTAACTGGTAAAGTCTCTAATGGTAGAATAAGATATTTGGGGTTCAATCTTCGCTTACAACAAAAATCGATTAATGTCTTGGTCTTTGTGAGGTTTTAAAAGCTTATATGATTTGAGTTTGGCTTACCTCCAGTACTTTTTTTTAACTAGACATATCCTTTTGTTTTAAATATACAATGCTAAGTGGTAGTGGGTTTTAATCTCCACATTTTATTTAGTTAGTGAATGACGTGGCAATCTCTCATTAAAATAAAAAGAGATTTCAGTTAAAAAAGTAGTAGAAGTAAGTCAACAAACCCATATCACTTTAAGTGAGAAACATAAGACATTATAAAATATATAATTACCACTTTACTGTCTTACAGTTTCACTTTGAATAAAATAATAAAAATCTACAACTCTTGACTATCACTTTGAATAAAATAATAAAAATCCACATCACTAAAGGAGATTATGTGCCTTTTGCTTCGCCTATATATAACCATTCTTTGGAGGGGTTGAAGTAGTCCAATTGCAAAGTAAATAACATAATTAGTACTATATCTGAGATATCCTGCCAATATATTAACTCATCAGTAATGGAGTTATCGTCCTTCAAGTTGGCTATCTTAGTGGCACTCCTAGTTTTTGCATCTTGTTAGTCTCTCTCTCTTAATAAATAAATTACATGTATTTCTCTCAAATATATTTGAAGTAACAATTTTTTTTTTTTTTAAAACCTGCAGATGCAGAGATGGGAGCTGAAGCAAGGAACGTAGTTATGCTAAGATGCAATGAAGATGTCGACTGCAAATATATTTGTCATCGTTGTCAGTGCTTATGTAAGAACACTTGGTGTAAATGCCCGAATGAGCCACCAGCATCCTTATAATTAGCTGAAGCTATTATCCCCGATTGAGGGCAATGATGAATAAATTGAAAGCTTTAAATTTGTTGCTGTTCTTCTCCCCTCTAATTTTCTTCCATTCCTTTCTGGCATATGTGATACCTCTTGGTTTTGTTTTGTTATTTTTTTGTTTTTCTAACTAATAGTGTTCCATCGAAAATAAGAACTGAAGTCCATTCCTTGGATAGTCTAATGGAAATTTTCTCAGGCGTGGTTGTGCACCACAAGAAATTATTCAATGCACTCGAAGGACCACATCAACAGTGCCTAATGATCCTCTCACATTCAAAATATATTGACATGTTAGCTCAATTATTTGAGTCAAATCCTAATCACAATAAGTCACAACATATTAATAAAATAAAATAAAATTTTCACTCAACATCAACCATGAGCGCTAACATCTCCAACTCTGGCATCGACAGAGTCCTGAAGCTTCTTTCTCCTTATCTGTCATGAATTTAAAACCAATCTTTGAGCGGATGTGGGCTTGCATTTGTGCAACGAGACTGTTAGCCGTGAGTTCTTACAATATGATTCTTATCTTTTTCTTATTCACAGATTTGGGTTATGATAATTAAAAAAAAAAAGGTTTTTCCCTTTTAATTATTTGAAGAAAATAAAAAGGTGTTTTTATCAAAGAACTAGCGGATTTGTTATTTAATTGTTTGGAACAATTGGATTTCTCGGTTGTGTTCGTTATTTGGATTTGCTAGGTCACCTTGTACTAGGGGTGTGTATGGGTCGAGTTGGGTCGAGTTGAGAAGTTTTTATAACCCAACTTATCATAGTAGGTTAAAAACAATCTAACTCATCACAGGGGTCCAACCCAACCTAACCAACGTGGATCGGGTTGAGTTGGGTTGGATAGTTTTTTTTAATTATTATTATTATTATTATTACTAAATTGAGCATTAGAACAACAACATCACAAATAAGAGCAAATTTATAACACCCTTACCTTGTACATATGTCTTCTCATATTAATTTTTGGTTTCTTTGTTTTTGTTTTGTTTATGTTAATTTTTTTTTTTTTTTACTGGGATTGTGACTAAGATGTAACGCAAATAATTGGCACTCATATCCAATATATTATAGAATGGGATGACCATTAGGCATTGTTGATGTATAAAATGGGAAGCGTTTCCCTTCATTAAATGCCCATTGAGACTCTTTAATGGTATTTTAAATAAGAATCATGTAAACAGGTGCCCTTAGAACAATTGTTAATAAACCATATTAGGATAATTGGGAAATGCTAACGAGTGCCCTTAAGGCACTGGTTAATAATCCATTTAAAGAAAGTTTTTGTGGAAAATGAAAAAAAAAAGTAATTAATATTTTGACAACTTTTTTCATTTTCCATAAAAATGCTATCAAAACTTTCTTAAAATGAATTATTAACGAGTGCCCTTAGGGCACTCGTTAGCATGACCCTAGGATAATTTACCCCCACTTTCATAGGAAATATAAAAAGTTGTCAAAAAAATTAATTACTTTATCATTTTTCCATAAAAATATTTCTAAAAATAGTTCCTAAACCAATGCCCTTGGAACATTTGTTAACATTTCCCTTTAAATAAAAATCAACTTCTCACATGGATATATTACATAAATAATCTTGTAGATAAAGTGAAATTTTTTTGTACACCTAGTCTACTATACATGCCAATTCATCTAGCGTCATGATTTTGTCACTTGCATGTATGTCAAGTTGTGGCAATGTTTGTACCCCAACTTATTGTATACATAAAGATAGGCCTTGTATGTGAGTCTTACCGGATGTGTAGAATAATTTCTCATAAATAACTAGATCAACTTTGGTGATAGAGTTGAGCTACTATTCTCATCTACTTGTATTTCTCAGATTTCCCTTTAAGGTTTGTTTGGTTGGGAGAATAGAGGTGAAAGGATAGAAATAGTTACTATTTTTGCATTTGGTGGTTAAAAATAGCAATTGGAGTGACTTAGACACCCCAATGTTTTTTTTTTAGCATTCATTATTAGGACCCATATATTATAGATATATAGATATTGATTATTGGAAAAAATTTCCCGCCATTAGACTATTCTCTTTAAAGGCCTCTTTTCTTTTCTTTTTCCGTTTCCTTTTTAATATCAACTTATCAAATGGATGGAACTCAAAAAAAAAAAAAAAAAAAAAAAAAAAAAAACCCTATCACACAGATATATAACGTAAATAATCTTGGAGAAATTACAACTTACTCACTTGTGATTTGGCCGAAATTTAAATTGCCTACCTGTGGTCTGAAATTTAACATTTTATCACCTGAGGTTAGCTCAATTAGAGTTTTATAACCCAGCTTTGTTAAAAACATGGGTAAATATGTAATTTTGCTCCATTTTTTGTCTCTTTCATCCATAAACACAAAAAAAAACATAATAATACAATATCAAATAAGATCAAAAAGAATCAAGCGGAACACTTGCATCATGGGATTTCAATTCACAGGTAGATAACTTAAATTTCAGTCAAATCTCAGATGGGTGTAGTGTCAAATTTTAAATTACAGGTAGACAACTTAAATTTCGGCCAAATCACACGTGGATAAATTGTAATTTGCCTTTAAAAATTTCTCACTTCTCATAACTAACTCTACAATATTTGTTTCAACGAGAACTATTTAGAAACGTTCTAAACGTCTTTAATTTTCCACATACACTTATATAAAATAATTAATAAATTTAATTGTACCTACTCAATTATATGTTTTGCTATTGCTGGGTGTGAGTGGTAGCTTATCATGCAGTTATTTAGAATTTTTTTTTTTTTTTTTTTTTTTTCACACTGCAATTTTTTATTAGTAGATAATGGAGAAAGATAAGGTACGGTTCGAATCAAATCATTTGGTACCATAAAGATTGTTATTATTTCTGACTATCACTTGAATCTTTACCCACTATACCTATAAGAAAAATGAATTTAATATCATATAAATATAATTAATAAAGATAATATCCAAAAAATCCACATGTACGAAGATTTTGTGGCCATTTATATTTATCTACTTCATCTATATATATATCCATTGCTTGGAAGAGTCAAAGTAGTTCCATTGCGAAAAATAACATAACCAGTAATATATCTTTTTTTTTTTTGGAAACCAGTAATATATCTTACCATCCTGTGAATCCATCAACTCATAATTAATGGAGAAATCGTCCTTCAAGTTGGCTATCTTGGTGGCGCTCCTAGTTCTTGCATCTTGTTACTCTCTCTCTCTCAATAAATCACTCGTTTTTTTCTCTCAAATTTAATTAGCAATGTGGTACATATTTTAAGTAAAGTAAAAAAAAATGCAGATGCAGAGATGCGAGCTGAAGCAAGGAACGAAGTTATCCTGAGATGCCATAAAGACGAAGAGTGCAAATTTTCTTGTTCACAATGTCAATGCGTATGTAAGAACACTTGGTGTAAATGCCCAGATGAACCACCGGCAGCCTTAGCTGAAGCTATTAATATTGGACAATGACAACTTTTAAGGATAACATATAAAAGATGTAGAGCATAATAGCTATTTCTTTGAGATGATAAAGAACTTAATAGTTACTTCTGATCAAGGAATAAAATGAATAAAATGTAATAATGTCTCGCTTAATTATTAGCCATGATTGATAAGTGACTGTATTTTAATAAAATGTATTAAAGTATGCATTAAAGCTTTATATTTGTTGTTTTTCTTCTCCCCCTCTAATTTTCTTCCATTCTTTTCTTGAACATGTGATTCCTTTTTCTCATTTTCTTTTTTCTGACTAATGGTGTTCAATCAAAAGCAAGAACTGAAGTCAATTTCCTTAGCTATAGTCTGAATGGAAATTCTGTCAATGTGACGGTCATCAAGTTTCTTTTAGAGTCTGATTAGTTGAGAGAATGGAAAGTGACAGAATAAAAATTAAAGGAAGTATAGAATAGAAGAATGATATAAAAATTTTCAATTTTTCTTGAATGTGTATTTGTCAGAGAGAATGAAAAAAGACTAACCAAAAAGTAAATTCCTAGTAAAAAAAACATGTATTTCCCACTTTTCCTCCCAAATTGGGAGATTAGTTTTTGGTGGGATCGGGTGGAATACTCCGCACACCCTCTTCCATTCTCCATATTTTCCACCATACTAAACAAATGAAATCTTCCATTTTCTATCTTCCTTTTCCATCTAACCAAACAAGCCGCTAATCATAGGGACAAAATAAAAATTTTATCTTTATGGGCCAAAACATAAATAAAATATTCTTCTCCATTAAGAAAATATATGTGCTGAAATTCAAAACTAAATTTATGTTTATGGGGAGACTCTCATTATTCATAGTTGGTAATTTGGTCTTACTAAATTTGCAGAGACAATAGTTAAGACTCTTGAGGTCTGTTAGCCTTAGGCTATACTAGACCTAAACTTGTAGAATATATTCGGGACGTGACACGAACGGAGACATCTAAGGTTCTAATACCCTCTCCCCAATTATTGAATTACTAAAAAATATATTTAAAATTGTTACACATAAACCAAGCAAAAAATTTGTATTAGTATTACTCTCCAAACGCAATAATATCTATCTGCCACAGCAATTCCAGGGCGTTCTTAATTTACAATCCCTAGCTAGTCACAATTGTTTATCACATTGTACGGTACTAGGGTTAGATAATTTAACTGAGGCCTCTAGTCTTTTCCAATGTAGCAAACTAGCAGAATGGTAAAATTTTCACAAGAGACTTATAAGCCAACTTCCATAGTATGGAGAAAATAGTTTTATATCACTTTTTGATCTCTCAAGCCCTTGCTTGTGAAGACATTTCAAAAATAAATTTGATAAAGAAACTAAATTTGTGCTATGTCTACTCAAAGAAAAAAAAAACATATTGCAACAACAAAATTTCTATTCTCTCTTCCATTGCTTCATAAATTATATGAATCAACTTTTTCATGGAATGAATTATGTCCAACACCATTGGCACTGTTATAGGAGAATAAATTCTCCAACCAATCATCCCCCACATAATTATCTTTCTATTAATAAAATTTTCCCTTGGCATTTTGGTCCCTTTCACTGCAATGTTTTGTTTTACTTTTTTCTTTTTCTTTTGGCATCCATGGATGTAGCCCAATATTTCTCTATAGCATGCTTTTTTCTTGTCCATGACTTTGATTGTAAAAAAATGAAACAGAAACCTGCAGCCATGGCGAACACATATCAATAACTTGCACTTTTTGACGTACCTGATTCATTACTATCAAGAGGAAACTCTCAAAGACAATGGCATTTCGCTCTCCCTAAATCCAACCAAACCGTTGTTATCATGTTCATCCATTGCGGAGTTACCTTGACCGACATTAGTAGTCTCTGTCACAACAATGTCATGTCCTCTTTGTCCAACACCCTGATCTGCCTCTTTTCCCAACACAACAACCGCCCCGAAATGCACACGGCGTTCCCCGCCACCGCCACCCGGAGAGTCTAACGGGCACTCCTCCTCGCTCGTGGCGGAGACGGCAGGCAGGCATGGTCTGCCATTATTGCAACCGCCCTCGTTGATTTCGGATTCATCATGGCCGGGTCTGATGCATCGATATGAATATGCCAAGAACCAAAAGAGCCATGGGACCCCAACAAGAATTAGTCCTACGATTGGATACCAAGTTGAGGATTGTGATTGTGGGAGAAAAAGGTAGATGGAGAGGAAGACACCTCCACAAACTATGCAGGAGAAGAAAAGAAACGAGATTATGTATATTCTAACATCTTCTTTCCTAGCCTCCATTGAAAGTGAAGATGGAAGATGAAGATGAAGATGACAAGGATATGAAACTCTCACTTTTTTTATATTCTTCTCTCTCCGTGTGAGAGTTTTGTTGGTCTTAGGTTAGAGCTGTGTTTTCCTTCCGGATCCACCAAAGTGGTGGATGGGAACGTGTTGAATTCAGCGGTGGACATATTCTAAACACACACGAAATAAGAGCGGGGAAAGTGGGTTTGTTTGTTTGGAAGGAAAGAAAAGGTAAAATAACAAATAATATTCGATGTTGTGAAATAAGAGATAATATATAAAACTAGGTGAGAAGAGAACAAATAATATATATTAATAAACTCTTGTATTTAAGCGGTCATCTGCAATCTTAAGTTGATTTAGTAAAGTAATCTCATATATATAATGTCTCTTGAGTTTAAGATATAAGACTGTAATAATGAACACAATTATGAATATAAATCTCCATGAATATACATCTTTACACACTCCAAGTTTTATACATTTCAAGTAAACTTTTCATTGCCTAATCAAATTTTATTTCTAACATTATCTAATTTTAAAGAGATTTCAACTAATTAAATGTATCAGACCAATTTTATGCTAGTTCAATTATCATCGCCTTTTTAAAAAGATTTAGCGATCGAGTCAAAAATGTTTGAATCTAAAGAATAAACTACTGATCATATAAATAGTAGCTATACATAAAGTATATTTGTAACATGATTTAACATATATTATCTTCTTATATATAAGAAAAATATTTACCTAGATTAGTTTTTACATGATTCTCAAAAATAAATAAATAAAAGTTAATCTTTACATAGCTTAAAATAAAAAAAATTATCTAGTCGGTTTTTAAACTATTAAAAAGGTTTACTTATTTATCTTTATAAACATATATCTTATTTATGCTTTAAAGAAAACATTGTATTGATCATTTATATAAAATTATATATTTCAAAGAAAAATCATAAATACATTTCGATTTAATGAGCTATATTTGTTTCAAGAGTAATAAGGGAAACAAAGATGATGCATTTTTCATTTCTATACACGTAGATATAAAATAAAAATCTAAGCCAATACTTAATTTTATATCTAAAATCATTTTTTTTATTAAAAACAATTAGAGGGAGAGGGATTTTTCAAAAATTAGGGGGGCCTTGGCCCGTCTCCTCCAGTGCTACGATTGACAATCAAACCAATGACATCAATTGGATGATCCTTTACTTTTTCAAATATACTCTTTATCATTGAAAAGTTGATTTATAATGGTTAAGAATGTTAACTATATACGTCTGGATAGAAGTTCCTATAACTTAACACTAATCTTGTTTTTTAGAATGAAAATTTTAGAGAGCCAAACTATAGTACTGAATATTTGCGAAATCTCACAAGTTTTTGTTGCCATTTGAGGTGTCAAAGGGTAACCAAATAAAGGTTGTTTGCTGCAAAATACATTCTGATATCACTAATTGAACTTTTTATAATTGACTTAGTAGTAAATTTTGACACCAAATTTGGGGTATAGTAGCCTGACATATAGAAGATTAAATCTGGAAATTTTCCAAATATGAATTTTTGGAGTTAATCTTTGGGTTGGTCTGCTGTTACAGTTTTTCTAGGAGACCTATTAACTTTTTAAGTTTCAACTACTATAAGCCTAATCTAGGATTGAAATGTTGAGCCTAATCTAGGATTGAAATGTTGTTGACTAGAATACCTATTTGTGTCACGCTATCATTTGATTTGGACAGTGACTATGGGTTTTAAGGGAGGGATGCAGTAATCAGTGCATATATACATACAACTGTAGACTCCACAAGAGGACAATTAGAAGGAAGACGATAGTAACAAGAAAGATAGGTACCTACGGACAAAATGAGGACAGAAAGAAGAATAGAAAGAATTATTGCAGGAAGACAGAATAAGAACAAAAGAAGAAAGAAAGGAGCGGCAAAATCTTATAATTGCAAGAAGACATAATAAGGACAGAAAAAGATAGAAAGAAGAAAGAAAAGAAGAACAGCAAAGCCTGCAAAATGTCACTATTCGTGAAAAGTTTAACCTATTCATTGAATAGTATCCTCCACTGACAGATTAACTAGGGTTCACTTTTCGCAACCAGAATTACCTTTCAAGACATACCATGGTTCACTACTTCCATAAATAGACAAACTTTTGAGGATAGAAGACAGGTTGAAAATTTAGGCTGAAATTTGAGACAGAATTTTAAGGTCCTAAGTTAACTACTCACTCATATGGTACTGAATATTTGTGAAGTCTCACAAGTTTTTGTTGTCATTTGAGGTGTCAAAGGGTAACAAAACAAAGGGTTGTTTGCTGCAGAGTACAATTTGACATCACTAAATTAAACTCTTTATAATTGACTTAGTAGTAGAATTTTGACACCAAACTTGTGATATAGTAGCCTGACATATAGGAGATTAAAAATCCTGGCATATAGGAGATTAAATCTGGAAATTTTCCAAAATTGATTTTGGAGTTAATTTTGCATGCCATCTTTGGGCTGGTCTGCTGTTACAGTTTTTCTAGGACACTAACTAACTTTTTCAGTTTCAACTACTATAAGCCTAATCTAGGATTGAAATGTTGTTGACGAGAATACCTAATTGTGTCACTCTTATCATTTGATTTGGACAGTGACTACGGGTTTTAAGGGAGGGATGCAGTAATCAGCATATATACTATATGGATTTTATTATTGTGTGCCCTTAGGGCACACATTAGTAAAATCCATATATATATAGTACTATCAAACCCAACACTGCAGCACACTTGCTCACTAGTTGGGCCTCCTCATGGAACCATCCCCATCTCTTCTATTTCCCACTGTTTTGGGTTCTTGTGAATCAGATGGGATAGTTCCTCTCGATTATGCCTCCCTTCTCTAATATATAATTCGTTTCTAAAAAAATTAATTAAAAAAAAAAAACAGGTGGGGGTCAACCTAGATTCTTTATGTTATGTCCCCTCAGAGACCTTGCAAAGCTAAAACCTGAATTAAGTTGACGAAAAGATTTCTTGGAATGGGTCAAGCTAGATTCTTATGGCTTAATGATGAATATGATGATGGTTTGGATAGTGAAAGCCACACAAATAAGCTCTATGATTGCAATAGACTTTGAATTTCAACAACAATGCAGTGCACATAATCATCCCTGCAACCAACAAAAATTCTGCCACCAATCATTACAGGTGAAGAGAATATGTCTCCCTGGAGGTCCAACCTAGTGAATTCCTGCACATCTATTCCAAGTTGACTCGTCTCTCTGTTGATCTCCAAGTTAACTCGAAGCAAACATACACTTCCAGAGCTGGAACAGACACAAATTAACCTGGAAACATCAAGGAAAAATTATAAATGACCATTTGTATGTTCAGATTTTCTTTGATATGTGCATTTTCTCTACCTGTCAGATGAACAGGAAGGATCAGATATCAACTGTAAGTGCTCATCAACATAAGCAGATGCAGTAATTGGATCTCCAATATTGTATTCCCACAGTAGTTCTCCCTTTTCCTGGAATGAATTCCAGCAGCAATAGCCAACAATTGAGGTCAATTGAATGAGTAGTTTGACAGATGGTTGTACATCTTAAAAAATGAAATTGAGATTTATGCCACAAGTTTCTATTATTTAAATATCTTATTTAGTCGAGCAATAGATTCTTACTCGAACCATCTGGTGTCCACCTACAAAGAGCTGGTGTCTTAAATGCTCCATTTGTTTTGGCAGAAAACACTATATTTTGGTACTTGGTATGACCAAAAAACAAGTCAATGGAAAACAAGCTGGAAAAGACAAAACTTTTCCACATTTTTAAAACAGAAAACGTTTTTATTGGGTAAAGCGGGATGTGAAGACATGGGTACAACTTGTGAAAGATGTCCAAATGAACTGATTTATTGGGTAAAATGGGATGTGAAGATTTTGCTTAAAATAGAAACAATTGAAGAGTATAAAATCCTTAACATCTAATGGATAATAATGATCATCAAGCCTTTGCACTAATACTCATGAATGTGAGAACAAACATCAAGGTCACTAGTCATGGTTGGAAAGGTTTTGAGAGGCATCAATTAATGAACTTTCAACTTAGAACGAGCAAAACCTCAAATTTTAATTTCTAAATCTAACATTATCTATTAGGGAAACCAATTAGATGTACAAGAATGCTTGCTTGCTTGCTTTCTAGGCAGACATCTACTACAAGTGGGATTCAAGACAATAGATTATAAAATGAAATCACGGTAAAGAAAAAGAACTATCAGACTATCCAGTAATCAAGCAGCCTGTAAAGAGAGATCAAGCTCTTGGTTCAAGCATGAGGTGAGATTCTCTGTAATCAGAAATTACAGAAGACCAAAACTATTTATCTTCAAATTTTTGTGCCATTGAGCTCTAGCTCAAATGACACTTCTCCAAAATAATGAGATGTTCAAGACAGACCACTGGGAGGTTGTGTAGATAACCAATAAAAAAAAAAATTTATCATGAACACATTTTTGGTCGGGATAATTGCTGGAACTTACCAGTTCAAGTGAATAAATACTTCCATTTCTGGAACATATAAGCACCTGTAGAATAATAAACAAAATAAGACAATATATAATTATGCAAAAGATTTTCTCATCACTATGGTCCGAGTCAAATTTATGCCTGTGTGTGTGTGTGTGTGTGTGTGTGTGGGATGAGGTGTATTATGTGGTGAAACTACTCATACCAAATTATTATTATTATTACAAGAGTTTCTTTAGAGAATAATATTAAAATATTAAGACATGCTCAAACATTATGCCCTTTTTTTTTTTTACACCAACAGATATTTAACACTTTTTTTTACTTATTATTGATAAGTAACACAATCAGCTAATAAGTTCAAACCCAAGACATAATCCTCCATCCAGTTCTTGATGAAATTTCATTTGAGCTTAAGCTCATTGACAACACATATCAAAGTACTATAGAAAGAGAATCTCCCAAGCTACATGTCTAGGACATATCAGCACTATTATACAAGAGATAATCTCATACTTTAAACAGTATGGAATCATCATTAGGTGTATTGCTCATGCCAAAATGTATTGACAATACAACCAATGTCTACCTCAATGTACATTTTTGTGTTAAAAAAAAGTAGGGCATGCAGAGGGGGGATAATAATTATATCATCATCAATGTACATTTTCTTATAAAGTAGGGCGCGCAGGAAGTGGGATAGTAATAAATACTACATTTTCATTAAAAGTAGGCATGTGGGAAGTGCAATAATACTAATAACCCTTAATTGCTTGGAAAAAAAATGGTAATACCTGAGAAGGAAGAGCAGCAGAAATGCAGGGTCCAGCAAATATTGGACCAGCAGTTCTATACTGGAGAAGGAAGTCATTGGTTAGAAAAAGGGTTAAAACTTAAAAGATCCTATAAAATCCCAATCATGCACGTTAACAATGTAAAAGTGAGGCAGAAAATTAAACTTACATATCTTTAGATCAAAAGATCACATTTAACAATTAACTCCTAAAAGACACTGTACAAGGGATAGACTGCATTGACCATCGATTACTACGGATCTATAGTTATGAAATTTTGGATTTTAGGGTTTCAAAAGTAACAAATCAATGTGTGGTTGCAAGGTTTCAAGTTGCTGGAAGTTAAGGAAAAAAAAAACAGAAGAAGATAAGCTTCCAGGACTAGGCACCACACCATAAAGAAAGTTGCGTCACACAAACCCCAAACAAAACTTTAGAACTTCTAAAAATTTACAAAAAAATATTCTCTATTGAAAATCCCTTTAAATACATTTACTAAAACCTATTTTTAGTAGAACTTGGGACTTCTTGAAACCTTTAATAAAAGTTGGACCCCTTGGGCTTTTACTCTGAGCCCAAACTAAATAACAGAACTCAAATAAAACCAAAATAAGATCCAATGGACCGTTAATATAGCGGATGCCCAAAAACCAAATAATTAGAATATTTCCCAACTTAAAAATGAATATAATTATAAGAAATCTAACCATAGCTATTTAATTCCCAAACATAATAAAATAAGACTCATAATCTACTAGCAAGCTTATTCAAACTCCCACATACACTTGGCATCATCCAACATGTTCCAAATTAATGCTTGGGTATTATAATTAGTTTTGGACGCCTTTTATATGTTTTTAGTTGTTGAAAGGTATTAATAAGAAATAAATTCACTTTAACTCAAAGATTTGCAGTGCGCCTAATGTGCAAATGTTGCAATGTTGATCGTTGATTTACCACATAAAGATGATAGCAATTAAAATGGCACATCTTAGAAATTTGTTTCTATAATTGAAGTGTTCTAGATTTTTCTAGACAAACACAAAAGAGAGCAAGAGCCTCATAACTCAATAGCATTGCTTAACCTCCTTAATAATGATTACCATGGTTTGCATCTCCCCTCCCCCATTTGTAAGTTGTAATGATTGAATTATCAAAATAATAACAGCAAAAAGAATTGCCATTTTATAAAAATGGGATCCTATCTTATTTATTTATAAGAATTGCCATTTTATAAAAAAGAATTGCCAAGTCCTAGTTCTGATAGGTTATGAGTCAATGAGTTTATATATACTTCATTTCAAAAAATTCAGACTTTGATAATGGAATATTGAGTTTTGAACGCTGAGGTGTGTGCTCTCTATGTCTTCTTCTTCAATGTACACTGGTACTGTTCACAACCCTGGAACGGTCACACTCTCTTTTTTATTTCTTTTGGAACCCATAATTAAGCCCTTCTTATCTCTCAAAATTCTAAAGCCTTTTCCTTCACCATGACAAACTCCCCATATTATAACTTTTCCTACCCAAAAGCCCACTAAGCACGTGGACAGATCACTTAATCTAGCATGTCACAAAGGGTAAAGAAAAACTGGTGGATTAAGCAATCATTCAAACATAGTTATTATATGGATAATAGTATAAGTCACAGATTTTAACTATTATGCAACATAATGAAATTGCACCTTCCAGACAATGGATCCACTTGAGTCCAAAGAGATAACATGCCCATCCACCAAACAACAAATAACTGCAGTGGAAAACAGCAGAAAAGTATTATACAAATATATAAAACATAATGATCTAATAATACAAATATATTTTCAGGAACGAACTTTCAAAGATCACAAAGAGGAAATACATATACAATTATTAAATGAACAAATTGATACCATTTCCATTCAGAGAATTGATGGCGGGAGACCCAAACACTGGCACTTCTAACTCTTTCAGCCACAAAGTATTAAATGGTAAAATCTGCATTTGTGAAGTGTAGCATAAGTCATCAAGCAACTTTAAAAAATTCAAATAATGAAGGGAGTTTCACCTACAAAGGGATATAACAAGTAGAAAAACAAGAAAAGTATAATACGTGGAACATACAAAGGTATACATATATTTAAGTTGTCCCCTAAAAAATTACAGCAAAAGATCCAGTATGATTTAGTTGGGAGTATTGGTTTGTCTCTTTTATGTTTTATTCTGCTTCTGCTCTAGGTTAAACACCTTATACTCCTCATCTTTAATATTTCTCTTTTATTTAATGAAATGCTATATTCCTTTCCCATTAAAGAAATGGTTGTATAAGCAATCAGTGGCAAAGAGATAATGCCAATTTCAAATGGGGAGATGAATGGTGAAGGACCATTTAGAAGGATGAAACAATCATGCAAGAACAACCGTAAATGTAACAGAAGTTCTTGCCGCACCTACTCTACAAATTCTTTGTTCATAGGTTTTGAAAATAGTGTTTCTTCCTTACAATACAGATCCCATTTTTTTAAAAATGTAGGGGAAAAAAATCTAAATTGGCATGAAGTGACTCCATTTCAAGCACAAGAACCGCAATCAAAAGCCACAAATCCAATCCCCATTCTTGAACCACTCAAGAATTTCCTGAATTTGATCCATTGGGAAATTAATTCTATCTTCATAAACTGATAAAATTGAAATCTGTCATACCATAATTGATACAGCTGTCATACGACCACTAGTAGAAGCCACATAAAGTGTGTCATGCACCTATATGAAAAATTAATTAGATATTAAATCAGTAAGACAGAAGATAGATCAACAATCTCCAAATTAGCTAAAGCTTGTTTTGACCCTCTTAACAACATGTGTTAAATAGAGACTGGGGTTAAAATAACACAGATGGCAACAACTTTAGTTTCTCAAAGCCAAGAAACCAATAATATGATAATGATTATTATCATGATGATGAGCAATTTGGAAAAAATATCAGACTCTAAATCAAGTGATGATCATAGAAACATTTCCCATTATTTATAATATTTCTCTCTAGTTGTACCACAAAGGCACATGATCATGAAAAGATATTCAAAACATCAACTAGGAGAAACTAATCATTCTTCCCCCCCCCCCCCCCCCCTCTTTCCCTTCTCAAAAAAAGAGAACTATGTTTATAGAACCCATTACAACTTATTACCACAATTGCTACACTACTCAAACCAGTACAACAAACAACCTTTTATAATTGTTCCTTTTTGTAAAATCATGCTCCTGTAACAATATACTTTATGAAGTTTCATTTAAAAGCGAATCCAATGTTAAGCCAAAAAACATCTTGAGCTGTTTCTTATGCAGCAGCATAAAAATGGCCAAATAGCATGTTTAGGCAAAATATATAGCAATCTACCACCTTTTGTAACTCAAGTTCATGGAACTCGAGTTTCACATGTAACCCAAATTCCCAAAAATCGAGTTTCTTAGAACTGTGCCACGGTGGCACCCGCTGATTTGGCATTTTTTAATTAAAGAGTCCACATGGAACTCGAGTTTATGAAACTCGAGTTATGTGTTCAGTGGAACTCGCTATCACTAAACTCGAGTTCTACTGTAAGAAAAAACTGTTTTCACAGACTCATTCTCCCTCTCCTTCCCCAAAGCTTCCTTCTCTCACCGGAAAACCCACTCACCCTCTCTCCTTCACCAACTCTCCCTTCACTCAGCCCACCCACTGTGCCTAACAGTGCTTCACCAGAAACCCATATCAGCCCTATCCTGAACAAAGTGAAGCTCGTATCAAATCAAGGCAGAACTCAAAGTTGTTGGCATCAAGAGCTTGGGGATCTGCACATACGGAGTTGTTGATCAATTTTGACATCAGCAGGTACAAAACCCCTCTCTCAGTTGTTTAGAACCTTTGTCTAATTGAATACAGCGAATTTTTTTTTTTTTTTTCAATTTCTTGTGGGTTTTAAATTTGATGAAATCTGATGTTATTGCTATTTGATAAATTAATCAGACTTATCTATTATCATCTCAAAATGTTGTGCATCCTAGAAACTTCTTTGCCTTCTAGGTTACAGTATTAAAAGTTTTAAGAAAAAATTTCATGATTGGATGTCTCCATTACATGCATACTACTTTGATGGTTATTTAAACTGAAATAGATAGTGATTGGTTGTATGGCTTGTGTGTTTGTATCTTAGACTTGTTTCATTCTGTGTTAAATTCTTTACAATACATTTTTGTGATACAATTTATCATGACTTATGGAGATAAATGCCCTTGTGGATATTTTGGGGTGTAAGATAGGGAAAAATGTCCATGAAGTCGAGTTACAAAACAGTGGTAGATTGCTAAATATTTTGTGAACTGTGATAGATTGCTAAATATTTCGCCAAATAGTGTTATTTGGCCATTCTTGCCCATATTTGAAACCCATTATGAGCTATTTCAATAAAATGCTTTTCATAGAAAAAGTTTCCATTACCAATCCCAGGTACAAAAACAATCCAAAAACTGATTGATATTTAGATGCACATAACAAGACTATTCCATGGTGAATTACAACTTGGGGGAAAATGCTAAATATAAAAAAGATGGTGACTATCATATTGGATGCAATAGGTGCAAAGATTAGAAACAAATATATTAGAAATAAGACTATACGCTAAATAGCAAGAAAACATATCACAATCAAAATGAAAATAACAAGGTAATTCAAACCAAAATGTAAATTTTTGCCAATTGATCAAGCATGCTTTGTGGAGAAAAACTAAATAAGATTCACCTCATCAATTACAGGCGAGCCAAAAATACTCCCACCACATGAAAGCTTATAAACACAGCAACGATTTTTGTAGTCAAGAGCATATAAGTTATGATCATGTGATCCACACCTACAAATAATTTGTTGCAGATTTAAATCCTTGTAAAAAGAGAAAGGGGGGGAGGGGGCCTGGTTTCCTCTAGCCAATCAATGGTGTAAAAGAATTCTTATCAAGCAAATAAATTACAACAGTATGGCATAATTTCACCAAAATTAATGAAATTGAAATAACAAACAAAAATCACAGTATCATTGAGGAAAAGCAATACTTTACAGATGACATAAAACCATAAAATAAATAAAGAAACATAACACAAAAAAGAAAAGTTATAAAAGAAGCAAGCGTAAGAAATAGACTGATGAAGCACTAAAGATCATCCATACATTATTAATTAGGTGTTCAAAAAGGACAGAGGTTGTGCCATCGAACAAAAAATAAAGATATAATATTCTTCTAAGTTTTTTAGTTTGATAAGTGAGCTCTCTATTACACAAATTACAGACAAAACTTCAAAGTTCAAGCGTAAAAAGCAATAAGAAAGAAGTTTTCCATGTTTCCCTAAATGTTGCATAATGGAATGGAGATGTTTGATGTAGCATGAACAACTTCTTGTTTCTCTTATTTTGGTTCTGCCACTAAAACTAACTATTCACTTTCTTTGTGTTATATAATAGGTAGATATGACTAAATCATGTGGGATTAAACTCACCACTTCATGCTCCATCCCTTGTATGTGAGTGGAGGAGATGCCATTGGTCCAAGGACCACTGACCAAACTGAACCATTTACTTTCCGAGACCAATGTAAATTTTAGGTGATACATTATGAAAGCAATGTCATGCATGATTATTGAAAGATGAAAAGAAAGAGAACTGATATCTTTAATTTGGACGGCATCACTAAAGGGATAATCTCTCTCTCTCTACAATTGACAAACAATGACCAGTTCAGTTGAAGAAAAACACAAGAGGAAGTATCAAGAAAATTACCAAATCAATTGCCTGCATACATCTACGACTGGCTGCGACTTCACCTTTCAAATGTTACAAATGAAATTTGTATGAGCCCAAACAGCAGAAGCAATATCTTAGTTTTATGTGTGCAATGAGAAATTAGATATAAGCAATCCAATATAAATGCAAAACTTGAGAGCCATGATGCAATTTCAAAGAGGTGTTTCTATCATTAATCATATAAATTCATACAGACCAACTAGATAAAATACTCACCTCACAGCTAAAACTTAACTAGTTTATACCCAACATTAAAAGTGATTTCCAAATTGTTTAGAGACAGTTTGCTCAATTTATGCCCAATCATCTATATCTTTATATATAAAAAAACACAAAATCATAAATAACCTCAATTTATTTGTAAGATTCCACATATGAGAGAGAGAGAGAGAGAGAGGAGAAGAAGAAGAAGAAGAAGAACACATATATTGTTTGCTTATATATTGTAAGGACACAAAGACCTAAAGAAACTACCACCAAGGCTATACAAAACATCGTACACATATTAAAAGTCTAAAATTCTGATGGAACTTGAACTACATAATATACGTAAAAGCTTCTATGTGTATGGAAATCTTGATTGCATTGATCAATATTGAATGTTGTAATTGAAATTAATCTATTAAATAATGGGAAAAGGTCCGTTTCCTGTTCTTGCAGATCCTCTATCTGAGAAGCAATGATTCACTTATGTACATTAGAAAGCAGTACAGGTAACAATTTCTACAAATTTCCCATGATTGTTATCAACAAACATATCAAAAATTCCATCCCCAGAAAATCTTCAAATATTTCTATGTCATATCAGCTATATAATTAATTCATCCAAAACACAAAAGTCCCTATAATTAGTATTCAGTAAACTCTCAAATATTACCAACCCAAATGCTAGGAGACTACAAAGACCAGAAAGATCCCTCACACAAGAAGATACAAACGCAAGGAAAAGCATCATAACTATCATACCTCACCAGACGTTTGGAAAATCCAGCAGATGTTTCCATGCATAAAATCAAGAAAATATATTTTGCCTTTGTAGCATCCAACTACAACCTAAAAGAGATGGCACAATTTACAATAAATACATTAAAAGCATTTTAAGCTCCTTTAATGGTAATTGGTAGAAGAACTTGATATAAGCAAACAATAAAATGAACAACCTGAGAAAAATCGGCAAGAACTGCAGCTGAACATTCAATTCGCCCCTCTAATTTGACCTCCCACTGGACAGAACCACTAAACCCAATTATGTAGCAGAACAACATTTGAGTTAGAATACAAATGGTTAATGCTAAATGCCCTGTGCATGGTCAGAATCAAATCACATTCCTAGTAACCCCTGAAGGTTTCTGCCCTGGTCTTCAGATGAACATTCATCCTCTATTATAATGAAACGCTTTACTTCTACTATTGCATAATTGAAGAACATATTATAACTAGTACCAATAGAAAACATGAATGTTTCAAAAACATTTGCAATTATGCATTCTATGGGTGTGATAAAAAATTAAATATGCATGGTGGTAAGGAAAAAATATATATATGCATGTTAATATTCTCTGTCAAATGTCACATGAGGCATTACAACTATATAAGGCCATCCAACTGTAAAGAATATATAAGATGCCACATGACCCAAAACCACTGCAAAATCAGTAACTTTGTCAGAGTTGAAGTAGGAGAAACTGCAAGACCAATATGGGGCATCAACAGGAAATCAGACTCTAACTAGATTGAATTTATTTCACTAAACACATTTACTCCATTAAGGTTTGGCTAATACTCTTCCTCCCCCAACCCCCCTCCACCCCAAAAAAAAACTCTCTTCGCTTACCCCATGCATAAGTACATGGTGGAAGGCGTTGACTTGCCAGTTCAAACCCACCTTGCATGTGTGTGGCTAACCAATAGAAAAAAAATAGACGGGTTATATTTTGGACCAGATTTTAGGTAAATCACATGACAGGGAAACAGTTTGTTTCAAGTAAAGACGTCAAAAACTCAATGATCTACAATATGTGTGTGTAGGGTAACTCTTTATGAATGTCACACACACCACTACTGATTTGAAAATCTCACCATTGTGTTACATATTCTCTTTCTTCTTAATATGCACATCAAATTTTGTGTGAATTGAATTTTTTACTATCCAATTCATAAAACATGATTTGTATATATATTAAATGGTGTAACATTAACAAAAGTTACACTAGATGTAACTCATATATATATATATATATATACGAGTTATATTTTATTGAATATGGCAGTGGAAATCTACAATATTTTTCAGAATAAGACACAACTCTCATGCTGGAAAATTAGAATTTAAACCCAGTCATCATATGGTAAATCTGATAGCGAAATATTATAGAATCATCCTAAAACATCTTATGAAAGATATGAACAGAATAATTCAGAAACTACAAGGTGGACTATACCTTTTGGCATTAACACACAGAAATTTATGCGAGTGAGATCCAATAAATAAATAGATCTCCGGGTCTTTAAATACAACCATTGGTGATGCATCAACACAAGACTCCATGTGAACTTTCCAAAATTCTTGCATAGAACCTTTTCTATCCCTTGGAATTTTTGCAGACCAGGTTGCTTGACATATATCATTCCTCCCCCCTTCATACATGACCTTGTTGCACCGGCTGACAGAACATGATGTGAATTCTGAAGCAGAACTCCATAAATACCCATCCCTTGGATTACCATCTTCTGCAATAACATGTATATTTGAATCCACCTTTATGCGTTTAGAGACTACAGCATTATTCTCATTCTTTCCAGAAGAGGTCCTCAATATACCCTCCCGTGGTTTAAAGAGAAAAGGATCTGCAGTCTCAGATTTAATGGAATGAAAAATGCTCCTCCTACCCTCATCAAATTTCATTTCCCAAATATCATCCTTTTGGACATCTAGAAGCCACGGTTCTTTTTTCTCTAGAAGAGCCAGATAAATCTTAGATGGACTTGAAAAGTAATAAATCAATCTCATATCAATCCCTAAATTGTGAGAAAGATGTGCTGCAGCAATAGAATTACCACCCATCAAAAAGAAATCATCATCATTGGAGACCTCTTCAACCCTTAAAGCATCACAAAAGGCCTGCCAGAGAGATGATCATACATATTTACGTCATTGATGATTCAAAATAGCTAATATCAATTTAAAGGTAATCAAAAGTGACACATCAAGAATTATTTTCTCAGCTAACTACTACATTTCTTTACATTACCCAATAATAGTTACAACATACTAGTTCTCTTTTTTTTTTTTTTTTGGGGGGGGGGGGCCTAAAAGTATTAACAGTATCGGTATCTTAACAAGCAAATACAACAGTATCGGTATCTTAACAAGCAAATACAACTAGCCTAATGAGAATTAGCCATTAACTTTTTGTATAAGATGTGTACCTCAGCCTTAGCCCCCCTAGCCTTTTTAAATGAATTTTCAATACCAAAAGAGAAAAATACAACCTCATAAATCTACTTGTAAGAAATTGAGATTGACCAAAAGAAATAAAATTAATTTAGGTATGCATATACTTACAAAACACAGACAATGATGAATGTTAGTCACGTTTGATACCAGGTTGTGCAACTCATGATGCATTGCACAATGCAATTCATATTCATATGTTCTGTTATTCTTCAAATAAACACTAGAAAGTATCTAAAAAACAAATAACATATATATCTTTGCTCTAACAGAGGAAACCTATGTAACTCTCAGCTGAACACTAGCATTAGATGCACAACGGGAAGGTAAGTCAATATTAGTAGGACAACTACTTATCAAATATATATATTAGGAGGAGAACTGATGTGAAGCCATCAATTGGCATTGCCAAGTTCGTTTCAAATAACCCTATGCTCCACACAATTAATTAAATACACTGAGATCAAAGTCCATTAAGCAAACACAATTTGTAGAATAGATGGTCAATCCCTTCAAACCTTAATAATTAAAATTGTATGAGAAACGTAGTCCAATCATCTTTCAAGCCATTTTCATTAAAACATTCAATCTTTTGGGGCTTCAATCAGAAAAGATGAAAGACGTATTTGTAAGCATTTTGCTACACTTGCCATGTGCTTTGTAATATTCCAATGGGGCCTAGAATCACCATGAAGGTTATAGAAGAGTTACCTTGTTTACCAGATTTTCAACTAACTTTATACAACCAGAGAAATAGCATATTTAAATACTTAATTAAATATTAATATCAGGAGATGGAGAGAAACCCTGGAGCTCTCTCTCTCTCTCTCTCTCTTGCACAACACTCAATATTTTCATTAGCCAATCCCAAGGCTATCCAATCGAAGACTCTTGCACTTACTTTATTGAAACAATGCAAAAGTATAAAGACTTTATTGGCTGTTGGAGTAATGCTTAAACAATGCAAAAGTATAATCATATCAGATCTTGAGAGTTATGTCAAGAATGACTTATTTATCTTCTTCTTTCTTTTTCTTTTTTGATAAGTGAGAACAATATATTAAAATAAGACTACTTCATGCACAAAGGACACGAAGTAGTCAAAATAATTACAAAAGAATCATGTACTAAAGGACAGAGACTCTAAAAACAATGAAGTGGAATCCAAGAACAATTTATTCAGCTTTACAAAGCCAATCAAGTTGAAGCTGAAAGAATCTATTATGATGTAAAAAAGTGGAAAGTGGTCCAGACAAGTTGCCAACTGAAAAAGACCAGGGCACTGTCATAATCTGTATTGGTTCAACTCCAATTCTCTCTGTTTCCCAAATGGGAATGAGGATAGTAATATAATAACTAAGAGGATAATGAACCATGAGACCTATCCTATATTATGAAGCTGAGCAATTATTGACAAGCAGAACAATATTAACAGGGCATATATGGAGAAACTTAGCATCCAGGTAAAGTTGTCTGGGTCCACCACTATGTCTCACAACTCTCACCTAAAGACAATTCCTAACAAGAATCATTGAAAATGAATGAGAACATCAAAGAAATTTTTTAATAGAAACATTTTCAAAATATATCTCAGTACAAGGAGATGAAGAAGAAAACAGTTGCATCACTATGTTTAACAAATTCTAATTTAAACGTAAGAGCATTTTATTTACAAAACAAAAACAGAAAGGGATAATATTGAGGCATGAAGAGCAAACCGTCGTAATAATGCGCAACAGATCACTGCTCCCCGTGTCACCAATCTTATCTTGAACTTGCTTAGTGAGAAATCCTGAACCTGCCAACAACTCATAATCAACTTTTCCGCTAGAAGACACAGGTATTGACTCTGTAATTGTGAAATGGTTAGGAAGCATTGCTAATGGAAGTTTGTCAACCATCCAACTTCTGATAGAAGATCTGAATGTTTCACTGGATATTTCCTCTCTTAAGACTATAAATGCTTCAAGAACCACAAGTTCCCCTTGACCTTTACTTAAAATCACAGCAGCATCAACTACTTCAGGATGTCCCCTTAACACATCTTCAATCTCCTCCAAAGCAATACGATGCCCATTAACCTTCACAGTGCGGTCTTTTCTTCCCAAGAAAACTAAGTCACCACTCTGGAGCCGCCTAGCAAAATCACCAGTTCTAAAATAAAATTGATTTCCATGGCCAATGGAACTGCTACAAATGGAGTTCTGAGGCAATTTTACAGAGTCCAGAAACGAATGAGTAGAATCTGAAAAGTATCCACTAGAAACACATGCACCGGCAACATATATTTCTCCCTCATTGGATGTGTCATTTTCGCCAACAAGCACTACATCGCAGTTAGAAATAGGCACACCAATCGGAACACTTGTTAGCGTCTCCATCTCCAAAATCATTGGCAACCTCTTGCAGTCAAAATATGTACAATCACCAGACACCTTAATTCAAACAATTGACGTAATAGCCATCAATAATAAAAACAGAAAAATGACAAATGTGTTCTACAACTTGAACAACCAAATTAGAAAGAGAATGTTGCTTTCCAACCTCTGTACTCCCATATAAATTCAAAATGGTGGTCTCTGGTAAAAACTTAGAAAGCATATCCCACAAGGATAAAGGCAGAACTTCACCACTTAGCACTAAAACTTTCAATGAACTAGCAATGGCCCTATTACGTTGACTTTGCAAAGCCGGAAGGATTAACCTCATCAATGATGGAACAGCAGTAAGCCTACTAATAGAATAAGCCTAGAAGAAAGGTAAAAATTACCAGTTAGCAATAACAGGGAAATTATTGAATTATAAGTTCTAGATACAGTCAAAACCACAATATGCAAGCATACCTGCAGAAAGTCGATAACAGAAAATACATTCTCTTTTAGGTCCTTGTAAGGAGGTATAACCAATGTACAAGCAGTTAGTATAGCCCCAAGAAATTCTTGCAGATGGTCAACAAAGCTAATCGATGTCTTGAACAATAAAAGTTCCTCACCGTGCAGGGGATACAATTCTTGCATCCATATAAAGCGATTTATAAGACCTACAAATAAAAGAAACACACAAAAAACTATAAGAAGCACACAGGAGCTCATTGTACAAAAAGAAACCCTCAAACAATAAAAGAAAACAGTTATATGAAAATAAAGGCTAAAGTCTAATAATTAAAGAGCCAAGTGCAGTCTAAGATATGGTAATTTGCAAATTACCCTTTATATTTTGCTTGGTAAATAGTAGGGGAGGGGTCGTGGGGTTCAAACCTCATACATCAGACACCACAAAGGGTACCAACATCACTGGACTGTCACTTGAACCCCATAATGTGCAATTTACCTTTTTCAGTGCCACAAATGCCTTTAGGCTTTCCAGATGATCCAGAAGTGTACATCAAATAACAAAACAATCTTTCTTTTCCAATTTCACAAGGCCATAAAAACTCTGTCGGACATATATACTCTTGAAGGCTTTCTTCCATGGAATAGCATAAGACGGGACAGCTGCTGCATTCTATTAGCCAATGTGATCTATCAAGCCAGTATCTGCTACCCCTCCCAAATGAAGATGTACACCCAATAATTAAATCAGCATTTGATGAAGCAACAACCGATAAGATCCTCTCCTTTGGCCATGATGGATCTAACGGCATGAACGCCTCCCCACACCTCAATATAGAAAGAACAGCAACTATGTATTCCACTGAAGGTGGCATGTATATTCCCACCACTTTTGGAGTATACATATCCTTATACTCAATTGATCGCTCCACACTTGACACAAATGGCACAAAAGATTTCGCCATTTGAGCACGCTCAGCCACCTCATTATGAGTACCATTACCTTCAAAGCCAAAAATGAAAATGAATCATCACACAACAAACCTAACATGCCTTTAAAATGTAAATTCGCAGCATCAATTACTTGTTGACTTTGCATTTCCAAATAAGTTAATGGAGCCTACTTGTTTCTAAGTGTGTTAAAGTTTTTTGCAATATCATAAAAGTAAATTTCAAACTAACTCCGAAAGCTTGAAAGATTCAAACACTAAGATTTTTTATTTCTTCTCAGATGTTTAGTAACTTTATTTTTTGCAATTTTTTTTTATAAATTCACATAAAATTGAGGAATCAAAATCGTTTTCTTTAGAGGGGGGAAAAAAAAAAGGTGCCACCTCAATATGAGTACTATTAGCTTCAACAAAGTCAAGAGTGACAATAAATCATCACACAACATACCTAACATGCCTTTAAAATTTAAATTTGCCACATTGATTACTCGGTGACATTGCATTTCCAATTAGTTAATGATTTCCAAATTTTGTTGCAATTCAAAAACACAGGCAGTAAAATTACATTTCCAATAACTCATAATTTTTCCAATCTCACAAAAGTAAATTTCCAACTAACCTCAAAAACTTGAAAGATTCAAACACAAGCAGGCAGTTACATCAACACTATAATTTTTCATTTCTTCTCATACGTTTTTTGGTATAAACAAAAATAAAATAAAATAATTTGCAATTCACTTTATAAAAATTCAAACACAGGCAGTTAAATAAATGCACTTAAGCTCAAATCACTAAAATTTTTTACTAACTCCGAAAGCTTAAAAGATTCAAATACTAAATTTTTTTTATTTCTTGTCATATAGTTAATATTTCTTGGTATAAATATAAAGTTTTTGCAATTCACTTTATAAATTCTCGGACACAACAGACCTAACATGCCTTTAAAATTTAAATTCACCGCATCAATTACTCGGTGGCATTGCATTTCCAATTGTCCATGATTTTCAAATTTTTTGCAATTCAAAAACACAGACAGTTCCATCAACACTGATTTTTTTTTTTTTTTTTTTTCATTTCTTCTCTTACATATAAAGTTTTTTATAATTCACAGAAACTGAAAAATCAAAATCACTTTCTTTAGGAAAAAAAGAAAAGAAAATGCCTAACATGCCTTATTAGTTCATAATTTTCAATTTTGTTTGCTATTCAAACACAGGTAATTACATCAACACCATGAATTTCCATTTCTTCTCTCTTTATTTTTTTATTTATTTTTTTTTTGGTATAAACATAAAGTTTTTGCAATACAAAAGGCGATAAAGGTTTCGCCATTTGAGCACGCACAAGATTAACAATAAAGCATTACACAACAAACCTATCAAGCCTTTAAATTCGCCATTTGCGAAATCAAACCTGCTTTGTTTCTAAGTGCGTTCAAAAATTTTGTTGCAATCCACACTATGAATTTTCATTATAAATACAAAGTTTTTAGAATTCAGAAAAAATAAAATAAAATAATTTAAAATCGTTACCGAGGAGAATGGAGCGGAGGCGAGAGGTGAGCGAATCAACGGAGGTCAGGAGATCAGAAAAAGTGAAGAGGCGGTCGCCGTCGTAAAAAGGTGGCGACGCCGATTTCACACGAAGCGGCGGCTTATCAGTGTCAGTGTTATCGAAGATGCCACTGGTGCGGAGTTGTGTGGAGATTTGGGAATGGACGACGGCGATTTTGTTAGGGTGATTGGATGCGACTCTGAAGAACTCGTGTGATATGCAGTGGCAGTGGCAATCACTGTGCTTTCTTCTCTTTTTGCTAAGGCTTTGGCTTTCATCACTCATCTCTTTGTGCTCTCTGTGTGTGTTACTGTTGCTGATGATGTTCCTTACTTTCTTACGGACAAAAAGGAATTTTTTTTCTAAAAAACAATAAATATTAAAAAATTTAGTTAGTTATCACGGTGTAGAAGAACGATGAAAACTAGCCTTTCGAGTGTCTAAAACTCGAACTCCAAGATAAAAAAATTCACGTAAAAATCGAGTTTTAAAGACTCGAGTTCGGAAAACGCTGCTATAGGGCTTAAAAATAGAATTATAAAAAAATTTAGCAGAAAAACGCCATTGTAGGGCTTTAAAACGTCAGTAAAGGGCATAAAAACGCCACTATAGGGCTCCCCGAACCTGGTATTGAACACTTATGAAAAAATTTTGCAGGAAAACGCCGCTATAGGGCTTTAAAACGTCACTATAGGACTTAAAAACGCCACTATAGGGGCGATAAAACTAAAAAAAAATTTGCATGGAACTCGAGTTTTTAAAACTCGAGATCTATGTAAATGGATCTCGCGTTTCTAAAACTCGAGATGTCTACTTTCCCTTATAGTTTCAAGCATTGCCTAACTAACTATATACAAATCTTTTGCACAGTTATTCTGCACATTCCCCCGGACAAAAAGGGTCTGGTTAATGTGTGTCATAAGCACACACATTAATTCATCCACTTTTGGAAATATTTTCTTAGGTCAATACTTTTTCAATTCTCAAGAAATTTTTTTCCATAAAATCATCAGCATGTAAGAGCACACATTAACAAAATCCTTTAAATAATAGTAGCATGTAAGAGCATTAGCATTGGGGAATGTCAATGTCATATGTAAGGTGTATTTGGCATTTTAATCCCCAAAACGTATTGCATCAGGGAATGCTAAAGGCAAGTATTGCAAATTTTTTTGCAATACTACTACAATGCAATTCTATCTTTAGAATTGCACTATAGCAATATTGTAAAAATAATAATAATATTTTAAGCTGCTTTTCCCTCGAAATTTCTCTCTCCTCCCTCATTATTTCTATTCTCTTCTCTCTCTTCCTTCTCTCTTTCTCATCTGCTCTTTCCTCTCTTCAGACCCAAACATCATCCTCCTCCCAACATCAACATCACACATCACAGTGGAGGAAACGTTGATCTGGGTTGATCAACGATGGAGGAAACGTTGATCTAACAGCGGCAGTGGCAACGATGTATGGGTTTTGATCGGGGTTGATATGGGTTTTTTTTTTTTTTCCTATTGTGATTGGGGTTGATCGACGATGTGTGGGTTTTTGTTCCGGTGGGATTTTGGTGGTTGATCTGGGTTGATCAACGATGGAGAAAACATTGATCTAGCGGTGGCGGTGTCTGGGTTTTGATCGGGGTTTATCTGGTTTTTTTTTTTTTTTTTCCTATTGTGATCGAGGTTGATCAGCAGTGTCTGGGTTTTTGTTCCGGTGGGATTTTGGTGGTTGATCTAGGTTGATCAACAATTGAGGAAACATTGATCTAGCGGCAGTGGTGTCTGGGTTTTGATCGGAGTTGATCTGGTTTTTTTTTTCCCCCCCTATTGTGATTAGGTTGATCGGCGGTTTCTGGGTTTTTGTTCCAGTGGGATTTTGGTGGTTGATCTGGGTTGATCAACGATGGAGATAACGTTGATCTAGTGGCGGCAGTGGCGGCGTTGTCTGGGTTTTGATCAGGGTTTATTTGGGATTTTTTTTTTTTTTCCTGTTGTGATTGGGGTTGATTGGCGGTGTCTAGGTTCATGAGTTCCTCTACATTCATCAATGGCTGCAGGCCTGCTGAAATAGGCTTGGGTTTTCTAATTGTGTAATGTGTATAATGAGAGGCTGAAGCAATTAGGCTGAAGCATTTTGGTGGTGGTGTGGTGATTGATGATGGTGGAGCCGTAGAGGTGGTGGTGTGGTGATTGGTGATGGTGGAGCCATTGGAATCATGCCAAGTCTGAAAGAAAGTGACGGTTGGAAAGAAATAATAAAGAAAGATTAAAAAATAATATTTTAATAAAAATAGAGTTTTGGGATGTGGGAGGTATTGTAAAATGGTATGGTATAATGATAAAGTGGCTTTTTGGAATAGTAAAATAGAGTAGAATTAGAATTTCCCAATGCTAATGCATATAGGGTCAATTGGTATGCAACTTAAAATTCAGTTTTCAGTTTTTAAATAACACTAGCATGTACCTTAGGCATATGCATAATACATTTAAAGTGTATTCAGATACTGTTTATTTTACTGAAAACTAAAAACTTATTGTTGAAAATAATAAAAAAATAATTTTTGAGTTACTATTTACATAAGAAAACACTGCTCAGCACTGTTTATTTATCTTAATGCACTATTCATGTCCCATTAATAATGCAAAAGGCGTGGTAAAAAAAAAAAAAAAAAAAAAAGGAAAAACGCCGGACGTGGACGCGCTAGACGTGATCGAAACGGGTACTTAAAAGGGGAAGGGCTTGTGTCCAGTGATAACTTTCACTGGACATAAGCCGCACCCCACTTAAAAATATATAATAAGACACATAATATAATTCCTATATATATATATATATATATATAATTTAAATATTATTGATAGTCATTTTTATATTCTATTAACTCTTTAAAAAATTTTATAAGGATATTATTAGGTATGAAATGTAAATTGTCCATTTAAAAAAAAAAATTTGTGAGGCACTTTTTTTCTTTTTTTACAATTCATTTATTCTGAACTCTTTGATTTTTGTACTTAATAACTCATTTTAGTAAAAATTTATGATGGGGTTCCACATTTTATTCTAAAATTAAGAAATAAAACTCTTTAAAAATAAATAATTTAGGACATATGGTGCACAATTAGAACTCTAATTTGGAATTCTAATTTGAATTTCTCTCAACTTCACCTATTATTATTATTATTATATATTACATGTATTTTTACACACTTTTTTACCTACACGTATTTCCAAAATATACAAACAACATTACACAATCTGTGGAGATGGCAAAGGCCTTGGCGGCGAGGAGAGCAGTGGTTTTTGCTAAGGAATTGAGTCTATCCAATGTGCTTGTTGAGGGAGATTGCCTTCGGGTTGTGCAGGCTTTAGCTGGTTCGAGTCGTTGCAATACTTTATTTGGTCAAGTGATTGAAGACACTAGAAGGCTCGGAGAGTCTTTACAGCATTGTCAATTCTTGCATGTTTACCGGGATGGTAATAGGTTGACTTATGCCTTAGCTAGGAGAGCAGTTTCAACTGCAAATATTGATATATGGGTGGAAGAACTACCTAGTGATTTGGATGTTGTATTCCAGTCTGAATTTCCTTTATAATAATAAAATAACTTACCTTTTTATCAAAAAAAAAAAAAAAACAACGTTACCAAACGGGCCCATAGTTAGTTAGAAACATTTCTAAATTTTATATTAAACTAGCATCTCAAGTTTAAGAGACTCGATTTACCCCTAAGAACTCGAGCCTTAAAGGCTCAATTTCCGTGTTCTGACATAGATGACGTGATTTTTTATCCACGTGGAATCCACCTAGAACTCGACCCTTAAAGGCTCGATTTCCATATCAACCCTTAGAGACTCGATTTTCGTGTTCTGATGTAGATGACGTGGTTTTTTTATCCACCTGGAACTCAACCTTTAGAGACTCCATTTCATAAAAGCAAAATTCCCTTCACGCTATCATTCACTCACACTCTCACCACTCTCCACTCTCAGTCGTTCACACTCACCATAAAGACACTCTCAATTCCTCACACTGATTTTTCCTCTACACTCTCAATTCCTCATCCTCCACCAAATTCCTCATCCAAACAAGGATTCTTCTCCCTTAGTTCTTACCCCTAAATCAAACCCTAAATCCACACACTCACCCAAACACTCCAAAGGTGCACACAATTCTCACCCCAAAAACTATTCTATAAGTTGAATTCTTTTGCAATGTACTTCAGTTGAATCTCATTCTAACTTAATCATCGGAAAGTGTTTGGCAAAACGCCACACTGGTGTACTTCTCTTTCTCCATCTCATATCTTATTGCAAGTTCGTCTCTAGATGAATCCAACAGGTTCGTCCTTCCGTATTGACAGCCAAAGAAGAACAGCACTAACAGGTCTGTCTCTAGATGAGGCCAACGCCTTCATCCATTTGTATCAACGAGGAGTTCACACTAATGATTTTTTGCATCATCAAAAGCCATATACCGTTTTCATCTCCTTTGATTAGTATACCTTGATTATTATCCTGATTAATATGCTCTGTGATTTACAGTTGCCACAATACGTGGATCCTCTATATTAGTCACATCAGAACACTGGATTAGATAATCAAGTAGAACACTAAGGAGTTTGTTTTAAATGTTCCAAAGAATCCAGTTTACCACAGTCACCTTATGGACGTTTAAGCCTAGAGTTGGCGTTCTTGTCCTGTCTGGTATTGGGTAAACAATTCTTTCTTAAAAAAGTAATTTGGCTAGCTCGTCTTCCACAGATATTGATTCCTCCAAAATCTCCTCTGATCTTACCCTCCGTAGATCTACTTCAAATAGACTAGATTACTTGTATGAAATCTCTCATATACCTACAGATAGTAAGATTCCTATTACTGACTTCCCCATTGTAAATCCCTACACTATGTTTAATAAGTCCTAGTCTTCCCATAAAAAACTATAAAAAAATATATTAGCCCTTCTCAATCCTCTACTGTAAAATAATATGCCCAAGCCTCTAAGTTTGACCAGTTCAATATTCCAGCAAGTGACAGTGAAAATTTCATCACCCTTCACTACAACAAAATGTATTTTTAGTGACGAAAATTAGTGAGGAAATATTTTTCGTCACTAAAAATACAGTTTTAGTGACGAAATATGAATTTCGTCACTAAGGCTGCGTTTGAATCGGGTGAAATTGGTTTCCGGAAATGGTTTTCTATATTTTCGGGCGTTTGGTTGCACTGGAAAAAGCAATTTTCCGGAAATCATTTTCAGTTGACTCACGGTCAAGGGTGAAAATGATTTACGGAATCATTTTCACTTCAAATGATTTCCGGAAAATGGAGAGAAAGAGAGAGCATGAAGACAGAGAGAGGGAAAGAGAGAAAGAGAGCGCCAGCACCCCGAACCCAGCGAGCCCAGACACGTCGGAGACGTTGCCGGCGAACCCCGAGCACCGCGCCTTCGATCATCGCGCCGGCGAACCCCGAGCACCGCGCCGGCGATCGCCTTCGTTCACCTCCGCTCAATCTCGCGATCTAGCCTTCGATATCGCGACTCGCCTTCGATCTCCCACCAGCGAACCCAGAAGCCGTCGATCGTCGTCGCACCGCGCCTCGTCATCGATCGTCGATCGTCGTCGGCGCGCCGCGCCGTCGATCGCTTCCTCTTCCTCGATCTCTCAGCTTTTTTTTTTTTTTTTTTTTTTTTAAGTTTGATTGCTGTTGTTGTTTTTTTTTTTTTTTGATGAACTGATTATTATTGTTGTTGTTGTGGTGGTGGTGTTGTGGTTGCCGGAATTTTTTGTTGTTGTTGTTGTGGCCGGAATTTGTTGTAGGAAAATAGCATTTTCCTAACTGAACCAAACACATGAAAATATTTTCCACACTAATTTTCATAAAACAACCAAACACATAAAAATATTTTCCTTTTCCGGAAAATATGTATTTTCCGAAAAATATTTTACGGGAACCAAACGGACCCTAATAATGAAAAAAATTATAACATTTAGTGACGAAAAAATAATTTTCGTCATTATTGTAATCTGAAAAATGGGCGCCAGTGGAGGGAAACTTTGGCGCAAGTTTAATTAATCTATAGTGACGAAATATTTCGTCACTAAAAGTTGAAATTTTTAGTGACGAAATATTTCGTCACTGTAGGTATTGCACTTATATGTTTTTAGTGATGAAATCACAATTCGTCACTAAAAGTATGATTTAGTGACGAAATATGAATTTCGTCTCTAAAAATCTTAACAAAGCCTAGTCTTTAGTGACGAAACTGGAATTCGTCACTAAAGACTTAAAAAGCTTAATTTATTTTTCAGCCATTATCAACTGTTGCTTCCACTTTCGCTCAAGCTCTCCCCACAGACGGCGCCAATCGTAGGGTCAAGATTTGTAGCCCAAGCCCAAAAGCTTTGGATTATGGGCCCAATGAACCCAAAACAATGAATTTGTAGAGAGTGGGCGAAAGAGTTGGGTTAGTTGTGAATTTAGCAACTGTTAACTATGATATCCAGACATGAACCAACGTAAAAACACACTTAAAAACTAAACAAATCGATATCCGAAGAGGAATATTATTGATTGAACAGTGAATACAATTCTTAGAGCTACAGTAAAATATTTCTCTTCTTCTTATTCTTTTTCTTCCGCCTCCTCCATTATCAAAGGCCTCTTCCCTTTATATAGCATCCTTCCCCATCATCTCCATCGTCCACTTGTTCTTCATCTATGTATCCACTTGAGTATATGTCACGTCAGATATCTTCTTTAGCTCTCTGTGAGTGGTGGTAGCTGAGATTACACTATTCAGGGGTCTTCTCCACATAAATGCGGCCAGGAAAGTTGCTGCAGTGCATTAAACACAGTGGTAGCAACTTTTTCTTTTAGATATTTCTCCGTTCTTATCATCTCCAAGCATGCCCAAAGCTATCCTTATCATTGAAGTCGTTAGGAAGATCACTCGAACCCTCCAAATATTTGTTTGATCAAGACTCTTTGTATCCGAGGAGAATGAACTCTTCGGACCAATGGTGCTTCCCAAAGAATTTGTTGTTCCATGGAAAAAACAAGGGTACACACATCTTCATTTTGGTGCTGTAAGATTAACACTGACCTTTCATGGAAGAAAATGACTCCCTGCAGTCTCCAGAATTTTACTCCTTGACTCTAGATTTCTATAGTATCAACATGCAGTTAAAGGAACAGTTCAGACAACTCTCAATGCAGGAATTGTCTTTGTCACACTTTTTCCAAATTTCAAAATGCCTCTCAAAGATCCTCATCTTTATGATGCTCTCAAGGTTCAAGTCCAGATCACAAGAGCTTCTCAAGTACAAGATACATATGCAACTACACTTCACTATCAGCTTGCTTATAGGCTTCAAAATCATGCTTTTGATATGGCAGTCCCAGCCATGGCCCAAACCAAAGATGCCTTGTTAATCCAAGTTGATCCGAGGATGACCCCTATGTGTACGTTTGTCCCAAGACAACTTACAAGGGACCAAATGACTTCCCTTTTTCCTGAATCATGGATTACGAAATATGAGGCGCTTCACCAAACAGTCAAGCCAATTCAGTCCAATAATCCTTTCTACATGAGGAAAGAAAATGTCGAAGTGGAGACAGTTTGGATGTATTAAAATAATATATTTTTAAAAAAGTTGATGCTAATGCTCTAAGAAAAAAAAAATTGGGGTGAGGTGGGAGAAAGTTTGGATGCAATGTATTCAAATTCTTTGCTTGACATTAATATAACTGGAATCAGAATAAACAACAATAAAGAACATGGATATACAGGGTCTCTACATTATTAAACAAATGAATCTGTAAATCCGAAGAACATAAGCTAAAACGCAGCTCCAAACCGATTCTACAAGGCCAAAGTCGTGCTTCAATCGAAAACCAATGAATGTGGTTTGCAGAGAAGTGAAAATGGAAATTAGTCAATTATCACAGATCAAGCAAGAAAATAGCTTAGAAGCAATGGATTTGGATGATGGGTTTGTAGCACAAACAACAATCTCGTCCTCGCTTACTCCACTTGCCCTGGCTTTGTCACATTCATCTACGAATGTCTTGAATGCATCTTTAACATATTTAGCAGCCTCTGCAACAGTCATGTTCTCCACTAATTTGTCAGGGTAGGTTTCCTTTCTGTGGTCTCCGTTCAATACTGCGGCCAATTGTACTAACTCTTCTTGAAACTCACTAAGTTTTGCCTGATCTGGTGGCCCAGCATCGCGTAGTTTCACAGGTTCCCCTAAGGTAACTGCAATATGCATAATAACATGCATGGTCGCTTATAAGTTATGAGAGAGAGAGATTACACAACAGATAAACCATAGATACAGTCTTTACATAATTGCATTGAACTTAGTTACTTTTGGAAAAGATAACAGTATTTATAACTCATTAGTCAATACAACTTACAACCATTCTTTTGAATTTAATTGAGTAACGAAAGTGCTGCATCTAAAGAACTGTACCTAAGTTTTACTCAAGTGACAATTTTAAAATAGTCAGTGATTAAAAGATGTGAAAGTTTACCTGGACAGTCGGATCTTGGGGTTTCTCTAGTCAAAACACCTTCAAAAGTGCCAGCCCATGCATCACGCTTAGTTAGAAACTCTTTTAGATTGAAAATCTTCTTAACAGTTGCTGGAATGGAGGAATGCTCGAACTGTGAAGTTTCATATGGCCCTGAAGGACCATGCAACACTGCATTTTGATTATCAACAACTTGTATTAATACTTTCCTCCCTATAAAGTTACCTCATATGCCAACTAATAATTAGTAAAATTTTAAATGAAGTGACAGATGGTTTATTGCACACTTGTTGGACACTTGTTGCCAAGTGAGCTAAAATCGCGTTTTGAAAACAAGATTTTAGTTTAAAAAAATTTCAAAACACGATTTCATAGGAAATGTATACTCATAGTGTGCAATAAAGAATATATAACAAGATTTAGTCATAATAATTTATATTTTGTCTGCAACTAGGAATTACTAAAGGAAGAAAAACAATAAATACTCAAATGACCCAAAAGATAAGCATATTTCTGTTCACTTTTTTTTTTTTTTTTAATTCTAATTTATATTAAGATTAATACACAACAAATATAAGTTATATTACTAATTACACACTCTAATTTTGATTTGTTTTCAATTTAGTGCTAAGTTTCACCTTTTTTCTTCTTCCTCTTTTTTTTTTTTGGCATTTCAATCCTTTAACTTTGGTATATTTTCAATTTAGTCCTTTCATATTTATTTTTCAATGATATAGATTGGACTTAGGTGGACAGAAGGATTACATTGACAAAAAAATAGAAGTTTAAGGATTGAAATGAAAAAAAAAATATTAATTTAATAAACTGAATTAAAAGCATTGTCACTGAGAAATTTATAGCTCAACTCATTAACATCTCTTGGTATTTTCAATAGAGACATCCAAAATTTAAATCTCTCATCTCCTAACTATCGAATTATCAATAAATAAAAAGAGGAAAACATGTCAAAAAAATTTAGAGGGTGTAATTTATAATTTAGTTTAAAAAATAAGACTTAAATTAATTTGCAATTGCAACTAATTAATAACATGCCGAACATACCTGTTCCACGCTCAATCCATGGAGAAATTAAGATGGTTGGAACCCTAACACCAAGACGGTCAAATTTGAAGTAATATGGTGCAGGACCGACAAGGTCATCAGGACTAGGGACTCCGGTCACCGGTGTTGGAACATGGTCGTAAAATCCACCATGCTCATCATATGTAATTATGAACAACATTTCATTCCATTGTGGGCTTGCTCTCAATGTTTCATAGACTTCCTTGATGAATTTTTGGCCTACTGAGACATCATGAGATGGGTGGTCATCGTTTGCAGGTATTGATAACAGGTCGAACCATTTTTGTTCAATTACAACGTAGTTTGGTAACTTCCCTTCCTCACAATGCTTCTTGAAATGTAGATCAAAGTCGTGGAAGTGTAATAAGTATTTCAATTTTCGAAGGTTCCTGTTGACAATTGAATTAACCCATCAGATCACATGAAAATAGTAAAGCGTCCTAAGTGCAAAGAAAGAAAAGAGAAAAAAGAAAGGTAATAACTGAATAAATAATTATTGAATATCTTTAAGTTTTCCTTTCTATAGTCCGAAAATTGAATTAAAAAAGAAAACCATCTTGAATTTTTATTCTATACAAGTTCTAAGCTACAACCTGAACATCATGCGCAATTTCACACTTGTATGAAAGGCTTATTGCCAAACAAAAATTGTTAAACTTGTAAATTTACAATAGAATTTAGGGAAATTGCCTCATGCACATTCTTTTTTTTTTTTTTTTTTTTTTTACTTGCTTACTTCTTCTTTTTTTCCTTTTTTTTTTTTTTTTTTTTTCTTTTTTGAGTAAAACCAGCGCATTTCATGAGCATGAAGACCTAGTACATCATTCAAGTTTATGAGTTAGTTCTATTAATATAAGGAAAGCTTATTCTTTTTTAAAAATAAAAGGAGATAATAATAGTTTAATATTTCTCGTCAAAAAATTAAGTTTGTATTCCTTGTCTGCCACCAAAGAAATGCAGTGGAGCCTCACGCACATGTATGTTTTTACTTTTTTTTTTTTCTTTTTTTTTTAGAGAAACAAACACACACAACACAAATATGTATTTATTTGGTTACTTATTTGGATTTTTCATTATAGAAAGAAAGTTATTCTTTCCAAAATGTTATTTGATATTTTTTTTCCGTTAAAGAAGTAGTTTCGTATTCCTTGTAAGCTCAAAAAAAAGAAGAAGTGATTTTGAGCTAGATAATAGTTAGTTTGATGTATTTAGCAAGTCGTCCGAGAGAGAGAGAGAGAGAGACTCACGCTTGTCACTTAAAATTTTGCCTATATTTGAGTAGTAAAATACAATTACGTATATATGAATTAGTAGTATTAATAGTTTGTTTTAAGTTTAATGGGATTTTCTCTGAAAACAAAGTAATGGGATTAATTTGTGTTAGTAAAATTTAATTGAATATGGTTATAATTCATATACTAATTGACAGTAAATTTGGGTTAGTATTATCAACATAGATCATAGATGTAGACATGAATTTGATAGAACTTTGCATCTTACATAGATATTATTAATTTCTTATTTGTACGAATGCAATAATTACAACAATCAAAGAGTTTTGTAATTTAAACATTTAGTGATATTGTCTCCTTTCCTTTGAAAGAAAGAAAAATTAGAATTTAAATTCTCCCGCTTATTGTTATATCGATCGAAAAAAATTATTACAACTATAAATATAACAGATTACTTGTGATAATTGAAGTGCCAAAAAAAAATATCTCATGCTAGACTTTGACTAGAAAGTATAATGGGGCAGTGGATCGGAGCAGAGTAATCAATTAATTATTGTAAAAGGCATGCATATAATATGATTGGTATGTAGGTGAACATAGCAAAGTACTGTATAAAAAAACAGAAGCTCCATAACGTGCCTCTTTTTCTTTTAACCTTTTTTTTTTTTGGAGAATATTCTATGCCATATGCTAAATTTCTCATATGACTAACATCGATATCGCAATCACATGGAACTGCAACAAAGTGTCTTAGTATACAATATGTATATTATAAGAGTTTTTAAATGGACAAGTACCCTTATAAAATTTTGGTATTCTCAAATCTTGTTTATTTATATTATTTTCCAAGTATTATTTTTAAAAAAAATTGGGGAAACTCCGTGATTTAATTGACTTTGGGGAGCTCACCAACCCACCCTAGTTCAACTTTGCAAAAGAGCATCATCATTGTAGGCCCCAACTACTACTTAATAAGGTTAAAACTAGAAGGGAAAGGAAAAAAGAAAGATAGGACTTATGAGAGAAAAAAGAGAATATATTGAAATCTAGAAGAACAATGACATGGGCACATTTATAGCTATCCAAACTACTATAATTTATAATCATCTTGGTCATGATGCCCTACCAAGCGACACCATATATATATATATGATAATGATCATGAGTATTTACTTTGTTAGTTGGAATTTCATGTGCCATGTGCATCTTATGCAGTGTATACGTGACCATACAACTAATAACATAACTTGAAATTAAACTTGCTTACATGTGAAACAATATATAGAATATGTGTAATATCGAGGGGAAAAAACAGAGAGAGAGAGAGAGAGAGAGAGAATATATTTCATGATTCATGCAAATGGCTTTTCCTTGTTTAGTCATATTTTTTATTTAAAAGGAAACAAAGATGAATTTGTTAAAAACTAATTATGAGGTAATAATGCCAAAACTAGCTTCCAGCTGGGAGAATGTAATAACAGACAGTCATTCCTCAATCAATCTAATTTTATGTATAGATTTTTATTAATTCTTTTGTTTAAAGAAAACTTGGATATATACTTGACTTTGTGCATTGTAAATTATGTAAAAGTAAAACACCTTCACGAATCACCAGTAGATTTTGAAAGCTTGGTCAATGTAGACGTTGTTTTGGACCAAACGCGAATCCACACTTCAATTCCTAATATTTTCTTACTTCATCATCTTATATGATATGATATATACCCTACACACCATTCCTCATCAACTTTCCGTTGAATTTAAGAAGATAATGAAACTGGCCTAGAACCCAACCAAAAAATAAATAAATAAATATGACTTACCGGTTAATAAATATCAACCTATTATAAAATACAAGCTCTTTATTAGTTCTTAGAAAAATTATTTACGACAAGAAAAACTTATTAATTAGCTAATATGATAATGAAGATTATGAATATTATATCAGAAAAATATAACGAATAATTTTTTAAAATATTTTTATTTTATATTTAAAAGTTCACACATAAACTTATACAATAAAGTTTATAATAACTTCGACGTTACTCTTGTTTACAAAAGCGAGGAGTAACCTTTAAGACATTTGGGTTGAAAAAAAACCGTCATGTTGTTTGGCCATAAAATCAAAAGCAAGCTAATTTTTTATTTATTTTTTATTTTTTGTAGATAGAGTTTCAATCTATAGCGTCCGTTCCTGATGATAGCTATTTATAATTAGATCAAAACATCAATTAATTTATAAGTTAATAAAATAAGGCATTAAGTAAGAGCCTTACACTTTTTGATTATTTTTAAACAAACATATCGATATATAACTAAAATTCTTATATATAGTCAATAGACACTTTTTTTTTTTTTTTACCAAAATATCGATCTATAAAAAAAATAAATCTTTTTATATTTTACCTGTAGTATAAGGTGGCCGGAGGGTACTGATAGTAAATCCCAAAACTGTGACCAGCTTCATCCAAAGATTCAAATATGGTTTTCTGAGGCATCCCTTCAATAAGCAACTTAGTATCATTGCCCGAAAGCCCATGCGACGTAGCCGAATGCACGTACTGCCGATTCGGCTGAGTAGAAGCCGGAACAGAAGCAAACCATTTATCACACAACGCAAACTCTTGCACCAACTCCTTAAAAACAGCCACTTTATCAGGTAGAAACCCATTCATGACTGCCTCAGACATACCACTTTGATTTCTCTCTGCGTTTTGAGCAAATCCATTCATTTTCGGAGGGAGGTTTTGGGCGGCGGTTTGCTCGGTCCATGGTTCGCCGAATATTTGCTCGTAGATGTCTTGGATTGAGTGACCAGGGTCCGAGACTACGTACACAGACTTGTCACCAAAGTAGAGCTGGTTTGAGTTTGAGTTTGATGTGGAAATGGGGTTGGAGAATTGGTTTGGAGAGACTCCATTGATTTCAGTGTTTAGGGACTTCATCCAACCCATTATGTGATCGAAGGAGCGGTTTTCTTGGACCAAAACCACCACTGTTTTGATGGGGTAAGGTGTGTTGGGGCTTGATGATGATTCGGATGCCATTTTTGGGTTTAACTTTTGATGGGTTTGATTTCAAAATTTGGGTCTATGCTTTGGTCTTAATAAGTTGTACAATTAAGTTGGGTCTCTTACTATTTTTATAGAGAGAGAGTAAGGATAATTAGGGAGGTAATTATGAGATTTTAGATTAGAAATGATGGTAGTTTTGGTGTGGGACAAGAAAGATTGACATTTCGTTTGGGACATGTCATGTGTATAAGCTATATAGGATATGTCATGATAATTAGGGAGGTAATTATGAGATTTTAGATTAGAAATGATGGTAGCTAGTTTTGTTGGTGTGGGACAAGAAAGATTGACATTTCGTTTGGGACATGTCATGTGTATAAGCTATATAGGATATGTCATATGCATATGCCTATATTCCTTTTTTGAAGCGCGTGGCCTCGTGATATGTTGAACATGTACGTGGGAATCAATTCTTCTAGGCTTCATTCTCAAGCAATAAAAAAAACTCTTCTAGGCTTAAGATATTTGTCACAACCTTGATTCTAACTTATTGAACTAGTTGAGCGGTGGATTACCACTTTTATATGAATTTATTATATTTTTTCTATCATTGATAGTTGATCACATCAAGATTATGATAAAAATTGTCTCTATATTTTGTTTATTTTGATGGCAATATTTCACTCGTTTTATTTCATAACGTGACCATGTTTTCTATTTTTTTTTTCTTTTTTTTTTTTTTTTTTCCTAAACTATTGTCATTCTTTTCCAAATTGTGTATGTTCAACATAAATTAATGAGATCAGATACTAGTTATAATAGATCCTACTTAAGCAATGAAAATGTTGAGAAGTAACTGAAGAACTTTTTAATTAGAAGAGTTTTATGTTAAAGAAAAAAATTAAACATATCACAATAGCTAGGATGAAATTCTCCACAATGTTTTAATTCCTCTTTAAAAAAGGAAGAAATTTTTAATAATAGCATAGAGGTTTTTTTTTGTGAGGGGGGGGGGGGGGACCAAATACATGCAGGGGAGAGAAGATGGAGTTCAATACAAAGGCATATTTCAAACTCCACTTAAAAACCATTGTAAATTTTAAAGGAAATTGAGGTAAGTTATACTACAAATAACATATTCTCTTACGCAATATAAGAAAAATACCTTTTTTTTTTTTTTAGAAACAAATACACACCCAAGGCAAGAGAGAGGTTAATTAAAAATCATTTAATCCAATTACCAAAACTTTTATAAACCTTTTTTTTTTATATACAAGATAGAAATTATACTATAGTATAATCTAAGTGTATATATGTGTGAAACTCCCTTCTGGAGACTTGAATCCCGACCTTTGCCCCCACAACGTACAAACACTTATACTTATAGAGTGACCATCGCGTCAAGGATGTTCAATGGACTTTTATAAACCTTAAAACCCATTATTATTATTATTATTATTTTATGGTTCTAATAACGTGGGCTAAGAAACTAGGTGCTCCTTTACTGGTGGTAATCCAAGCATGCCACGCGCTGCTGTGCCAAAGGGATGGTGTTTTGTGTTTGCTAAAAGGATGTCTTTGTCTACAACCTTAGTAACTGGTAGTTAGATCGATCATCCATGACTAATGTCCAATTAATAGATGTGAAACTTCGTCGTGATGACTATCTAAATCTTAGCTGCCTACTTTCTTAGTTTTTTTAATCTTACTTGCAAGAAACATATTTGCAATGAAGCGAGGCTCACTGTCCCCCCCTAGCATGTGTAAATACTACACAGTACAAACTCTCCAATATTTATAATGAGAGTGATCGATCGATAATCATTGTTCCAAACTTATTCTATATAAACAAGTTATTATATATGCAAACGAATGAAGCATATGCTATGCGTGTACAATGATTTAATGGTTTTTGTATACGTTGCGTTGGTGTTATTTAGAGTTCAAAAGTCAAACAACTAAGACCATCCAACATAATAATTCACAATGCAAAGAGTGCACAAAAAGGACTTCCTTATTTTGAATGACATACCGTCTGGGTGGAAAATTTACTACTTTTTGATGAAATCAAGTTTTTTTTTTAATAGACTAGTTACTCATTAATATTATGAGCATGTTTAGCCCAAAAATAGCCGGAGCTAGTATTCACCTGCAAAGGTGGTTTAGTAATAGAAATTTCTTGTAACTCATCATATTTGAGAGTTCAAAAGTTGAGGGTTCGAGTAGTGACAAATTCTACTATATATTATGTGGATGGTTTCACGCAATACATTATAGAGTTTAAGTAGATTGAAAACAGTAACCACACCTAAAAGTTTCTTTTTTATTCATTAAAAAATAAAAACCAAATAGTTTACTTCATTGATTAGGCATCATGACTCGGCATTATTTTTCTCATCCTGTAAATAGGATTTACAAATTATAAGTTTCTACTACACAGTTTGGGCTCACGGCCTATACTACTCTACCCCATTATAAAAAATTGAGCTCATGGCCAGTGTTCTCTCTCTTCTCACAAGTTAGGCTCCACAACCAATATCCCTTATTTACATAAATGGGCCAACAAATGAAAAATACTCAAACCCATATTTTTAGATGCTAAATGGATTGACTTGTTAAGTAAAAACCAAAGCCCATGATTCTTTCATACCAAACAGGCCATTGGGTCCTTAAAAATGAAATCTTTAAGTTTAAGTCATTTATGAAGCAAAACAAGTTAAAATTTATTGAAAATAAAAAAACGTCAAAGCCCACGACGCACATAAGTGAGCTCATGGGTAAACAAGTACACTGATGCCTAGAGCTAGATTATCAACTAACTATTAACTAGACATGGTAAAACAAGTCAAAATTTTCTGACGCGGCCCCACCTGACTCGAAAAATACATGACCTGAATCCAAATTTTTTTACCCGAAGTAAAAACGGGTTGACCCGTGACCCAACCCGTGTTTTTTGTGGGTCAACCCAACCCGCGACCCAGCTGAACTCGGACTATTTTTTTTAAACTTTTTTTATGGTAAAAAAAAAGTAAAATTAATACAATATTGATTTAATTGTTTATTGTGAGTTTTAAGGAAACAATTGATACATTTACATAACTGCATGCAAATTAATTGAAAGATAAATGGTTGAGCATTCTGTAATAAGTAAAGATTTTTAGATATCAAATAGCAAAGTACATGCTAAGATAATCTGGGTACGGTAGAGTTAAAAATATAGATTTAAAATTGTAGACATGTGTGAGAAACATTCACAAGTGTGAAATAGCGAAGCCAAAGTATCAAATTAGCATAAATTATGAATGCTTTTAGCATTGTCAAGGGAGGAGAGGAGGGAGTAAAACATAAAATGGTTTTTTTTTTTTTTTTTTCGTATATACAACTTCCATATTATATGTAATAATCTAAAATAGTATTCTAAATATAATTTAGTATACAATACAACTATATTGTACAATAGTTTTAAAAAATTATAATATTTTAAAGATCGGTAAAACAACAACCTTTAAATGCATAAACAAATATAACTAAATAACTAATAATATGTTTTTGTCAAATTAATAATAACTTATTATATTTATATATAATACCAATTGAATAAAAATATATGATAAAAAAGAATAGTCAAACATCTAGGAGTAGAACAAAAAGTAAACGTGAAACTAAGAAGAAAAAAAAAACTGATATAGGTTTTTGCTTTTGAAGTATATGACTTTTTAACTATACATGTGGTCACTCTCTTGGAATTGGAGTAAACACTAGAAGACTTCTTAGATTTGGAAATTTGTAAAGCACTTATCAAACTACTTGATCGGACAGGGAGAAAACTAAAAAAACATAGAAAGGAGAAAGAGAGATAGAGAGAACGAGGAAATAATCACAGACGTAGATACAAATCTGTTGGTTGTACTGGTAGTGTAATTTTAATTTTGCAGATGAAGAAGAAAAGTGCAAAAAAAAATAGCTTTATTCCGTTGTCAAAGCCTAAGTAAGCCAAAGTCTCGGAAAAAAATGTTTTTTTTTTTAATGAATGAGCAAAAATTTGAAACATTTTTTTCTTTCCTATAAAATTAAATATTGTAAAAGTAGGGCTACTGACACAACACTTTCCCAAATTTTCACAACAAAATCTAGGTGGCAAGTTGTTAAAGGTTAGTAAGAAAGTGATGTTAGTTGTGTGTCCAAATAAAAACTAGTTACAACTTACTATTTAACTTTTATTGTGAAATTATTGTGAAAAATATTGTGAAAGTGACACTAAGATGATCATATTCAAGTTATTTCAGATGGGTTAAAAAAAATAGGGTGAGATTGTTCAAATTTTCATTTTAGGGGGTCAAAATAAAAAAGAAAATTATAAATTTTATATATTATTTTTTTTTGGCCAAGTCAGGGAGTTCATTCGAACCTCCTGGGTAATGTGTAACACCTCTCTCTCTCTCTCTCTCTCTCTCTCTCTCTCTCTATATATATATATATATATAATAAAAAGGGAGTTCACACATGTGGTCACTGTCCTCGCTTACTTAAAACCTATCACGCATGGTGTGGGACCTCTTGAGCAAGAATAGAACTTACAACTATTCGAATCACAACTTTTGAACTTACAAGTATAATGAGTTACAAAGACTTTTCTACCACTAAGTCATGCATATCAACAAATTCACTAATATGTCACAAGTGAGCTTGTCACGCCTCTATTCGTCGGGTGAATTTTGGAAAAAGGTAAGTGTAAGGGAGGGTTGCTCATTAGTTTGATCATTAATTCAGCGCCAAATTCAAGTCAGCTCTTGAATTATCTCTATCAAAGTAATCATTAATCAATTTTATCTTATCTTGTAAGTATTATTTGTTTTGATAATGTTCATGGACAAAATTGGCCAATGCCGTTTTCGCCCAAATTATATAGCCTTCTGCCCCCCTTCCTAAACTAATTAGGGAAATGCCCTTCTTTTAAAACTCGATTTGCTCAAAATCAAGTTAGGCCCTATAGTGGCGTTTTTAAACAGCCTATAGTGACGTATTAAGGACCTATAGTGGCATTTTGTAACTCGACCTCCATGAACTCGAGTTATACGTAAAAAAAGTTATAAAAAAAAATTACCAATAACTCGAGTTCATAGAGGTTGAGTTAAAAAATACCACTATAAGTCCTTAAAACGTCACTATAGGATCCTTAAAACGCCACTATAGGGCTCTAGAAATTTTTTTTTTTTTTAACTCGATTTTGAGTAAATCGAGTTACAAAAGAGGGGCATTTCCCTAATTAGTTTGGGAAGAGAGGCAGAAGGCTATATAATTTGGGCGAAAAGGGCATAGGCCAATTTTGTCCTAATGTTCATGGTAAGCTCCTTTATAGACACATTAAAATCAAATCCTAGCCTCCTAGGTTCAACAATCAAACCAGCAGAAAATAATATTATGCATTTTAACTCAATATAAAACTATAAACCCATGTTTTGACCAATTAAAATTCAACTTTTAATCATTTAGGTCAAAACTCTAATTTCCATTATATGAAACTACAATTTTACCTCTATTCCAAAAAATAGTAAATTGAGATTAGAAATGTTTTTTTTTTTTTTTTAATAGACAAAACACAAGTACCTCTCATACTTGAAATGAGGTGTTATAGGTTGGAAGCAATCCAAATGAATTAAAAGTATATTCAAATTGGAAGAATAGTTGGCACAAATTGTAATTGATTTAATATTTAATTTGAGATACTTAATATAAAATTAGAGCAGATTAGTTTTTTTATTTTTTTATTTTTTTAAAACAGCTTTATTACGAAGAAAATAAATTCAATACATCCTGAGCCAAAACAAACTCAATCATATTAGGATTTTCCTCTATCCAAGTTACATAATCATCAATGTTCTTGGCATATTGTGCCAAGATGCGTGCTGGGCGATTGCCCTATCTTTTGACGTGGGAAATAAGAATGTGCCTAAGCTCTAATAACTTGAGCTATGTCCCCTCAATGATATTTGCAATAAACATTGGTGCAATACCATCACCTTTTAAAGCATCGATAACAATCTGTGAATCACTCTCCACCACCTAGTCTCAAATGCCAACGTCCTAGGCAAAGTTAACCCCCTCCTCTAAAGCTTTTGCTTCAATCTCCATAGGACCTAGAGGAGCATACAATTTCTTGCTCAACGCTGCCTCCACGCTTCCTGCATGATCACATATAACAGCTCCTATTCCAGCTGACTTGTGAGTAGAGAAAGTCACCCCATCCACGTTAAGCTTGAACCAAAGCTCAGCCAAAGATGACCACGATACCACATCCTCATTCACCTGGTGGGAAATAACTAAGTTGGCTATTTGGAATTCCTCCAACAGATTTTGAGCTTTCCACAATATCGTTAATGCTGAAGATCTAGCTCTACCCTACCTCACCTCATTTCAACTGAACCAAAGACTCCATGCCACCGTAATAACCAATCCTAGCAATTCATCATCCATCTTCTGCCCAAACTTCAAGTGCCAAACGAAGTCCCTCAAACTCCACGAAGTGAAAACTAGGGGTGTCAAAGTCAATTCCGGACAGGGTCCATACTTCACGAGCCGTAGGACATCCCTAGAAAACATGGCCACTACTCTTAGCTTCATCATCGCAAGCTTCACACCTGGGATTATCAATTACCTTTCGACAGCATAAATTTTCTTTGGTTGGCAGAATATTTTGGCAAGCTCTCCAAGCAAACGATTTAATCTTGTTTGGAACGTTTAGTCTTCAAATGGTCCTCCAAAAAGTTGTGTGCTTCTGACCATTGGATGATTCACTTACACTACCATTGTTGCAAGAAGACAGCCACCTTATACGCACTTCAAACTGTGAATACTCCCCAAGGTGTATATGCCCAAGCCAAGTGATCCATGGGTAACCAAGAACTTAGCAGAATACATAGAATAGCTGCTGCATCATCAGGAGAGAAAAATTGGTGAACCATGTCAACCTCCAAGCCGCTGTATGTGGGTCAATAAGCAATGAAACCTTAGCATCAGAGGGTACAGCAATAGGTGGGGAGGTGAGTCGAAAGGTTGAAAGTTGATGTAGCCATTTGTCCCTACAGATTTCAATAGAATGGCCATTGTCAAATTGCCACCGAGTTCCTTGTCAGACAATTGATTGAGCTGCCATTATGCTACGCCATGCATAGGAGGGGTTGGTCCCTACCTCTGCGAACAGAAAATCTCCAATAAAGAAATACCTCGCCTTGAGTATCCGATGAACTAAAGAATTTGTACATGTCTAAAGTCTCCATCCTTGCTTCCCCAATAGAGCTAGATTGAAAGCCTTTAAGTCTTGAAAGCCAAGTCCTCCTTCCTCCTTAGGCCTACACATTTTATCCCAACTTAGCCTTGCCATCTTGCTTTTCTCACTTGTTTGACCCCACCAAAACTTTCGAACCATACTAGTCATCTCCTCAGTTGGGAAGCTTAAAGACGCTCATTGTATATGTTGGGACTGCTTGTGCCACGGTCTTAATAAGGATCTCTTTTCCCACATATAATAATAATTTTTCCTTCCACCATGATAATTTGTTATTCAACCTTTCAATCAACTAATGAAAGTATTGCACTTATTCTTCCCTACTAGTGATGAGAGCCCCAAATACTTTTCATGTTGCTTGAGAATCTCAGCTCCAAAGTGGCTTTTGATGTCCTCTTGAACTTCTTGGGGTGTATTTCTGCTGAAGAACAGTGACATTTTCTCTTAGTTTAATTGTTGACCCGAGGCCTGCTCATATTTTTCCAAGATAGATATCAAAGTGGAACATTCTTCCTTTGTTGCCCAACATAAAATTAAGCTATCATCCACAAAGAGTAGGTGGGATATATCTGGTTCCCTCACACACGCTGCAACTCCCTTCAGTGTTCCAAGTTCTGTCAATTTTCTGAGAAGTTCTGAAAGGCCCTTTGCACATATTAAAAATAAAGAGGGGGACAAAGGATCTCCTTGGCGTAAACCCCTAGTAAGGGTAATATTGCCTCGGGGTTTCCCATTAATTTTTACAAAATATGTAACAGTTTGAACAGATTTCATCATGATATCTACCCACTTTGTATGAAAACTCATCTTGACCATAATACTCTCTAGGCAACCCCATTCAACTCTTTCATAAGCTTTACTCATATCCAGTTTAAGGGTAATCTCTCCCACTTTCCCACTCTTCTTTTGACTTATCTAATGCATAGTCTCGAACACAACCAAGACATTATTAGGGATAAGACGATTTGACATGAAAGCACTCTGATTTTCACTAATAATGTGGGGAAATAACTGTTTCAATCTATTGGCTAGGACTTTTGAGGCCAACATAGAAATCACATTGCTAAAGCTAATAGGCCGATATTGGGTAATTTTCGTAGGATTCTTAACTTTAGGAATGAGAACAATATGAGTTTCATTGAACTTAGGGGGAAAAATACCATGGTTTAGAAAATCAATTACAGTATATATAACACAATTTCCTACTAAAGACCAATAATGTTGGTAAAAAAGATGGGGCATACCATCAGGTCCTGGTGCTTTCTTGGGATGCATTTATTTGAGGGCTCAGGCTACTTCTTCAACTTTAAATTTGGTTGTCAAGGATGTGTTCATAGTCTAAGATACAACTAGTTCAATAGCCTCCACTACTTCAGTAACATCCGTAGGACCACTTGAGCTAAAAATGGCCTTAAACTAGTCCAGCGCAATACACTCCATAACCCTATCTTTTGTTTGCCACAAGCCGGCCTCATCACTCAGCCCAACTATTGTTTTTCATTGAAAACGTTGGGATGCCTTCACATGAAAGAAACTGGTATTTCGGTCCCCACTCACCAACCACATATTCCTCAATCTCTACTTCCACATTGTGCTTTCAGCATCCAACCACGCATTTAAACTTTGCCTAACCTCACTTATTTCCTCCTCAAGTTTTTTTTATAATAATTTGTTGAGCTTCCATTTATTAATATGATACAAATTGATCTCCAAATTTGATGTGACATTGACAAGGAATCTCAAGCCTACGTAATATTCATTCCTTTCCTTTGCAATTTAGATTGTGATCTCCACATTCTTCCCCAAAAAATAAAATAAAAATAAAAAGATTGTGACCTCCACATCAAAAGGGTTAAGGCCGAGAGAAATCATAAGCAACCCAATCAAATTTAAAAGGTGGGAGGAAAACCCATCAAGCCACTAGTTTCACCATCAATTGTCAAAGAAAATCAAGTAGAAAATAAGAGCTTGTTTGGTTTGAGAGTGAGCCACATTCCATCACTCATCACCCAAAACTCATCATCTTATAATTCATTTTTTTAACTTGAAAACTCCCAAGACCCATCTCAGCTCTGTTTGGCTCATAAATCCAATAGAATTTTCTTTCTAAAAACTCAAAATTTTTAACTTTATGTGGGACCCACGGATTGACAGGGTTCAGAAACACCAGAACGGCACCCGCGTGTATACCTCTCTGTTCAAGACCCACTGCCAAAGTTCAGTTGACAACCTCGGAGAGAAGTCATTCCTCTATTCAATTGGATTCGCAAACCGAGATGAGAGATAGCTATTACCAGTGGGTATAGAGAGAGGAAGGGGATGGCTTAGGAAGAGGGTTGGGAAGAGAAGAGGAAGAAAATAAAGGGAGGGGTCTTGAATGAAGGAGAGGTCTGGTATGGATAGAGAAAGATTTGTTGGGGGGGGGGGGGGGGAGGGAGTAAAGTGGCTGGCAATGATGTGACAAAACACTGACCGTGGGCCCCAATTGTTGAGTGGAATTACAAAAATGCCACCATCACTTTATTTCCATAACTCAGACACACCATTTTTTTTTTTTTTTTTTTTCATTCTCACTCACCCATCACACATTTTGGTGAGTTTTTGGTGATGAGAACTGAAAATGAGAACAAATCCAGACAACCATCCTAGACATGGGACCCATCAATTTTGAATAATGGGTGATGGAAATTGAGTTATGGGTAAGTGAAAACACTAAATCCAAACAGACTCTAAAATTCTGGAAATCAAATTCTCATATCTGTAGCCTGTAGGTATTGGGAGAAATTATTCGATGCATGCAAAATCCAATTTTATGTGAGAGGAAGATGTTGTATTGCAATAATAGTATATACTGTGTGAATCAAATAATTTCACAGGTAGTAGAAAGTGAATTGAAATAACGTTAATAATAGAAACGCATTGCACTAAAATTTTGAACTAGTTACTGTTGAGGGCCATTTTTGAGAAGTCATAAAGAAGGAAAGTAGCCCAGCAACACAGACCGAAAAGGAGTTGGCAAAAAAGATAGAACCATCAAGTTCAAGCGGCGGGAATAATGGATCACAGATCCATAAAATAAATAAATGGGCCTTGAGGAAGCAAATGGGCTCAAAAGAGCTCAGAAAGAGAGAAATAGCAAATAGCAAACCCATGGGCAGCATATGATGTAGAAAAGTAAGAATGGGTCGCGGCAGGCCCAAAGCAATACAAGCAAAGAGAGTAGGGGATTGATGGCAGGCCCACAAACCCCAAAGATAAGTATGAGGTAATTGGGCCGGGGAAACTCAATGAAGTTAGTAGAAGCCCATGGGAACACAAAGTTAGGAAATGGGCCGAGGAAGCCCAAGACAAGCAAATGGGCCGAGGATACTCAAAGGAAAACAAAATGGACACAGGAGCCCATAAGTAAGAAAGCCTATGGCCATGCGAAGCCACTGGGGAAAGAATAAACAGCAGGCCTGGAGAGGCCCAGCAGGATCAAGTCATTACAGTAAGAATGACAGAATAATATGGCAGGACATGATGGCAATCAAGGAATAGGCTGAAAGAAATATAAAACCCAGTATCAAATAAAGCCCAGCCTCTAAGGGGAGTGGGGAATCGTAAAACAACCCACATAAAAGGTCGAAGAAGGGCGGCAGACTGTACAAACAAGTCTCCAAACCGCGGCAAATGCATGAGCAGTAGGCAGATTTTGGACATACATGAAAGGGAAGCACGCGCAAGACCCAGGCACCACCAGCCTGTACCCAGCCAATATGGGACATGGTGGGGTCATGGGTCAGAGGTAAGAGGGCATGTTTTGGCAGTGGGGAGAGGGGAAAAAACCTATTCTGCGGTTACTGCCCAAGCTCTTTTGGAGGGTACGTCCTGTTGGGATGACAGACCACCCAAAAGAAGCAAGGTTGAGGGGGAACCGCTAGGTGTATGCCATGAGGGATAGAGAGAGAGAGCAACCATACCGTGGCAGGAAAGGGTGCCACGGCAGACTAATAAATAAAACAGTCTTCCTTTGTCTGGAAGTGGGGAGTGGCACACAGACGAACCAGTGGTGGTCAACAAGTACACCCAGACCAGACAAAGGTGGTTAAGGGCTAAAATAGTAAAATCTGGTCACGGCAGACACTATATAAGGAGACCTTTGCCGTGCCCAAAAAAGGGGGAGGCAAGATCATCTGGGAGGAATCATAAAAAGAATAGAAAAACAAGTGAAAAAAGAAAAGAAAGAAAAAGATAAAGAAACTAAGAAAGAAGAAAGGAAGAAAAAACAGAGAGAGTAAAAAACGGTAGGCATGCACCAGTAGGTCGATTTTCCCTCTCTCCCTCTCGAAATTCTGCCATCTGTCCGAAAGTAAGAGGATTCCTTTAGGCACTAACCATTCAGGTCCATTTCCCTCAAAGCCATTAATCTCCACGACAAGATTTTCCCTAGGAGATTAACTGTGTTGAGAGGAGGCATTCTTCCCTCTTTAGTTTTGCTCATGCAGACCAAACTTGATTTGATTTCCGTCTCTTTTGATTAACCCATATTACCATTTGCTAATGTTTTATTTTTATTGTAAAAGTCATTGTTATTACTGTGATTATGTTTCGTGAATAGAGATTATTTGGTCATTTTCTATTAAATAGTCAGAGTACTCTGTTTTGTTGTTGTTATTATATCTGTCTGTCATGACTTATCTGAAACAGCTCTACCTGCCATAAGCACACTCCTGGCAAACGAGACATAAGTTTGTGCACAAGCCGACCCAAATTGAGTTGCAATTGGACCGGTCTCAACTTCCCTTACTCAAAATATTTGGGCCTATTACCGCAGGAGACAGCCTAACCCAACATAACAACAAAAAAGGCCCCTACAGTTACTAATGGTTTATTATTTGTATAACTTATTTAAAATGTCATTTCATATAAATTTTTTGGATTCATTCAATATAAGATGTAAAAATTCAAAATCCACTTAATCCATTTTGTGTGTTAATCAATTTTAACTATGATTTTATCAATTTAATTTTGAATAACTTATTTTTGTTAAAGCAATGCAATTATAACAAGTATTATTAGTAAACGTTAGTGAGTGATACTAATATTTAGAAAAGAATCAAATCATTTATATGATTTATAGGCATCCCAGGTAATTCAGTATTATGGTTCCTCATTATTTGCTATGGTATATTTTTCCTACATTCTCATTTTGTATAGATTTGGAGAGACTTGTGTCCAGTGGCCAATTCCACTAGACACATTAGAATACGGACACGTGTCCGCATTTCAACGTGTCCGGTAGAACTTGCCACTAAGATCACCCAAATGACCTCAACCTTCTCAAGTAAAGATAATTCATTTAAATGTAAAATAATATTAGAATTTTTCATGTCAGTTGTATATAAAATATTATGCGTATAAAAAATTTAGACCAACTTATTTACTTTCCTCCTTAAAAAATAATAAATAAATAAATAAAATCATTTTCTTTAGATGTGACTTGTGAGAATAAGTTTAGGGATGAAAGTGAAAAAATGTGGGTCTAATGATAATTAGCTGTCAAGAGATGCTATATTATGGGCATTTAGGTTGATGGGTATGGAATGTATTTACTTTAGATCCCTATAAAATATGAAATTATACCGATTATACTATATAAGACCAAAATTATATATGAGGTTATTTTTTCAATTGAAGCCATAGAGAATCGCCTAAATAACCTTGTGTTAGCGCCGGCCCAACACTAAAAACAATACCATATCTCAGTTTTTAAAATAATTGACATGTAGTTTGCATAATGCATATGAAATGTTTGCATGTGAGTCTCATGCAGTCGTCAATCGTTTATATTTGACGGTTAGTACTTTCATAATCAAATTGCTGGTGGTGGGTGATTATCATCGAGGAAGAAAATTATGATTATTCTAATTTTTCTACTATCCCATCATCATTATTATTGTTAGTGAGTGACTTTTGTGACATTGTTGCTGGTGAGTTGGCAATATATATTATCACGATTTCAGAAAATCCAAATCAGAAAACAACTTCTTCTTCTTTTTTTTGACGGCAATCAGAAAAACAACTTGCGCATAAAAAGGAATGGGTTTTAAACGTGATAAAAAAGGAAACAGGCATTGTACTTTAATATGGGGCCTAAACAAAATTGATACTGTTAAGAAAAGCATTGGATCCTTGATAAGTAGCAACCATTACTTTCATAAGTAAGTTGAAATAGAAAGCAACCATTATTAGCCTCACGACTCAATCATGCCAACCATGTTCGAACCATATGTAATATTAAAAGCCCATGCTAGCATCCAGAACCCGGATCTGTGTTTGTGGGAGAAAAGAAACAAAATATGGATTTATTTGTGGGTGGTTGGATCAATCCCCAATATTATTCATTGTTTTCTCTTATGTTTCTATTGACAATAGCAAGTGTCAAGAGCCTTGTAGTTTAACTGATTGGCAACTTTTAGTGTTTTCAATATATAGAGATATCTACATCGGTAAGTAACACAGATTTCTAAGAAGAGTACAACAAATAAGCTAACTTACTCTTGTGCACATTTAATCAACTTTATGTCAATAAGCGTAAAAAAAATACAAAAAATAAAAGTTAAAATAAAAGAACAAGTGACACGTTAGATGTTGATAAATTTTAGTACCATCTTACAAACTTATAATTAATTAATTGTCATGTCCCAACATATGGGCCTTATTTTTCAAATATACATTATTATATCAATATGTTGTGTCCTGTACGTGCTTTTTAGTGAACACATTTTTCTTGCTGGAGTGTTGTACTTCAAACTATTTCTGAGCATCACTAAAAGCTTTGTGAGATTGTAGTTTAGTTTGTGGGATCACAAGGAGCGTGCCTCAGTTGATATTGTGTGGCACAGATCTCCCATGCCATAATTGCTCTCAACTGATTGAGTTGAGAAGAGGCCAAAAAGAGAGAGTCTCTACGCAAATTGTCACGCATGCTTCAGAGCTAAGGCAGCATATTATTCTTTACTCTTTAGAATGTGACATAGACATTAGAATAGACGGTGGAATGGTTGAACACATGAGCTCGTTAAAGAAAGTAACAGGGACCACTAGTAGTTCACTACACAACCAAATCAGTAAGAGTGAATTTGAACCGTGGAGCTTGTAATGGACTAACCAAAAGCTTGTAGTTTTTCATACTTTGATAATGTGATTATTTATATGGACTCATTTTTTGTGGCTGCTCTATGCACAAAAAATCCTTATGAATTTGATGTTTTTCCTAATAATTGTAGACTTCCTTTCAAAAAAAAGTAATGTTACATCAACAATATTTTCACAAGAAATCCTAAATAGCAAACTGCTATTAGTAGGTAAAAAAAAATGATGTAAACAATGAACTCAGATTAGAATCAATCATAACTAATAACCTAAGACTTGTTGTGAAAATATCGTAGACATAAAATTATTATTAAAAATTAATCTTAATTCAAGTTTAGATGAAATATCTCTATCACATAATTAAAGAGTGGGGCTATTATTAAGGGCAACCTGGAATGGGAATCTTCTATGAGAATGCCCGTTTGGCAGAATATCAATATCAACCCACTTGTGCAGGCCAATTTAGGTTAGTTGGCCGCTAGTTATATAGTATATAAATTAGTAATATGTCTTTTCAATATATGGGGTTAATTAATAAAAATGAATATATAAATTTAAAAACAATGGACAAGAAAAAAATTATCTTTCTATTATTATTTTTTTTTAATATGAACCTATTGAGGTTTAACTAACTCTTGACAAAAAAATTTTAATATGAACCTATAGTGGTTTAACTAACTCTTTTGACAAAAAACAGAAAGAAAGAAAGATTTGAAATATTTGTTACATAAAAAATGACTCTGGACAAGAGGAAAGGAAAAATATCAATTTATATTAGTTACAGCTTTTGATAGCAGAAATCTTAAATATAATAAAATAAACAATGTTTCAATTTCTATACTACAACTTTTGGGGAAGTACTTCCTAGTTAGGGTTAATTATTTATAAATTTTTCATTTAAAAAGTATAAAAAAGTTTTAATTAATGACATCTTGAAAAAAAAAAAAAAACCCACAATGAGTTGCCTCGAGCCATATGTGTAATACAACATGTGAGATCCAACTCTTAATATAAAATGAGACAGATCAGTACTGCAATGTCCAATCCCAGTAACTTATGCCAATTATGCATAAAGAACAAATAAAACACATTAGTATAGTACTAATATCTTTGACAGATTCCAAATCAATGGGTACTTAGTATTTACTGACTTTGGCTAAATATGTAAAGACAAAACTCAGGTACAATACTTTTAAATTTAGAATTTTAAATTCTACAATTGAATTCAACCACATGATTAAATAATCTAGATCTTCAAAGCAAGGATTTCGAAAGAAAAAAAAAAACATTTCAGTCTAAAGCAGGAAAAGGTTAACAGATTCACAAGTGCAAGTTTATGCTTTCTATCAAATTATATCCAGGATCTCTCTTCTTTTGGGTATCTCTAATATGTTACAGAACCAAAGATATTGTGGGTATTATACATCTAGAAGAAAAAAAAAAATCAATTTGGAATGTCAGAAATACTTCCTTTCCCATACCTTGTGAACATAAATCTTCCTGTGGAAATCGACCTCTTCATTCCTTTTCTATTATCTGCCTTGCAATGACTTTCTTCAAGTCCCTTTGAGGATCCAATGTCCAAAATCTCGATTGCACATTCCTCACCATTGTCGCCTTCGCGTAATATGTCAGCAATTGAAACATGGCCTTGACATAGAGAATAATTCATTGAAAAAGACCTCCTCAATGGCTGAAGTCCATCTTGTTTAATTTCAATCATGTTATCTCTTGTTTGAGAAATGTCTCCATGTCCAAGACCTGGAATTGAAGTTTTAGGCATAACATCACCACTAAGCACAAGGCTAACAACAGCCTCTTCATGAGCACCACCTTCTAAATCTTGTACCACTAGAATAGTATCATTGGCATGTTGGTATTGGAGAGCAGAAACATTAGTTGCTGGTGGAGTTTCTTGGCTTGGATGAGCTGGTACTTGAGGTGGCAAAGAATTGGTAGAAGCAATAATACTAATATTGGAGCGGCAAAGAGGACAACTTGAGTGAGATTTCAACCAAGTATCAATGCATGGGAGATGAAAAGCATGGTTGCACTTTGGTAACAACCTTAGACTCTCATTTTCTTTGAACTCACTTAGACAAACAGGGCAATCAGTGCCTTCAACTGACCCGTCACCTTTCTTGTACTTGCAAACTTTGATTGACTTGATAAGGGTCTCATCCAATCCTGAAGAAGCAGCTTGCAATGATTCATGATTGATGAAATCACGATCATGGTTAAGTTCCATGGTTGTGTTACTGTTTCTACCTCTTCTCCTACAGTATTTTGAGATGATTGTGTAGTAACATACCAAGATAAAAGCACTTGCTAAGATGCCAATGACTGCTACAATGAGAGGAGAGAATTGAAAGCCTGAAGGATCATTATCATCTCCAAGACCAAAATAAGGGGGAGGAGGCATAATGATGGAGCACCATTGTGGGCAATATATGCTACAAATTCCTTGGTTACAATCCTTATATGCCGCATAGGGTGACCAAGGATTTGGGTTGTTCATAGAACCCATCAACCCCTGGATTAGAACTCAATGACTAGTAGATCTTGCAACAGTGTATGTCTACTTTCTTTCTATGTGTCTTCACTTTGCCACAAAAGAAAGAGAGTGTGTGAAAAGTTAGGGAGGTAGGCAAGTTGTTATAGAAAAAAGAAAGAGCAAAAAAAGGGGCTTACATGTGAAGGGAAGCAAAGTAGAGAAGGTGGGAAATTGATGTATCTTCTTATCTTCTAGTATTTCTTTCATTCCTCTCTGCCCCCACAACCTTTTTTTTTTCTTTGTTTTATTAGTGGACTTTGCTTTTTAGCTTTCTTTGTGGGAGATGATTGTTTGTTGATAAAGTAGATGATTTGTTGTTTTTCTTTTACTTTTTATTTAAATCAAAGTGACTATGGAAAATTGCAAAAGTATGGTCCAAGTTAAATGGCTATTGGTTGGTCAAGTGTTGGTGAGAATGGACTCTTTGCATTCCCCTGCGAAAGCTACAAGCTACCACGCGTCAAAGCAGCCCTACCAATGAAAATTTGACAAGATCGAGGACGTCTTACCTTCGAGTCTTGTAATGAAAAATCATATCACACACAAGCTATTCACGTTTTCTCCTCACTGTCTTTTGAAATCATGTTTTAAAAGCACGATTTTTCAGTCTATATAACAGTATATGTACGATGAATATACATAACAAGGAATGTGTGATTATCGAATATTAATTACTTATCTTTATAAAAAGTTTAAGGGAGTAGTCACGTACAACCACGTGAGTTCTTTGACACGGAAAATATTTATAGGTTAGTTAAGTATAGGGTATGAAAGCTTAGCAAAGATTAAAAGCTCGAAATGAATGTCAATGGTCGCACATGGCATAAAAGCAATTTCCATTTTCCAATCAAAGCATGACACTCTATCCTACATGTTACTCCGTCCTACTTTCAAGATTCTTTCTGTTTACCTTTTAATTTCGAGTGGTATGAGGAGGTCAGAAGTCTATACAATGGGATAGCCTTCTTTTTCGGTTTGAAATTCCCATATCTCATCCACTATATGTATGATTCAATGCTATATAATGCAGACACCTTTTAAAAAGAAGAAGAGAGAAGAAACCAAAAAAAAAAAAAACTGAAATAGAAAACAACTGAATAAAGAAATTGTACTTTATGAGGTGGAATTCACTATTTATGCTACTATATCCTCGTTTGAACTAAAAATATAAGATCGTTTCAAAAAAAATAAATAAATAAATAAACTAAAACTATAAGATCCTTTAATTTGGTTTAGATTTTTACCCTATCTCATTAACTTGCATGACAATTGAAGGTGGTAGTACATGGGAGATCTCAGGGAGAAAAAAAATTGACTATTCCTATTTTCGTATTTATAATCAATATATATAAGCAGAGATCTCATGCTCATGAGGTTTTGCCAAGTGACATATTGTATGACATTTTTTTCATTTAGACTTCCACCTCATCCAAATTTAGCATTTATGTCAGAACATTTATTTTAATGTATTACTATAATTAAAAGAATTTGTCTACATTTATAACTTTAAATGTTTTGGATAGATACGAATGGATCTAAAAAGTTATGGGAAAAGTACGAATTAAGAAAACTTGTCAATTTTCTACATAAGTTAACTTCAATGCAAAATTGCATGAGTCAAATTCAATGAATTGGGTAATATGATTATCTGTCTTCACATTTATTCAATATAAATCTTCATTTCCTTTGGACTTAAAATTAAACTTCCATAATTTCTCTCACAATATCTTTGGTTCCCTTTCTGAAAGGTATGTTAATTTCCAAAATATTATGTTCGTATTATATATTTGGTTTATATTTTATGTATACATTTTTACTGATGTAGCATTCTAATGTGTTTAGGCTGATTTTTTCATATTATGTGCCAATTTAGATTTTTGGTTTTCCATATGATGCATATACTTGGTAAGCATTTGTAGTATTTTTGGTTGCTTTTAGTTCAATTAAAATTTGGAGGTTAAATTGTGATATTATTGTATCACTATGGCATTATTTTTTCTATTATTATATCATGAAAATTCTAGCAGTTTTTATAGCTAATTGATTAAGATATCCTTCTATCAATTTTCTATCTATTATAATTACGATCTTTGAAAATCAAACTTTTCTTCCATTAAAATGTTAATGTGCCTTAATTTTATCTCTCATATCAATTTTGAAATCAATGAAAATCTACTTTCATTGACATAAAAATTGTAGGTGCTGATATAGAGACTTTAGTGGTATAAGAAATGTAGAAATTAACACTATAGAATCTATATATAAAGCATAAATCATACAAGAAAGACACCTAGCAATCAACAGTTTGTAGGTGATAATGTGAACTGTGATCTAATGACATTTATTGGTTGCATGAATTGGAGGAATTCCCCCCCCCCCCCCCCCCCCCAATGTATATAGTTTGAATTTAGTTTTATTACAAAACTTCAAAGATTAACTATGACTAATAATAATAGTATTCATTAATGGGCCATAAAAAACTTCTTAGAAAATTTATCAAAATGCACCGTACATCGCGCAAGATATCAGCTAGTTAAATTATAATGATATGGTAAAATTTAATCAACTCATTTCAAAATGAATAGATAAAATTTTAAGAATTTTGCAATGGTTACCTTAAGAGTTTTAGAGAATCTTAATCCAAAATATTAACGGTTGACACACCCTTATTTTTATGAGCCGTTACAAAGTTCCAAGAAGAGGTTGACCAATATTTAAAACTTTTATAACTAGTTATTATTTTTTTTTATTTAAAAAGAATTAATATTAAATTTTCTTTGAGGAAAATTTTCAAAAATAAGAAATTTTTTTCTTTTTCCAGCATTTGACTGTTAGCCAATTCATGAAGGTTTGAACCTGACTTCCTACGACATTAGGAAAAGTTTCTCCGAGTCTCCAAACTATTATGCAATTGAAATAAATTACTTATGGACGAGAAATTATAGAGTCCTTTGGTAGACCATGTCACTTGTCTACCATTCCACTAAAAAACTTCCACTTGTTTAAAATTGCTGTCAGTAATTAATTTCTGTTTTAAAAAATTTTCTAACTAACAATTTAAACAAGTGACAATTTTTTAGTGAAATAGTGGACCACATCACTTGTCCACCATGTGGATCTTATAATTTCTCCTTATGGACATGCTTTAGAATCACACACGCACAAACACAAACACAAAAGCCCAAACAAGGAAACTTTTCAGATTTTTTTAGTTACGTCCATGTGCAAGACTACCCAGCAATAGGCTCCAGAAACATCCCCTAATTTACTCGTGAAGCCTTGTAGTAGTTTGAGGATTAGAATGAATTGTAGACCCAGACATAATAGGTTTGAGTAATGCTACAGACACAAACTATTTTACAACCTTTTTACAAACTGCTGATATGGCAAATTCTTACTAGTTCCAATATGGGCCTATCACTAACATCACATTTTTACTTGCAATAACTATTTGGAAAATGTTAAAGTCACATCAGCAGTTTGTAAAAATGTTGTAAAATAGTTTGTGTCTGTAGCATTACTCATAGGTTTAATCCTAAGTAGGAGTTTTCCTAAATTACCTAATACATGATTTTGGCGAGTCTAAATATTCTGTCTCATCTTTCCTGCTTCATTCCATGCTCCACCAATAAATTTTTGCCATACGTACACCTATTTAAGTCAAATTTAATTTTCAGATTTTTATTATTTAGTTTCCTAAAATAAATCAAAAAACCCAAACCCTCCTCATAGCCACCATTACTATTCCTCCACCCCCACCACCCCCACCACCACCAACAACCTTCGTTGGCACCACCAAGAGGAGATCCAACATCGTCAACGGCCAACCACCCACCACCACCAGTTGTCACTTATCAATTACCAAAAATGAATTAAAAAAATAAATAAAATAAATAAAAAAACCAACACATCCCCCATCAATCACCACCAGTCCACCACTCTTATTCAGTGCCTTTAGGAAGAGATGGCGACGCCATCAAAGCCACCATGTCTAGGTACCAACCATGGATTTGAAGAAGAATGGTGGTCATGGATACCCACCAACAAGATGTCATAATACTAATATTAGACATGGATTTTGAAGACAAGGAGCGGTGGTGGCTAGCCGTTGATGTGATCGATGATCTTCTCCAGGTAGCGCCGGCAAAGTTGGTGGTGGTGGTGGAGGAACGGTGGTGGTGGTTGGTGAGAATTATTTGAGTTTTTGTTTTTTACTTTTTTGGTTTTTAATTTATATTAGGAAACCGAAACAATGAGAGGCTGAAAATTAGATTTGACTTAAATAAGTGTACATATGAAAATATTTATTGGTGGAACATAGGGTGGAATAGGAAAGATGAGACATAAGATTTGGACTCGGTTTTGGCGGGTGTTTTCTCAAGTTTTAAAAAAAATTAATAATAAAAAATCTCCTAATTAAGAAAATCCAATATTATGCCCACAATTAAGATGACTTTATGAACAAATACATTGGTTAGAGCATTCACATTAAGAAAGCTAAAAAATATAGTTTTTAACAACTCAAAACACTACTTTATCTATTTTAACATCTCACTTTATAATGCACTCAATATCAAAAATTTTATTTTAACATTCAACACATTAAAATAATATAAACAACACAATAAAATAATATATCTACAATAAACAACAACCACAACCATCAACACATTAAAATACTATTTTTTTTTTTAACACCCCACATTAACTTTGCCTTCTTTGCCTAAGTTGTTTTTAGGGTATTGGTTGCTAAATTGACTTTTTAGTCAATTTAGCAACCTTATTAGGATGCTCATGCCATTTGATTAGCCAAGATTGAGTGTTGTATAGAAATTCACATCCACTCAGAATATTTCAGGTGGGTGGCTTGCGAAACAGCATCCACATGATAAAAAAAAACTATCCTTAAAAGTGAAAAATATTGGGAGATTTCAGCCAAAATCAATTGCAAAGATATCTCTTGATTGCTTGGCAAACATAGAGTCATGGAATCAACAAAAAATCTCTAGCATTATTTTATCAATTTTTTTTTCTTTTTCTTTTTATTAGTAAATTGCAAATTACACCCCTAAAATTTAGGAATGTTTGAATTTTACATCTTGAAATTTAAGATTTAAGAATTAGAATTGTATCTCCTGAAGTTTGGGGATGTTTGAATTTTATACCCTAAAGTTTAAGAATTTGAATTTTAACCCCTGAAGTTTGGAAGTGTTTGAATTTTACCCGTTGACGTTTCAAAATTTAGATTTTACCTCAAAAATTTTGGAGGTGTTTGGATTTTACTCCCTAATAAAAGGATGTAAAATCCAAACACTCCCAAATTTTAAGGAGTAAAATTCAAATTCTGAAACGTTAAGGTGTAAAATCCAAACACCCCTAAACTTCATGGGGTAAAATCCAAATTTTGAAACTTTAAGATGTAAAATCTAAACACTCCTAAACTTTAGAGGTCTAACTTGCAATTTACCCTTTTTTCTTTTTTTCTTTTTTTTCTCTCTTTTAAACTTCACCATAGTTTCAAGTTGAATAAGTGATTGATAGTCTCATAGTCGAGGAAAGAAATCTGCCATTCAAACAATCAATCAAGTAATGAAAGAAGAATCCAGTCCTAGGGGCGCAAAAAATAGAAGGCATATCAATCACATACAGGTTTGTTATGCTAAAAATTGTTATGCTTTTAGCTATGAGTTTCAATGATAATTTAAAATACAATGAAAATAAAAAATAAAAAAATTTAAGCGCATTCTTCTGTCAATCTAAATGAAGATACAAAGTGTGATTCAGATTTATTCTCTTTTACTATCACCAATAAATAATGCCTATGAACATTATTTGGACGGAGAGGAGTCTAGGCTCTTCCCTTCCTCTTTTCATCTAGTGCCTGCTCAAAATGTGAAAGTTCCAAGTATGAAGGTCAGATAATCTAATTCTTAGCCATATCAAAGTATTTTGAGTCAAAGCACATAACTATGCAAGCAGTACTAGTTTCTAATCAATACAAGATAAACAAAATTGCATCTATAGTTTTAATAATATTCATCTTCTGCCAGAAGTCTATAAAACCAAAGGTATTCAAAACAACAACCATTCTCGTTGAATAACTAGGCATCATAGATAAAATTATGAAAATTGCACTCTCAGTAGCGTATCTTCATGTCCTCTTAACAACTATTCTTTTTCTATAACCATAATAGTCAACAGCACTGAACTAAGAGTTTAGTATTTGCCAGTGAAAATTTGGTAAGTGATAACAGTTTACAAGTATATATGACAGTTCTCTCTAACAAGGATAAAAAAAGTAGTCAACAATCAGGAATACCACCCACACAAATGTATGGAAACTTCAATATTTTAATATTTTTTAGCAAGAAACAATACCTTGCTTTGAAACATTCTCGTAGTCAACACAAGAGTGTCGCGCAATCTACAATAGAAATAAAACAGCATCACAATAGACATCATTACAGTCAAGGCAAAACAAATAGATTTTAGTGCATTGAATATCATTTTTCTTCCTTCTTTTTATTTTCAAACTAAACTTGGTAGTACAATATTAAAGGCATAAGGACCTTTACCATGAGGCTGATGAGGGGCATTAATATGGCAAGCAGTCAATGGCAGAGGGAAGGACATTGTTTTTTGGAGGGGTGGGGGGAGGGAACTTGATGTGCAAGCAGTGAAATCCTAATTCTACCAGTATTACAAGTCTTGTAACTCTAGTTAGTCTAGGATTTGACCAACTATAAATACTCATCAACTAGTTCATTGTAACACATAGTGCTTAATATTAAAGATGTAGCCATTAAGGGCTTTTCTCTATGGACGTTGGCTGTCAAGCCAAACCACATAAATTCTCTCTTTTCATTTCTTTCTCTTTCTTCTGCTTAGTCTCTCAACATTATTTTATTTTCTTCTTTATAATTTCACACAGTATCTCCATTCAATTTATTTCTCACAGAATCACCGTAGCCAAATTCAGTCTTGCCTAAAAAAATCCAAAAAAAATCCAAGTCTTCTAGTCAAAGGCTACTACTGCCACCACTATTCTTCACAAAAAAAATTCCAAGTTTTCTCTTCATGGGCCAAGACTCTTTCACCTTGGACTGCCATGTTCCTGCACTCTCATTCTGACGATGATGGTTTTGATTCTGGAGTCAATGTAGACATTTGATTTTTTACAAAGAGCATGAACAAGCATATTCCACTCAACATATGTGCTTGCATCAACGGCATAATTGGCCTGGCTGCTGATTTTGTTTTCTGTCATATGGAACCTGGCAATCAAAGAATATAGGATCGTTCCCCCACCTCTTAGTTTTACAAAATATTTACAGTTCTTTTACAAAGTAGGCGTGGAGATACAAAAAGAATCATAAACATCATGGTGCACAATCACCCAAGTCGAGGAGCTGAAATCTATAAATGGTGGCTTCCTATATGGGCCACAGGTGTGGTGGCCAAGTTGTGCCATTGCTATGCATAGTGAGATTCTTTCTATGATCCAGGCTTTTACATGTTCCATGTTAAGCTTACGTTGCCTCTATTAAGTGCTAGATCAAGGCCCTCTCTTTCACCATCGTTGTCAACCACTCTATAGGATCATCATAATTTATTCCCTGTCATGGATAGCATATGGACATATTCATAAGCATCTTTCTCATGTCAACCTCATACATGTCAACTACATTTAATGGGCACATGCATCTTTCTTTTGCGCTTGGTTTTTTTACTTTGCTTATGATCAAATGTCTTCAATATCTTGGCTCAGTATCATGGACCAAACTGATTGGTGGCCTGATCACATTGATCGGTTGCCCCCTCCTCTATCGGTGTTCTTTTTACTCATGCATCTTCATCATCCTCAGGCTGCCCTACTCAGACCACACCTCTAATCAGTATCCTTTTTTTGGCTTTCTTTCTGATCAAACGTTTTTATCATCTTCGAGTAAAGTACCACACCTCTGATCAATAGCCTCCACAAGTATAATATGCATTGTGCTAATCATTCAAGCCTTAATCATCGCGCACATCTGGCCTTCATTCTAGCCTGTCATCTGCACTTCATTTGGTCCAAATCCAACTCATCTGATCCAATTTGGTCAGGATTTCCTTCAAGGTCTTACTTTTTCTCCAACTCAAGTTGTCTTCAAGTTTCCAACTTGAGTTTGTAAGGAAATGTTATAGATATCAAGGCCCAATCATTATCAAGCCCAAGTCCAATCCTACTTGGTGTGCAAGCAAAAAAATCCTACTTCTACTTTTATGGCTGGCAAGTCTTGTAACTCCAGTTAGTCTAGGATTTAGCCTACTATAAAACTTCATCAATGGGTCATTGTAACACCTAATGCTTAATAGTAAAGATGTAGCCATCAAGGGCTTTCCTCCATAGACATATGTCATCAGGCCAAACCATATAAATTGTCTCTCTTTCTCTTGCTTCCGCTTTGACTCTCTACATTATTTTATTTTCTTCTTTCTATTTTCACATGGTATCAAAGCTATATCTAATCTTTTTTAACAATTTGATCTTTGGTTGCATTGGAACTAATAACATGAATATAGACATAAGAATTGTAAGCCTCAAGAATACACTATAATAAGAATAATTCACTCCAAGATAAAAAGGATATAGACATTAATATGAATTCAACAAAAATTTCATGCTTAAAATTAACAAATTACCGAACACTGTATGTGTTGAAGGGATGAGAAGCTCCATCAGAAGATGTCAAAACAAATTGAGTTGAAAGCCCACTGGGAATTTTTATCTGCAACAACAATGACAAAGGAAATAATTACAATATCTTCTAATCAATAAAGAAAAACCTTCTCAAACAATTTCAGAACATTTTGAAATAATAGATGCAAGTTCATTAAAGCATAGCATTCAAAAATGTCATGCATAGGCCAAGTCACTTAAGAATTTACATAGCCTCATCACATTTTTTAGTAATTGAAAAACAAAGTGCAAATTCTTGAAGATTTTATGAGAAACTAGATTACAATACTATTATTTTAAGGATCTTGCAAGTGAAAACAAAGGAATTTTGATAAGGCAGTTATCTACTATAAGAAATTTTGAACTTTCAAGACACCTCTAAACAATTGATTTATCAAAATAGACCCTATAATAATCGTTAACTTTAAAACTCTTCTATTAAAATCATACAATACAATTGAATATAAAATGAATTAAAAAAGATATACAACCATACTCAGTGTATGCTCAAACAATTTCTTTGCTACCATGAAATAAAATTGTGTTGATGAAAATTACAAATGAACGTTACCAAACAAGAAATAGAATTAAGATAAAATACAGGCATGCTTTTCAAAGTAAAGAACATACTGATAGATCCTTCGAAAATTTCTCTTGAATTCCCACAGTTTCTGAGCTATTGATCTTAATTTGGTAGCTTGACCGTTTCAAAAACAAAGTAGCTGGCTCCCAATTCTCAGAAGAATCCATCTGTAAAATATGATTTGGAAAGTGTCGCATTATATTTAAAGCTATAAGGAGGCCGCAACATAATTTTAAGAATTTAATAATATTGCACCAAAGTTAGTGACCGACATTCAGAAAGTTAGAGGTTCATATCACTTCTATTCTGTTTGCATTCTCTTTCCTGGCAGGGGCTGGAACCTCATGCCTTCTTCCTCTTTTTCTTTTTTCTTTTTTCCTTTTTTATTTTGGATAAGTAGGGACCTCATGCCTAGTGAAAAGAAAGGCATTAAAACTTGCTAAAAAGAATGTAAGAGGTGTTTGGCACCGAAATCTATTGGAAACTCTCTCTTCAGCCATTCTTTGTTCATTGGAAAATAATTCATTAGAAAAAAATTATTGTTCCCTCAATATATATGCTAGTAGGATATCTGGTCCCCCCCCCCCCCCCAAACAAAAAAAAAAAAGGTTGTATGGAAATCATGATTTTTCCTCAAACAATCTGTTTGTGGGTGCACGCATACATGAGAGAGAGAGAGAGAGAGAGAAGATTTTTTACCCGACTAAATATGAAAATTTAGGAAAATAACCACTTTTAACCAAGCCTTGTTGGTTAAGTGGTTATGGAGGTTTAAAGAGGAGTGCGATCACATTTGAGAATGTGTTATTGCTGCTGAATATGGGGAAGCAGAGGGTGGCTGGACTACTTCGGCTGTTCGTAGCCCACATGGATGTAACCAGTGGAAAGGAATAAGAGGGGGATGAGAGTAATCTACTTTTTTCCTACAAAGTAGGGGATGGTGAGAGGATTAGATTTTCCTTAAAGAAGATGTGCTTAGACTAGTTTTCGATTGCTGAAAGCAAGATATTTCTGTGCTGTCCTAGCTATGCACCAGAAGTGAGGATGGGCTCCATTATTGGAATTTAAGAAATACTTGCAATTTTCATGATTGGGAGTTGAGTTAAATGAATTCCCTCTTGGATTCATTATATTCTTATCTGCCTTTTTCTAAAGGAGCTGATTGTATGAAGTGGAGCCTCAATAGCAATGGCCAAGTTCAGTGTTCGTGAGTATTATGCATTTTGAGAGATGCTAATAGAAGTAATTTTCCTTGGAAGTGTGTTCAGAACAGTAGAGTGCCCAAGATAGTAGCTTTCTTTGTGTGGACAGCTATGTTGAATAAGATTTTTGACAATCAATAATCTTATCAAGAACAATCTTATCAAGAGATACATGGCTCTGTTAAACTGCAGATGTATGTGTAAGGACAATGAAGAATCTATGGATCATCTTTTGCTTCATCAATTGCTCATGATTTGTGGTCCTTGAGTTTTCTGCTTTTGGGTGCAACATGTGATACCAAATAGGGTGATACGTGTCTTATCTTGCTGGAAAAGGATGCATTGACTTCCTGTCAGCCCATTGTATTACTTGGGTAATTTGGAAGGAGCAGAACTGTCATACTTTTGAAGACATGGAGAAATCCATAATTCAACTTATGGATGCTTTTTTGTGTTTTTTACTTAAATGCTGTATGATGATTGGGGGTTTCTTGTAATTCTTTAGTTGAGTTTAGTTTATGGATTATTTAGATATTCGGCTGTAATCTTTTGGAAGCAATTTATTTAGAGCTTATCTTTATTAATAATTTTTTATTATTACAGAAAAAAAAAGGCCATTAAGCTAAATTTATTTCCCTTTTCTCAAACTTCACAATGCTAACTCATACATCCTCTAAAGGTATCATAACTTAAAGGAAAACTTCAATGACACAGAACTATTAAATCAGAAGCAGACCTACCAGAAATAGAACACTAAACATGGCTTGTCCTCGAGCAATATTTTCATCAATCTCCTTTTGCATTTCAGGGTCTAAAAAGTAGCTCATCAGAGAAATGCAAATAATATAACACTGGGGGAAGGGGGTGGGGGTAATGCATATAAAGAAGAAATATAAACATCTAAAAATCATTCATTTTTTTTGATAAGTAAGAGAGAATTATATTCAAGAGGCTACCTTATGCAAACAACATAAGGCAGAACAAATAGTACAGAGAAAGAAACAAACAAGGAAAACGACAAAACAAACAACAATCAACAAAAACTAAGTACAAAGAAGGGAATTAAGGAACATAGGGAGAGAATCACTAGAGTTGAGTCCCCAGGCCCTAGACCAATCAAAAAGGGAGCCAGTAAAAAAAGCGAGCAGCTGGTCATCGGATTTGTCCAAGTCCTCAAAAGTGCGCTAGTTTCGTTCCCTCCAAATACACCACATTAGGCACGGAGGAACTAAATTCCAAATACTAGAAGAGTGTTTTCCCAGCCAGTTCCTCCAACCAAAAAGCGTATCTGCAACCGAGCTTGGCAAGACCCAATTGATCCCAAAAGATCTGAAAACCCAGCTCCACAGCTGATAAGCTTTGTTGCAATGGAGTAGTAAATGATTTACCGTCTCCCCACTACAACGACACATAATGCACCAGTCAACAAAATCAAAGCCTCTACCCTGCAGATTATCCCCAGTAAGAATCTTCTCCCAAGCAGCACTCCAAACAAAGAAAGAAACGCGCGGAGGAGCCTTAACCTTCCAAACTCCTTTCCAAGGAAAGATTATAGGTGAGGGACAACGAAGCTTATTATAGAAAGAGCGAGTGTTAAAATTCCCCTTCTTTGACAACTTCCACCTCATACGGTCTCCGTGCTCAGATTGAGGTAAATTTGAGCCTAAGGTACGGAGGAAATCCTCCACCTCTCCCGACTCCCAATCATTTGGTTCCCTGAGTAAACGAACATTCCAGCTTCTCTGAGCCCCAGTCCCCAACCTTTCAAGAGACGAGGCCACAGAAGCCTCTCTATTATAAGCAATCCCAAACACCATCGGGAAGGATAGATGGAGTGGTAACTCCCCACACCACCGATCCGTCCAGAATTTCACTCTATCTCCCATCCCTACCTCAAAGTGAATGCATTTACAAAACACCTTCCAGCCTTTTCGGATGCTTCTCCATAAACCGCACCCGTGGACACCCCTACCCAACTTGGAAGACCAACCCCCCCACTCTTCCCCAAACTTCAAAGCTACAACCCTCCTCCAAAGACGAGTCTCCTCCACCCCAAACCGCCATAACCATTTTCCTAATAAGGCTTTATTGAAAGTCGTAATTTTCCTTACTCCCAATCCCCCATTCGCCTTTGGAGCACACACCTTATCCCACCCCACCAAATGAGCCTTCGAATCCCCCCACAAGAAGTCTCTTTGCATCTTCTCAATCTTCTTAGCCACATGAGAAGGGATGGTAAAAAGAGATAAATAATAAGTAGGGAGGCTAGCTAACGTACTCTTAAGCAACGTCAGTCTTCCACCTTTAGACAAGTACAGCTTCTTCCACCCAGCCAACTTTCGCTTAATTTTTTCCAAGATAGGATTCCAAATAGAGGGGGACTTGTGGGAAGCCCCCAACGGCATACCAAGATATATCATAGGCAAAGCCCCAATCCTACAGCCTAGAATCTCTGCCAAAGCATGCAAATTATTAACCTCCCCTACTGGAACCATCTCGCTCTTCGAGACATTAACCTTCAAACCTGTCACAGCCTGAAAACAAAGGAGAAGCATTCGAACATGCAGGATCTGCTCCACTTCAGCATCACAAAACAGAATAGTATCATCCGCAAACAAAAGATGCGAGATACATTCCCCTTCCCCCCGTCTACCTTCAGCCTTAAAACCCCTGATCAAGCCTGCTCCTTCAACTTTTTTCAACATCCTGCTTAAAACCTCCATTATAACCAAGAACAACATAGGGGATAACGGGTCCCCTTGTCTCAGACCCCTCGTGCTCTTAAAAAAGTCAGCTGGGGTCCCATTAACCAATATAGAGAACTGGACAGTTGAAATGCAAGTACGAATCCATCTACACCACTTCTCCCCAAAGCCCATTCTCTTCAAAAGATCTAGAAGAGCCTCCCAATTCACGTGATCATAGGCTTTCTCAATGTCAAGCTTACAAATAACCCCCGGATTCTTGCTCTTCACACGACTATCAAGACACTCATTGGCAATAAGGACTGAGTCAAGAATCTGTCTACCTCCCACAAAACTGTTCTGAGACTCAGAGATAAGTTGGTCTAAAACCAGCTTCAAACGATTTGCCAAAACCTTAGACAAGATCTTGTATAAGCTCCCCACCAAGCTGATAGGCCTGAAATCTCGAATATGGGAAGCATCATTCTTCTTAGGAATTAATGCTATGAAAGTAGCGTTCAAAGATTTCTCAAACTTACTGTGAAGATAGAACTCCTCAAAAACTGCTAGAATATCTCTTTCCACCACTCTCCAACATTGGTGAAAAAAGGCCATAGAGAAACCGTCTGGACCTGGAGCTTTATCTCCAGCCAACTCGTTGACAGCTAGAAAAATCTCCTCCTTCTCAAACCTCCTTTCAAGCCAGCCCCTCTCTGACTCGTTTATCTGATCAAACTCCAAGCCTTCCGCAAAAGGCCTCCACTCCTCAGTCTCGTGATACAGCTTTTTGTAAAATTGAACCACCTGAGCCGCCACCTCGGACTCCTCCTCAAAAATCACCCCATCCACCTCCAAAATACTTATATGATTAAACCTTCTATGAGAATTAGCCACCTTATGAAAGAATTTGGTGTTATTGTCACCTTCCTTGATCCATAACATTCTTGATTTCTGTCTCCAAGAGATTTCTTCCAACGAGAGAAGTTTCTCCATTTCAGATCTCACCACAACTCTCTCACAAGACTCTGCAGCAGAGAGGCCAAACTCCCCTTCCTTGGCATCTAGCACTTTCAACGCCTCAAGAAGTTGAGACTTTTTGCGCCCAACATGACCAAACTCCGAGCGGTTCCACTGAATGATATCTTCCTTCAGAGCCTTCAATTTTTTGGCAAACACGAAACTGGGAGTACCAGAGAAAGAATGCCGATTCCACCAAAAATGAACTCTATCAGTGAACCCGTCCGTCTTTAACCACATATTCTCAAACCTAAACGGACTTTTCCCCCTCGCCATTCCCCCTACCTCCACTAGAATAGGGAAATGGTCTGAAACAGGGCGAGGTAATCTCCGTTGGACCACACTCGGATAATGCTCCTCCCAATCATGAGACACCAAAACTCTATCTATTCTTGACATCGAAGGCTGTTCTGAGCCGCTAGACCAGGTATAACTCCCTCCCTCCAGAGGCAAATCAATCAAATTAAGGTCCTCGATAAACTTTGAAAAAAGTTCCATAGCCGGGGTGAGACGGGAATTACCCGAACGTTCACTCGGAAAACGGACAATATTAAAGTCCCCAATGCAGCACCATGGGACGTTCCAACATTGCTGAACACCAACCAACTCGTCCCACATTAGCACCCTCGCATTGTTGTCAGTTGGACCATAAACCCTAGAGCACGCCCAGCTAAAGCCATCCCCCACCCCTTTCCACCGGACAGACACAGAAAAAGAACCCACCATGAACTCCAACCTCTCTAAAACCCTCCTATCCCACATCATCAAAACTCCGCCCGCCGTCTAGACAGCATCTAAAGCCACCCAATCCACATAAGGACAGCTCCACAAGCTGCCAATCATGCGTCTGTCCAAGCCAGAAAGCTTAGTCTCCTGAAGATAGATTACATCACACCTCCATTCCCGCAATAAATTTTTCACAATCAAACGTTTTCGACAATCATTCAGACCCCTAACATTCCAAGAAAGAATTTTTAAATTCATAATGACAAGAAAAACCCAACTGTAGTATTAACGCAGCCACCAGCACTCTACCTACCATCATAGTTAACTGAAGAATGCAAATTCCTCAGCTCTCTCTTCCCTTTATCCCTTTTAATGACAGCTTTTCTAGGAGCTGTATCTTTCCTGTTCAACACTTTGGCATCCTCTGTCTCCCTCTCAATCTTTTGTAACAAAGCAATGCATAACTTCTCATGGCGACTAAGAGGCAGCCTATTCTTCACCCAACTGGAAATATCCACCGTATTCAAACACTCCAATGCCTCATTGCCACAAATCAAATCAGCTGACAGAGGCAACCCAGCGGGGGAGATAGACATTAGAGGTAAGCTTTCCTCTCCACCCAAACCCAAATCCGAATGATTCAATTCTCCCTCCACCATAGTACTCACCCCAGGGACATCACACTCTGCCTTCCTGGGTAACAACACTACGCTGGGCTGAACAAAATCCAAGGCCTCTATCAGTTTGAGGTTGGCACTGCTGTCCCAGCCCCCTTCAACCCCGTAATTAACATCCATAGCCACAAGCCCAGCCCTCGACAAGCACCAAAAGAAACCAGAAAGGAAAAGCTCAATCGATGACCGCGAAAACACTGAATCGGACTTACCCGGTGTCAACGTGGGCTCATCGGAGCTGTTTCTGGCGAAGGAGGTGCCGTCGTCCCCCATCAGAGGCTTGTCGCACCGGTCCGACGCACCAGAAACTGTATCGGAGCGCTGGAGAAGAGGCTTGGGATTCGCCTCTGTCATCGGAGCCTGGGCTGAGTTCTCTTCACCTGTCAGAGAACTCTCGCCGGCGAAGGAGGTGCCGTCGTCCCCCATCGGAGGCTTGTCGCACCGGTCCGACACACCAGAAACTGTATCGGAGCGCTGGAGAAGAGGCTTGGGATTCGCCTCTGTCATCAGAGCCTGGGCTGAGTTCTCTTCACCACTCAGAGAACTCTCGCCCACTTCAAAGACACTTGGGCCCGAGAAAACTGGTAGAAAAGGGCTCTTAAGTGAATCAAATGCTAATGGGCTATTGTTTAGGCCCAACCCAGGTTTAACTCCAGCCTTATAATAGACTCCAGCCTTATTGTTTCCTCGTGCAACCCAGTTTAGAGCCCTTGGTGCTTCTGAAATGCAGTCCCTGTCCATTGCCCGAGACTCCCCTCTGCACTTCATATCTCCCCCTTTCCTTCTGTCCCAGAAGACTCGCCTGCTCCCTGTCACATCAACCTCCACTAAAAGGCTTCTTCCTGACCAGTAAGATCTCCTAACAACACTCTTCTTCCCTTTTATATAATCTTTTGAATTCAAACTGAAGAGTGGGTAGCATAGCCTAGAGTCTACCTAATTTTTTGCCCCTACCTCTGTCTCCTCATTAATGCTCAGCTCCTTCCTGTCCCCTCCCACCACCTCCATCTTATCTGCCTTGCCCACCGGAAGTACCTTCACTTTGGCACCTTTATGTCTCAGGTTCACCCCCTTCTTCTCCTCTCTTAACTGTGCCTTCTTCCCCTTATCTGAGTAACCTAGCTGCTTGAGTTGCTTTCTATCCTCTATTCCTCCTTGAAAGCCTTGTACAACTTCAGCAAAAGTTCTAGGATTTTGAGTCTCCAAGTTAAACCTCTGCACCTGAGGAATAAACTTTGGGAGACCATAACCACCCACCGCATAATGGGAAGGGAACAACAACTTTCTCAGCTCAAGACCAAAGGCCCTCCAACCACTTCTCTCTTTGCCTTCAGGAATTATGATCGACCTCCTAGACCCACCAGCTTTGAGCTCAGTCAAAAACAAGAACTGACCAGAGGAATTGAAGCTGCTTTAGAGAGTAAATGCAATGTCACCTTCTCTGAAAATAAAAAAACTGTTTGGAGCTCTTCCCAACCACAAGTTCTTCAATACTATTCATCAACCAAAGTGCTGCAGTCTTGCCTAAGAAGACTGATCTCATAAAGAATTTGCCCCTCTCAAAAATCCGTAGCAAGAAAAAACGACCCCCTTCCTCTAATACTAATTGAAAGAATTTTGACTCAATAAAGAAATTGCGAACTCCCCCCATTTCAATTCAGCTTAGCAAATAGCTTTAGAACAGGGGAAGTTGGTCAGTTGAAAGAGAAGATGCAAAACTTTTTCTCTGCCACTGCTTTCTCACAAATAATTTAATTCTTTATTCCATCCACATCTAAAAATCATTCATGCACACTGCTATATAGCTGAGAATTAATATGAAATAACTTTTATAAAACTGTACCCTATAATACCTCCTATATATCATATCCTTCTTCATTAATTCTAACCCAATTAGTTGGATCTATATTGACTTTAGTTGAGTTTCAGTGACTAGTACCCTTTTTGTCCAACGAAGGCTAGAAAACCTTAAGCCTTCCAGTTACTTGATGCAACTTTCTCAGCTTCTCTCTATATTAAATGCATTAAAACATTGGTAATAAACCACAGTTATCACAATCATTGTTTTAAGTACAAAACAACAGTTATTAAATCAAATTATAAGAAGCTTTGACACTATGCAGGAGCATCATATATTCAACCAAACTTTTGACTCAGTAATTTAATAAAATGGCAGATAATATATAGTAATTTATTTACTTTCACAACAACATTAACTAATATAAAATACTGAGTGGCAAAAATTATAGGCCTTTCCAAAATGTAAGGATATACAAAACACAATTGCCATTTCAAACACTACTGCAGTCTGTCTCCATCATGGAAGGTCAAGGAACATGTTTGATGCACAACCATGACATTTTGACCATTAAAATGACCTCTAACCTAGGAAGCACGGGTGCGGATTCAGGTTCGGGTGTGGTGCGGCGACATGGCAATTTTTGAAAACATAGGACACGGGTGCGGCGGGATACGTTTATTAATTAATTATTAAATATATTTTTATTTTTATTTTCTATATATTGCTAAGCATTTTTTTTTTCATATAATGGTAAACATATACAAATTTAAGAGTAATAATAGATAATAAAGAGAATTGAGATGATTTTAGGGTTTTTCCTTTAAAGTATGCCGACAAAACGCTGTGTTTTGATCTAATTTTTAAGTTTTTTTTTTTTTTTTTAACAAGAATTTCGGCCCATATTGGACCGATTTGGGTCTGTTTTGGACCGAATCGGACTGAATTGGACTGTATCGGACCAAATCAGGTAAAAAAAAAAATTTCCCTCCACAGACACGCGTGCAGCCGCGTCCACGGCCACACGGCGCGTCCGTGCAAATCCAATTCGGGTGTGCCAGCCAAATTGGTGCACCAGTGCTTCCCAGCCTCTTAACACTACAAAAAGGATTAAGTAAAACTAGAAGAATATTTTTATTCTTGGTCAAACTCATAAGAGAAAGAGATTGTAAATTTAAATCACGTCAATAACATAACAAGAAAATAATAAACTTCAATTTCCAAACTTTCAGCATGTGGTAACAAGACTATAATCTCATTCCTAATTAGAAACTTGCCCAATGCTTGACAAATATTATGAAGAGATCTATTACACATGAATATGCGAAAATTGGTGAGTCACATTAATTATCAAAAACTCTTAGTTAAAGGACAATTCAGTACAGGACACTTACCACATTTTATTTTGTTCTGATCATTAGCAAAACGCTTCACGAGTTCCCCCTGGTGACAGTAAATAATTTAGCAAAAATAATCAGGAAGACAAAATTGTTGCACACAACTTATATAAAAGCTCTCATTAGTAATGACAGATGCTTTTAGCCACAGCAAGTTATAAGAAAGACGTTAACTTCGCGAATTTTAAATATATAATTTCATTTGTTACAAACCAGAACATAACTTACAAGGGATCTAATGACACTGCCAAAAATAAAGAAATACGTGCTAGTTTTTCTCTCCCAGGGAGCATTATGCCAAATGTGCAATCAAAGAAGGCAGCACTATAAGAATGACTACTTTCGGCAAATCTTTGGATCCTCAAAATTTTGCAAATTTTATGAGTTAAAACTAGCTACATTATATAGCACTCACAGGTAAGTGGAGAATCCTATTACTTATGAGAGAGAGATAGCGATCAGGTCTTAACACCATGCAAGGATTTTCAGCAGGACACATACCATTCAACACATAAAATATACATACGATCTATGAATGTATAAATTACATAGAAAACCTGATGGCCTATGTCATCCATTGGTATGCACTCAACAGCAATCAGTTTATCAACATCATCAGCTGTAACAATATATTCCGGATTTGTGGCTCCTGAATCAGAAAACACTAAATAAATCAATAAAATATACAATAAGCTTCTAAAAAATAACTATGCCACACAAAAAAGCATCTAATTTACAAAAACACTACTGCAAAACTCAAGGTTCGTATATATGCTTACCTTCGATGTACTGCCTGGTGCCATCCTGAAGATGACGAACCCACTGATTGCAAACAAATATTGTGGACATAAATAAACCGTAGAACATTAATGCTGAAAAAATAGTAGAAATTGTAACCGAAAAGGATTTTTTGAGGAATTTTACCTGAAACATACACAGAGAAGTCCCACGTACAGGATATCCGCATCCAAGAAGCCTGCATCCTGGTATTGCATCACCAATAATCTGAAAGTTCTCTATGCCAGGGCCCTCTAGATTGAAAAATTCAAATTAGATTCTAATAACAGTTATCTCATTCTTTCTTGGATAAAAACACTAATTACCTCCAGAAACAGAGCCATTGTCTGCAGGATCAAGCACTGGTTCTGTTTCTGCTTTGCCCCGCACATTGCCGTTATAAATTGAGCCGCGGGTTAGAGGGTCAGCCATCTTCCTACAAGAATATGATTTATAGTAAGAAGAAACATGTCACAGAGTCTAAATGAGTAACTATTTACTATGTCAAAAAGAAGTAATTTCTTAGTTACAATAATAGATATTATTAGTATAACTTATTTCATAATACGTCCATTCCTTCAGAATTCAAAATGGATTTAGCAACAAATTCTTCAGTTAAGGTAACCCTGACTCAGATAACAAGTTCATATTAAGGGAACAATTTTGCAGGTAGTCTGCTGAATTTCAGGGAATCAATCAAGAAAGATATAGAGGAAAAGAGGCAACCATTGGCATTTGAAATGGTCCTGAAACTCCACATTTTATGGGTTTGGCAATATTTGTGATGTTAGTCATGTTATGCAATGACAAATGGACCAAGGTGATACATAATAACATAAACACTAAAAAACATTCAGTTGTACCTTTTACAAAGATGGTAGTCAATAAAAGTCTAGAGCAAACCAGCGCTGAAAATTCCACTTACTAAGGATTTATTCTCATAGACAGAACAAGTTCATAATGTTCAGAAACAATCTTTTCTAATTACAAGACATATAGCAAAGAAATAACACAGTAGAACTATTCAGAAGGAGACTATAAATCATTTTCATAATGTTCAAAAAAATCTTTTCTAATTACAAGACATATAGGAAAGAAATAATGCAGCATAACTATTCAGAAGGAGACTACAAATAAATTTCCAAACAGAACTGCATAGTAGTCATGGGAAAAGAGAGGATCAAGACATTTTTTACAACTAGAACCAAACAGATTAAATCATGCCAACAGCCAACCTATCAATATTGGATGATATATTTGCAAGATCATTATGCTGCATATATCTCGGCATATCCCCAGTTGGTTGTGGACCCTGCATTGGGAGCCCCAAAAATTAAAGGAAGAATATTAACAAAAAAGACACCGATGATAACATGATAAGCACAAGTTTTTTTTTTTGGATAGGTATGCTAAGCACAAGTTAATAAAATAAATAATAAAATATAATGAGAGGTACACAAGTAGATTACATGCCCATAGTACCATGGGTGTATGATGAAGTTGATCTCTCAAATTGTCAAAATCTGGGCTGTCATTATCATGAGAGCTATTTCCACCAAGATTGTCCACTACAGATATTAATTCTCTCATTCTATCCTGTGACAAGAGTAAGCACATGCTTTAATTATATCTCAAGTACAACCAATGAGAAAAAAGTTATATTATAATCCTGTTAAAGTACGAACTCATGAACAAGAAGAAAGCATCTCCATGTTAAAAATTTAGGGGTAAAGAAAACTCAAAAAGCAGAAGGCAGAAATAGTCTTGATGTACTAATTCAGAAGGCATGCAAAGAAATTATGAAAATGCACATATATTTGTGTAACCCACTTTTTTTTTTTTTTTTGATAAGCAACAAAAAAATTTATTAAAAAAAAAAAAACTAAATCCACCAGGGTGAACTCAGGGTAAAGTACAATCAAACTTTCAAAGTACAATGCTTGATCATATCTAGAAGAGAAAAACAAGGAGAAGGGTGAAAAGCAACACTCCAGTCTAACAAGGTACGAAAGAAGAAGGCTTTAACATCCAGGATAGACCGTTCACATCCCTCAAAACTTCTATCATTCCGTCACGCCATAGACACACCCCACAATACAATGTGGCACAACCTTCCAAAAGGCTATATTTCTATGCCTTCCAAAGGGTCCCGGCCAAGCTGCGAATAAATCGATAACCCTCTTTGGCATAACCCATTGGAGCCCAAATAGACAAAACACCATTGTCCACAACTCTTAAGCAATGAGGAAGAAGGTGGTCCACAGACTCTCACACCTTTTACACATGCAGCACCAATCCAATATAATAATACCTCTCTTCTGGAGATTTTTGGTGGATAAAATCTTCCCTAGAGAAGCAGCCCAAGAAAAGAAGGCCACCCAAGGCGGGACCTTTGATCATCAAACCAAGTTCCAAGGGAACGACGTGCTATACAGAGAACATATCGCTGCATGCCAATGTATACATATATATGTATGTCGTTTGTGTCTATCTATCAATATACATACATACATATGCCTCTGTCTGTGCAGAAACATAAAGAAATAGATAAGACACATCAAAAAACTATGGGGAAGCTTCATTTTAGTCAGACTCTGAATTTTATCATTTATATCAAGTTTCTTCCATGACGGATTGAGTAGATAATTCTTTTTGTATGGAGTAAAATTAATTTAAAAGCACCAAAAGAGGCAGAACCAATGTACATAGGAACTTTACAAAAGACACATTTTCTTTAAGATATTGTTGTAGGTAAGAGGCAAAGTAATTGGAGTTATAACATTAAACAGTATCACGCAAGTCATCCAAGAAAAGTGCTAATTGGAGTTATAACATTAAACAGTGTCACACAAGTCATCCAAGAAAAGTGCTAATCACATCTAGTTTATACCCCAAAAAGAGAAGTCAAGTTACAATTAGGAATCCTCGTAATCACTTACATAGCTAGATCAACCTTGTACAAACTCCATGTGAGACTGAGCACATACTAGCACAGCACCTTCAGAATCCAAATCCAAAAAATCCAGGGTATTACAATTTTGTAACGGCTCAAGAAAAAGTGCTAGCCACACTTGCACTACACTTCTAAAGGACTAGTCAAGTTTCAATTGGATAATTGCTAATATAACCTAGATTGACCAAATACATATCCAATAGACCTAACTTTGGGTCAAAATTACCCATATGTTAATGGGTAATTATTTTTAGACCTTTGACTGGTTGGCAAGAGTTTGACTCAACCCAGAGGTCCTCTCTTGTTTTGCTCTCCCACAACATTTAATCAATTAATAACATAAAAAAATAATAAAATATGATATATCCCAATCACTAGGTGGTATATCATTCAATTATTATAATAGATGTGTGCTGAGTTTCATACCGAGCATGTAATAGGTAGATTTTGGCTAAATAAACAATTGCAAGGAGCCCTACTTGTAACTTGACTAGTCCTTTTCGAGTATAGCGTAGATGTGACTAGCGTTTTCCTCACATTATGACATACAAGTCTTACAAGATCTAGTTTTATGACTTACAACCAGGTATTTTATGAGCTAGACATACCTTTGAGAGGAAGGTAACTAAAGAGATGATAAAATAAGCCATATATAAAGGATTCCCAGAAGAAATATAAACATAACTGCTATGCATTGTCAACTATAATCTACATCCTATGCACCACCAAAGTACTCATGCGAAACAAAAGTTGAGTGACTATTAAAGATGAGTTCATCTCAGATATAAGTACATGGAAGCAGTTTTCTGTGTATTATACTAGGGGAAAAAAGACAAAGGCTGCTACAAAAAAATACATGGGATAAATTATAATTTAAACAGCATAATAGGGTTCATTTCAAATTAAACCTTACAGTTTGAGAAGTTTAGAATTAGACCCTACACTTTCAAAGACGTTTCAATTCAAACCATAAACCCATTACATGTGATGCGGTTAATGGAAAATGCTTAAAGTTTAAACAGAACAACACCATGTGGCCTAGAGTGAATTAGAGACCTTATATAATATACACATGTACATGGAATGTAGGTTTAGTAAAAGTAGAAACAAAGATGGAGGGGATTAAGACTTGATGATCAAGAGATGCTAAAGAACGAGAGCTTTCGATATCTTGGATCAATAATCCATAAAGCTAGAGAGATTGAAGACAATGTGAATCATAGGATAAGAGCAAGGTCAATGAAGCAGAGATAAGCATCATGGGCACTGTGTGATCGTAGAACACCTATTAAGTTAAAGGGAAAATTTTATAAGACTGCTATAAGACAAACTACACTCTATGGATGGTACTAAATTTTGGGCTATTAAAAAGCAACATATTCATATATCTGAAATGAGAATGTTAAGATGAATAAGGAGAAATACACGGAAAGATAGGATTCAAAATAAGGAAACCCACTTAAAAATAGGGGTGACCCCTATTGACGAAAAGACGAGGGAGAATCGCTTAAAACAATTTGCTTATGTTCAAGTGAGAGCAATCAACACACCGGTAAGAAAGAATGAGTTGATTCAAGTTAAGGGGAAGGAAAAAAGGAAAAGTAAAACCAAAAATAACATTAGTAGAAGTAGTAAAAAATGTCATCAATTAAGGAAGTAACAAAGAGTATGACTTAAGGTAAAATAAAATGAAGGAAAAGAATACATGTTGTCAAACCTGACTTATTTGTTAAAGATCCATAACTAACCCCGAAAATTTGGAACTAAGATATACGTATTGAAGAAATAACCACACAGCATCGTTTTGTTTACATATTTTCTATTAACAACGTCATTGTAAATGGTTATATGGTTTTAATTGAAATCTTTAAGAGTATAGGCTTTAATTTGAAACTTCTGAAAGTGTGGGTACTTCTAAACTATGGGGTTTAAAACAAAAATTGCCCAAAAACTTAAATATTAAAAAGAAAAAGAACTGCAAAGTGATGGAATGAGAATGACAATTATATATAAAGGGAAAAAACAGGTCACTGCATAATTACTACATCAAGAGCTACAACTTACTAAAAAAAAAACATGAAACCATAAGTGGCAGGCTTACATGTGAAGTTCTGATCTTCCATTGCAGTTGATCATGTAACCGCTACAGAGATTCAAGAAAATTGGTTAATTGACTGATATTTAGCAACATATAGCACAGTCTCCAACTGCTCCTATAGGCCTAAAAGCAGAGGCCTAAATGGAGCAAAATGAAAAATATAAAGAGAAAATACCTTTCAAGCTAGGGACCAGGGAAAGAAAAACGAAAGAAAAAATACCAGTAAGTGGAACAGTTAATAACTGAGATTTAAATATTGCATCCTTAAATATACTGCCCCTTTAGTACATTTCCTATGTTCTGGGCTGTGTTATTTTTTTAATAAAATCTTTATGTTACTTATCAAAAAAAAAAAAATATATATATATATATATATATATACTAGAATCATTTCTACACTTTTAGCTCAAGAATTTGCAATACTAAGGTTGTTACATTTGTCCAACAAAAATGTTCAACTCTAACACCACTCAAAAATCAACGACGTGGATTTCAATCTGTTTTCAACCATACATCGACTTTGAGAACATTTAAAATAAATAAAAAATAAAAATTGTTCATCGTTATAAAGCTTAACTAAATTCCATCTACAATACGATTCTAAGTAACTTATCATCCAACTCTCAAAATCCACCACCTGTAGGGCCAAGATTCTTGTTTTATTTGTCCCAATAATACCATAAAGTCTCTTATCAGAATGACTAAAGTGGTTAATGTAGTGCATAGAAGCACTGCATGGGACCTTTGGATGGTTTTTGGCAAAGCATGTTAAGGTTTGGGACCACCAGATCTGCTTCCTTGATGAACCATAGCATAGGGTTTGTGCTCAGTGAAAAGGATAAGTAGCACTTAAATGATATGCAAGACAATTCCATACAGTTTATCATTACATATACTTGTGTTTCATACTATTGATACCTTTAAATTATCGGATATAACAGAGGCATTTAGAACGCGCGGCCAAATACCATATTCAGCCAATAACCCAAGCATGGAAGACATGAAGACATATCTCTCGTCCTCTGCAGCCTAGAGAATAAGTATACCATTAAAAAACAGCTAACCAAAAAAAATTATAAACAAGATGTGAATAGAAGGCAGGGAAAGAAAAAAAAAAAAAAAAAGACAACAGATAAGGACCATTGCAAGAAAATATAAAATGATTTGATTCATCCAAAGCATTCAAGGCATCACCCATTAAGCACTTAAATTCATATATCACTATCAAAGCAATCAACCAGGTTTTCTAGATTGTCTTCTAAATATTCAGGCACTGACATCAAGTAACTTTATTAATGAAAGATAATCTCTGACATCTTAATCAAGAGTACATTAATATATACAATGACATGTGACAGAAAATACATGTTTTCCAAATATTCCCATTTTCTGTTTGACTATATCATGTAGCTAGCGAGGGCTCAACTTTACACGTTATACAAAGATTAACATATTAACTTTTACTTGAAGGACAAATTGCAAAACCTTTCAAAAAAGGTGGCCTCACTGGACATAAAAAAAAATGTCTAATCTGATCAGGATAATAATAGCTCGCGCAATTCTTCAGATTTTGAAGTTTCCAAAAGCACATCCAGACATCCTGGTCTTGGAGTGAGGAATAGCCCGAGTCACATCTAAGACAACTAAATGCACCTTTCGAAGAGTTGCCGAGGAACTGGGGGACCTTTTCGAGCACAGGTTAGGCAATTGAGAGATAGAGCTAGCCTATTTGTTGTGGGTAATCAATGCTCCAAGCTGAATAGAGCTTATCTCCGGCAACTTTGTGGTCTTTTGATCTGTCGGCAACTTTTGTCAAAGGCTAATGAGCATTTACAGGTAAAAGTGTTTACAAACTCAGATTGTACAGAATCACCCTTAGATAGAAGATCAACTACTGGAGATTGCACCTTTCTATGAGGGAACTTGATTACTAGAAGAGTAAGAAGCAAAGTGAAAGTGCTATGTCCCGGTCTAGTGTAGAAGCTGAGTAGAGCCATAGCTCATACCTCATACGCCATATGAGCTTATGTGGATGAAGCACCTACTTTGAGGAGTTAAATCTTAACACTAAGTTACCTTTGACCATGTAATGTGGCAACCAGAAAGCGATCCATATTGCTTCAAATCCTATCTTTCATGAGCAGACTAAGCATATAGAAGTGGATTGCCATCTTGTTCGAGAAAAGATGGAAAGTAAAGTTATTGCTACCCCAAATGCATCTACAAGAACTCAAATTGCAAATATGTTTACTAAACCCTTATGTAGACTAGATTAGATTTACTATGTAATAATCTGGGATTATATGATATACCATTTATTCCCAGCTTCAAGTGGGGTTTTTATGAGCAGTGTTTACATAATAGGAGTAAATGTGTAATAATGTACAAATGTTATTAGTATAAATACTAAGAATATGTGTTAGGTAAATTAACATACCCTAAAAGGACTTTTCCTGTATGCAACAGATATAACAAACTATCAACATTATTGCAAGGGTACAGAGAGGCATGAGTTGATTGAGAATATATAAATTTACCTTCAAATCATGAGCCAATTTCAAATTTTCTTCAAGGTCACTTTTTCTCCTAACCAACTCGTTTAAGGCAGAGGTAATGGCTTCATTTTGCTTCTCATCAATAGCCTAAAAAATAAGATTAAATTCATCAATCCAATTTCCAACACCACCAAGTACAACCAAAGGAGAGAGAGAGAGAGAATATATAGATACTCTCAAAAAAATAAACAACCATTCGTAAGTCAGAGAATTTCATCTCTAATGCATACTTCTCATTCAATAGCCGCATTTCCTGATCCAAAAGACATGTTATTTCCTCTCATGTCAAAAATGTAGAATTACAGTGACTAACAAATTAACATAAGCATGTAACTAAAACCCTTTGAGGAAATGCTATACCTTCAAACACGCAAGAGCAATTTGTTCACGAAGAGATTGGATCTCCTCTTCCTGCGCTCTGGCTCGTGAATAAAGTTCCTACTTGTGAACTTAGTTAGTGTAAAGGAAGCATATCAAGCATTATTTTAAGTTCAAATTCAAATATTCTGCATGGAAATGTTAGTTAACAATACCATAGCCTCTCGGTCTTGAAGATGACTAAAATTGACATCTCCTTTCAAATTCCTGGAAGCAAGTTGTTTCTCAATATTAGTCCTACAGAATACGAGAAAAAATATACACAAACACAAACTTTTCAATATTGACTTGCTTCCTACCTCAAGTGGTAAAGATAGAAAGCTCTATAATGCAGACTACAAGAAGCTCAAGGAAGAGTGAGCTTAGAGACTAAAAAAAAAAAAAAAAAAATATACACGCTAAATTTTCCATGCATCCCAGTTAGGATTCTTCACAAACTTGTTTATATTACTGAGTATGATTCTAATTCCCTTTGCAAAAGTATGCAACAAGCTTATCATTGGCTTTATTCAAATATCAACGTCAATAGTAATTTGGTAATCTTACAGATTTTGGTTGTCTAGTTTCATAGTTAGTAGCTAATAATGGACTTCTGTAAAGTCCTGCCAAGAGTCTTGTAGCTCAACTGGCACCCCCTTGTGTTCTCTTTAGTGGAGACATCCAAGATTCAATTCCGCTCTCTCCCATTGAATCTATTGAATTATAAAATTAAAAAAAAAAATATATTTTTTTTTTAAAAAGGATTTCTGTAAAGTCCCATTTCAGATGAGTTTGGTTAGAGTTTTATTTATTATCACAGTCATTTATTTGTTAGAGTAGAAGCTTTTTCAAGAAACTTCCAATCTTTTGATATTTTCTGTGGCGGTATTTCTTCTTTAACAAACTTAATTCAAGTAGTACCTGTCTACAAAATCAGTGCTTTGTTTCTGAATATCATCAAGCCCATGCGAAGCACTCTTACTTGAAGACATTGGATTGTATAAGATCCCCTTCCAGACAACCTCTCATTGCATCATAGCTGGAATTTTCCATCATCACCAACAGAATACTGCATTTTACCTTACTTTATCTCCTCTTCCACATTTCTTCATCCAAGCAAAATTAAATTTTCTGTACTATCCGATCCCCACTCCCAGATGTTGCAAGAATCTATAACTAACAATGACAACTACATTATCAGATATGAAGAAAGAACAAAATAATCAAACTTCTGTTTTCATTAGGAAAAACACAATTACAAAATATATAACATAAAACCAAATATTGCTAGAAAAAAGAAGAAAAAAATCAACAAATATTAGTGTTAACAGTCCATATCAATAAATAAGACAACTTATCACAATTGCTTTTTCATTAGCTGAACAAGATTTGCACCTAATAGTAAGAGCACTTCATATTGATGATACTGCAGGTGCATGATGATTGCTAAACTATCAGACAACCAACATCCACATGGTTCGTAACGAATATTAACTTGGTATCAGTAAATCCCACAATCTAATAGGAAACAACCATCAAATGGTTAAGAGCTAATTTATGGCCACCTGATGAAACTAGTGTACCACAATGAGACAATATTCTCAATTAAAACACATCAAAAGAACATGCCCATAGAAATAAACCAATTATTGTGGTAATATTGTATACACCTCATCTCAATATCAACAGCTAATGCAAATTTGAGGCTTTTTTTTTTGGGGGGTAAGTTTACACACACACAAAATGGGTTTTGAACCCAGAAATTTACCCTTAACCCTTTCTTATGGGGAAAGGAGGAATAGTTTGAGCTAGAGCTCATTGGCTTCTTCCCCCCCCCCCCCCCCCAACAGTTAGATAGAACAGAAAATTGCACAGACAAGCTGACAGAAAAGCTTTTGCTGGGCACAAAACTTTCGTATTTTCCAGCAATTGTTAAACAATCTGACAGCCAACAGAAACAGAAAATTCAAACCAAATAAATATAGCATAGTAAAGTGAATTCAGGAGTAGTCTATGTTGAAGGGAAACTTTGAAGAGTACAACAACAGATGGATACAAGCACAATTAAACATGGCATATTAGACTATCCCAATAAGCCAATTAGGGCTGTGGGTAAAATGTGTCACACAGAACAGATTTTTTCTTTTTCTTTTTCACAAATAAATATTAATAAAAAGACAAAAAGGCCAAGTAATATATGGAGAGTAAATAAAAGTACAACACAAATCTACTTGCTGGTAGAATGGGTATGGTGAAAGGTGGAAGCATTGGATTCATTCCTGTATAACTACAGTGCATGGGTAGAATGGGTTTGCTTTGGCTAATGGCTCTCCATCAGGAGTCTTGAAGAATTCTGTGTCATACCTATACAAAAAAAAAAAAAAGAAGGGGGAGGGGGTTCCAGGTGGTAGAGACAAGGAGACCCACATTCACCTTTGGCTTTTCTTGCTATGAAAATATTGAGTAGAATGCTAATGAAAACTATGGAAGAGGGCTTTATATTAGGCTTTCAGATTGAGGATGGATCTAGTGATAGCTTGATGATTTTAACCTACTTTTTCTGATAATACCATACTTTTTTTCTGTTGCAAATGTTGAGAATCTCCTTTATATTAGATATGTTTTGCTATACTTTGAAAAGGTATCAAGCCTGACAAAGAGACAAGAGTGAGATTGTTCATGTTGAGAAGAAGATGATACAGATGACTTGGCAGATATCTTGCATTGTAAGGTTGGATGTTTGCCAATGAATTATCTTGCATGCCATTGGGATCATCATTCAAAGTGAGAAGAATTTGGAATCCTACCCTAAAGAAAATATGCAAAGTTATCAGGATGGTAGAAGTTAAACATATCCAAGAGCGGAAGGTTGACTCTTATAAAGAGTCCGTCATCCAATTTTAGCAGCTTACTGTCCATTATTATTTTCCATTCCTACCTGTGTGGATAATCAATTGAAGAGATTGCTGCAGAATTTTTTGTGGGTGGACCTGGGATGAGTTTTATTTCCATCTTGAGGAATGGAATGGAATACATCGTGTTCTCCAGTTAAGAATGGGGAGTTGGAGATGAGAAAAATGGGTACCTTCAATCAAGCTCAATTTGGTAAATGGCTATGGTGCTATGGGAGATAGGAAACTACTTTGGAGAGGGGATGTTGGCACTAAGTATGAGGAAGCTTGGGAACAATGGACAACGAGGGTATTTAAAATTACTCAGGGTTGTAGCTTAAGGTGAAGTATTAAAGCAGATGGGGAGAGATTTGTAGACTACATTCATTAAGTGCATGCATTGTTAGGCATGGCTTTGGTTTCATGCCTACATTAAATATATGTCACTTGCGTGCACAGCAACAGATCCTCCTTTCCTTTTTCTTTTACTTTGGTTTTCTCTTGATCTAGTATATATGTTAGATGCAGCCTGTTATGTGAAATGTGGTGTGGTGCAGCAAAAATGTGAGAGTGAAATACCTCTTTGAAGGGGGTTTTATGAAGGACGTTCTGCAGAAATCCTAGAGAAGCGAAAACTTCTCTTCATTTTAAAGATATATGCATTTGATTCTGGCATGAAATTGGCTTGAATTTCCATGCCTTCATTGAATACATGCATTGTTAGGCTAGGCTTTTGTTTCACGCCTATATCATCATGTCTTTTACATGCACAGCAACAAATCCTCTTTTTTTAACTTTGGTTTCCCCTTGTTCAAATATATATTTATCACGCTCTCCTTTGATTTGTGTGGCTAGTCTAATAGTTTGGGTGCTGCAAACTTAGAATGTGAGAGACATCTTTGAAAGGGGCTTTGCAGAGGGGCTACACAACCCAAAGAAGAGAACTCTTCTCTTTGTGTTTTAGGTGTGGCCGCAAACTTTGTATTTGCTTAGAGAGAACTCTGTATTTGTATGAGAGAATAACTTTTGGTGTATTGAGATTTGGGTTTTGTGAGAGTGCCTCTACACTATTTTCTATTCTCTTTGTTAGTGAAATTTATCCTCATTGTTGCCTGTGTACATAAGCCAAAATTCGAACCACATAAATTCTTTCTAGTTTTCTTTGTTCCTATCATTTGTTTGGAGATCTTCTAAACCCATATTACACAATCAATCTTATGTAGGATTGTTATCTAAAGGCCCTTTCCTACAACAAATTGGTAATAGAGCTTCTACTATTACAACAAATTGGTACCAGTGCTTCTGCTTTTACAGCAAAATGGTCATAAAGTGAGCTTCTAGCATAACATTACAATGCGGGAATCAAGCATATTATATCCATAATTTTATTCAATTGCAGCAAATAAGGATGCTTCTATTCACTCATATTTGGAGCTTCCCAATGACAGGGGAAATGTTCATAGAATATAATATTTATAAGAACTTCCAATGATTGGAAATTGGAATCAATTGACTCTGTCTGACATGTTGTATTCAAACATCTCAAGAGGAGATGAATAATAATGGTAAGTTCAACCTTTGTTTATATTATGAGGTTTTAAGAGGTTCCAATTGTGTGCATTTCTCTTGGAAGAGTATTTGGCGTAATATGGTTCCAACAAAAGTCACATTTTTTTTGTGGACAATATGGGAGAAAATTTGAACAGGTAACAATCTTGTTAAGAGAGGTATAACATTGGTAGAATGGTGTAATATGTTCAAATGTAATGAGAAACTATAGATCACTTGTTAATGCATTGCGCAGTTGTCCGTGAACTCTAGTCTTTTGTACTTTTTGTGTTTAGGATTCATCGAGTGATGCCTAAGAGAGTTGAGGATTTAATTTTTGATGGGGATATTGCTTTGATAAACACAAAAACTCCTGTTTGTGGAGTGCAGTCCCCCTTGTTAATGTGGGAAGGAAAAAGTTTGGCTCCAAACTGATTTGGAGATATCTTGCTCCAACCCATGATGTGGTAATTGAACAAACTATCCATATGTAGTTTTAGTCACATGACCCTTTTAAAGAACCGTGTAACTTGTTTAAATAATACGCATGGATAATCTTATAAAGCACCATGTAATGAGTTGGAAAAGATAGCAACAAACTAGTTTGGAGCCAATCTTTGTCCATGTGAAAAATTTGGAGAAATAGGTACAAGATGAAGGGAAAAAGGTGGGTTATTACCATTTTCCTTTGTTTGGTAGAGAACAAAACTCGTTGAAAGGAAGAAAGGTGGAGAAGTATTTTCTCCCAAAGCCCACAAAATATTTTTTTTCTCCAAATCAGAGAGAAAACTTACAGGAATGACTAGCACCAAGTGACTAACCCATTTGGTACAGCTTATTTTTCAGATTATTGAAAATGGGATTATTTGAAAAGGTTGTACCTAAAAAGAGTGAAGTTGTAAGTTGAAAAAGTGCAGTTTGAAACCGTTTTACCAAAAGGGTTATTGACAAGAATTTCATTTCACAGCACCACCCAAAAAAAAAAAAATTGAAAGGAATTGGAGCACACACCATGACAGTACACCATTTCAAAGAAACGGAGAACCCATTTGCTTAAAATCGGTATTTGACAGACTTACATCTGTTAATAAGAGAAACTGACCGACAAATCTATCCTTAATATCAAAACCCACTTCATCATTTCATCAACTACACCAAACTTCATAAATACAACATAGAATAGATCAGTCCAAATCTCACACACTATTTAAAAAATAAAAAAATTAATGTAGCCACAAGCATTAATTGTGGACAGTAAAGCCATGTGTGAATACCCAGAAGAAAAAATAAAAAATAAAAACATAGATTCTAGGACTAAACATTAAAATTTCAGAAAAGTAGGGAACAAATATATAGAAAGCAGTTATAACTGAAATACACAAATGGGTATGTACCTGTGGTTTGTTGAATTAACAGGTGAAAGATCTCAAGGCTCTATTCTATATATATATATATAAGGAAAAGTTTAAAGTCTACCCAAAATTGAAATGGGGTTATTAACATGTATTCCAGGGAGAGAGAGAGAGAGAGAGAGAGATAACAGATAGATAGGAGAAGGAAATGATGATGGTGGTGAAGAGGTGTGTGGGGGCTTTTTTTGGTTTAAAAGTCAATGCGGGAAGGTCGTTATGTTTTGGTCCTTCCACGTATTTCCTACTATTCTTGGTATAATGAGGACAAAGTAGTGCCTTGTGTGTGTATGTGTGTGGTGTGAATATGGGACTTGTTGAAGAGAATTGTGAAAATGATACCTTTGAGCTAATCAGGGGGGGCAAGAATTTGAGGTTATTGGATTATTAGTTGACTTTTTAGGTCTCTAGATAGGTCTGGAGTGATTAAAGGGTTTATACGATGATGATTATCTCTTCGATTTAAATCCTCCAATTTTCTCCTATTTTTAGTCCAATGAATGTGTGATATTTATTTTAAATGCTACATATTTTGCGTCTAAAATAAAAATAAGGGGGAATTGAAGAATTCAATAGGAATGAATCTTATCCAATTATCCGATCTCTTGTTTGTGATTCAAATGCCGTTTCACCTTCCCCTGCTATTTATCTATAAAAATAAAAAATTAGACTTAAGTTGTTTTCATTTCTTATCCTTTAATATTTTAAAATTTTCATTTTGACCATTTGTGTTAGGGTAAATTACGTATTTGGTCTCAATACTTTACACCATAGTTTAATTTGGTTCTTAACCTTTTAATTGTGTCAATTTGGTACTTAACTTTTTAATATCATGTCAATTTAGTCTCTGTTATTATCTCTTGAATGAGAATTGATAACATGGCTAACGGTCAAAATAAAAAATTAGTTTCCGCAATTAAAAGGTTATGGACCACATTGAAACATGGTGTAACAGATAAAGACCAAATTGAAATATAACAAAAATGTGACAAACCATAATGGAAGGGATGTTAAGTTGTGAATTTCCACAGTCAATGTCAAATTTGTTGTAATTTCATGCATTTTTTTTTTGTATTTTGTGGGATTTTAATGTAATTGGATTGGGTTTAGAATTGATAAAGAATTGCAAAATTTGTGGAACACAGGACTGATTCATGAGTGGTTCATAACTAGCAGCACCCACGAGTTTTCATGTGAGAAGCACGTAAGGAATTTTGAAAGTCGGTAAGAGTTGGATAAGCCATGAGTGACTCACTAGTGTGCCCACTCGCGAGTGCTCCTAGACAGCTCATGTTTAAAACTTTCAACTGTGCCTTTTTTTCTCCTCTATATATGCATCTCTTTCCAACAAGTTTTAACCTTAAAAGATAAAGAGTTTTATAGATTAGAAACACTCACCTTGAGAGTTGTGCCTTTCCTTGTGAGAGCCAAACACCTTTGTTTCTCTACACATCTTCCTTCTCCCAATTTCCATATCTGTGAGAGGAAATTCTATCATTCACCTTCTTCACTGTATTGAGTGTTAATTGTTGTTTGGACATTTAGGAAGTATTGGAGCTTGATCGCTTTTTCTAACATGGAGGATCAGTGGTGCAACCGAGAGGTGTTGCGAGATCTGGAAAGCTAGTGAAGTCTATTAAAAGCTCTAACTTGTTTATTTAATTTTATTTTGAACATGAGCTGAGCTCAAGCTCATCACCAAACAAGATCGGGTGTTATCTTTGGTTTGCTCTCTCTTTACCTTTTGTCCTTTACTTTATTGCAGTGTTCAATTATGTTCACCCTTGCAATTGTCTGGTGGTTCAGTTGATTAATTAGCTAATTATGAAAATTCCTCTTTAATTGTGTTTATCCTAAAATTAATTAAGTTTTAACTAATATTAGGGTCTAAAACTGCACTTTCAAGGGATACAAGTACAACATTGATATCATTGTGTAAATTGCAAGTTTTTAAAGTTTACAAATCGATTTAGAAACAACCCAAGTAAAATGCATTTTATCCTAACAAGTGCATATATATAGTATACACACACACACACACACATATATATATATATATATAAAAGTTTGGTCATCTAATGGTTGTTCCAAGTAGATACCCTACCCAATTACTATGTGTATTACTGTTGCTTTAAATAATAGTTTTATTAGTAATTACCAGGGATTATGATTTTTGTTTATCTCTTCTTTTTTTTTAAATCTCCATATAGAGAGAAATTAATACAATTTCTTTTGTTCTTATCAACTTTTTTTAATACACGGCTATGTATACTTTCTTTTGTTTTTACACAGAAAACTTTGATTAGGAACCGTTTTTTAATATATATATATAATTTCTTTTGGTCTGATCTCCTTTTTTTTCCATCCGGAATTCCTTTTACTATCAGCTTATTAAGACACATATAATTTATAATCCAAACTCACAATAAGAAGATCTGAAAAAGAATTCACAAAAACAAAACACACAAAACAAAACAAAAAAAAAATTATCTAAAAACTAAAATATCATATGATAATCACTTAGAATAATTAAATGATAAGAGAGATAGCCATGGATCACATGCTAATTCATTGCAATATTCGCTAGCTAGCCTAGCGTTTATAATAGAATAACATTTTCGTATTTATGAAAGTCAATTGCAATGTTAACCATTAGATCCATTAATTAATATAATGCAAGTTTTATTTGAATTAATTTTATTTTAGCATCAACTTTTATGGTTTAATTTGCCTGTAAAAAAGCAAAAACCAAGGTAAAAATTTATTATTAACAAAGTTTGGTTCCAAACCAGTTCAAACTATCTCCTCCAACTTACTACATGATGATTTATAAGATTATTCATATGAATTATTTAAACAAGTTACACACGTCATCAAAAAATTTATGTGACTAAAACTTCGCATAATTTATTTTTTCAATCGTCAAATAATTACCCAGAAGAAGATAGTTTTAAACTGGATTGACAATAAACTTTTTCCAATAAAATAAAAAGACAATGGGAACAGCCTTTGCTTAGTCTGAAAAAAAAGTAGGAAATTTTCTATTGAGATATTTCTTTATTTGATTAAGACATCATGCCTTTCACTTTGTGAATTCTATACAGCTAGCTATATAGTTTAAAGTAAACTTATCTCACCAGTTATGTACTTGACTTTTCATGTCTTATACTATTACGCTTGTGGAAAATCATATCTCAATTCAATTATCGTATATTTTTTTAGCTAAGCAGTGTGGATGATCCTAACACAGGAGAGATGATCCTTACTCCAAAAGGTAGAGACAATATCACTTGTTGCATCAAATTAACACTCCATTTTCTTTGTTTATTCGGCAAACATAATACACGTATAATTTCTTTAGTTCTTATCTAACTTTTTACTTTTTTAAAATGTTTTTAAACAATTTTTATTTATTTATTTATTTGTGTAGTGAAACCCATTGGAGTGTTTCCCTCTTCCTCGGCTTCAATTCCAGTTTTAACTTTGCTTCCAATGTTTTTTCTTTTTTTTGTTCAATAGTTATATTGACAATGAGAGATTTAAACTGTGATTCCGTGAATGTCTCCGTTGGAAATACTAAAATGTGTTAAATAAGTTACAAGACTTTGGACATTTCCAATGTTTTAAATCTTTAGAAACTTGGATTGTTTTTAATTATTGTATTGAAATGACTTTCATTTATTAACTTTGCTTTCAATTATTTATAATCATTCATTTAATTACTACTCAAATCAACAGTATCTTTTATAAGTTTACCAAAACCATGCAACACATAGGCCTTTAATTAATAGTATATTAATCACTGCACACCCTTAGTACAATGATCACTCCACAAATATAAATGCTTGTAGGGTGTGAGGGCAAGGGTTAAATTTTAAGTCTCTAGAAGAGAGTTTTACATACATATACACTTAGATTAGGTTAGAGTAGAATTTCTATCTTGTAAAACAAAAAAAAAAAAAAATTTAATAGTATATTATAAAAGTTAGATTTCAACAATAAGATGATGCAGGCAATGATGACACACGTCATTATGTCAAGGCATAAGACAATAACATAAGTCAAAACTCCTATATCATTTCAACAGTAGTGACGTTGAGGTGATCTTATTTAGGTGAGTGAGACAGTTATCTCAACTTTCATTAAGAAAATTAAATTGGATACATAACGCAAAAGACAAAGATTATAAAATAATTTGGATTTCATTTGAATTCTAGTTGTGATTCAACTTTTATATAATATATATGATAAGATACCACAGTGTAATAAATTAAATTCTTCTCATAAACGTTTTTGGTAAGTCAAGTAAAAAAACACCGACAATTGAAGTTTTTTTTTTAAAAAGACGGAAACTATTGTCTGAAGTTAAATTTTTCCTACATGTTTTCGATAGTCCAAGTAAGGCAAATAAGTAAGAAGGCTGACCACATAGGGAGCAAACTGAAAAGCTCAACTTTGCGGAGCGGACAAGTCTCTCGTACTGCCCCTTTTACTCGCTCTCTATTAAAAAAGTTCACAAGAAGTGTGAAGAGCCAAACAATTGTTTGGAATTTTGGATTTTGGTGTAAAATGACGAAATTTGGTTATTAGGTGAAAATTCAAACATTGTTTGACCTTTTGTGAACTTAGCCAAAGTTCAATCGTTAAAGGGCATTTTGGTCATTTTAACTTTAAACTATTAAACTCAACATCCAATTGGGACAATTTTTTTTTTTTTTTAAATGTCTCCAAGACCTCAATGTGTAAGATACAATTTTCAACATTGTTAAAGTCAAAATTGAGATTTTTGCATGTAAAATTAAGGTGAACAAAATATAGTATCAACAAATATACGAAAGACAAGCAATATAAACCTGTAGAAAGATAATTTCTAAAGTCCAATGTTTTTGTTGAGTTTGAGAGCTTCTTGCTCTAGGAAAGGCAAGGTTTTAGAGTGTGTTGGAAATTCAAACATTGTTTGACCTCTGTGAACTTAGCCAAAGTTCAATTGTCACAGGGCATTTTGGTTATTTTAGCTTTAAACCGTTAAATTCAACATCCAATTGGGACAAATTATGTTTTGTTTGACATCACCGAGACCTCATTGTGTAAGATACAATTTTCGGCATTGTTGAAGTCAAAATTGAGATTTTTTCCTGTAAAACTAAGGTGAACAAAATATAGTATCGACAAATTTATGAAAGACAATCAATCTAAACCTGTAGAAAGATAATCTCTAAAGTTTAATGTTTTTGTTGAGTTTGAGAGCTTCTTGTTCTGGGAAAGGCAAGGTTTTAGAATGTGTTAGAGAATAAGGAACCCCAATATGTGTGTTGAATCTTTTTTCTAGACTATCTAAATTTGTGAGAGGTTTTTTTCCTAATACCCTCTGGATGTGATAGTCACATTTCAAGTAGGTGCTTTCAAATTGTGAAAGCTGGGTATCATGAGTACTAAGAACCCCCAATGTGTGTTTTGAATCTTATTCTTTTTTTTCTTTTCTTTTTTATGGGAAACTTGGAAGAGTAACATTCCAACTTGAAAACGAAGTACAACAAAGCAAGAGAAACAGACAAATACAACTAGATAAAATTACAATGAGTCTTCTCTAATAATCTGCTAGATGGGAGGGGGGGGGGTGAGACCCTTCCAAACCTGAGTTAGCCCCGAGAGTTTTGCTTCTTTGGCTAATACATGCGCTGCTCTGTTGTCGGTCCGTTTCAAGTGCTTGAATGAATAGCAAGAGAAGGAATTCAAGGAAGACTTGATGTCATGAATGATAAGGCCGAACTCATTACCTATGCAGTCCGAGGAAAGGGCTTGGATTACTGATAAGGCATCTGACTAAAAAATGGCGCATGACACTTGCATTTCTGCTGCGAAGAGGAAGCCTTGGAGGAGTGCATAGGCTTCAGTCACCTCAGCAGAGAAATCCAAGGAGAGGGGCTTGCTTAGAGCACCAATTGGGGTACCTGTGTTGTCTCTAATGGTAACACCAATACAAGAGTTCCCACCATTTGCCGAGGTAGCACCATCCACATTAATCTTAAAGAAACCTGAGGGAGCGGCTGTCCACTTGTGATTGGGGGCAGGGGAGATTAAGGTGGACTGAGCATAAGCATTATTGAAATCAAGCAAAGCTCTCCTAGCTGAAACCCACACCTGCATTGGGGTGATACTAACATCATTATGAATAGCTTGGTTCCTATTACCCCAAATGGACCAAGCAGTCATGAAGAAGGTGTCAAGGTCCCCAGAAGTTCCTTTCTCAAGAATCTAACCTGTAATGTCTAAAATGTCCAAATCTATGCCAGCGAAGTCAAAAAGACAGTCCAGCCACAAAGCCTAAGTGGCCTTAGCATGCACATAATGTATGAGAGCATGAGTAGTGGTTTCCATGCACTTATCACACAAAGAACAAAAACCAGCGGAGTTTAAGCCTCTGCAGCGGAGGTTAAACAAAGTGGGAAGACCATTTACGCAGGCACGCCAAGCAAAAATCTTAACCTTAGGAGGGACCTTGAGCTGCCATATTTTCCTCCAAAGTGGCAAGGCCGAGCAGTCAGAAGTGCCTTCCACTTGATCACCTTGTTCAACCAACTTAGCAGCGATGTAATAAGCGCTTTTTACAGTAAACGAACCATTTTTATTTCCCAACTAGATTAGGCTATCCTCCGGAAGGCTAAAGTTGATAGGAATTCTAAGGATGGTGGAGGCTTCAAAAGGAAGGAACAAGGCCTTCACAAGGTCTGATTTCCACCATTTAGTGTCGTCATCATTGAGAGAGGAAACCATTGGGAAGTTGTCAAAAGGTTGGGGGGGGGGGGGGGAGATTACCATGTGAGTGGACTTTGTTTGCAGCCACCTAGGATCTGCTTGCCATTACCCACCCTCTAACGAGTGCCCTTTCTTATAACTTCCAACCTATTATGAATGCTTCTCCACGCAAAACTTGGATTGCTGCCTTTTTTAGAGTTTAGGACATCATCATGGGGAAAATACCTTGCTTTATAAACCCGTGCCACTAAGGAGTTGGGGTTTGAGAGAATCTGCCACCCTTGCTTGGCTAATAGAGCTAAGTTGAAGGCCTGGAGATTCCGGAATCCCATACCCCCAAAGAGTTTGGACTTGCACATCTTTTTCCAGCTCACCCAAGCCAATTTTGTTTCTTGATTCCTTTGGCCCCACCAGAAATTCCACATCATCCGTTCAAGATCATCACACAACGTTTTAGGCAATTGGAAGCAACTCATGGTGTATGTTGGGACAGCCTGTGCAACGACTTTAATGAGGATTTCTCTACCCCCAATTGAAAGTAATTTACCTTTCCAACCAGCTAGCTTCTTCCCCACTCTCTCTTTTATTTCTGCAAATACCTGCATTTTTTATTTCCCAATTAAGGATGGGAGACCAAGGTATTTTTTATGCCTAGTGTCTTGCATAGGGCCAAGAATACTTAAGATTTCATCCTTACTTTTAGGTGTGGTATTCAGACTAAAAAAGACCGATGACTTATCTGCATTGATCTTCTGACCTGAGGCTTTTTCATAGGCATTAAGAATGTTAATAAGATCCATGCATTCAGCAGTATTGGCCTTGCAAAAGAGCAAACTATCATCTACAAAGAAAAGGTGAGTGATTGTGGGATAACCCGGCATATAGAGAGGCCATTGAGGGATTGGTTTCTAGTTGCTTGATGAATGAGAGTGGACACAGGAGAAAAAGCCCCGAAGAGAGCGGGTCTCCCTGATTGAGGCCCCTAAAAGGGGTGATGCTTCCAAAAACCTCACCATTGATGATCACCAAATACGAGACAGAGGAGATGCACTGCATAATAAGATTAACCCATTTTCTATCAAAGCCCAATTTCTCCATTACACTCTTAACAAACCCCCATTCCACCCTATCAAAAGCCTTACTCATGTCTAGCTTGATGGACATAAAGCTTTCCTTCCCCTCTGATTTGTGATTTAGATAGTGCATGAGTTCAAACGTGACCAATACATTGTCCGTAATTAGCCTATCAGAGGTAAAAGCACTTTGGTTTTCCGTGATTACATGAGGAAGAATGCCTTTAAGACGGTTGGCAAGAACTTTAGAGACAAGCTTGTATACTACATTACATAGGCTGATTGGCCTAAACTCTGTAATTTTGGTGGGGTTGTTGGTTTTTGGAACAAGGGAAATGTTGGTATTGTTAATTCCTGCTAAGGACATATTGAGGTTAAGCACATTCAAAACCATAGTAGTAATATCAGGGCCCACAATACTCCAATATTTATGAAAGAAAATGGCTGACATACTGTCGGGTCCAAGAACTTTGGTGGGGTGGAGTTGCTGGAGAGCTCTAGTTACTTCTTTTTTGGTGAAGGTTCTGGTAAGCTCAGCATTCATCTCCTCAGTAACCCGAGTGGGGATGGCATTGGTGACCTCCAGGATGCCTTGAGGTGAGGAAGAAGTGTAAATTTTGTCAAAATAGGCTAGTGCAGTGGCTGAGATACTATCTTTATCCTCACACCAGCAACCATCATCATTCCAAAGTCCCAAGATGGTGTTCTTCTTCCTTCTATCTAAAGCTCTAGCATGAAAAAATTTGGTGTTTCTGTCACCCTCTCTATACCAGTGAACTTTACTACACTAATGCCATAATGTTTCCTCGCTATCCAGAAGCTCATTAATATCCTTTCTTAATTCATCAATTTCTGCTCCATGAGGGCCATCATGATCATGTGCAGTGAGGATGTTAAGAGCTTTTCTTTTCTCCTGGATTTTCTTTGGGATGTTGCCAATCACATCCTTATTCCAAGCCATTAAATCAGATGCACAGTGAGACAGGTTGGATGCAATACCTTCCGGAGTAGTCAAGGAATTGCCCCTTTGGCATGCAGCTTCAATGATCTCCTTACAATCCTCACGCTTAGCTCACATGGCTTCAAAGTGGAAACGGTGCTTTTTAATTGGAGGCAGAGAGCAAGAGTCTGAAAATCTTAAGAGGCAATGGTCAGAGGTAGATTTGGCAAAGTGATGGACCCTGGTATTTTTGAAATGGTTGATCCATTCCAAGTTGGCAAAAGCTCTGTCCAATTTGAGGTAGATTCTGTTACTGCCCCTTTGCATGTTACACCATGTAAATTTCGGACCTGAGAAACCGAGGTCTTGGAAACCACAAATATTCACAACCTCGCGGAAGCTCTCTATTTTCCTCTGTGGTCTCATAGCTCCACCTGATTTTTCAGTCAAAGATAAAATTTCGTTAAAATCTCCACAACAAAACCAAGGTAAGGAGCATTGAGCATTAAGGTATGCGAGGAGGTTCCAGGACTCTTTCCTCATATGGGAATCTAGGTGGCCGTAAAAACTAGTGAAACGCCATTTAAAATTGCTCTACTGATCTGTGATGATGGCGTCGATGTGGTGTTTGGAGAAAGAGATAGTTTCCAAATTTGTTTCCTGAGACCAAAGGAAGGCCAGTCCTCCACTACGACCCTGGCTGGGGACAATTAGACCGTTAGAAAAATCCAGTTTAAATTTAATATTCTCCATTCGTTTTGTCTTTGATTTAGTCTCCACCAAGAAGATAATATAGGGATTCCCCCGTCGCACATAGTCACGCAACGCAAACACTGTCCGGGGGTTCCCAATTCCCGGGCAGTTCCAACATATGGAATTCATTGTGCCCAGCGGTGCTGACTAGCAGCTACCGCTGATATGAGAGGGGAGGCACTTGGGTTTGCTGGGGGGCTTACACAGAGCCTTTTTGGAGGGAGTTGTTCATCTAATTCAAAAGAGAAGTCCAGTTTACCTGACCTTTTATTACCTGATAAGGCCTTATTTGCATTCATGGGACTTCCATGGGCCCGTTTCCCTTTGTCTCGAACTATTCTTTTCAAGTTTACTTTTCCTTTGGGCTGTTTTGTTTGACTTGGGCCAGATGGAGCTTCGGCGTTAACCAGGGAACTTGATTTTTCGGGCAAAGGCTTTAAGGGGCTAGAGATCTCTTGGGCCTCTTGGGGGTTGAATTAGGGAGGCCCACTAAGGAAAGCTCGTCACTGATATTTCCCTCCAAGGCATTCACGCGCTACATATCACATGATGAGCTCTCTGATCTAGGGATTGTTGGGTTACATTCCTGATTTTCTGTTCAGTGTGAAGCTGTCCCTTCAAGCCCATCAGCCACGTTAGGCGTAACACCCTTATCGATTTGACCGTCATTTTGAATTTCTGCCCCAGAACGGAGTGACGAGCCTGGGTTTGAGAAGGTTGCCGTGGCCGGAGCAGAGTGGCCACTTGATTTTCCTGATCGTTCTTCGTCAAAGCCCCAATTATTTTGAGTTTTGGATTTTTCAGAGTTACCCTTTTGGTTTCCATTTGCCCTCATCCATTCTCCATATTGTTTTGCCGAGTTAGGAGTCTGAGGTTGGCGTTGGCAGTGCTTCTCATCATGGCCGAGCCATCCACATTGAAAGCAAAAGGTGGGAAGTCTTTCATACCTGAACGTGACCCACGTTTTTTCTCCTTCAAGAGTAACGATGTTGCCCCCTCTTCACAGTGGTTTGTCAAGGGGTAAATCCACCCTGACTCTCATAAAACGAGCTTGTTTTGACAGCCATGACCTTTTGTCAGTCTCTATGTAGCGACCCAAACTATTTCCCAGGTCTCTTCCCACCTCTTCAGAGTAATTTTCAAACGGTAGGCCCCAAATCTGGACCCAAAATGGTGAGTGGGTGAACTGAATATTTGAAACAGAGAGACCTTTTCTCCATCGGCACAAGAGTAGCAAATTATTGTCAAAGTTCCATGGGCCGTTTCTCTCTACCCATTCCATCTGATATTCCGAGGAGAAATTGAACTGAAAAATATCCTTTCCAACATCTACGATTCTCAAATCAGAACCCATCTTCCAGGCGGCTCTGAGGGTGCTTTTTAGAGCTCGATGGTTCTGATGTCTGTCCGAGAGAAGTCTTCCAAAGAGGCTTAACGCGCACTCTTCTATCAAGTCCGATCTGTTCATTGTTGTGATGGGGATGTCTGCTTCTTCTTCTTTTGTGAGGCTGAGGTGTTGAAGTCCTTCAATGACGTTTTGGTCCATTTGGAGGTGATCGGTGGTGTGGGGTTGTGGGTTAGGGAGGTGAGCACCTGGTATGGCAGTGGGTGTTTGAGAAAAGGAAGGACCCTTAGAAGGGAGAGAGGGCTCGAGGGGAGGTCGAGAGGGAGAGTCTCCTACAGGGGAGAGTGATTTTATTTATTTATTTATTTATTTAAATTTTTTTTTTGAGACTTATTTTATATCTTCTTTTTTTGGGAATAAAATATACTTATTTATCTAGAAAAAAGTGTCATCTAAGCAATTTGACTTTAGGGGGGAAATTTCTGAAAACAAATTATGGGTAATTACAATCTCTTTCCTTGAGATTTAGACAAATGACACTTCACCCCCAAACCTGAAAGGAAAAAAACAACCCCTCCCTCCCCCTCCTCGGACATCTGTTTGATCAGCCTATGTTAAATTGATGTTAAAAATGTTGCGTACTAAGAGCATTCATATTAACTTATGCCAAAATTCATTTTTATTTAAGTATAAGAACCTAATTTTTCTATTTTATATAACAATATTTTAAAAACACCCACATCAGATTATTTATTCTAAACTCTATTTCACGAACAAATCAATTTTTTAAAATGTTTCTCTTTCTTCATACACAACAACCATTATTTACTCTCTTCCTCCATCATCGAGATGCATAAAGCAACAATAAAAAATAAAATGCAAAATAAATAATTCTAGTGTAAATTTACATGTTTACTGTAGTTGTGGATGAATTTTACACAATTATACATAAATTGACATGGGAGGTTTTGGTGGCTCGTTGGGAAAATTGTGGAGCTTTTCTATTTTACAAAGACTAATGTGAATGCTTTAATTGTCTAACATGCCCTTTCCTTAAAGGTAGGTTTCCAAAATTAACCTCCCCTTCAAAATTAAAATTCCATTGTTTAACTTTTTAATTAAAGAGTATTTAAAATGTTCAAATTTTTTTTTCCCAATTGGTTGTGGAGAAATTTACCATTGCTAGTCTTTTGATGTTTGATAAACTTTGCATTTATATTATAAATTTATCAGTTTTGTTTTTACTAAACATGGTTAAACTTTGGTAATGAGAATATTATGTTAGTAATATAAACATAAAGAGAAGTGTTATTTTCTTAAAACCTCAAGGGAGATGAGTGTTTTTCAGAATATTAAAATTCGGAATGGTTAAAGAACCTAAATTGGGTCTGGTTCTAGTTTTTATCGACTTTTGACTAGTTTATTAGTTTTTACTAGACTGTTCAATTCAATTTTTTAAATAAAGGTTTTTTCCTTTTGAAGTTTGAGGTGGGGCGTAATTCCTGCAAACTTGAAGAGAGAAATGTGAAATTAGTCCAAAAAATTATATGTAAACTAATTTGATGAAAATTTATTTCAACTCAATACATGACAGTCTAAAAAAATCCAATGACCTACCCAGGCCTTGGAAGCAAAGCCCAATAGAAGCCCAGGTCAGTGGGCTTTAAAATACTCATACTAATCATATAGTATTATATATACCTGCCGAGTTGGGAACAAAAATAGGTTGAAGAAGTTTTTATAAAACAAAACAGTGAATTTCAGGCATGGATTTTAGTCCCCTCACAGAGGCTTTGGCTTCCAAATCGTATCAAAACATCGCTGATATCTGTGACAAGCTCTTGCTTCAGGCAATTTCTTCTTCTTCTTCTTCTTCTAATTTTTGGTTTATATAATAGCAATTTTGTAATTGAGTTAATAGCGTTGTTTGAACAGTCTGCTGTTAAGGGCGTTGCTTATGAGGACGATTGGCCCTACTCTATTCATCTTCTTGCCCACATTTACGTTGATGATATGTATGATTCTTTTTCTTTTTTTTTTCCTTTTGTTGAAACCCAAAATACTTTGTTTCATGATGTACCCACTAGTTGATGTTTTTCATGTTTTTTGTTTTGCTTTTGTTGTTATAATATTGGGTAAAACTTAGACTCAGTTACTTAGGTGTAGTACATTTAGTTCCCCAATTAAATTCAAACACATGGTTGGATTGGATTTAGAAAAAATTAGCACTGTTTATAATTTGTTGGCCAATGCAGCCATGTTTTTTTGATTTAATTGGAGAACCTAAATTACTGCACTTAAGAATTGTATTATTAAGTTTTGTTCTTTCATATCATGCTTTTTTGGTTTTCCTAATTGGGGTTTCGTGTAAGCCCTGTTTTGCAACAATGGGTTTTTGTTTTTGTGTTGTTGTTGGTCTGTGAGCTGGATTTTTGGGGGATTTAGAGTCTCATACTTTTGATTGGTATATTTCAGTAATTGTGCTCGGTATCTGTGGAAATCGATACCTTCTGCAATTAAGGAGAGTCAGCCAGAAATGGTTGCGGTCTGGAAAATTGGTCAGAAGCTATGGATGAGAGATTACGGTGGTGTGCATGAAGCTATTCGTGGGTTTGATTGGAGTCAGGAAGTTCAGTGTCTTGTTGCTGCATTCTCAGGCAAGTTTTAAAACTACATCTTACACAATACCACGTTACTAATATTTAGCATTTACTTGCTTGTTTGTTTGTTTTTGAATGTATTGATGTGTCATGGGATCAAAACCCATTGGGCGCATGTGTAATTTACCAATAAAAAAAATGTATCAGTATTAAAGAGTTAAGATTAGGTTTGACTCCTATTAGGTGCTAGAATCTCAATTAACACTTTGCTAGGTGTTCTTGCTGAAAGCACCTCAAGGCATCATGTATTCTATCTATATTATTCTTCAATGGAAGTTGCAACTTGCAAGCTTATAGCCTCACTAATAGGTTGAAGAATAAATTATTTTCAACCTATCAGTTTAGATTAACCTTCAAATTCTTGGTAGCATTATTGGCTACTCAACCTACTTAAATATGTAGCTCACCAGCTCCATAATACTCAACTTCTTAGTAAACTCCTTGGTGAGTTTCTATGGTGCTGAAACTTGCTCTTTCTTTTTTCTTTTTCTTTTTTTGATAAATAACGGAATTGAATTAATCAAATATCCAGGTACACCGGTGGTGTACATGGATAACAGTACATCAAACGCTTAAATTACAAAGATCAAGTATTTCTAAAAAATTAGAACAAGGAAAAAGATCAAAGGATGAAGCATTTTTGAAACTTGCTCTTTCATCTTCAAAGAAGAAAATTGTATGATCTTTGACTGTGTCTGTAATGGTGATTGATTTTTTTTGGTTTGCTGGTGGAGATGGTTACCTTAATGGCAAAATCTGGAAAGCTATTCCTTTATTTGTAATCATATTTGGAGAGAACGAAATGCTCAGATTTTTTAGGGCTGTGAAACATCAGCGGCAAGGCTCGAATTTCAGTTTGCTGAGAGCATTTTATCATTTTTTTGGCAAATTCTCTCTCTTTTTTGAGTTTTTGTTGTAGTTCACTGAACTCCTATATTTTAAGAACTGACCTGTGTTTTCCTTCTTGTCTGTTTCATATTTGCTGTTGTGTTCCAGTAAAATTATTTATTTATAAAATAAAATTGTAGGATGGTTTCCCCTTTTTTTTTTCTTTTGGTTTTTAATGGTGGGATCAAAACAACCCCTGTGGCAAGATTCCATTAGGCTTAAATGAAGTTAGTAAGGCTGCTCTTGTTTTGTGAGGCAAATCATCTCAACTTAGATCTTTTTGTTTGTTCCTTCTCTTTCATTGTAATCTTTTGGGACCTGTTCAGTAGCAATTTGGAAAATTTTAATTGAATAAAATATGGGGTTTGGGAGGATGGTGATTTGGCTTGTATTAGAGTATCCAAAAGTAATCAAAGCTAATTCATGGATCCATAAATTTGGGGTAGGTGTATGGTTGGGTGGCTAATGTTGTGTTTGAGAAGAGATGAAAGATGGAGGGGGGGGGGGGGGCCTTAAATTGACATATCGTGAAAAGGAGGCCTCATCGGCTATGATCCATGGCCCTTCGGAAAGATCTGGAAAGTTGGAGTTTTCAAAGTGATACGATTTGGTCAATGGCCATGCAGTGTGGGAGAGAGGACTTTTGCTTCTAAAGTCCATATTCTGTGATTCACAGTAAAATTTGAGAGATAAAAAGAGAAAAATCCAGGTGGGGGGGGGGTGTTTAATGATGGGTATTGAGTGAGATCAGGAGTAAAATAGTAATCATATTTAATCTTCCAATTTCCCACCTAGTTTTCATCCCAAGGTTGAGTGAATAAAACATTGGGGCCCGGCTTCCTCCCTTCCCCTTCTCTTCTATACCAAATAAGAGAATTCTCCATCCAAATGGAACTTTCTTCTCTCACAAGTGTGGGTGGAAGGTGATGTTGTGGGTTTAAAACACACTGGGCACTTGTGTTACTTACCAAAAAAATAAGCATGGTTGGATTGGATAAAAATTATAAGTATCAGAGCTCTCAGGACTCTTCAACATTATAAAAACTTTTAGCAAATTTGATATAATCACATTTTTATTTATAATACACAAAGTAGTTCCTGTCCTCATAATTAATCATCTTTTATTTGTTTTAAAATTGTGAATTTATCGTTGAAATGAGATCTAAAGCCTTAAAAAGTTTGGTGTAGGATAATTAAAAGGAACTACTACATGTTGCATCCCTTAAGTTCGGCTCAAGTTTGATTTTTTACATATAAAAAGTTGTAATTTTGTGCTTCCGTCCATATTTTGTTAATTGTATGCCTGACCTTGTAGTTTTGTGGTTAAGTGGGTAAGTGATTTTTTTTTTTTTTTTCTTTTGATAAGTTGTTAAGTGGGTAAATGATATGATCTTTTGGTCTTGAGTTTGAGGTTTGGCATAAATTTAATCAGCTAAGCCATATAATGGATTTTGTCATTGTGGAATTCTATTGAATTCTGTAAATATGTTTTCATTTTCAAAGAACTATCTAATGTATATAGAATTATAAATCTTACTTCTTTGGTCAACCTGAAACATTGAGATTCATACTTGAATGATGATTGTTTATTGCAACAAGGAAGTTTCTAATTTTCAAATATTAAGGCAGTTCTTTGAAATAGAATTAGAATGAGGATAGTATATGTTACTTTTTCAAATTTTATTTACCTTGTAGTTTGAAATTGATTTATTTCAAAAGTTTTGGGATTGAATTTTTTTGTTATTGTTGCTGTTGTTTTGAAATTGATTTATTTGAAGATTTTATGGATATTTTTTGCACAATTATTTTCATCTTTTGTTACAAAAAACTTGGTGGGTCTTAAACCCATTTCCTCACCACCACTTGACTCTTACAAGGGTAGATGCCATTTGAGCTACATCTCATTGGCTTGGACAATTATTTCTACAGTTGAAAAATCAATGGGCACAAAAATGGGCATCTTTTATGTATTAAATTTTCTTGAGTGTACTATAGTTATATTTTATGTTTTTTGATGATGACCTTCTTTAAGTTGATTGGCACCGTGACACTTGGGATCACCTACTTATTAGTAACAGTCTTCTGAACCTTTTGCAGAGCTCTACACAAAGAGGATGTTTCACCTGCTGCTTTCTGATTATTCTACAATAAGCATCCAAGACACTGCTCTCTTTCTAGGAATGAGCGAGGATGATGCCACTAATTGTAAGTATCGTATTTTCCAAGTTTGACTTAAACGGATATTGCTGCCTTCTTAATTCAATGTATGAATGTCTTTCTACTTATCAAAAAAAATGTATGAATGTCTTTCCTTTTACTAAATTCCTTTCTGATTTAAGCATGTCTATCATCTAGATTGTGATCTTATTGTTATGAGCTGCACAATTAGGAATTACAAAGATAAATAACTATCCAAAGGGGACTTGTACTACCAGAACCTCAAATATATCGATGTCTTCATACACTTGTTAGGTTCCTGTGTTGCTTAATTCCTTACAAAAGATTTATAAGTCCTTTTCTAAAGGTCTTGCATTGTCTTGCTGGGCCTCATAGCATGTTGGCTGATAATGCGTATCTTGTTGGTTGTAGTTTAGGTCCTATCTTTGCTGCTGCTCAGTAGAAAAAACTGTCAGCACTGCCTAATTAGCTAATTCTAATTAACTATCAAAAAATTTTAAAAAATAGTCGATCCTAATTCCTGAGAACTTATGCTGGACCATTCAGGTGAAGGCAGCGCTTAGAGAAGAATGAGGTTCCATGATTGTTCAATGATAGTGACAGTTGATATATATATCCAAACGTGGCCTGCAAAATTATGTTGTTTCTGATACTATTGTTATGATATGTGGACATTCATTATGGTTCTGCAGAAGAAATTTTTTAAGTTAAAGTCTTGTAGTAGAAAAATAGTTAGTCACCTAGATGTAATGCCATTGGTTGTGCAATGCTTAATTTTTCAGTAGTTCCCTTGCAACTATCGTTGGCTAGGATTTTCTGATGCAGGCACATTGCTCGCAGTTCCATAGGTTTGTTGACAAGTTGAATTGGCTTGATTTTCATTGCTAATGGACTTTTGGTTGCCTGGCATATGCAGATGTCGTGCAGCAAGGTTGGGTTGTGGACCCTGCTTCTCGAATGCTTACTGTGAAGAAGCAGACTATTGTGACAGAGCAAAAACTAGATGCAACTAAATTGCAGCGGTTGACAAAATATTTTTTTCTCCTTTTTGTTGTTGTTGTTGTTGTTCAAGTCGGTTTGTTAATTTCTGTTAATTAAACTAACTTAATGAAGATTTATGTATTTATGTTTAAAAGTAACTAACTTAATAACTGTTTTACATAATAAATCGATATTTTTCTTTTCTTTGTGAATATTAATGATCAAATTCTACAGTAAGAATTTACTAATTCATTCATTAAAACTTCAATATTATTTTTTTAAAACAAGAAATACTAATGCATTTTTTTATTTTTTTTAAATTACTCATACTAACCACATTTAGAGTCCACACACATAGAGTTTAACTTGAGTTTGTTGAGCTTCGTTTGTTAACTTGAGTATAAACTCGAGCTTGGTTATTTACTTATTTTAGAGTATGAATGAGTTTGAATATTATCTTAACGGTTCAAACTTGAGTTGTTCGCAACTCCCAAAGTAACCTGGTTCATTTTATCATCAAAACATTATGTTTTGAGTAGTTATTTAATGTCTTGACAAATCAATCTTATATCCATAGGTAAGAAGTTGGTAAAGTTGTGATAAAATTTTCATCACTAGATTCACTATAATATGATTCGCCATGAGAGCTTTTAGCAATAAGATTACTTCTTTAGTAGGTTTTTTATTTATTTTTTTTTTTTTTTTTTGAGAATAAAAAAATTGTAGTAGTTAGAGCTTCTACTATAGTTTGAGCACTGGGTAAGCTAAAATTTGGTAAGCATATATTCTCTGCCACCAACTGGCCCATGTGATCCCTGGCCTTACTACAAGTATAACTGCAATTAACAAGCCGAATACCTTTATTTTTTGGTGTAAATAGAATTGGGTTTTTTCAACATTTGGAAAGCAGAACAACACAAACTAATGCATTCAACTTCTAGTTTAAAGCAGACAAATTCCTTGGCCTAAGTTCATATACTAGCTATAAAACCAGGATTCATGAGTTCAAAACGTATAATAATTTTACTTTGATGCTTAAAATAACACAATTCCAAGTTAGTTTACATTCCAAGAGATCGAGTGAGGACTAGCTAGGAGGAGTCAGATATTAATTACTTTACAACACAACATATATAGGCTTGGTGGAGTAGTACAAATTATAAATGGATCGAAACCTCTTTTTCCCAGAACTAAAAAAAGAGAAAGAAAGAGGGAAAGATTAGATACATGATATTAAGAGCATCTCACCTGCGTAACTGGGCCTAGGACATTGGAGATTTTGTGATGGCTATGATGGGTAACAGCTTAGTCATGGGTGGGAGAGATGGCTATGGTGGACTATCAGGGATACAAAGAGAACGGCTTAGAGAGGTAGAGAGAACGGTCGCTGTTAGACTTTTAGGGTTTTTTGTTTGAGAGATGGTTGGGTTTAGTAAGAATCGGGTTTGTAATTTGTATTTGGTGGAAAAAAATTATTATTTACATAAATATTGTTAATGTGGAAAATTGTGAAAAATTATGATTATTATTTGTATATATATAGATAAGCATTGAAACACTTTAAAAAAAAAAAGCATTGAAACAGAATTTAAATAAATTATAACAATTTATATACAAATATTCCAACAATAAGTACTAAATTACCTATATATGATTAAAGAATAATGTTTATATTTCAAGGTTCTAATATGGTAATGCCATATTCATATGATTTAATCAATAACTAAAAGAAAATTGTTCAAAACTGGGAACAACTGAACAGTTCTCTGACCTAGGGTAAGGTGCGCCGAACCCTATCAGTCAAGAGATTAGACAAGTGTCTACTCTTGTGGTGAGGTAGTCATAGTCAGTTCTCTGACCTAGGGTAAGGTGCGCCGAACCCTATCAGTCAGGAGATTAGACAAGTGCCTACTCTTGTGGTGAGGTAGACAAACTTTGGATACATAACGCAAAAGACAAAGATTATAAAATAATTTGGATTTCATTTTTTTTTGCTGAAATTTGGATTTCATTTGAATTCTAGTTGTGATTCAACTTTTATATAATATATATGATAAGATACCACAGTGAAATAAATTAATTTCTTCTCATAAACATTTTTGGTAAGTCAAGTAAAAAAAACTGACAATTGAAGTTTTTTTTTTTTAAAAGACACAAACTATTGTCTCAAGTTAAATTTTTTCCTTCTTCTCAAAAAAAAAAAGTTAAATTTTTCCTACATGTTTTTGATAGTCCAAGTAAGGCAAATAAATAAGAAGGTTGACCACATAGGGAGCAAACTGAAAAGCTCAACTTTGCGGAGCGGACAAGTCTTTCGTACTGCCCCTTTTACTCGCTCTCTATTAAAAAAGTTCACAAGAAGTGTGAAGAGCCAAACAATTGTTTGGAAATTTGGATTTTGGTGGAAAATGACGAAATTTGGTTATTAGGTGAAAATTCAAACATTGTTTGACCTTCTGTGGACTTAGCCAAAGTTCAATCGTTAAAGGGCATTTTGGTCTGAAGGGCCAAACAATTGTTTGGAATTTTGGATTTTGGTGTAAAATGACGAAATTTGGTTTATTAGGTGAAAATTCAAACATTGTTAAACCTTCTGTGAACTTAGCCAAAGTTCAATCGTTAAAGGGCATTTTGGTCATTTTAGCTTTAAACTATTAAATTCAACATCCAATTGGGACAATTTTTATTTTTTTTTTTTTTTTTTTTTTTTAATGTCTCCAAGACCTCAATGTGTAAGATACAATTTTCAGCATTGTTAAAGTCAAAATTGAGATTTTTGCATGTAAAATTAAGGTGAACAAAATATAGTATCAACAAATATATGAAAGACAAGCAATATAAACCTGTAGAAAGATAATTTCTAAAGTTCAACGTTTTTGTTGAGTTTGAGAGCTTCTTGCTCTAGGAAAGGCAAGGTTTTAGAGTGTGTTGGAAATTCAAACATTGTTTGACCTCTGTGAACTTAGCCAAAGTTCAATTGTCATAGGGCATTTTGGTCATTTTAGCTTTAAACCATTAAATTCAACATCCAGTTGGGACAAATTATGTTTTGTTTGACATCACCGAGACCTCATTGTGTAAGATAAAATTTTCGGCATTGTTGAAGTCAAAATTGAGATTTTTGCCTGGAAAACTAAGGCGAACAAAATATAGTATCGACAAATTTATAAAAGACAATCAATCTAAACCTATAGAAAGATAATCTCTAAAGTTTAATGTTTTTGTTGAGTTTGAGAGCTTCTTGTTCTGGGAAAGGCAAGGTTTTAGAATGTGTTAGAGAATAAGGAACCCCAATATGTGTGTTGAATCTTTTTTCTAGACTATCTAAATTTGTGAGAGGTTTTTTTCCTAATACCCTCTAGATGTGATAGTCACATTTCAAGTAGGTGCTTTCAAATTGTGAAAGCTGGGTATAATGAGTACTAAGAACCCCCAATGTGTGTTTTGAGTCTTACTCTATATCTTCTTTTTTTGGGAATAAAATATACTTATTTATTTAGAAAAAAGTGCCATCTAAGCAATCTGACTTTAGGGGGGAAATTTTTGAAAACAAATTATGGGTAATTACACTCTCCTTTCTTGAGATTTAGGCTGCGTTTGTTTTGGGTGAAAACCACTTTTGGAAATGCTTTTCTGTAATTTCGGGTGTTTGGTTGCGTATGAAAAATCAATTTTCCGGAAATTCTTTTCAGTTGACCGTGAGTCAAGGGTGAAAAGAATTTCCGTTTTTATTTTCACTTCAAATAACCTTTTTCGGAAAACAGAGAGAGAGAGAGAGAGAGCACGAGAGAGCATGAACCGTCGCTCCAAGCCCAGAGCCCATCGCCGGCGACCTTCGACCTGCGAACACATCGCGCCGGCGAGACCCAGCGAGTCGCATCGCAAACCCACGAGTCGCATCGCGCCGGCAAGACCCAGTAAGTCGCATCGCGAACCCACGAGTCGCACCACCCTGCGCTGATCGAACCCAGTCGCCTCACCGCAACGATCTGACTGGATTTGATGATTTTTTTTCTTTGGTTTTGTTTATTTTGTGGCTTTTGATTGCCAGAGTTTGCTGTCGTGGGTTGAAATGGAGTTTTGGTGGTGTGTGGTGTTGGGATTTGGCTGTGATTTTGAAATTTTTTGTAATAAAATTTGTTTGGATGCTGAGAAAATAGGTGAGAAGATGTGAAAAATGTGTAGGAAAATAGCATTTTCAGAATAGAACAAAACACATGAAAATATTTTCTATAACAATTTTCATAATGCAACCAAACACTTGAAAATCTTTTCCTTTCCCGAAAATAGCATTTCCGGAAAATAGACTATTTTCCGGAAATTATTTTACGTGAACCAAACAGACCCTTAGACAAATGACACTTCACCCCAAACTTGAAAGGAAAAAAAACAACCCCTCCCTCCCCCCCTCCCCTGACATCTGTTTGATCAGCCTATGTTAAATTGATGTTAAAAATGTTGTGTACTAAGAGCATTCATATTAACTTATGCAAAAATTCATTTTTATTTAAGTATAAGAACCTAATTTTTCTATTTTATATAACAAAATTTTAAAAACACCCACATCAGATTATTTATTCTAAACTCTATTTCATGAACATATCAATTTTTAAAATGTTTCTCTTTCTTCATACACAACAACCATTATTCACTCTCGTCCTCCATCATCGAGATGCATAAAGCACCAATAAAAAATGAAATGCAAAATGAATAATTCTAGTGTAAATTTACATGTTTACTGTAGTTGTGGATGAATTTTACACAATTATACATAAATTGACATGGGAGGTTTTGGTGGCTCGTTGGGAAAATTGTGGAGCTTTTCTATTTTACAAAGACTAATGTGAATGCTTTAATTGTCTAACATGCCCTTTCCTTAAAGGTAGGTTTCCAAAATTAACCTCCCCTTCAAAATTAAAATTCCATTGTTTAACTTTTTAATTAAAGAGTATTTAAAATGTTCAAATTTTTTTTTCCCAATTGGTTGTGGAGAAATTTACCATTGCTAGTCTTTTGATGTTTGATAAACTTTGCATTTATATTATAAATTTATCAGTTTTGTTTTTACTAAACATGGTTAAACTTTGGTAATGAGAATATTATGTTAGTAATATAAACATAAAGGGAAGTGTTATTTTCTTAAAACCTCAAGGGAGATGAGTGTTTTTCAGAGTATTAAAATTCGGAATGGTTAAAGAACCTAAATTGGGTCTGGTTCTAGTTTTTATTGATTTTTGATTAGTTATCAGTTTTTACTAGACTGGTTCGGGGCTCGATTCTTGATCGAACCAGCCAGTCCAATTCAATTTTTTAAATAAAAGTTTTTTCCTTTTGAAGTTTGAGGTATAGTGTCATTCCTGCAAACTTGAAGAGAGAAATGTGAAATTAGTCCAAAAAATTATATGTAAACTAATTTGATGAAAATTTATTTCAACTCAATACAGGACAGTCTAAAAAAATCCAATGACCTACCCAGGCCTTGGAAGCAAAGCCCAATAGAAGCCCAGGTCAGTGGGCTTTAAAATACTCATACTAATCATATAGTATTATATATACCTGCCGAGTTGGGAACAAAAATAGGTTGAAGAAGTTTTTATAAAACAAAACAGTGAATTTCAGGCATGGATTTTAGTCCCCTCACAGAGGCTTTGGCTTCCAAATCGTATCAAAACATCGCTGATATCTGTGACAAACTCTTGCTTCAGGCAATTTCTTCTTCTTCTTCTTCTAATTTTTGGTTTATATAATAGCAATTTTGTAATTGAGTTAATAGCGTTGTTTGAACAGTCTGCTGTTGAGGGCGTTGCTTATGAGGACGATTGGCCCTACTCTATTCATCTTCTTGCCCACATTTACGTTGATGATATGTATGATTTTTTTTTTTTTTTTTTCCTTTTGTTGAAACCCAAAATACTTTGTTTCATGATGTACCCACTAGTTGATGTTTTTCATGTTTTTTGTTTTTGCTTTTGTTGCTTTAATATTGGGTAAAACTTAGATACAGTTACTTAGGTGTAGTACATTTAGTTCCCCAATTAAATTCAAACACATAGTTGGATTGGATTTAGAAAAAATTAGCACTGTTTATAATTTGTTGGCCAATGCAACCATGTTTTTTTGATTTAATTGGAGAACCTAAATTACTGCACTTAAGAATTGTATTATTAAGTTTTGTTCTTTCATATCATGCTTTTTTGATTTTCCTAATTGGGGTTTCGTGTAAGCCCTGTTTTGCAACAATGGGTTTTTGTTTTGTGTTGTTGTTGGTCTGTGAGCTGGATTTTTGGGGGATTTAGAGTTTTATATGTGGATTGGTATATTTCAGTAACAGTGCTCGGTTTCTGTGGAAATCGATACCTTCTGCAATTAAGGAGAGTCAGCTAGAAGTGGTTGCGGTCTGGAAAATCGGTCAGAAGCTATGGATGAGAGATTACGGTGGTGTGCATGAGGCTATTCGTGGGTTTGATTGGAGTCAGGAAGTTCAGTGTCTTGTTGCTGCATTCTCAGGCAAGTTTTAAAACTACATCTTACACAATACCACGTTACTAATATTTAGCATTTACATGCTTGTTTGTTTGTTTGTTTGTTTTTGAATGTATTGATGTGTCATGGGATCAAAACCCATTGGGCGCATGTGTAATTTACCAATAAAAAAATGTATCAGTATTAAAGAGTTAAGATTAGGTTTGACTCCTATTAGGTGCTAGAATCTCAATTAACACTTTGCTAGGTGTTCTTTCTGAAAGCACCTCAAGGCATCATGTATTCTATCTATATTATTCTTCAATGGAAGTTGCAACTTGCAAGCTTATAGCCTCACTAATAGGTTGAAGAATAAATTATTTTCAACCTATCAGTTTAGATTAACCTTCAAATTCTTGGTAGCATTATTGGCTACTCAACCTACTTAAATATGTAGCTCACCAGCTCCATAATACTCAACTTCTTAATAAACTCCTTGGTGAGTTTCTATGGTACTGAAACTTGCTCTTTCTTTTTTCTTTTTCTTTTTTTGATAAATAACGGAATTGAATTAATCAAATATCCAGGTACACCGGTGGTGTACATGGATAACAGTACATCAAGCGCTTAAATTACAAAGATCAAGCATTTCTAAAAAATTAGAACAAGGAAAAAGATCAAAGGACGAAGCATTTCTGAAACTTGCTCTTTCATCTTCAAAGAAGAAAATTGTATGATCTTTTGACTGTGTCTGTAATGGTGATTGATTTTTTTGGTTTGCTGGTGGAGATGGTTACCTTAATGGCAAAATCTGGAAAGCTATTCCTTTATTTGTTATCATATTTGGAGAGAACGAAATGCTCAGATTTTTTAGGGCTGTGAAACATCAGCGGCGAGGCTCGAATTTCAGTTTGCTGAGAGCATTTTATCATTTTTTGGCAAATTCTCTCTCTTTTTTGAGTTTTCGTTGTAGTTCACTGAACTCCTATATTTTAAGAACTGACCTGTGTTTTCCTTCTTGTCTATTTCATATATGCCGTTGTGTTCCAGTAAAATTATTTATTTATAAAAGAAAATTGTAGGATGGTTTCCCTTTTTTTTTCTTTTGGTTTTTAATGGTGGGATCAAAACAACCCTTGTGGCAGGATTCCATTAGGCTTAAATGAAGTTAGTAAGGCTGCTCTTGTTTTGTGAGGCAAATCATCTCAACTTAGATCTTTTTGTTTGTTCCTTCTCTTTCATTGTAATCTTTTGGGACCTGTTCAGTAGCAATTTGGAAATTTTTAATTGAATAAAAAATGGGGTTTGGGAGGATGGTGATTTGGCTTGTATTGAAGTATCCAAAAGTAATCAAAGCTAATTCATGGATCCATAAATTTGGGGTAGGTGTATGGTTGGGCAGCTGATGTTGTGTTTGAGAAGAGATGAAAGATGGAGGGGGGGCTTAAAATTGACATATCGTGAAAAGGGGGCCTCATTGGCTATGATCCATGGTCCTTCGGAAAGATCCGGAAAGTTGGAGTTTTCAAAGTGATAAGATTTGGTCAATGGCCATGCAGTGTGGGAGAGAGGACTTTTGCTTCTAAAGTCCATATTCTGTGATTCACAGTAAAATTTGACAGATAAACAGAGAAAAACGCGCCGGGGGGGGGGGTGGGTTTAATGATGGGTATTGAGAGAGATTAGGAGTAAAATAGTAATCATATTTAATTTCCCAAATTCCCACCTAGTTTTCATCCCAAGGTTGGGTCAATAAAACATTGGGGCCTGGCTTCCAACCTTCCCCTTCTCTTCTATACTAAATGAGAGAATTCTCCATCCAAATGGAACTTTCTTCTCTCACATGTGTGGGTGGAAGGTGATGTTGTGGGTTTAAAACACACTGGACACTTGTGTTACTTACCAATAAAATAAGCATGGTTGGATTGGATAAAAATTATAAGTATCAGAGCTCTCAGGACTCTTCAACATTATAAAAACTTTTAGCAAATTTGATATAATCACCATTTTTATTTATAATACACCAAGTAGTTCCTGTCCTCATAATTAATCATCTTTTATTTGTTTTAAAATTGTGAATTTATCGTTGAAATGAGATCTAAAGCCTTAAAAAGTTTGGTGTAGGATAATTCAAAGGAACTACTACATGTTACATCCCTTAAGTTCGACTCAAGTTTGGTTTTTTACATATAAAAAGTTGTAATTTTGTGCTTCTGTCCGTATGTTGTTAATTGTATGCCTGACCTTGTAGTTTTGTGGTTAAGTGGGTAAATGATTTTTTTTTTTTGGTTAAGTTGTTAAGTGGGTAAATGATATGATCTTTTGGTCTTGAGTTTGAGGTTTGGCATAAATTTAATCAGCTAAGCCATATAATGGATTCTGTCATTGTGGAATTCTATTGAATTCTGTAAATATGTTTTCATTTTCAAAGCACTATCTAATGTATATAGAATTATAAATCTTACTTCTTTGGTAAACCTGAAACATTGAGATTCATACTTGAATGATGATTGTTTATTGCAATAAGGAAATTTCTAATTTTGAAATATTAAGGCAGTTCTTTGAGATAGAATTAGAATGAGGATAGTATATGTTACTTTTTCAAATTTTATTTACCTTGTAGTTTGAAATTGATTTATTTCAAAAGTTTTGGGGTTGAATTTTTTTGTTATTGTTGCTGTTGTTTTGAAATTGATTTATTTGAAGATTTTATGGATATTTTTTGCAGAATTATTTTCATCTTTTGTTACAAAAAACTTGGTGGGTCTTAAACCCATTTCCTCACCCCCACTTGACTCTTACAAGAGTAGATGCCATTTGAGCTACATCTCATTGGCTTGTACAATTATTTCTACAATCACAAAAATGGGCATGTTGTATGTATTAAATTTTCTTGAGTGTACTATAGTTATATTTTATGTTTTTTGATGATGACCTTCTTTAATTTTATTGGCACCATGACACTTGGGATCACCTACTTATTAGTAACAGTCTTCTGAACCTTTTGCAGAGCTTTACACAAAGAGGATGTTTCACCTGCTGCTTTCTGCTTATTCTACAATAAGCATCCAAGACACTGCTCTCTTTCTAGGAATGAGTGAGGATGATGCCACTAATTGTAAGTATCGTATTTTCCAAGTTTGACTTAAACGGATATTGCTGCCTTCTTAATTCAATGTATGAATGTCTTTCTACTTATCAAAAAAAATGTATGAATGTCTTTCCTTTTACTAAATTCCTTTCTGATTTAAGCATGTCTATCTTCCAGATTGTGATCTTACTGTTGTGAGCTGTACAATTAGGAATTACAAAGATAAATAACTATCCAAAGGGGACTTGTACTACCAGAAGCTCAAATATATCGATGACTTCATACACTTGTTAGGTTCCTGTGTTGCTTAATTCCATACAAAAGATTTATAAGGCCTTTTCTAAAGGTCTTGCATTGCCTTGCTGGGCCTCGTAGCATGTTGATTGATAATGTGTATCTTGTTGGTTGTAGTTTAGGTCCTATCTTTGCTGCTGCTCAGTAGAAAAAACTGTCATCACTGCCTAATTAGTCAATCCTAATTAACTATCAAAAAATTAAAAAAAATACTCAATCCTAATTCCTGAGAACTTATGCTGGACCATTCAGGTGAAGGCAGCGCTTAGAGAAGAATGAGGTTCCATGATTGTTCAAAGATAGTGACAGTTGATATATATATCCAAACATGGCCTGCAAAATTATGTTGTTTCTGATACTATTGTTATGATCTGTGAACATTCATTATGGTTCTGCAGAAGAAAATTTTTAAGTTAAAATCTTGTAGTAGAAAAATAGTTAGTCACCTAGATGTAATGCCATCGGTTGTGCAATGCTTAATTTTTCAGTAGTTCCCTTGCAACTATTGTTGGCTAGGATTTTCTGATGCAGGCACATTGCTTGCAGTTCCATAGGCTTGTTGATAAGTTGAATTGGCTTGATTTTCATTGCTAATGGACTTTTGGTTGGCTGGCATATGCAGATGTCGTGCAGCAAGGTTGGGTTGTGGACCCTGCTTCTCGAATGCTTACTGTGAAGAAGCAGACTATTGTGACAGAGCAAAAACTAGATGCAACTAAATTGCAGCGGTTGACAGAATATGTCTTCCACCTTGAGCATTAATCGAGTTTTGGAGATTGTATGAGCTATGAATGTCTTTTGCTTAGGAGATTGCCTTTTGGTTCAGCATTATCGTATATACTATATTCCATCACATACTTGAAACTACTCTAGTAATATTTATCTTAGTGAGATTATTGGAAGTGAAAAGCATGTTTCATTGGATTTAATGTCGTTACTTGAGTATTATAAAGTTAAAAGCATGTTTTATGACCTGTACAATTTGTTTTTCATGTTTTTGTTGCCAAAGAAGCGCAAAAATTGTTCAAATTTCATAATAAAAGAGTGTCAAACCATTTAATGTTAGCTAGAATGTGGAGAAAACTGTTCTAGAATATAATTTATAAATTTCTCTCTCATTTTTCCCCATTGTGCAGAATTGAAAAAAGTCTACAAAATGCGATGAACAACTTGTTCATGTTTGATGAGTGAAAATAAAATAGAAAAGTGGAATAATTTTTATGTTCAACTTTCATTTTTGGGTCAGATGACTACAAACATGAACACCACTGATTGAGACAAAACAAGAAAAACTCAATTAAAATAGATAAAGCTAACCTATTTATCACAACTGTCACTAAACAGGCAACATTTTGAGTTCCTGATGCATTTTGAGTTCCTGATGATGAGTTGAAACCTAACTAATTGGAAGTAAACTTTGCCTAGTCTTTGTACCATTTGAGCGATGAGTAGATTTATAAATAAGCCAAGAACTAGAATTTTCAAGTTTGATTCATTTATTTTGTTATAGAACCTGAGCTAAAAGTTTAGAATTGAGCACAAATTTTTTTTTCTCCTTTTTGTTGTTGTTGTTCAAGTCGGTTTGTTAATTTCTGTTCAAGAACTATCAACACCCTTCAAAGCACTGAACCTTCACTGACATCTTATGGTCACCTCCTTGATTCAGCCAAATCTACTCTTGTTACCAGTAAATGTATTGCTTGTACACATATTCGTAGAGACGGTAACAAAGTAGCACACAACCTAGCTAAACATGCGAGGCATGTTAGAGGTTTATCGGTGTGGGTGGAGGATATTCCACCTCACCTTCATGATGTACTCTTTGCCGACCCCGGCTGATTTTTTTAAATAACATATTAGTCTACATTCTCAAAAAAAAAAAACTAATTTAATGAAGATTTATGTATTTATGTTTAAAAGTAACTAACTTAATACCAGTTCTTTCTCAAAAAAAAAAAAAAAACTTAATACCAGTTTTACGTAATAAATCGATATTTTTCTTTTCTTTGTGAATATTAATGATCAAATTCTACACTAAGAATTTACTAATTCATTCATTAAAACTTCAATATTATTTTTTTTAAAACAAGAAATATTAATGCATTTTTTTATTTTTTTTTTTAAATTACTCATACTAACCACATTTAGAGTCCACGCACATAGAGTTTAACTTGACTTTGTTGAGCTTTAGAGTTTAAACTTGACTTTGTTGAGCTTCGTTTGTTAACTTGAGTTGAACTCGAGCTTGGTTATTTACTTATTTTAGAGTATGAATGAGTTTGAATCTTATCTTAACGGTTCAAACTTGAGTTGTTTGCAACTCCCAAAGTAACCTGGTTCATTTTATCATCAAAACATTATGTTTTGAGTAGTTATTTAATGTCTTGACAAATCAATCTTATATCCATAGGTATGAAGTTGGTAAAGTTGTGATAAAAATTTCATCACTAGATTCACTATAATATGATTCGCATGATAGCTTTTTGCAATAAGATTACTTCTTTAGTAGGTTTTTTTTTTTTTTTGGAGAATAAAAAAATTGTAGTAGTTAGAGCTTCTACTAGTTTGAGCACTGGGTAGGCTAAAATTTGGTAAGCATATATTCTCTGCCACCAACTGGCCCATGTGATCCCTGGCCTTACTACAAGTATTACTGCAATTAACAAGCCAAATACCTTTATTTTTTGGTGTAAATAGAAGTGGGTTTTTTCAACATTTGGAAAGCAGAACAACACAAACTAATGCATTCAACTTCTAGTTTAAAGCAAACAAATTCCTTGGCCTAAGTTCATATACTAGCTATAAAACCAGGATTCATGAGTTCAAAACGTATAATAATTTTACTTTGATGCTTAAAATAACACAATTCCAAGTTAGTTTACATTCCAAGAGATCGAGTGAGGACTAGCCAGGAGGAGTCAGACATTAATTACTTTTTACAACAACTTATACAGGCTTGGTGGAGTAGTACAAATTATAAATGGATCGAAACCTCTTTTTCCCAGAACTAAAAACTCGATCTTCTTCTTCGATATGATTGTTGGGAAAGATTACATTGGTTATAGATAAATGATCAGCTGCATAGACTTCGTTGTCGCATTGTTCTTCTTCTTCCACGCTGTTATTGTTGGTGTGGTCTTGGTGGTGGTGACCCATAGCTATAGAGTCTGCGCTCATCAGTTGTATTAGCTGCTCAGCCACGTTTATCTCTGTGACTGAGAAATCCATGCACTCCTTCTTCTTCTTGTTCTGGGTTCTTTTCCTTTTGCATGGTGATGATGATGCTGCTGCTGATTTCGCCATTACTACTTGCCCGTTGAGAAATAATATAATATAAATGAGCCGTACGTTTAAATTAAGACTTTTGCCTATTTCAATGTGTGCATATGTATATACTATATATAGCCGTGTTGGAAACCGCCTTGGACGAAGAGTATATATGTATGTTGTTTACCTATTCCTATTAGAATTCGGAAATCAATTAAGTGGACCACCCCAATATATTTCCTACTACTGGGTTTAGGAACGCTATAATTTTTTTTTTTCCGGTAAACGAAAGCTATAATTATTACACCGTGTGCGTGTGTGCCAAGCGATTTTTTTTTAAAGTTAAATTTTGAAATTATGTTTTTAAGACATACAACAACAATTTCCCAAACTTATTACTTAAGGAAAAACTCTCATGGAGTACAATGCACGCCTGTACAAAAAGAAAGTCAATTTGGAATAAATAAAGCTCTATCCTATATTATAAAAAAGAGTACAAAAAGGGTTAAAATTTATTTTAATCCCTTTAACAAGAGCCTTATAGCTCAATTATAATTTCTTGGTGTCTCCAACTAAAATATCCAATGTTCAAACCCCTATTCCCTAACTATTAAATTATTAAATACAAGTCAAAGAAAAAAGAAAAAAATGGGCAATGCAATGCAATGCAATCAAGATAATATTGATGTAATCATGTATACCCAATTATAGTATGAACTTATTTGATTTGACCCATTTTGAGATCTATACTACTATATCTAGCAAAATTGGACTTGGATTTGATAATCTGACCCAAATTTAAAAGAAAATACCTAATCCAAATATGAAAATTTTGACCCATATAGTAAAAACAGGTTGCCCCATGGCGCAACTCATTTTTTAAACTTTTTTTTTTTTTTGGTGTGTGTGTGGTAAAAATCATACCATATGCTACCATGTAAATGTAACATAACGTCAATTATTGAAATATAATGATTACATTGAATTAAATAGCAGCCACCAACCAGTTTTTTTTTTTTTTTTTGAGAATGAACCGGTTTTCTTTCTAGTTTGACTACTTGGCAACAAGATTTAGTACCCGTTTGGATACAACTGCCAGTATTTGCGTTTTGGCGTTTTCCTTCTTTTTTTTTGGTTGCTAGGGAAGAGTGTTTCACGTGATTATGCATTGTTCAGTGGGTCCCATGCACTGTTCATGGGACCCACAAGTACTTTATTCAGGAAAAAAACTTTAAAACTAGGTCCTACAGTACTATTTGCATATTTAAAAATTATTTTGCTACAATGTTTTCAGTTTTCAGCAAAATAAGCAGTATCCAAACACACCCTTACAATACAAATTTGGAGAGTATGAAATATCTTAGATTGAAACAATATCAAATACCTTCTCCTCCAACTATCGATGTAAAAAAAAAAAAAAGAAAAAAAGAAAAAAGAAAAAGAAAGATTGAAACAACATCTCTACAATCTTTGGTGTGATAAATGTTAAGTGCTTTGGTGTAAACTCCAAGATTTTGCAATAAGACTGATAGGATCTTTGCTATTGCCAATTTCATCTGTTATAAGTGAACTAATATTTTTTTCACTATCTCAAAATGAAACAAAATTTGTATATGAGAAGATAAGAGTTGAAGGAATGGACCGTTGTCGCTTGAATTGCCACCAAAATAATGGCCATTTACTGTTCTATTTCTTTTTTCTTTTTATATAAAAAAAATATATTTATAATGTTATAAATTTTTTAATGTAAAAAAAAAAAAAAAAAAAACCAAAACTACATCATTTCGGGGCATTTAACCGTAAATTACCTAATTTTTATGGTGATAATATTATTAATACAATAATGAATTTAACTTATGTAAACTTAAGAAATTTTTTTTTTAATATTTTATTATTTTTGACTCATGACTCATCGACTCCATTCACTTACAACCCGTTTAAAAGAACTTTTTATTATTATTTATTTTATCTAAATTACATAGTTTTGATAATGGCGTGTGAGTTTAACCCAAAAAAAAAAAAAAAAAAACCCTAAACCAAACCCGGCCCTACCCGATTGGCATAATACTAAAAGAAGTGGACTGTGACTGTGACTGTGAGTGGAGCAGTGAAGACGACCTCGTCGTTAAGGGATCTTCCTTCGAAATTGAAAAGCAATTAATTATTAAAAGTTTCATGTACTCCAAAAACTCCTTTTGTTACTTTAACCGGTAAATCTCCGGTTACCCTCACATTTTCCCCCGGAACTAACCGGTCAACCTCCTCCGTCTCTTCCTCCACTTCTCTCTTTCCATCTGATCAAACTCAGTCGCACACACAATGCCAACTTTATAATCTAAAAAAAACCGAAAGAGAAGAAATTCACAACTCAAAAAATGTCTCAGAATTCAAACACAAACGCAAACGCAAACACAAACAGTAACAGTAGTAACAGCAGCGTGATTCCGGTGAGCGAATTGTATTGGTCATTGGTGGACAAAGCTGACAAGAAATTCTCTAAGATCAGAGACTTGCCCTATTATCAACGCAACAGGTTTTTCATTTTCCCTTTTCCACTGTTTTTTCTTTATTACATTTGATTTAGGGCTTTCTTTTTCTTTTTCTTTTTTTGAAAATTGATTGCAATTGTTATAACATATGGTTACTTAACTATCAATTAAGTTTAGATTAGTATTAGTATCTTGTACCAGACTTAAATGCTAATTGTTGAATTTGGCTTTGAGTCTCAAATGGACATAACAATTTTCATGACATTTTTCGCAACAGCTGAGTTGTCAGGTTTTTGTTGGTTCTTATTTGGGTCCATTATTGACATCATTTTATTGTTTACCATTCACTACTTGTCGTCTAAACAGTTGTAAAATATTTTGTGAAAATTGTTCGGATTTAGTATTAGTATGTTTTAGAAGACTTAATGCTAATTGTTTCATTTGGCTTAGTCAAATTCGAGGGAGGTGATTTCCATTATTTTATTGGTTCTTATTTAGGTCCATTACTTACGCCACTTTATTATTTAAATTTTCATAACTTGCCACCTCAACAGTTGTAAAATATTTTTGTGTGGAAATTGTTGTGATATAGATTTATTGTTTGGTGCAAAAGGATCATCTCCATTTGAAATGTGGATATATTTTACAAGTATAAAGGAGTACAGATTGTCGCTTTATTTAAAAATTTATATGACTTGTCAGTCTATAGACTGTTAGATTCTAGAAATAGAATCTTAACAGTGAAATAGAGAGGATCTTCTTTCGTAGTTTTAAGAATACGGAATTGACCAAATAGAAGTTAATAATTTTTGAAGAGAGACATTGTATTAAAATTAGTGCGAGGAGTCCACCTATAGTGAATAATAATGTGATCTACAAGAGGGTGGAATAAAATTTCATCATTTTGAAGAAACAAGCTATTTTTTATTGATAAAGTACTTGTTATGTTTTTGTGGCTTCGTTTTAGGTATGATACATACTTCTATAAGGTATTCAAAGTGTACACGCAGTTGTGGAAGTTTCAACAGGAGAATCGGCAGAAATTGGTGGACGCAGGGCTTAAGAGATGGGAGATTGGTGAGATTGCGTCTCGGATTGCGCAGCTTTATTTTGGGCAGTACATGCGGACGAGTGAGGCGAGTTATTTGTCGGAGTCCTATGTATTCTACGAAGCAATATTGACTCGTGAATATTTCAAGGAGGGATTGTTTCAGGATGTCAATCTCGCGAACAAACAGTTGAGGTTTCTTGCTAGGTTTCTCATGGTGTGTTTAGTTTTGAACCGGCGGGAAATGGTTCACCAGTTGGTTAACCAGCTGAAAATGTTGGTTGATGAGTGCAAGAGGACATTCCAGGTCTTTTAACTTTTTAACTTTCTTTTGCATGCATGTTTTGGTTTTGGGCTTTATGGCTTTGTTCATACTCTCTCTTGGGGTTTGTGTTGATAGCTAATGAGAATTGAAATTACTTGTTTTGTTTTATATATAGTTTTGATTGTGAATTCATAGTTTTGAAAATATGAATAGAAATGAAGGAATCGGCTCTGTGAATGATGATATACCATGGAAATGGTGTCTTTGTTAATTTGACAATTTTCTTTTCCCATGGGAATTGAAATTTTCAAAAGTTCTTTGTTTTGTTTTTGGGTTTTCTGGGGTCCCCCCCTTTTTTTTCCCTCCTCAAATGTACGATTTATTGTGCAAATTCATCTTTGGAGATTGGGATCATTCTAGGAAATGAGGGCCATCTCAATAAAATTTGAAAACAAAAAAAAAATGGTCTCATTTATGATTCTATAACAGATCATGATGCAAATAGTAAAGAGTTTGAGGAAAAACAATAGCAAATACCAAAAGGTTTAAGAATAGTGGTTTAGTTTTGATGTGTGGAATTCTTGGCATCTTTCATAGGCTGCTGTAGTTATTATTGAGTCTTAGTATTAAGTTTCTTTAGGAAAAAAAAGTTGCTGGTTTACTTTTAATAAAGTCTTACTAAATTATGGGCTGTTTATTTGGTTTAGAAGTTCTTAATTACCTTCCATTATTATTAGGAAACCTAAAAGGTTATTTAGGAGTCCTAGTCCTTCTAGTAGTAGTAGTGGCTGTTTTCGAGGGTCTATCTTGCTTCGTTTCTTGTTATATTCACTATTTAACACCAAACAACCATCAAACTCATTCAAGATTCATTTCTTTTTATTACCTCACACTACCTAAACCCTTAAACATCAAACCCTATTCAAGAACTCTAATTTAGTGTTGAATTCGTAAAGATCAGACATAAAAATTGGTATTAGAGTATGTGGGTTCCAATTAGCTCAACTAGTAAAGTCTCTTGTCGTCAAATAAGAAATTTGGGATTTGTAAAAGCCGATAGGTGTCTTGGATTGATAATAAAGAACAATTATCATGGAGCAGATGTCATAAGTTGAAATTTTATTGTGTCTATAAAAAAAAAAAATGGAAAAAAAATGGTAATAGAGCCCTTTAAGACTTATGTCTTGCATTAGATCCTATACCATTAGATTTGGTGTTGATTTTAAAATTTTTAAGTGGTCTCACTATAGATGAGGGATTCTTGTTTCCAAATGCTACGTGAATACAAGGGAAGCATGGAGCCACTCAATTTCAAAGTAATATGGCAATACGTTCCTTAGAATTTAAATTTCCATGAATCTCAGCATAAATTCTTTTCACATTTGTTTGCAGAATTGACAGTATCCTTGGATAATTTTTGTTTCCAGGAAACTGACTTTAAAGAATGGAAGCTGGTGGTTCAGGAAATAGTTAGATTATTGAAAGCTGACACGGCTTTTATGAATATCAGGCCCTTGAGATATAGTCTTGTATTGGACCCTCATCCTGATTCACTATCACATGTTCTCCCATCTGTTCCATTGAGAAATTTAAGATTACGAGATGCAATATTGAGCAGCTACCATCATAATGAGGTATTACTATATTTCTTTTCTGCTTTCCACCATCATAAGTGTTTAATTGGAACTAATATATATATATATATATATATTTTTTTTTTTCAACCAATTTAAAGATATTGTTCTATAGAGCATGCTAAATTATGTTTTGAATTTTCCTTTTTCTTGTCTTTGTTGTTCTTTTCTGATCAGGTCAAGTTTTCAGAGCTTACTCTTGACACTTTCAGGATGCTTCAGTGTCTGGAGTGGGAGCCTAGTGGCTCATTTTATCAGTCAAGCGGTGCAAGAATTATCCAGAATGGAGGCTCGGGGTCTAGTCGTATGAACTACTCTCAGGATATTGCTGATCCTACTTTGCCACCTAACCCTCGGAAAGCCATCTTATATCGTCCATCTGTTACACATTTCATTGCAGTAAGTATGCAGAATTTAGTTACCATTCTAGCACAATGATAAAGAATGTTAGATTAGGAGCTTTGGAGGATTATGTTTTGTGATTTTCTAGCATTCACAATGTTAAATGTGATTTAGCTTTCTATGGGCAGGTTCTGGCCACAATTTGTGAGGAGCTTCCCCCTGATGGAGTTCTCTTAATATATTTGTCAGCTTCAGGTACATAAATTCTTTTTATTTCTCAACTCATCGTTTCCACTTTTCGGTTTATTTGGAGTGTAAGCCCGTGAGGTGTTCATGCCTCTTATGTAATTTAAATTGCTTCAGAAGAGCTGGACTTACTATTTTCATCAACATCAGGTACTGGAACTTTTATTGACACAACAGGGAATTCTGCCAGGAATCTTCAGTTGCATGCTATCTACTCTGATGCAACATCTGCTTCACCATTTGGCCCCCAATGTGATGTCTTGGACCCTTCTCAGAAAAGTCAAGGAGATTGTTTGCAACACCAATCTGGTTGCTTGCAATTTGGAACTCGTGGAAGTGGAGGTATTTTCTCAGAATTTCTTTGATAAACTCTCAATCTTTTACCATTGACTGAGATGCATTCTCCAATTTCCCATTATTTCATAGAACCTTCTTTTGAGGGATGTCTAGGCGATTCTGTTAGTTTCCATATATGCAGTAGTTTCCATATTTTATTTTATTTTTTTTAGAACCTTATTGGACTGGTTCTCAGTGTGGAGAAACCAACATTTTTCTTCAATTTTGGATTTACTTGATTTATGTAATTTTTGTATTTGATATGTACACCCTGTGTACTTGGGTGTTTGTTTGTTTGTTTGTTGTTGTTGTTTTTTTATTTTTTATTTATTTATTTTTTTTTTTTATATATCAATAAATCTTTATTACTTATCAAAAAAAAAAAAAAGTATTTTATTTTTCAACTTTTATTCATTCCCTCTTACCCTCGTATAAGTGGTGTGTTTGTAATGCCATGAAGCTTCATGCATACCTTTGCACGTGACATTTTGTCCTCTAATATTTGAGATGGATTAAAGCTAGCAGCAAGCAAAGGAAAATAAACTAATTTCAAAGGTAGAGAGAAATTGGAAAAATCTTTAAGGATTACAATTGTTCATAATCAAAATTTGTTCCTTTTATTTTTTCTTTTTTTACTTGTCTATAAATAAACCCTTGTTTTTTTTTAGCATTTTAGGAAATTGTTCAGTAGGCCAAATCTAGACTGCTTCAATTTGATGTTTGACCTTTCCCTGTTTTAATAAAATTGTCATTCATTTGAAGAATATCTTCTTTAGTTAGTATATGAACAAACATTAGTTCTATGTAATCCTTTAATTATCTTCTTCTTCTTCTTTCTTTCTTTTTTTTTTTTTTTTTTTTTTGTGTGTGTGTGTGTGGCTAAAATGCATTATACTCCCTCTGAATTTGATGTTGTTGTCAAATTGATTTCACAAGTTTCAAAACTTACAACTAAGACCTTGAACTTTCAAGTTATTGTCAATGTCACTCCTGTCATGAATCATCAATTGTTAGAACTTGGACTGAACTGTTAAGTGATGCAAAGTATGTCGCTTTATCATAAAAAATAGACATAATAAATGAAAATAAATATGGAAAAATCCAAAATTAATTCTCTCTCTCCCCCTAGTCTTCCTAATTGATTCCCCTGTTGGCACTGCCACCTCCAGCCTTTGATGATTCCATTGTCTCCACCACTAAGCTCTAATACATGTCATCCTCTATCAACTGCACTTTCCCCTTGCACTACCATTCCTAAAAGGAAATTTATTAAAAGAGAAGAAAGAGTACACCTGAAGTACATGGGTACTTGATACGCACCACAAATCATACAAGGAATGTAAGACGATTAGCTTAAGATATGTTGTAGCATGTTCAAGTCTTTCTAATGTCTTGCAATTGCATGTTTTCCAAATAGTCCACATTATGTATCTCCAAAGATCACCATTGCGATGGATAGCAAACCACCCCTTTCAACAAGCCAACAAATTAAGTACCCTATTACGCATAACCCACTGCACCTGAAATAAACATTACACTAGAGACCATAACTCTCTGCTGATATCCCAATCTATAAGTAAATGATCAACAGAGTCCATCTTTTTTGCACGTACATCACCAAACCACAACAGTTAAGTTTCTTTTGTGTGTTATCTTTCATAATAATTTTTCATTAAGCAACTGTCCAAGTGAAAAAAAGGTACTTAGCAGGAACTTTAACCCTCCAAATGTTTTTCCAAGGTAAGAATTCATACCTCTAGCATAAAGCATGCTATAGGACTTACTGTTTGGGATTAACTGGGTAATGCCAGGATCTATTGGGAGCTTATTGTTTAGTTGGAGGAATTGGTTCAGGAAGCATGGCTTGGATGTGTGGAACTTGGTGCCGGGTTGTTTGATGTGGACTCTTTGGAAGGACTGGAATCGCCGTTTATTTGAGGATATTGAATGCTCTTTGGATCAATTAAAATCTTTGTTTGGTCATACTCTTTTGGATTGGTCTAGGGCTTGCGGTTCCTCACATTGTTATGATATTTTTGAGTTTCTAGATTCTCTTAGATCTAGTATTTGATTCATTTGTATTCTTATGATACTTTGTGTTCATCATCGTTAGCACAGGTTTTCTTTCTTTATCAATAATATTGCACCCTTAACTATCAAAAAAAGAAAAAGGAAAAAAAAGCATGCTATAGGAATTTACCTCAAATAACTTGCTTCTGGTTGGCATCCAACATATTTGGTTTTCAGCATCTCTTCTAATCGTTTTGGAATAGATGAGATTAAGAAAGTGTGTTAGCATATCCATCTATCACTCCTGAATAGCTCTAAAACCAAAGTAATATCCGAGTGAAGGTTGCCTGCATTCCATCTTGTAACATCATCCAAGGTAGCCTCCCTCTGTGCAATTTCATACAAATCAGAAAATGCCTCCTTTAGAGAGCCCCTTCCCCACACCAACGGTCATGCCAAAAACAAACATTAGTGCCGTTATCAACCTCAAATTTAATGATCTTGGAAAATGTACCCCAGTCCCTTCTAATATACTTCCAAACACATACTCCATAAGAAGTAAGAACCCCTACCAATCCTCAAGCACCAACTAGCCCATTCACTGCCATCTTTTATCCACTAAATTCCTTCAAAGAGCATCTTTCTCTGTTACAAACACCAAAGCCGTTTACGTAATAAAGATTGGTTGAAAGATACCAAACTCCTTAGGCCCAATCCTCCATGTTGAATCGGTTAAAAAAAATTCCTTTAGTTGAAAAGAAGGAATTTAACCTCCTCTCCCAAGTCCTAACCCACCCCGTATAAAATCCCTTTGCAGATTCTCAATATGTATAGCAACACTTGAAGGAATTGGAAAAAGTGAAAGAAAATACAAAGGAAAACTTGATGCATGGTCTTTATAAATATCCTCGAAACACAGTAGCACTCATCTTAAATTTTGAAGTCGTTCTGGATCATCTCCACAAAAATCAAGGTATCATCTGCAAATAAAAGGAGGGAACCATCAACAAACCATTATTTTTACTACTCACCTTCAAACCAGCAAGGTGCTGCCCCTCCACTGCTCTGTCCAACAACTTACTCAATTGCTCCATCATGATGACAAATAGCAATGGTGACAAAGGATCATCTTGACATGGTCCCCTCGAGCTATCAAGGAAACCACTTGGGATTCCATTAATAAGGATCGAAAATCTAACTGTAGTGATACAAAAACAATGTATTCAAGTTTTCCATTTCTCACCAAATCTTCATCTTTCCAGAAAGTAGAGCAGAAAAGTCCAATATTGTGGTTGTAGGCTTTCTCCAAATCCAACTTGCATAAACTCCTGAATGATGTGCTTGATTTCAATCTACCATTGAGACATTTATTTGCAATTAGGACTAAATCAAGAATCTGTCTTCCGTTTGGTAAAATAATTAAGAATGGGAGTGGAGCTTCCCAAATATTGTTTTCAACCTATTAGCCAACACTGAATACCCTTGTCAAAATTTGTAGATGGAGACAATGAGATTAATTAGTCTATACCTTTTAACCAGTGTTTGTAAAAGCATCAGGCGCACATCAACACTTGTCCCTTCTAGAGCTTAGGTGTAAAACACAAAGCACAAGCATGTGTGTGATTGAAGTGAAGAGTATATTTTTCAAATATAATTATAATAACCTTTATCATAAATATTCATAATAATTAAAAAAATTTAATAAACTCAAAATATTAATATATATTGCCTATTTACTCAAATGGTCAATGCAGTTGAACAAAGTCTATAAGTTTAATTTTTTACAAAAATTGTTTCAATTCCTTAAGGTTCTGTTTGTTTGACATGATTCTGATTCCTAAGAATTTAAAATTCTCATGAGTTTGAATTCTTGAGAAATTAAATTTTAGTGTTTGGTAAATCCTGAGAATTGATTATAAAAATACTAATAGTTTAATATAAGTTGTTTGGTAAACTTATATTCTATTGAAGGGAAACGATTTTAGCCTATTTCACATACAAAATATTCACACATATATACAATTTCATCTAAAATGAAAAAAAAAAAAAAAAAAAAAAATTAGGGTGTCAAATGAATATTATGAGTCTCATTAAGTCGTCTCCTTACATACTACACCAAAAGAATAAAAAATGTTATGTTTATATATAAGATCAAAACATGTGTAGAACACCCATAAATTTTTATTAACATAGTTAAAATCTGTACATTTTGTAACATAGCTGAAATAAGTTAGTTTGTTATGAAATAAAATCTTAGTGATAACTACCAAGTATATGAGTCAAAACAAAACTCTATCTATTGGGTATACAAGTTTTTTTTTTTAAAAACACTATATAAGTATCAGCCAATTTGATGTAAAAATAAATAAATAAATCTGGAAAAAAAATTTTAATGTTAAGGTTTTTTATCTTTGAAGAAAAAATATACGTTAAGTAAAGAAATCTGTCATTATGAAAAAAAAAATCAATATGATTCACTCAAAAATAAAAACTATCAATTTGGAGAAAAAAAAATCCTAAGTGCAAGGAGCAATTTTAATGATTCCCACTTAAGCATAATGCATGAGAGATCAAAATTCCTATGTTTTAGGTTAGAGTTCAGAATCCATAAATTCTAGGAAATTGAGATATCCCGTGATTTTCTAACTCCCACCATAAGCTTCAAAAGAACACCTATAATTTAGGAAACTCCCAAGAATCATGAATTCTCCTTTTAAATTCCTATCAATCGAACACTTCCAAAAATTTTTTATATAGAAAATTTGAAAACGATTATCAATGGATAATATGATAACAATTTTGTCTTATAAAGTTTAGACATGAACGGTCTATTCTCGAGATTAAATCATTTTTCCTTCATACTAAGCTTGAGTGGAGTTCAGTTTTACAGAGTTACTCATGTTTTTCAATATCTGTTTGATCTTTGTAATTTGGGGTTTTGATTGTACTGCCCCCATAGTACATTCCCACTGTACTTGGGTTGGCTTTGTTTTTTAATAAAATTTTTCCATTACTTATCAAAATAAAGTTTAAATGTAAACATTTTATATAATTTGCTTATGCTTTATATGGCAAAAGACTGAAAAGCACAAGAATAGTAAATTATCCTTGTTTGTGTATTTTTATTTGTAGACAAAAAATTATATGATAGTACCGATGTTTTGGGTTCTATTCCATTCTGGATGGAATATATTGTTGCGGTACATGAACCTCTGCATTAGTCATTCATTTTGGGCAGAATATGCATTCTGGATTGAAATTGCTTTTATGGCTTTCTTATAATTTTTTTAATAAGAAAGAAACCAACTTTTTATGAGATTTTATGAACTTTTTTTGTTTGTTAATTATGTATGAGATGTTTTAAAAAAAAAATTGTATGAGATTTTGTGAACTTTTAGTTTGTTTAATTATGTCTGAGATTTTATGAACCTTTGTATTTTGTTTTTTTTTTGTTTTTTTGTTTTTATAATATTTATAAATGCTATATCTTTTAAGAATTTATGTTGGTTAATAACATGGCATGAATTATATAGAATGAACTTATTATATTGTTATTGTTATATATAACGGTAATCCCGAAATAGTACTTTAGTATGTACTAGAACCGGGATATTCAATTCCAATAGCCAAATCCGAAATGGACTCCTGAACAGAATTCAAAAATTTGGATAGTACTACACTTTAAGAATAATGTTTGTATAACAAATTAATGGTCCATGCCATTTCCCTCATGATTGTGCTGTTAGTTTTGATGGTTCACATTTTTCAACATAAAGGTAAAAAAGAGCAACTGTGTGCTTTGTTTTTCTTCAAAAAACATCAGAAAAAAGCGTGCTTAAGCGTGTTTCATTAAATGAGTTTAGATCTTGGGCTTTGACCTTTGATGTTTTGAGTTTCAAGTGTGCCTAATCATGCTTTTAACAACACTATTTGACCGTTAAAAGAATCCAAAATAATTCCCATGGCAAACTCACATAGGTTAAACCAAGTTAAAAGGGTGATTAAAGTATTCAGCCAATACCCATTTGATAGGTTTGGTCTTGGAGCTTTGCTCGTTGTTCCTATAAGTTGAAGATTACATGAATGAGATGATGAAAAGTGATGTATGCTTGAATAAAAAAAAAAAATTGGAAAGGCTGATCTTGTAGAGCAAGGAATTCTGTGTCTAGTGTTTGATAATACAGTCCTATTTGATTAATGTTATGATAGCTGCTTTACCATGTCATTAATGCATGAAATCTCAAACAATGAGTTTGATTTTGAATTCCCCATGATTTTTCTGGGACTATAACACTATTTTTCTAACATGAAATAACCTTTTTCCAGGATTAAACTGCATTTACCCTAGTGACTTTGTTCCATTTACAAGAAGGCCACTTTTTTTAATTATTGACAGTGACAACAGTGAAGCATTCAAGGCAAGTCTCATGCTCTGCATTTTTGATGTCATGAGTTTTACATATATATACCATATGCAAAGTAATAAGTATTTCTCTCTCCCCCAACCATCAAATTATATATGTAAAAAAGTATTTATTTCCAAAGTTTAAAATTGTTGATATAAAGAGGATTCTGAAAAAAGAGATGGTGTTGGACAGATTGATGGTTAATAGAAGTTGAGATTATCTTGGAAAGAGAGGATATTCTTGACATTTTTTAAAATCAAAAATTTTTTTTTTTGGGGGGGGGGGGGGGGGGGAGGTGGGTGGGGTGTTGTCTCCAAAAGCCATATGTTATGAAAAGTTTTTTATTATTATTTTTTAAATGCCCAAATGTTGGCCTAGGTTGGTCTCATGGTGGTGGTGACTGGTTTGATGGGTGATATAGCTTGGATGGTGGCTTGGGGTATAGTTTGCATGTTGGTTTTGTGTGTGGCTGTTTTGGGATGATTTATGGGTGGGTTTGGTGGTGGTGGCAGTGACATATTCATGATGGCTTTATGGAAGTTTGGAGGCTATGATTGGGTGTTTATGTGATTGGGGTTGGATTGAGTAACCTTGAGTATGCACTGGGTTTTTGGGTGCTTTTGGTTTGTGGGTTTGCCTTATATAGGTGGTTGGTTGAGGCTAAACTTGTGGCTGGTGATGGGTTTTTGATGGTGCTGGGTGCTGGCTAGTTGGAGATTTCAGGCATGGTGTGTTTGATGGAGTTTCATGGGAATTTAGAGTGGGTTTTTGATAGAAGAAAAAAGGAAAAGGGCATGCCATGTACCAATTACCACGTTTTCCTGGTTTATACCATTTTACTTGTCTTTATTTAGTGAGAATTAGATTGATATGTGTTCAGAATCAAGTCCTCAAAGAATATCTTTCTAACATGATCTTGGCGAAGCAGATGTACCAATTGATCTCAATGTGTCTTAAACCAGCTCAAATTTTAATTTTGAGTTCAGCATGTGCAGCACCTTTGGGCATGAATCTTGTTCTGCTCATGAGCTTTTCTCTAATGGAGCACTTCTTCCATTTAAACTTAAAGAGAGATTTTCTGCTTCCAGAGAAATCCATAGCAGTGGTTGACATCCCCTGGTGTCTCCAAAGGAGATGGCCAGGGTTAAAATCCCCACTCTCCCAATTATTGAATTATATATAATAATAAAAAAAAGAAATCCATAGCAGTGAAATTCTGATGATAGTAAATTCGTGTCAAGATACAATTTCAAAATGGATAATTAATTAATTAATTTTTATTTTAACTTTTGTCAGCTTGGCCACATCAATAGAATAATGCAGAAATTGTGTCTTGAAGACACAAGTTTTAGCTCAGAAATACATGATGTAAAAATAGCACCAGATTTTCACTTATTTTTTAAATCAGCACAATATTTACAAATTTTTTTTGTTTTGAAAATGCACTATTTTCCCCCTTAAAGCCACTTTTATTTAGAGTCACTGCCAAACAACTTCAATTTATTGCTAGACTCATGAGAAGTAATCATCATGGTCATAATTATGTGCAGGCTATAGTTGGAGCAGAAAAAGGAGAGCCAGTTGCCATGCTCCTATCTCCAAGCTCTTCATCTCCCATTGCTGCTGCTGATTCCTCACGTCACACAAGTGGAAGGCTATTCACCATTTTTCTCACTGCTCCGTTGCAGGCTTTCTGTCTGCTACTTGGTCATTCAGGTTCTGATATTGATATGGTGTGTAATGGACAACTGTCTCCTCACTTGATGCTTTATAGTTTTTTTCATTTTTTTTTTTTCAAAATAAATTTATAGAATTTTTTTTTTTCAGGATTTGTTTAACAAGGCTGAGAAGCTGCTTTCCTCATCATTAAATGCTTGGGGATCAGCTTTGGCAACATCAAACACTCTAAATCCTGTTTGGGCACAGACTCTGAGTGATCCATTCCTAAGACGACTTCTCTTAAGGTATTGTTCATTTGTTCATAATGTTCTTTTCCAAAGCTTGAAATTTTGGGGCTGCACAAAGTGGAAAGCTTCATGACCTCTATAATGTTATCTCCCTCTCTCTCTCTCTCTCTCTCTCTCTATATATATATATATATATATTTAGTTTTAAATTTTCTTTAGCCTCTCCAAAATTGGGGGTAAGGTTGCCTATTAACCACCTCTCTTAAATCTTGCAGAAGCGAGAATTTTGTGCACTAAGTACGATTTTTCCTCATTTTTTTTCCCTCCTTTTTTTGTGCCTATTAGATTACCCAAGACCTAGCTATACCACAACCCACTGCTTATTAATCCTAGACCCCACAGAAGCCTTGTACACTAAATACAACTATTCTTTGAACCAAGTGGAATTTTGACAAATTAATAGGCCATATGATGCGGGAGACGCAAGAAAATTATTATTTAGTATTATTTATGTTTGCAAGTCAATTGTATTTTTATGCTTTATGTCCTAGTAGTTTATTAGGCTATTAATATTTCAATTTGGAAGCAAAGTTATTTTTGTAATAAGGCAATTAGGGTTTCCTAGCCAATTAGAACTAGGGTTTAGCAATCTTTTATAAGCAACCTATTGTACTCCTTGAGAAGATAGTTGATATTTTGATGAATGAAAAAATGGCCGTTTGGTCTCTTTTGGTTTGGTGCTGACTCTAGGTCTACCCTAAGTGCTGACTCCTAGTGGTTTCTCCGCTTGGTGCTGACTCCAAGCAAGGCCTAGGTGCTGAATCTTAGGTCATATCCCTTTATTTTATTGTTGTTTCAGTTTTGTTCTGGTTGTCTTGCGTCATATTTGGTATCAGAGCAAACACTGATCTGTTTGAAGCATCATCATAGTCAATCCAGAACCAGAAAAATATTCCAAAAAAAAAAAAATCCATTCACCGTATTTTTTTCTGCCACCAGAAGGTTACCCATCAACCCAAGCTCTTAGACCCAACAACCAACAAACCCCACGGCCAGACTTGGTCAGGTTCTTTCAAGAAGTTTCTTCGCACGCCACCACCCATTGGAAAGCCAATGCTGCCATCCCACGTTTGTCAGATCGCACCACAGTGAGCCTCACCACCATCCTCTTCTTGATATTGCGCCACATGACCCTCAATTGCCCAGCACCATGCCTCTGCAATCCCTCCATAAACTAGCGATTCCATCTCAAAGGTAACAATAACTAGCCTTTTATTTAATTTAAAAAGCCAGCACCTTATTTTCTGTTCAAACTCTTCCCGATCATTTTTTAATTTGCAACCCCACAGTGTTTTCCCACTAAGAACAACTTGACCCAGTCCATTTGAAATAAAGAAATCAAATCAAAACCCATTAAACTACCTGATCCAGCTAAAACAACAAACTCATTTTACACAGTCACACAAGCCCTTGACCGGACCCATTTCATTAACAAGACCCCAAGCCCAGCTTTATACCCAAACCCTTAGCTCCAGTTTAAAATAAATAAATCAATCAATACAGCCTTTTGCCTTTAATTGACAAACCATCGGCCCCACCAAGCCCACTCATCACTAGTGTTCCAACAGTCAGGTTTTACTTGGTAAGGCCACGACAGTGCCTTCTTTAGTGGGCCATACTTAGCAAGTCAAGTTGGCAAAATCTTTTTGAACAGTGAGCTATGGTAATATCAGAAGCACCTTATTTTGATGGTTGTAAAACTAATCCACGGGATTTTGTCAACTAGATGAATGGGATGGAGTAATTCTTTGAGCAAGCAAATTTTGCAGATAACAAAAAGGTTAGGTATGCAAAGTTGAAGTGAAGAGGTGGAGCACAAATGTTTTGGGAGGATCTTGAATATTTCCGCTATCTAAAGTATGAACCTGCCATTAGTGTGTGGGAAAATATGAAAGAAAGGCTTTGTGATGAGTATTTGTCACCATACTTTCGAGCTAAGTATCTACTCCAATCTCACTGTGGTACTTTTCAAGTTGAAGCAAATAGGATGAATCCTCATCTCATTTCATGTCCCCAGTGCACTTTTGAACAATCTACCAAGGAATTAAAGTAATTATCTAAAAAGCTCATGAAAGGTGTTCAAGACATGATTGCTCAAATGAAACAAATGAAGACTCAAACTGATTCAACAGGGAAACCAAGGATAATTGATCACAATGAAATTATTGCTGCCCCCATAGAAGACAACATTGATGATGATATGTTGGAAGTGGAGAACCCTCAAGTAACACCAAAGCCTAATGTTGACAAAGACGTACATGCCTCGGCAAGTGTTGCTTTAACATGCATGCAAGGAAACGAATCTATTGAAGAGCAGCAAGGTGAAGAGATGGTTTCTAAAGAGAGTATTATGTTAGAGGGTGCACATGATGTGATATTGGAAGCTAATGAATCTGCTTTTGATTGGCTTTCCATGGTACATGAAGACAAACAGTTTGCTATAGTGGAGAAAATGGATAACATAGTGCTTCCAATGATTCAAGATAAGATTGTGTTGATTCCACACATTGATTTTGTTATTCCAGAAGAGTTTGACATGGTGGAATTCAAGGTTTTTCTTTTCTCTGTTCTCCCTAAGGTGATTCCAGACTTGCAGTAAGTGTTACTTGTTAGCATCCTAATCCTTTAATGCTTTAGAACTCGAGGTCGAGTTTTCTCCAACCAGAGGAGAATGATGTGGGAGACGTAAGAAAAATATTATTTAGTATTATTTATGTTTGCAAGTCAATTGTATTTTTATGTTTTAGGTCCTAGTAGTTTATTAGGCTATTAGTATTTTAATTTGGAAGCAAGGTTATTTTTGTAATAAGGCAATTAGGGTTTCCTAGCCAATTAGAACTAGGGTTTAGCAATCCTTTATAAGTAACCTATTGTACTCCTTGAGAAGATAGTTGATATTTTGATGAATGAAATAATGGCCGTTTGGTCTCTTTTGGTCTGGTGCTGACTCCAGGTCTACCTTAAGTGCTGTCTTTTAGTGGTTTCCTTGCTTGGTGCTGACTCCAAGCAAGGCCTAGGTGCTGACTCCTAGGTCATATCCATTAATTTTTCCGTTGTTTTTTTTTTTTTATTCTGGTTGTCCTGTGTCACCATATATGGACACTCTTAATATTGCAGTTCTGTTTAGTGTGTTTTATTTATTTATTATTTTTTATGGTGGTAATTATGGTCTAATTGAGCAATAAATAATACACAGTTTATGACTGATTTCTGGCTTAGGTAGGTATTGTTAACACTTCTTAGATGTGATTTTCTTGTGGATTATTAAAATTATTGGCAAGAAAAGAGTTGAAAAAATTTGCATTAGAAAGACGTTGTACTTGCAAAATTGATGTCTATTTATGTAATGCTGAAAGCAGATATTAATTCGTGGTACAGGACTTGCCAAATATTGCTTGCTTATTGGTATAATTTCCAATCCTGACCAATAAAAATGTCTATATGAATATGATATTATAAATATAACTTTCGTTTATTTGTAGATTGTGTATTGTTTAATTTTATTTTCTGTATGTTGATACTAGATGGCTGCATGTATTTTATTTGTATCACGTAATTATTGTTGTAAGTTGGTGACTCAAAATTTTCATTGTGATATTTAAATTGGCTGCGGCTTTTTTCATTTAGTCTAAAAGTGTAAAATGGTGGCCTTTTTTTGTATTAACTCAGATGTAGTGTTTTAAGTCTAGATTCATCATTCAGCAATATATTTGATGACTTGAATATGATAATGAAAAGTATAGTGATACACATTTTACCACAACTTGCACGTCTCATGTGGTTATTGGATTACATTTCTCCAAGTACTAGCGGTGGATCCATGTGTAAGTGATATAATCTAATCACAGGTTGACATGTGCAAGTTGTGGTAAAATGTGTGGTCGTAGAAGAAATAGAAATTTAGAATGATAGATTTCTTCTTGTGAGCATGCATTTGCAAGTTTCACATTCATACATCTCTCTATGCATTAAATATGTAGATTTTTTTTTTTGGAGACAAATGTCTTAAAATAAAATTTATTTATTTATATATTTATTTTTATTTTGTTTTCTTTTTAATGCTTATACTTAAGTTAAAAACACAAGCCTCGGGGTTTCTTGCAGATTCCTCTTTTGTCAGGCAGTCCTAACGCTATATGCCCCAACCTTCAATAAGAAGGAATTCCATCCTATGTGTATGCCCCCTCTTCCGGTGTCTGTCCTGCCAACAACCACCAATTCTCAAATGGTAGTAATGCAGATTGCAAGCATCTTTAATGCAGTGAACAATTTTATCTTCTCTGAAGAAGTGGTGCTTCCTGAAGATAAACATGATGACACTGATGCGATGTCAAATTGATGTACATTTCTTGCAGAATATGAACTTCCAAGTTTAAAATGTGTTTTTATTTGTGGGTTTTGTAATCTTTTCATGAAAATGATCCTAGCATCTTAGGATGGGTTCTGTGCAGGAAAATAATTGCACAAATACAGAGCTTCCAGGTTGTGAATTTGTTATTTGTGTAGAACAACTGGGTGATGTTGATATTTTTTGAGTGGAGAAAAAAAAAAAAAAAAAAAAAAAAAATTCAGTATGGATGCAATTTCGTCACATTCAGTGAAATGTAGATAAATTAAAATATTTTCTTACTAAAAGAGCAAAGAAAAATGTCTTCCTGAAGGATCGGCCTTCTGGTGCAGCTTCCAGGTATTTTACCCTTTTGTAACTAACTTACCTGAATATTATTTGCTTGATGTAAATGACTATATACGAATCTGCAATTTCATTCCAGATGTGTGGCACTATGGCAGTGTCAAATTCTGTATTAGATATCAACTTGATTGCTTCAATTGAAATGTCAAAATAGTTATTGGAACAAAGTGTG